>CM055127.1:302903319-303503319 GCA_029206835.1 Rana muscosa
CTGAGAGAGCCACGTCTTCTCCTTCTGCTAGGCAGAAAAAAACTGAGGTCTGCTAGCTGGAGGTGGGAGGGTAATGTCCGGAGGGACCTCCCCCCTGGGCGGGGCTGTTCAGCTCTGGTTGGTTCTAGAATGTTTTAACATCTAACATTCTGCCTAGATCTTCTCCTGCGAGCAGGGACATATACCCACACGTTTACAGTATCCAGCTGTGTCAGTCCATGGATGATAAGAGAAAATATGTTTAACAACCTTATTTGTATATTGGTCTATAATAACCTGTGATGCACATAGGAGTTTGCATCACAGATCAGAGATCACCATGACATCACCATGACATTAGAGATACCCATCACTGAGTGGAAAATATGAACATGTATGGCAGTGCAGTTTTAGGAAATGGAAAAATAGTGCCTTTTCTTGCTCTGACTCTAGTTTTTATTGTTAATTTTGCCTTTGCACAATGGCCCCAAAATTGCGGCCCACTAGCTGGAAGCAGCACTTTTCTTGCATTAACTAGCCCTTGGTGCGCTATTTCTCCCACTGATACCATTCATGTGGACACATTTCCTCCCAATGACACCAATGATGTGGCATTACTCCTCCCAGACTGACACCAACGATGGGGCATAATTTCTCCCGCTGAAAACCATCAAAGGGCACAATTCCTCCCAATAACACCATTGACGGCGTACTATTATCTATATATCCCACATACAGCAACGGTGGGACACTATTACTGTAACTGATACCAGACAAGGGTCACTATTGTAACGGAATCGCTTCCCACACTCCGCTTGTGTGCTTCCATCATATACCACTTCCTCCAGTCTAGGGATAGATATCAGATATTATAGCCGCATATTGCAACCAAGAACTAGGCACGACTCGTTTGGCTGGTAGGCTGGAAGAAATTTAATTGAACAAACTAACACAGGATATACCGGTATACACCACAGGAGGAATTAGAACAACAGACATATACTATAAACATTACGTTAATTAGCCACCTGAATGACTCAGTGCCCACCCAGACAGGAACAATAGGCGAATGGGAATTCACACCTAGACATTGCTTTGATTAATCAGGATCTCACTACAGGTCAGACTTGCTGTCACCGAGCTTCACGTGCAATACACATTATCATAAGTATAAACACAAAACACCTTCAGACAATAGCAGGAGACCTAGTTTCAATAAACACATTATGGCAGGGGGCCCAGACAGGGGACCCCGGGCTTAGAGTCTGTGTGTGGGGAGACATGGACTTAAATTCAAAGTAACAAGACCACTCCATGGATCCCCCCGGCATACACCTTCCAAAGAGTAGAGTTCCCTTAAATACCAGGGCCCATAGTCAGTGGGTAAGAGGCTTGCTCCCAGTCCTCTCCAAAAGCCTCCGTCCCAGCTAGGCCTGTCACAACTATAACCTCCACTAATACCAACAATGTGGCACTATTCCTCCCTTTGGTTGTGTAGCGCACCAACCCCAGACTTTACCTGCTTTTCTTCTGCTTGGCTCCTCCGCAGGAAAAGAATGAGGCACACCGCACCACAAGCCCGTACCCCTCCTGAATAGGGAGGTTGAGCCGTGTTAGTTTCTCGGGCCTGCTTGCAGCCAGTGTCAAAACGCCTCCAGTGCTGACCTCGCTTCTGCAGTAGTCAGAAACAAGTCTTTAATTCTCCACAGTAAGCAACTGTCCACACCAACTGAAAGGTCCAACACTTATTTATTCCTTCTTGCACAATAAACAGTCTCTTTGAGAGCAGACGGGTTGTGACAAGACACAGGTCAGATAAGGTGGGAGGAGGTCCAGGCACAATCTTGAATTTGGGCTTCTCCTGCTCTGATCAGCACGAACAGGCTTGGCGCACGGTCTCTGCCACAGACCATGAGATTGGTCACTGCCACTGACCGGGTGAAAAAAAATATGAAAGCCACTGCTACTGACCTTGGGTGCGTAGTATCACTGCCACTGTGATTTAAAGAACACGCACTTCCTTCCGTTAGTGAACTAGCCCTTATAGGACAAGAACATCCCTCCGGAGAGTTACCAGAGGCCCCATCTGTCACCACGACTCTGCGCTGGGTCTTCAGAAAGGGTCACCTCCCTGGCCTCCTCTTCCTGGATACGGGTCCCCTCGCAAGGCAGATCCCTGGGAGTCTCGTCCCCTGCGGATCCCAGCCAAAGGCTGCTGGGCTCCGGGCCTTTCTCCAAAGTACCTCACCCAAGACTGAAGGTGTCTGAGATGGAACAGCAGCTCCGTCTCTGGGTCTAGGGCACCCAGAGACAACCCGACCAGGCCTCCGGGCCTAGGGCACCCGGAGGCGACACACATGCACCCAGGCCTAAGGTGCCTGAGCACGGAACCGACGACCCTCTGGAAGATGGCCGCCCCCTTTTATATCCTCTCCCGACAGGCACAGCAGGTTCCCCGCCCCGCCGTACTGCTGCCGAGAGGGGACAAAAAGGACACAACCTTGTACTGCGGTTCAACCCGGGCCCATGGCAACAGCGCCACCCATAGACCCCAGGGAACTTACACACCAGTACCATCTCCCAGGGACAGAAATGGTCCATGAGACCTAACAATTAGTGCATCTGAGCCTAGTTACCACTCAGATGCTTCCCCCTAAATGTAACCACCCGCTACAGTTGCAAAGACTGGCCACTATTCCTTCCACTGACACTAACAATGGGATCAGTTTTCTTCTCAATGATGCCCACTTAGGGGCAATATTCCTTCTACTGATACCAACTATGGGGCACTATTTCTTGCACTGAAACCAACTATGGAGCACCATTCCTTCCACTGATACCAATTATGGGGCACTATTCCTTGCACTTACACCAACAATAGGGTATTATTACCCCAACCACCCACTAACCAGTGTCACAGGTGCTAAGTAAATTTTTGCTCCAATTGACCACCAATTCTGGGGCATTTTGTTACTCCCACTACACCTGGGTTATTGTTCATTCCCACCGATGCCAGGGCATTTTCTATTCCAACTGGCCACTGGCCCTACTGGTACTATAACTATAACTATGATTAAATAGTTGGTGTACAATACATATTCTTGTGGTAACAATTATATATTTGGTTCTTTACCTTGCAGAGGAGCTGAAAGGAGGTAAGATTAATCATTTCCAGTTTTGGTGAGATCTTTCTCAAAGGTTTTTAGGTAGCCACAGGTACATCAACTGATACATCACATTCACATATGTCACAATTGAGGGTCTAGTAGCTAACCACTCTGAACTGTTATGGCCAAGTGACCATTGCCATATTAAGGGTACAAAGTAATTTAAGAATAAGAACAGAGGGTAGAAAAGGGCATTTTCTGCCCTGATTTTTTATGTTTACAATAATATCAGATTTGTTATTTGTTAAAACACTTTAAGATTAGAAGGCCGAAGTAGCGTCTTCATGCATTTTCTGGTCTTAGCCCTGAAAGATTATTTTAGATTACCTCTTTTTTTTTTATCATAACTCTTTTTCTCCAAAGACATAAAAATAATTCTTTCCATTAGCCAAGATTATAATTCTTTCCAGCAGTTGAGACTAAATATTCTGAATGAACCCTTTGCACCCATACATATTTTTAGCCAACTTTTGCATTATGGGATTTTTGGTTTGCATATATTGCAATACATGTTTAGGCTGTCAGACTGTGTCAAAGTGATTTCTCTCTCTGGCCAGTGCCTACTATACTTTGCAAAATTCTGAATACTTACCTGCTCATAGCATACTTTAATCAAGATATAGTGCCAATATGGGGCACAGGTGGGGAAAAGCTACCGACCCAGGTCTGGTCACTGACTTGCACTAGACCGGAACCAGAAAAAAAATGTCTGAGAATCAACCCTATAGCTCTCAAATCAGCAGAGGGTGTTTCAGACCTCTGCGGATGGACCACGGCTACCATAAAGAAAGCAAGGGTCCTTTTCTGTAGCGTGCTGGCAAGGGACAGACTTTGCCATTCAGCCTGTGGCTGCTTCCTAAAGAAAAAACTGCTTCATATTATAATAACATTTACCTAATTGTCACTTTTTTTTTTCATGGCTATCCACATTAAGAAGAGGAAGAATTTGGTTATGGGTCAGGATATGTTATTGGTATGTATGAAACAAATATTGAAAAGGAATGTGGATCAACTATCCATAGAAAAATTAACAGCTAAAGAATATTTTTCTGAGAAAATACAAATAACGTGTAGCGCCCTGCTACATTTGAGTAGGCGCTATGTGTAAATTTAGGGGGTTATCTGAGCTGTAAATAGCTCAGAGTGATCTATGTAAATTTGTTGGTTTCTGTTCCAGCTTTGGCTGTTTGTGCGCATTTCCCACTGTTGCCAGTAGGTGTCACTGTTGTCACAGGCCAGTGTGAGAAATAAAGCCAGCTGAAGTGTATTGGATATTCTTTCTCCAGAAAACAGCCCAATCAGGAGCTTCTTTGTAGCTGGGCATGCTGGGGGAAGGATTTTTAAGGGGCAGTGTCATGTGCTCCGGGGTTTTGTCTTGCCTCATGGCCCTCCAGGCCGGAGGCTATGCTGCTGTGTTTGCTGCAAGTAGGCCCAGAAGCCTATCTGGAGCCTACTTAATGGAAGGTGATCCTGTGCTGTCTGTCCTGCGGGAAGAAGACACTCAATCTGAGAATATTCCAGGGGAGGACCTTGCTGGAGAGGACCGAGCTGATGGCTGGTATCTCAGGAAGGGCCTGGTGACTCGTTTGGAGGATGCACCCAAGTAACCTACCTCACAGTACTGCCAGATGGCTTAAAGGTTCAGGTACTGTGCAGCTGACCTAACTAACTGACTACTGGCTAACAAACCTGTAGCAGGGGATTATCCAGGAGTGTCCGTTATCACTCAAGTCTGTGGCAGAGACTTTGTCCGTTATCACTCAAGTCTGTGGCAGAGACTTTGTCCGTGCTTCATACCGGCTGCTAGGTCAGTGTGAGAGGGCTATCCGGTAGTCGCAAGAACCAGAGGCAGAGAGCTGTGTCATTTGGATTCAAGAACCGCATTAGTGATCTGAAAGAAACCAAGGTATCTGAACTTCCCCTAACCCTCCACCCCCTACCTGAAGTTGCGTAATAAAGCAATAGAGAAAAAAACTGAAGTGACTGGCAATCACCTTTTTCAAAACTACTAACATAGACTCTTAAGTTCTGGGACGGTGAAGTGTGGGGTAACGACAGGACCCAAAATTAATCCAGCAGCTCCTTCGGGGGTATCGCTACATGTGGGGGCTCGTAGTCCGGGATTGCTGTTACCCATAGCAACCTAAGGAAAATCATTCACCGAGAGTCTATGCTAAAAGAGGGCCTTGGACTTTGTTACTTTTCTGGGACAACATGGGTTAAGTTCAGATCAACTTTTCTAACTGCATAGGCGGGGCGGAGCCAAGAAAGCTCGGGAAACTACGTGACTAATAGAGCAAGTGGGAGGAGTTCCCGCCTGTTGCTGCGTGAAGCGCGTGTGTGTGTCTGGCGCTGAAGAGACAGAGGATCACAGTTCAGCCATGTCTGCATTTTCGTTGATACAATCTGCGATGGGGCCTAAGATGCTTCCTACTAGCCCCGCTGCAAGTGCCATGCTGTCCGGAACCCTGCTGACGGATACCGGCATTCGCCTGAAACCGCATGGGTGGTTTGTGTTGTACACGATCGGAGACCTGGAAGCGCTGGGTATGATATGCCCCAAGTGTGAGGGACTGGCCATACATCCCCGCCCAATTGTCCGGTGCCTGCATTGCGGGGAGTACCTGTTCGCAGTGGAGCAACCTACCATGTCACCCCGTGCCTACCGAGTAGACTGGGCCACGGGTATTGCTACAGTAGAAGCTGCTGCCATTGCTCCTGCGGTGAAATCTACACCCACCACGCCTGCTGCGGTGAGGGTTCCTGTTACAGAGGATATCGCTGCTATTGCTGCCAGGGAGCCATCAGCGGACATCGCCCTGCTACTGTCTACGCTGCACCTGTCCAGAGGAAGGTGGGATATGTGAAGGCATCCCGCAGCCGCCATAGAGGCTTACCCCACAGACTACCAGAACCGGAGCCAGAGGGGTGTATTGTGTGATTCTGGCCTCGGAACCACGTTGGTCCGAGGCTGAAACTCTACCAGGTAGGCCCAGTTATGCTGACTGAGTCTGCACTTTGAAGGTGATCCTGTGCTGTCCGTCCTGAGGGAGGAAGCCACTCAATAGATGAAACCAGGGGAGGACCTGTCCTGGAAAAGACCAAGCGGAAGGCTGGTGTCTTGAAGAGGGCCTGGTAATTCTATTGGAGGATGCACCGCAGCTAAAGTTCACCTTACAGTCTGCCGGGTTGGCTTAAAGGTTCTTGACTGTTTGGCTGGAAGTCCGGGCGTTAAGTCCTGTGGCAGAGGACCCCGGATTATCCAAATTTGTCCACAACCGGTCTGTGGCAGAGACTGGTCCTGATTAATATTTGTGCGACATCCCGGCTGCTAGGCCAGGTGAGAGGGGCCTATCCGGGTGAGCAATACCCACTCAGGGAGGAGTGGTGACTAACTTTGTACTTGAGAAGTTTTCCCCAGTGATCTGTACTGTGTGCCTGAACCTACCCTTTCCCTTCACCCTTCTACTACTCTTCAAATGTTTATGCAAAAGGAAAATAAAACCTAACTGCTTAAGGTTTTACATCTTGTGTGGACATTGGAGTTTCTACAGACTTTCTTCCCCTAGACAACGAATACTGAGGTAACGTGCAAGGTCCAAAATAAAACCAGCATGCTACATTACATTTAAAAAAAAATTGTGAATCTTGGGTGAAAATAGTGATAAGCAGACCCCTTAGTGTATAATTCTTTAATTAATATTATAGAGAATAGAACAAGGGATGAAGGAACTCCAAAGGTGGGCAGGAACTTCCACAACTTCCAGGTGAACAGGAATTGGAATAGGCAATCATGGCAAAAGCCAGAGGTTGATTCAGTCCACCTCGCTCCACCTATAAATCTCTTGAATGGAACCCCTAAAAGCAGTAATAACATGTCTAAAAATAGGGGTTCTAATACATTAATCCATCTCCGCTCTATCAAAAAGAACAAAAACTTTGTCTTGACATATGTTTAAAATGGAACTAAAGTTCGCTAATACTCGCCTCCAATGGGAAGAAGGTTTACCTTTCAACATGACAATGACCCAAAGCACACACCAAAAATGACCACACAGTGGTTGAAGGAGAAAAATGTGAATGTCCTTGCATGGCTTAGTCAGAGCCCAGACTTAAACCCCATTGAAAATTTGTGGAATGACTTGAAGCCTGCAATCCACAAACGCTCACCATCAAATTTAACTGGACTTGAGCAGTTCTGCAAAGAAGAGTGAGCAAATATTGCAAAGTATAGATATGCAAAGTTAGTAGAGACATATTCCAATAGGCTAAAGGCTGTATTTAAAGCAAAATGTGGTCCAACAAAATACTGACATAAGGGGGTAATCCTTTTTCCAAATCAATGATTCTGTTTTTGGGGGGGGGGGGGTTTCTGACATGTTGGGTGTTATACAGTGCCTTGAAAAAGTATTCATAAAATGTCCACATTTTGTCATGTTGCAACCAAAAACGTAAATGTATGATATTGGGATTTTATGTGATAGACCAACACAAAGTGGCACAAAATTGGGAAGTGGAAGGAAAATGATTAAAATAATGAAATATGTGAAAAGTGTCGTGTGCATTTGTATTCAGCCCCCATGAGTCAATACTTTGTAGAACCACCTTTCCCTGCAATTACAGCTGCAAGTCTTTTTGGGTATCTCTACCAGCTTTGCACATCTAGAGAGTGAAATTTTTGCCCATTCTTCTTTGAAAAATAGCTCAAGCTCTGTCAGATTAGATGGAGAGTGTCTGTGAACAGCAATTTTCAAGTCTTCCCACAGATTCTCAATTGGATTTAGGTCTGGACTTTGACTGGGCCATTCTAACACATGAATATACCTTGATCTAAACCATTCCATTGTAGCTCTGGTTGTATGTTTAGGGTCGTTGTCCTGCTGGAAGGTGAACCTCTGGCCCAGTCTCAAGTCATTTGCATGCTGGAACAGGTTTTCTTCTAAGATTGCCCTGTATTTGGCTCCATCCATCTTCCCATCAACTCGGACCAGCTTCCCTGTCCCTGCTGAAGAAAACCATTCCAACAACATGATGCTGTCACCACAATGTTTCACGGTGGGGATGGTGTGTTCAGGGTGATGTGCAGTGTTAGTTTTCCGCCACACATAACGTTTTGCTTTTAGGCCAAAAAGTTCAATTTTGGTATCATCTGACCAGAGCACCTTCTTCCACATGTTTGCTGTGTCCCCCACATGGCTTCTCACGAACTGCAAACAGGACTTCTTATGGCTTTCTTTCAATAATGGCTTTCCTCTTGCCACTCTTTCATAAAGACCAGATTTGTGGAGTGCACGACTAATAGTTGTCCTGTAGACAGATTCTCCCACCTGAGCTATGGATCTCTGCAGGTCCTCCAGAGTTACCATGGGCCTCTTGGCTGCTTCTCTGATTAATGCTCTCCCTGCCCGGCCTGTCAGTTTAGGTAGATGGCCATATCTTGGTAGGTTTGCAGTTGTGCCATACTATTTCCATTTTCGGATGATGGATTGAACAGTGCTCTGTGAAATGTTCAAAGCTTGGGATATTTTTTTATAACCTAACCCTGCTTTAAACTTCTCCACAACTTTATCCCTGACCTGTCTGGTGTGTTCCTTGGCCTTCATGATGCTGTTTGTTCACTAAGGTTCTCTAACAAACCTCTTGGAGCTTCACAGAACGGCTGTATTTATACTGAGATTAAATTACACACAAGTGGACTCTATTTACTAGTTAGGTGACTTCTAAAGGCAATTGATTCCACTAGATTTTAGTTAGGGGTATCAGAGTAAAGGGGGCTAAATACAAATCCACACTTTTCAGATATTTTTTTTTTTTTTTTTTATTGAAAACCATTTATCATTTTCCTTCCACTTCACAATTATGTGCCACTTTGTGTTGGTCTATCACATAAAATTCCAATAAAATACATTTATGTGGAAAATTTTAGGGGTATGAATAATTTTTTTTAAGGCACTGTATCTTTCACTTGGATGTTATAAGTTGCACTAGTAAATACAGCTGGATAAAACAAAAACTGTGTCTGTCTTCATTTCAGGCCGCAAAGCAACAAAATGTGATTATTTTAAAGGGGGGTGTTTCTTTTCTATACCCACTGTATCTTTCTAGGTAATGTAAGGACACATGCAGCAACAATCAAATCTGGATGTGGTAATGGAGGCTGTGACTGTTTTTGTACTGCAGTTGAAAAACAATATACTGTAACTATTGCTTTTATATTGTATTATTATGTTGAGATTTTTGGAGTGCATTGTTCTAACACTGGACATTTATCTTTACAGCTGGTTTTCGGAGAAGTATGAGGCTTTGCCGCAGAAAGTCCCAGAACACTCATATCTCCTGTTACTCCCGCTGCCCCAACAGTTGTTACCACACCGTGGCTGCACCCTATGAGGAAGTTGTGAGATATCAGAGAAGGCCTTGTGATCGCCACAGACTTATCGTACTTCTAGGTTAGTTAAAGGGGAGTTCCAGCCTTTTTTATGTTTATTAAAAGTCAGCAGCTACAAAAAGTGTAGCTGCTGGCTTTTAATAAACAGACATTTACCTGTTTCACTGTCCAGCGACGCGGCCGAACGGAGCTTCGCTCCTCTCCCCCCTCTCCGCTGGCGCCTCCATTCTAACTGTGGGCACCCGGCCTTGACAGCTTTCGGCTTCACGGCCGGGCACTCACTGCGCATGTGCGAGCGGCACTGCGCAATCTGAGTGGACAGGCGATCGCCTGGGACCTGTCACATGTCCCAGGTGATCGCCTACAGGGAGGGGCCGCCTTAGGCGATATGACGAGTCGCCTAAGTGGTCCCTGGGTGGAAGTGGGACAGGAAGTCCCACTCCTACCGAAGCCCCCACTCCCCCCCCCAAAAAAAATTACATGCCAAATGTGGCATGTAAGGGGGCGAGGAGTGCTTAAAGGGGAAGTTCCATTTTTGGGTGGAACTCCGCTTTAAGATTTCCTTTCGCTACAAGTATGCAATACCTAATTCACCTGTGCCATTCTTCCCCACTAAATGTAAAAGGTATTGAGCGCTGACACAATGATAATAAACAAACTACGGTAAAAATGCAAGCCAGCACCTAAGTTAAATTCATAAAAAATCCTCAAATCAGGTGCAATAAAACAGTGCAGCGCAATAATAAATCCCTGAATAAATGAATCAATGCTGCAAAAATTTCAGCAAACAATGCAAAAAATAAATGCAGCAAAAAATTAGTGTCCATAAAATAAGTTCAGAGAAGAGTCCATAAGTGGCTGCATGTGAAAAAGCACAAATCGTTTAAAGTGCAGCATGGATGTTTTGACAGGTGACAAGTATCCCTCCACCACACACAGACTGGCCTCTCACCTCATCTACTCGACCTATAATAGGTCACAAAGCAGTGAACACACACTCGAAGTGTAGATGGAAATCCTGCTCTTATGCTGAACTCATCCAATCGACCAGTAAGCAGCAGTGAGTGAACACTCAGGTTTAAGAAACGATATCCTGCACTTTAGCTGAACTCCACCACACATAAAAAGATACAAAGGAAGTGATCTAGTGCTCTCTGTTTTAAAATTTAATGATAAAAAAGGCAAGAAAGCTACTCACAATCAATGGCACTCTGGTGCGAGTGCAAGCATAACAGCGTGTAGTGATTTCTAACCAAAGCAATGGCCGCGGGTGATGTCAGACGTGACTCCTCTCCCCGTACGCGTTACGTCCGTGGGCGGGACTTCTTCAGCGCGGGGTTGGATGACACGTCGACGTCCTGCAGTAAACTTGTTTAAATAGTGTCATAGCAACCATTACACAGCGAATCGGACTCCCGGATAAAGCCAACCAATCGCAGCTTACATCGCATAAAAAGCCTTTTATTTACGAGGGGAGCCGTTCACAGAGAAAGAGTTACTAGACATGTATATTCTGATAAAAGGTGCATAGAATTAGCATGTTCACCAAAATAAAGACTAGCAACAATCGTCATTAGATAAAAGGGAAGGAAAACCTCATATCATAGACGAGTCATATGCACACAAATCTCTAATAATATTAAATTTAAAGGGGAACACACCAATACATAAAACGGCACTCTACATCAAATTAAATATAAAACTAAAAGCAGACGTCAATCCACGACCATTTCTCTGATCAGAAACACATATACACATATGATACGGCTCCCCTGGTAAATAAACAGCTTTTTATGTGATGTAAGCTGCGATTGGTCGGCTTTATCGGGGAGTCTGATTCGCCGTGTAATGGTTGCTATGACACTATTTAAACAAGTTTACTGCGGGACGTCGACGTGTCACCCAACCCCGCGCTGAAGAAGTCCTGCCCACGGACGTAACGCGTACGGGGAGAGGGGTCATGTCTGACATCACCCGCGGCCATTGCTTTGGTTGGAAATGACTACACGCTGTTATGCTTGCACTCGCATCAGAGTGCCATTGATTGTGAGTAGCTTTCTTGCCTTTTTTATCATTACATTTTAAAACAGAGAGCACTAGATTGCTTTCTTTGTATCTTTTTATGTGTGGTGGAGTTCAGCTAAAGTGCAGGATATCATTTCTTAAACCTGAGTGTTCACTCACTGCTGCTTACTGGTCGATTGGATGAGTTCAGCATAAGAGCAGGATTTCCATCTACACTTCGAGTGTGTGTTCACTGCTTTGTGACCTATTATAGGTCGAGTAGATGAGGTGAGAGGCCAGTCTGTGTGTGGTGGAGGGATACTTGTCACCTGTCAAAACATCCATGCTGCACTTTAAACGATTTGTGCTTTTTCACATGCACTTATGGACTCTTCTCTGAACTTATTTTATGGACACTAATTTTTTGCTGCATTTATTTTTTGCATTGTTTGCTGAAATTTTTGCTGCATCGATTCATTTTATTCAGGGATTTATTAATGCGCTGCACTGTTTTATTGCACATTCTTCCCCACTGAAAACTGTATACTATAAAAAGAAGAGCTCTATTTAAAGGGTAACTAAACCCAAGAACAAAAAAAAAAGTTTGTTTGCTTTCAACACAGCTCAACGTGTATTTTCTGTGCTTGCTGAAAATGTTCTTGGCCTGAAAAAGACAACAAATGCAGCCGCGACATCTAAAGATTGGTAAGCGGCAATATATTACAATATTTCTTCTATGAACTACTAATCTCCCCATCCCCTATATATAATAGAGCAAAACAAAGCCAGGCATATTTGTAGTCTAGGTTGAGTAGCTACCATAGCTTCCTCTATAGATACAGTGAAGGAGTAAATATAGCCATCCCAGGACATGAAGTGTGTTATTACTAGGATTTCTTAGATGCCAAAAAAGGAAAAAAGCCTGGAAAAAAAATACAATTGCAACTACCTCATTTAAGGACTGGTAAAATATATTCAATATTTGTTTTTGGGTTTAGAAAGACTTTAGTTATCCTGGTATCCAAACCAGACATGTAAACCTCCAACTCTTCTTCAGCATTTTCAGCCTCATGCTAGTTTCACACAAGCGCTCCAATCGGGTTCTCCTGTCAGTTTTTCAGGCGGACCTGATCGGACCATCCACTGTTCTCTATGGAGCGGCGGATGTCAGCAGACACGGCCGACATACGATCCGATCCTGTCCGCTTAAAACAGACTGATCGTTGTCTTGCTGGAAGATTGGATGACACTCGGATGGAAATGGACAGGCAGTTCATTTCCATCTGACCACCCCATAGAGAACAGCGAGGCTGTGTCCATGTCCACCCTGCTATCACAGACCCGTCATCCGCCTGTTCAGCGGGGATCAGCGCAGAGATCACCTGCTGAGCAGTTGGATGCGCTTTATAACGTCCGCCCCGTGTGAAAGGGGCCTTACTCTGTGACAGACCCAACTGGGACAGAGGCTTTTGGAGGGGACTGCAGGCTAGCCTCTTGCCTACTGACTATGGGCCCTGGCGTTTTGGGAGGCTCTACTCTTTGGGAGGTTTGTGCCAGGGGAACCTATGGAGTAATTTTACTTCGGATTCAAGTCCAAGTCTCCCCAAAACACACAGACTCTGGGAACTGAAGGACCCAGATACATATTTGGGGCCTTTATGTCCAAACCAGCAATGACTGCTTTAGACTTTGAGACTCAGAGAACATGTTAATATAATCAGGTCAAGCAACCTGATACTGGGGTCTCCTGCTATTGTCTGGTTATTATGTGTGTCTCTCACATTGTGTGCCTCCTAGGTGTGCATTTCCATTGTTAATTGAGTCACTTATTGTTTCTGTCTGTTGGCTAATTTGGCTAACTCTTGGAGGTTCCTACATGATGAGATTAGCCATGTTAAACCCTACCTCATTATCTAAACCATTGTGTGATGTTTTGGGTAAATATTTGGTTTTATTGTTCATGTGGTGCCTGACCTACTTTTGAAGTGTATAAAAACCTGTATTTCTGTTCAACAAACAGTCATTCCTTTGGTTTTACCTCAACATTTTATCGGTGTATGATGCTTGGGGTAAAAGGGCTGGTATTACTGTAGTTCTCGGTCTGCTGAAAGGGTTTGGAGGGCAGGAGGCTCTGTTTGGCAGAAGCACCTAAGCTGGGGTGCCAAGGCATTCCATCACACTCATTCTTCATTCTTCTACCCTTTTCTGTATGCGTGGCTGCTTTAAGCTAAATACTGGTTCCCACTAACTCTGTCCTTAAAGCTGCACTCGAGGCAAAATAACCTATATAAACTATATACACTATATTGCCAAAAGTATTGGGACGCAGGCCTTTACACGCAAATTAACTTTAATGGCATCCCAGTCTTAGTCCGTAAGGTTCAATATTGAGTTGGCCCACCCATTGCAGCTATAACAGATTCAGCTCTTCTTAGAAGACTATCCACAAGGTTTAGGAGTGTGTCTTTGGGAATGTTTGACCATTCTTCTTGTGAGGTCAGGCACTGATGTTGTATGAGAAGGCCTGGCTCACAGTCTCCGCTCTAATTCATCCCAAAGGTGTTCTATCGGGTTGAGGTCAGGACTCTGTGCAGGCCAGTCAAGTTCCTCTACCCTCGCTCATCTATGTCTTTATGGACCTTGCTTTGTGCACTGGTGCGCAGTCATGTATGAACAGGAAGGGGCCATTCCCAAACAGTTTCCACAAAGTTGGGAGCATGATATTAATTCACTTTGTGTGCACTAAACACATTGCAAACCCAGATTTTACCATATAAAAGTAGCAGTGACATCATCACTGTGCTGTAAAGGCTCTGCTGAGAGCAGAGCTGTGGGAAGGACCCAGCAGGACCACCCACTACAGGCTGTCTGAAGATATCTATAAAGGGGATAGGAAACTCCTGTACAGAGGCAACGTTTCACACTGGATTACTGCACTGGTCTGGAATAAATACCCAAATCACACCAAGGTTGAAGAAAGACTTCACATGCCTCTTGTATTTCAGCAATATTTTCGTATCCCGGAGTTCAGCTTTTGTATGTGCACTACAGTTTTGCCATATTGCATGAGCATGTGCACAAGGCTGCATGTTACTGTTTTGTTTGTCGATGTGTAATTGTGTTGTAAAATTTTTAAATTAACAAAATGAGAATGCAGTCTTAATTCCAACATTGGAGATGAAGAACCCTTTTGCAATAAATTGAGTTTAAATATATATATTTTTTACATGTAGGGCCTTCAGGAGTTGGAGTTAATGAACTAAGAAAGCAGCTTATTCGTTCAAATCCCAGTTTATTTCAAAGTCCAGTGCCACGTAAGTGATGTTATCATTTTAAATCTAAAGCTATTGATGATTTTTTTTTTTTTAAATCATGAAGAAAGTTTAATGAACAAAAAACAGAAACATATATTGTACACACCGAGATACAGTAAGTACAGCAAAAGTAAAACCAGTCCAGAATCATTACATCATAAATGTATGCAGAACTGGGATACGTCCTAACCACACAAATAGTACACGTTGCAGAGTAGCAGGACTCTGACAAAAGAAGTGGCGATAAGCAATACAGTGTAGTAAACACCCTATCAAAAATGTTGTCAATTTCAAGGTCAAGGGGTGATAAACCTGGCACAGCTAGCCACCCCCCCTCCCCCCCCCATAGTTTATCAAATTTACCAGGGTAACCTCTATGTTGGTAAATAAGTCTAAGTGGAATGTGTCCCCTCCTAATAATTAATTGATTCTCTATGGGTTTGGGCCTGATCAGATTTCAAATATGGCAATATACAGGTCCTTCTCAAAAAATTAGCATATTGTGATAAAGTTCATTATTTTCTGTAATGTACTGATAAACATTAGACTTTCATATATTTTAGATTCATTACACACAACTGAAGTAGTTCAAGCCTTTTCTTGTTTTAATATTGATGATTTTGGCATACAGCTCATGAAAACCCAAAAATCCTGTCTCAAAAAATTAGCATATTTCATCCGACCAATAAAAGAAAAGTGTTTTTAATACCAAAAAAGTCAACCTTCAAATAATTATGTTCAGTTATGCACTCAATACTTGGTCGGGAATCCTGTCGCAGAAATGACTGCTTCAATGCGGCGTGGCATGTAGGCAACCAGCCTGTGGCACTGCTGAGGTGTTATGGAGGCCCAGGATGCTTCGATAGCGGCCTTAAGCTCATCCAGAGTGTTGGGTCTTGCGTCTCTCAACTTTCTCTTCCCAATATCCCACAGATTCTCTATGGGGTTCAGGTCAGGAGAGTTGGCAGGCCAATTGAGCACAGTAATACCATGGTCAGTAAACCATTTACCAGTGGTTTTGGCACTGTGAGCAGGTGCCAGGTCGTGCTGAAAAATGAAATCTTCATCTCCATAAAGCTTTTCAGCAGATGGAAGCATGAAGTGCTCCAAAATCTCCTGATAGCTAGCTGCATTGACCCTGCCCTTGATAAAACACAGTGGACCAACACCAGCAGCTGACATGGCACCCCAGACCATCACTGACTGTGGGTACTTGACACTGGACTTCAGGCATTTTGGCATTTCCCTCTCCCCAGTCTTCCTCCAGACTCTGGCACCTTGATTTCCGAATGACATGCAAAATTTGCTTTCATCCGAAAAAAGTACTTTGGACCACTGAGCAACAGTCCAGTGCTGCTTCTCTGTAGCCCAGGTCAGGCGCTTCTGCCGCTGTTTCTGGTTCAAAAGTGGCTTGACCTGGGGAATGCGGCACCTGTAGCCCATTTCCTGCACACGCCTGTTCACGGTGGCTCTGGATGTTTCTACTCCAGACTCAGTCCACTGCTTCCGCAGGTCCTCCAAGGTCTGGAATCGGTCCTTCTCCACAATCTTCTTCAGGGTCCGGTCACCTCTTCTCGTTGTGCAGCGTTTTCTGCCACACTTTTTCCTTCCCACAGACTTCCCACTGAGGTGCCTTGATACAGCACTCTGGGAACAGCCTATTCGTTCAGAAATTTCTTTCTGTGTCTTACCCTCTTGCTTGAGGGTGTCAATGATGGCCTTCTGGACAGCAGTCAGGTCGGCAGTCTTACCCATGATTGCGGTTTTGAGTAGTGAACCAGGCTGGGAGTTTTTAAAAGCCTCAGGAATCTTTTGCAGGTGTTTAGAGTTAATTAGTTGATTCAGATGATTAGGTTAATAGCTCGTTTAGAGAACCTTTTCATGATATGCTAATTTTTTGAGATAGGAATTTTGGGTTGTCATGAGCTGTATGCCAAAATCATCAATATTAAAACAAGAAAAGGCTTGAACTACTTCAGTTGTGTGTAATGAATCTAAAATATATGAAAGTCTAATGTTTATCAGTACATTACAGAAAATAATGAACTTTATCACAATATGCTAATTTTTTGAGAAGGACCTGTAAGCCTTCTAGCCTGAAATAATGCTCTATGTATTGCTACCTGTTGGGATTCCATAGAACTATAATCATCCAGAAACCCAGCACATAGCACTTGGGGTCCAAGGAGATAGTTGTTTGAAACACCATGTTAATAGTGTCTACGAAATCGGACCAATAGCGGTGCAGCCTGGGGCAGCACCATATCATATTAATGAGATAACCCTATGCATTTGTACATTTAGCAAAGATAGGGGATTGTATAACTCCCATGCAAAACTATTTCAACGGGGTATAGTGTGCCCTAAAAATAATGAAGAGCTGGGAGTGTCACTGTGTGGAGTTTAAGGAGCTAACTGGCACAGATTCTAGGACACTTTCCCATTGGTCTTCCTCAAAAGCTCCTATATCCTGTTCCCATTTTTCTTTCGCTGTACAAGGGTATTACTCTAAGTGAGAAAGAAGTAGCATTGCATAGCAGCGGGAGATGAATCCCTTTGTCACCACAACAGACTGAACAAAATTAAACACTGCGGTAGGGGAAAGAGGCCAATCGGTTGTAAACCCTTGAGCCCTAATAGCATGTTGGAGTTGAAGGTAATAAAGTTGCATAAAAGTGAAACAAATTTGAATGCAAGAAATAAAATGAAAATATATAATGTATAGTCCAAAGCGTTGGTACCACAGTGATTATCTGAGAGTCCTCTTCAATATGAGAATCACCGTATATCAATCCATAAAGCACATACTTCTTTCGTGAACCACCACCATGGAAAGAGGGCAAATGTGCTTACCGGATTGATTGGACTCCCATACCGTCGGTGTGATGTTTTAACACAGCCAGAATCCCTGTAGTTCAGGACACCGTTTTTTGTTTTTTTTCTGGCCAGCCATTGCACATAACACAAGTTTTTCTAGGACTTTATCCCGTTTGGTGTCTTGTCTTATCTTCTCCAGCCGTACATCCTATATTGGAATGTTCATTAGTACTGTATGTAGCTGTTCTTCCAACTCTGGTTCATCCTGTGCTTCATGTCCTTCTGGAAACACCCTAGACAGGGTATCTGCCATTGGAATTTCCTTTGCAGGCTTATACTTCACTGTGAGATCATACTGCTTTAATTTCATAACCATTCGCTACAGATGTGGAGGAGTAGAAGCTAGCGATATCTGTAGGATGTACTCCAATGGCATGTGGTCCGTTTCCACAACTACCGTATATGTACTGGTGAGATTTCTCACATCCATTCACAATGGCCAGCATCTCTTTCTCAATTTGAGCATAATTGGCTTGCATTGTGGTCAGTGCTCGTGAAGCATATGCCACAGGATGTCCTTGTTGAGTCAGTACAGCACTTAATCCAAACTGGGATGCATCCACAGTACAGTGTCACAGTTTACGTCAAAATATTTCAGCATTGGTCCGAGATGTTTAGTGATCAGTTTTTCACTTTGTCCAAAGTCCTTTCCATGTTTGCATCCCTACACCAAACAGCATCCTTCTGTAGCAGTGTACGTAGCGGTGCTATCTGTTGAGCAAAGCCCAAGGAGAGAATTTAGATAGATAGTTAAAAATGCCCAGTTATGTCTCCAGCTCCTTTCTGGAGGTTGGGGCCTTCATGTTAAGAACTGCTGTAATCTTCTTTGGATCAGGCCTCAAGCCCTCTTTGGTTAGTAGGTGTCCAAAATATCTAACTTCTTCTACCCCAATTTGCATTTTGTTTGGATTGAGTCTGAGATTCTTCTCATGACACCGATTGAGCAAAGCAGTGAGGTTTTTGTCATGTTCCATTTGATCCTTTCCATAGACCAGCAAATCATCAACTATTACTTCAACACCCTGTAGACCAGCAATCAATTTGTGTGATTTCTTTTGAAATATTTCCTGTGCAGACGCTATGCCGAAAAGTACCCTTGTGAAGCGCTATTGACCCAAAGGGGAGTTGAAAGTGGTCAAGTAACTGCTGGCTTCATCAAGACGCAATTGGCAGTAACCAGAATGGGCATTTAGCACACTAAATACCTGTTGCTCCTACTAGCTTGTGTGCTATATCCTCTATGGTGGGAAGTTTGTAGTGTTCTCTCATTATGACTTTGTTCAAATCACGTGGGTCAATGCATATACGAATTGCACCTGTGTTTTTCTTCTCCACCACAACCATAGAACTGACCCATTCAGATGGTTCTGTGACCTTTTTTACTACTCCCAGCTTCTCCATCCTAGTGAGTTCTTGTCTGACTTCATCCACAAGAGTTAAAGGTATTCTCCTTGGGGCGTGAATAACAGGTTGTGAACCCTCTTTTAGACGTATGCAGCTTACACCCGGGAGGTGCCCCAGGCCCTTGAATAGATCATAGTACTCACATTTAATGTCAGCCTCTGTCAGACCTCTGTGCCCACCATCCACAGTCATTATTATCTTCACAAGTCCAATCTCTTTACCTGTTCTGAGACCTAGCACGGCTGGGGCTTGTGTTTCTATCACAAACAATTGTAAAACCTTTTCAGATCCCTTGTAAGAGCATTTTGCATGACCGTGACCCATTACTTTTAGCTTTTCACCCCCATATCCCATTAGTTTCGGTAGGTCCTGAGTCTCTAAGGGGGATTCATTACTGAGGTGTTCCAGGTATATGTGGCTTGGCACACAATTTACTTGTGCTCTTATTTCTATTTTGAATGTGATTGGAGTTTTGTTAGCCCCTATCTGTAATGTTACATTTGCTTCATCTGCAGACTGATGTGTTTTATGTACTGCTGCAAGATATATTGGGGTGCAGTTTTAGTCTGTACAGAACGTGTTTTTGACCTTCCGGTTTGTGAAGACAGTTTACACACCCTGGCAAAATGTCCTCTTTTCTTGCATTTCTTGCATAACTGCCCCCTGGCCAGACAGACACTATTTTTATGGTGCATGTTTCAACAATATCCACACGCTGCTTGTGTGTTACTTGCCCCAGTGCCATAGGTGCCCTTTATTCCCATGTGTGCTCTTTCTTGCCCATATCTGCTGCTGTAATTTTCTATAGCATTAATCTGGAGCTGTGTTCCTTCCAGTACCTGCATGTCCTTTTTTGACATTTCATATGCTCTGGCAATCCTTATTGCTTTCTCAAGATTTAAGTCTTCTTCCTGCAACAGCTTTTTCTGAACTTCCTTAAAGCGGAGGTTCACCCAAAAGTGAGCCTCCGCTTTTCAGAACCCTCCCCCCCCTCCAGTGTCAGATTTGGCACCTTTCAGGGGGGTGCAGATACCTGTATAAAACAGGTATTTGCACCACTTCCGGGTATAGACTCCCGCGGGAGTCCCGACCCTTCGCGTCACCCCCCGTTGTGTTCTGGGAAACACGCGGCTCCCAGGACACAGCGGGGACCAGTGAGAACGGCGCAGCGCGACTCGTGCATGCGCAGTAGGGAACCGGGCAGTGAAGCCGCAGCGCTTCACTTCCCGATTCCCTCACCGAGGATGGCGGCGGGGGAAGCCGAGAGGTGAGCGGCAGCTCGGCTTTGGCTGCCGACGTTGCGGGCGACCTGGACAGGTAAGTGTCCATTTTTTAAAAGTCAGCAGCTGCAGTATTTGTAGCTGCTGGCTTTTAAAAAAAATTACGGTGAACCTCCACTTTAAACGTACTGCCTATCAGAATGCGGTCTTTTATCATATCTCCGGCATCATAGAAAGCACAGTCTTTGGAAAGCTAGCGCAGCTGTGTCACCCATTCATCCACAGACTCACCTCCACACTGGTTCCTCTCATAAAACAGTTTCCTTTGCACTGTGGAGTTTCTCCTTGGGTTGCAGTATGCTTCAAACTTTGCAAACAGTACCTCTGTTTTCTTTTTGTCCTCTGCAGTGATCTTTCCATTCGCTTGCAGGTTCGGCACACATCACATCTTTTTTGTCCCACACATATCAGAAAGTGAGCTGCTTTCTGCTGATCGGTCCATTTGTCTGCATCTGGTCCTGCAAACACAAGCTCTATCAGCTCCCTCCACTGTGACCAGTTTTCAGATACATTCCCTGATTCCAAATCCTGGGAAGAAATGTTCTTTGCTGTTTGCTGCCATGACTCGTCTCACCCCACTTCTGGTACCATGTGATGTTTTAACACAAAGTATAGGCAGACAGCAAAGAGCTTGAACAGGAGCCTCATGTTTATTCAGCAGCATCCATCTTACAACTACCACAGCTCCCCGCCCCAGATCATATGACTAAAACTGTTAACTGTTTCCTAACATGCATAAGGAACTAGGCATAACAATTGAACTTGAAGTATAACATAAAGCATACACATCATTACAGTAGGTACGGAGTCAATCATGCTTGTATGGATGTGATATCCAAATTAGCAAAAAAGACACCTCTCCTCTGAAAATGGTCAAGTAAGTAGCATATACTTCAACAGCACTCCAATTGGGTCACACGTATAGAACTTATAATCGGTCACAGCTCAGCATCCAGACCCAAAGCGGGATCAGCCGGACTGGACCGGCTTGTTGCAGCGATGTTACATGACTAGATGGGCACTTTTATCTCCATTATGATGTAGCAACACATACAACTTTAAAGCAATGTTGGAATAAACTGCCAATGTAATATCAGGATAAGACTGATGCAGATTTGTATTCACTCGACTTACCATGTATTGTTGCATTGATACAGTTAGTGATGCTAAGCTATGACCGATTATAAGTTCTTTATGTGTGACCCAATTAGAGAGCCGTTGATCATTCTCAGAGGAGGGGTATATTTTTTGCTGATTTGCATCCATACAAGTGTGATTGACTACAGCATGGGAGTCCACCCAATCTGGTAAGCCCGTTTGCCCTCTTTACATGAAGAGGACTCTTGGAAGAATTACTGTGGTGCTAACACTTTGGGCTGTACATTATATATTTGCATTTTATTTCTTACATTCATATTTGTTTCACTTTTATTCACTTTAAGTGCTGCACTAATTTTATATTTGAGTTATGTCAATTGATGTGCTAGCTATCTGCTACAAAGACTTCTGAGTGCAATTTCCCTTTTGTATAATAAAATTGCATAGTGCCTGGCAAGTTATATCTGGAGCACAACTCAAAAAAGAGTTCCATTGTGAAATATATAATTGAGATGGGTCATTCCTCATTTCTGCCACAGCCCTGCATAGGCAAGTGTCTGCAGTTCAGGGTAGACAGTGTTATTCCACATAGGACTGTAATTGGAGAAACTAGTGACCCTTTGTAAATATTTAACCTTGAGCCAGACCTTCTGCATCAGAGTATAAGTAGGATATAGTCTGTTTAATGTGCTAAAGGTAAGGGAATCCAGGCTGCCAGGTATATCTGGGAATTTCATATGGTAACGAATGATAGACATTGTAGATGTAAAAGTGGGAGCATTGTCACCCACGGCATCCGAGAAGGCTCTTAAAAGGTGCTGTGATTTTGCAGCAAAGTAGTATATCCTGGGGTTGGGGAGAGCCACTCCCCCCACCCTAATACTGTAGAACTGAAGTTGCTCCAGTTTAATTCTAGGAGGCTTACCCTTCCAGAGCAGAGTACGGAAAATAGTTTTACAGAGTTAACAATACGAAATATACATATGAGTATATCCACCAGGGAATTGTGTGGGCGATACAATTGGGGCATGAAGATCATTTTAATAATATTGGCTCCGCCAATCAGAGAGAGCCACAGTTTATTCCAGATTGTGGTTCTTGCTTTAAATCTTACTAGTAGCGGCATCATTTTGAGGGTATAATAATTGGTGATAGTGAGGAAAATAAAGACTGCCAGATATTTAAATGTTGTGGTAACTGGGACGGGGTAAAAAGGATACCTCCCAACTTTTTGAGATGGGACTTATTAGCAAAAGCATGTAGGCATAGGACACCCCCCGCCATGCCACCTTAAAGGATAATTATACAAACAAAAAGGATTACCGTAGTTAAACCCACAAGTGCTTTTTTTTACCACTATTATTGCTATATACTAAATTTAGAAATTTACAAATGCAGCAATTTAGAATTTTGATTAAAGGTTTGGCACTGAGAAACACTTTTTGAAAGATAAATAGTACATTTTATATACAACTATATAGATCAGACCAAAATTAGGGACAAATGAGAAGGAAAGAGGGACAGAGGGACAATCCCTCTAAATCAGGGACAGTTGGGAGCTATGCGGTTAGGAAAAAGGTACTTGAATGTTTTTTTTATATTTACAGTGCCATCATCCACATATAGAAATAGAAGGGACAATGTAAATTAAACAGTGTGTGTTTAGTATCACTAAGTAGCAATCATATTCAAAGAAATGTTGAATGGAATATTGCTATACATTTGGTATATCCATGGAAAACAGTTTTGCAAACTGCCTGTTCTTTTTCATATCTGTTTGTTAAACATTAAAAATAAATAAGACATTTATTTGGTGGAAGGGTAATAATGGGACAGCACCTTGTACCTTTCTTCTTGTTATTGTTTTTAAAGTGGATGTAAACACTAACTAAATGACATTTAGTTTGCTAAAGCACTGCGTATCATAAAGAATTGTCATTTAAAAATACTTGCTTTTAATTTTTTGGTCTTTGGCGTATCTGAGTGCTGACCTCCCCTAGCCTCTTTGCAGCTACTTCCTGTCCACATGTATGTACTCCAGCAGTGACTGCATGGCATTGATCAGGGTGGATTTTCTGATGGTGGCAGAAGGTAACCATGCCTGAATAGTCGCTTGTAGTGTTCATCAGAAGCCCTTGTGATAGGGGGACAATGCATGGCAGGATAACTAGGCTTTATTTTAAGGAAAGTTCCATATTTAAAAACTAAATTACTTTTGAAATAACATGTTAAAACTTAAATGAGATTTCACAGATTGGGTTTACATACACTTTAAGTCAGTGTAAAAATATCTATGTTCCAACAGACACTACACGTCCTAAGAAGAGTTATGAAGAGGACGGACATGAATATTTCTTTGTATCTAAAGAGATGTTTGAAAGTATGGTATATAGTCACAGGTATAGTATTTGTTTCGGATATTTAAATACCCAAATTTCAATTGTTATACAGTGGGGAAAAAATTGTTTGATCCCCTGCAGATTTTATAAGTTTGCCCACTTACAAAGAAGGGTCTATCCGTGTTATCATTTTGCCCACTTGCCCAGTTTGCCCACTTACAAAGAAGGGTCTATCCGTATTTTAAATGATAGAGATAGAATATCAACCAAAAATCCAGAAAAAACACATGATACAAATGTTATAAATTGAGTTGCAGTTCAGTGAATAAAATAAGCATTTGATCCCCTACCAACCAACAATAATTCTGAATCCCACAGACTGGCTATAGTATGTGCTCATGTAGAACAAAGATTAGTCCTGTTAATTTAAGAAGGTGATCCTAACGACAACTCGTTATGTGCATAAAAGACACCTGTCCACAGAATCTCTTTCATTCAAACCTCACAGTCCTGGACAAGATTAAAGAGCTGTCAAAGGATGTCAGGGACAAAATTTTAGACCTGCGCAAGGCTGGAAATGGGCTACAAGACCATCAGCAAGAAGCTTGGTGAGAAGGAGACAACTGTTGGAGTGATGATTATTCGCAAATGGAAGAAAATACAAAATAACCATCAATCTCCCTCAGTCTGGAGCTCCATGAAAGGATTTACCTTATGGGATAAGGACGATCATAAAAAAAGTGAGGAGTCGGCCCAGAACTACATGGGAGGAGCTTGTGAATGATCTCAAGGATCCCTGGCTTACCTGCCCACTTATTGCTCCTTTTTAACTATTTTTGTATGTACTATGATCACTTTTATATGTTGGTTTTAAAAAAAAACTCATTTGACCTGCACTTGGAGCACCTCCTTCATCTTCTTTTTTACATGTGGGGTTGATTGAGCTGTTCCTTGGAGTTTCCTCCACCTGTCTACTATTTCCCATTCGGATTGTGATCTCCTTAATGGAGGAGGAGTTCTGCACCACTTGGGAATACTCGTTAGACCCAAAGTTTCCCCTGAGGTTGTGATGTTTGGAGGGGCTTCTGGAGATCTGTTTGGTCCAGTTGGAGAGTTTGGAGAAGGAGTCACCATTGACCATCAGGATTCTATATGCCCTTATGATCTGCCTAACCAGCAGATCCACCAGCTCTGGTAAGAGTATTTCATCCTACTATTGTTCCAGAATTTGTATGCTGATGACCTGCATAGTCACACGTCTGGTTTCAAGACCCTAGCCCTTAGTGGATGATCTTCACGATTTCATTCTTCACTTTTTAGATATTATTGCTAAAGACTCTTACATGGACTTATTTATTTTGTTTGCCCAAAAACATATTTAGTTTTTTGGTTATTCTGAGTTTATTCTCAATTTCACATATTGGGTTTTTCATTTTAGCGCTGCATCCCTATTCACATTTCTATTATATATTTGTCACATTTTATGCAGCTGCTCCACTACTTTTACATGTTTTTCACTTAGTTGTTTTAGATCTGTTTAGACTAGCGCAATATTATCCCTATATTACCAATGATCTCAAGGCACTTGGGACCACAGTCACCAAACAAACCATTGGTAACACAATATGCCGCCATGGATTGAAATCCTGCAGCGCCCGCAAGGACCCCTCCTCAAGAAGGCACATGTACAGGCCCGTTTGAAGTTTGCCAATAAACATCTAAATGATTCAGAGAAGGATTGAGAAAAAGTGCTGTGGTCAGATGAGACCAAAATTGAGCTCTTTGGCATTAACTCGACTCGTCGTGTTTGGAGGAAGAGAAATGCTTACTATGACCCTAAGAACATCATCCCTGCAGTCAAACATGGAGATGGAAACAATATGCTTTGGGGCTGTTTCTCTGCTAAAGGCACAGGCCAACTTTGCCGCATTGAGGGGCCAATGGACGGGGCCATGTATTGTAAAATGTTGTATGAGAACCTTCTTCCCTCAGCCAGAACACTGAAGATGGGTTGTGGGTGGGTCTTCCAGCATGAAAATGACCCAATCATTTAAAATACACCTATGATAACAATTATAGACCCTTAATTTCTTTGTAAGTGAGCAAACTTACAAAATCTGCAGGGGATCAAATAATTATTTTCCTCACTGTATACCATTTGTATTTTTCCAGCAGCAGATGCATTTAAAAAATATATGTTTGACATCAGTGTTTTTTGATGTTCCTTCCCATAAAAGCACAACCATTTCCCCATAATCTAAAAAATAGTGGGGTCATATTTCAGGGAGTTCTTTAGTTTAAAAATATTCAGACATTCCAATACTCTATTGGATCTTCTGTCTTTGTTAACAACAGAGGTAATTATAAAATCAAACAGAAATCAGGTTTAGAGGTTTTTGTTATATAATTTTTGGGGGTTTTGTGAGGAACCATATATAGAATTGTCTGAATCCTAGAGTACATATGGAACTAATATGCAGGCATGTATTTTGAGCTGTGACATATTCCTTTTGACGTGTATTTAAGAAAATCGTATGATTATATATCAGTATTAAGGAGAGCTCCCGCTAAAAATAACAAGGTAATAATTACCAGCCCAATAAAAGATAAAACAACAAACCCCCCCCCCCCCCCACAGTAATATTTTGCTGCCGCTAGATGTCCTCAGTCTGATGGTCAGCATTATTTAACCACTTGCCTGCTAGGCACTTTTACCCCCTTTCAGGCCAATTTTCAGCTTTCCGCGCTGCCACACTTTGAATGACAATTGTGTTGTCACGCAACACTGTACCCAAACAATGTTTTTATAATTTTTTTCTCCACTGGTTTTTTTTACTTTTTTGCTAAACAAATGAAAAAAGGGACACATTTTTCCAGCAGGTATATATGCATGGGGTCCAGATATGTGCAACTTATAAAGAGCCAGATCCCACACCTTAGTAGCTAGTTTCAGAAGACCATGTTGCATCTTACATCTGGTTGGTATCCTTTTAGCTACTCTAACTACCATGACAACTGGGACTAGACTCAGACAAGTGTGGAAGTGAACAGATTGGCTGTTCACTGAAAGAGGAGCATGCGCAATCCTGGTTTCAACAGTGCTTCAATAGGATCTGATGCCGCAGTGGGGACACAGATCACAATGAAGTATAAGCGAATAACCGGATCAAGACAGGTGTTATTACTGTATATGAAATTAATGTGAAAGTGATTAAGGCAATATGTATGCAATGAAATATTACATGCAAATACATTTAAAGAACTTTTGGGAGAGATATATATATATATATATATATATATATATATATATATATATATATGTATATATGTGTAGCGGGGTCTCCTTTAAGGCCCCGGGACTACGTTACCCAGAACCCCGTTTGGCCACCGCAGAGACTCATGGGAGGGGTTATTTAAGGAGGAGGCGAGGCGGAGCTTGGCCTCTTTTGGACACCGCGCTGCAAGCAACAGCTTCTTCCTGTGTGGATCTGCTGCAGCACAAGGCCTGAAGCCTGGGGCCTTGTGCAACTTCCAAAGAGCCTTCCACCCCACTGCGGAGCCTGGGTGGCACCAGACTTGTCGAGTGAGGACATCAGCCGGATCGGGGACCCGATCGTTGCAGACGCTGTGTGTGGAGACACAGCAGGTGGAAGTCTCGGACAGGGATCGTGTCCGGAGTGGTGAGCAAGCACATGCTCAATCAGATAGACTTTACCGTTTTAGGCCTATAGACTGCCTTGGTCCACCGATCGTTAGTTTGTTGTTCCACTAGGAGACCAGTAGCAGGACAGAGTTGAAGGGTCTCCAGTATAGTGTTTCCTTGAGACTGCCTACTTGTGGATTACAAATACTGTATCGTCAAGTGCACCACCGAAAGTTTGCATGCGAAGAAATATCAAGTGAAAAGACTGAGATTTCTTCTGAGTCAGGCCTGACTAGGGAGGGGTGATAGGGTATTGTTTAAATGCGCCATAGGGCGCGCACACCATAATAACTGCGTGCGGTGGGTTACCGCGTGGGGTCATTGTTGTGTGCTACATTTATATGCTGCAGGGCTCTGTGAGCAATTTGCATGTGTTCCGATCTGCCTATGCCTATTTGATGAAAGTAAAACTGTTATAGTTAACCTCTCGCCTCAGTGTGTTGCCTTACTATAAGGAGATTAACCCGTGCAATACCATTGCTTATGATATGAGTTTAACCCTAGACTAACTGTGCCAGAGTGGGTCGAGTAAGATTGCCGGGGGTTGGCGGTGCTGTACACAGGGCCCGAAATCAAACCAGCGGCTCTCTTAACTGGGGGTAGCGCTATATATATATATATATATATATATATATATATATATATATATATATATATACATGCACACTATAATTTGTTCTCTTCTCTTTTAGTTTTCTGGAGTATGGAGACTACAAAGGACATATGTATGGTACAAGTGCAGATACGGTGAAATATGTTCTTGATAAAGGAAAAATATGCATCATTGATCTGGAACCACAGGTCAGAATAACACTCTTCCATATGTGTTAAACTACACAATATTATGAACTAAACTAAAAGTTAAATGAGTCATGAATTATGGGTGTATTTCTAAGAAAAATGTTACGGTTCATTTTAAACTTATAAGCACAAATCCACACTTTGCAAATTGTAACATGTATATTTCATGTTTTCGACTTTGTCACAGGGTATCAATGGAGCCAGAACGCATGAACTTAAACCATATGTCATATTTATTAAACCACCAAGCAGAAACTGCATGAGGCAAACTCGGAGAAATGCCAGCATGATCACAGACTATTTTGTCAATATGAAGTTCAAGGTAACCTTGCAGCTGCCATGTTGACTCTAATAGGTTATTTTAAGGTGGCAATTAGCCAAAAAACAAAAACGTTTTATATTGCAGTTTACCAATCCTTAAGGCCTAGTTTACAGTGTGGTTAGGAAGCATTACAAATGTGTCGTTGGGCTGCCTTCCCCTCATCCCCTCCAACTGCTCTTCAGTGGGACATATAAGTGTATAAGAGGCATAGATGTGGTGGCTGCCGTGGTTTCCTTTTTTCCCTTCATTTTCACTTGGTAATCCAGCTGGTAACACACTTCCTGACTTAGGGTGGCTGTATTCTGTGAAGGAGCAATGGAGACAACTTTGGACAGCAGCATTGTCAATCTGGGGAGAGAGTGGTGTTAGATGCACCTGCAGATTTAGAAGGACTTGACTAACAAATTAAAGCCGAACGTCAGCTAACACTTTTAAAAAAGTTATAGCAACAGCTTTTTTTTTTTTAAACGATTTACATATAAGCTCACCATTGTAAACACACCCATCATGCATTGTTAATAAGAGAATGCACATTTATGACATAATTGCTCTAAAAAGCAATCATCATGTGTCTATAGCCATTTTAACAAACGTGAAAAAGTCTTTAGCTTGAAGCTAGCACAGTTATAAGATGTGCACCCCTCAACAGCCTATGTCCTTGTGCTGAAAAGGGCATTCCCAGGGCAGATTCTGCCCTGGGAATCCACTGCACACTCTGCAATGGCCAGAGCGTTCTGCCATGTGGTCCAACTGAGTAAACTGGTTTATGTAAATCACAGGTTGGCCAGTTTACTCACAATTGTGTTCAGTGTGAACCAGCCTGATCTGTTGTAACTTCTGACATGGGTACAAGAAACCCACCAAAGTAATTCTAATATAAGAACACACAGCAGTCTCACCTTCAAAACCTTTATTGATTACAAAAAGAACACAATACAAAAAACAAAAAACAAAAGTGACTCATTAGTCGGTACCCTTCCCTAAATTTGTCTGTGCATATACCTGACCAATTTGGATCCCTGTGTTTCCATAAATTGTTTTGATAGATAAATATGTCTGGGGTTGATCTTTGTGGAGGCATTATGCCTCGATTCCCCACTTTGTGACATGCAGCCTTGAGTGGTCTAGGGGGCCCCTGCTTTGACTTATCTCTAAATTCCAATAGTCAATCAAATATTTTATCATATGCTTTGATGAGTAAAATCAGTGTGTAAAATTTAGCAGAAACCCGGATTTTGATATACACATTGGAGTTACCATAGTATTTAGATCTACAATAACTTATACTAGCACAGAGCATTTCTGTACTTCTGTGTTTCTAAGGTAACATTCCATTTATTTGAAATGAACCAATTTGGATTAATCTTGTTTACTCAAAAAATTATGCCATTTCAGGAAGAAGATTTCCAGGAGATTGAAGAGTCGGCAAAAAAAATGGAGGCGCAGTTTGGACAATATTTTGACCAAGTGTTGATTAATGATGATCTGCAGTCAGCCTGTGTCCAACTCCTGTCCATAGTCCGCCGTGCTCAGGATGAGCCACAGTGGATTCCAGCATCTTGGATTTGCTCTGATTCTTGAGACCCGAAAAATGGACACTAAAATAGTTATCAATAGCAACTGTATGCTTAGTATCAATTTGTTAAAGGCCAACTCCAGGAATTGACAAACAACTACCTTTGCGATGGAGCCTTACCTTTGTTCTTGCTCCAGCGCTCTCCTCGGCACCAGCTCTTGGGTGACCCTTGCCTTCCTCATGTAAAATGCAGGGCTATTGGCCCCGGATTGTACTTGACGACATCATCATTTGACCACAGCTCAGAGCCTTTTATAGAAAAGGCTTCAGGGGACAAGTCACAGGGGTAGTGCAAGGGTAATTTTTGTGTAATTCCCTGAGTTGGGCTTTAAATCGTTAGGTAGGAGATTAAAAAAATAAATAAAATCAGTTTACATAGAAATAAACCTATTTTCTTTCACAAAAATATTTGGGTAATTTTTTGCAATAGAGGCCACTCTAAAACAATATATTGTATTATTTTGAATAAAGTTGGTCTGAGGATTTTACCTGCTAACAACTCCATGGGCAGCAGTGAGCCTGACTTGCAGAAATGTATGATTCAGAAAAAAATCTAAATTGTGGACTTGATAACTGCTAATCATAGTTGTTAAAGGGTGGTAGGGAGTTTCTGAACAATATTTTCTTTCTATTAGACTGTGAGATTCATGTTTGCATTTAGGGATGAGCTTTATGTTTGGGTCGAACATGAGTTTGACTCGAACATTGGCTATTCGCCCGTTCACTGAATAGTGAACAATTTGGGGCGTTCGCGGCAAATTCGAAAGCCACGGAACACCCTTTAAAAGTCTATGGGAGAAATCAAAAATGCTAATTTTAAAGGTTAATATGCAAGTACTTGTCATAAAAAGTGTTTGGGGACTTGGGTCCTGCCCCAGGGGACATGTATCAATGCAAAAAAAGTTTTAAAAACTGCAGTTTTTCTCGGGAGCAGTGATTTTAATAATGCTTAAAGTGAAACAATAAAAGTGAAATATTGCTTTAAATTTCGTACCTGGGGGGTGTTTATATATGCCTGTAAAGTAGCGCATGTTTCCCGTGTTTAGAAATGTACCTGCACAAAATGACATTTCTAAAGGAAAAAAAGTAATTTAAAACTACTCGCGGCTATAAGGAATTGTCGGGTCCCGGGAACACAGATAAAAGTCATTGAAAAAAACGTCAGGGGTTCCCCCCCAGCCCATTACCAGGTCTTTTGGGTCTGGTATGCATTTTGGGTCTTGAAGCCTGATGAAGAAGCACGGATGCTTCGAACACGCGCATCCTTCCCGTTGACCCCACGACCCGGAAGCATTCTGCTGTTTTGTTCCAGCCAAGTCGTCCCCCGCCCTGCTATTGCGAGTGAGTGGTTCCGCTCTATGGTGTACGACGACGACTACTGAGAAGAGGCTTAGAGCAGGGGTCTCAAACTGGTGGCCCTCCAGCTGTTGCAGAACTACAATTCCCATGAGGCATTGCAAGGCTAAACAGTTACAAGCATGACTCCCATTGGCAGAGGCATGATGGGACTTGTAGTTCCGCAACAGCTGGAGGGCCGCAGGTTTGAGACCCCTGGCTTAGAGACACCATCTCCCCTCTACCTCTGGACACACAGCATTACATTCCCGGGATGAGCGGATGAACTCTACCATTTCAGATTCCACTTCAGATAAGCGCTCTTAACTTCTCCCTTTGTGAGTGCATCACCTGTATTTGGTTTTATTTTTCAATAAATTTCTACTGACTGCTACGCTTAGAAGGCGCTGCTTTTTTGTTTCCCTTGTGCTATTTCAGATCCCTTCTATCTGTCAGCCGGCAGCCTTCTCTGTGGACTAGTCATTTTTACAAGTATGGACTAATATGACACTGACCTAATTTGTTCATTATTATCTTCCTAATCATTTTATCTCTGCCCTTATTTCAGTTTTGCTTACACACCCTTATCCCGAGTGCGCTTGATTAACCCCTTGACTTGTCCCAAGCTGTCTACTGTGGTTTCTAACATTTTTGACACTTTTTTTGTGAAATGATAGGGGTACAATGTACCACGTTACCAATTCACATAAGGGGGGCTGGAATCTGGGGGTCCCCTTTGTTAAAGGGGGCTTCCAGATTCCGATAAGCCCCCCGCCCGCAGACCCCCACAACCACTGGGCAAGGGTTGTGGGGATGAGGCCCTTGTCCCCATCAACATGGGGACATCCTCCCCATGTTGAGGGCATGTGGCCTGGTACGGTTCAGAAGGGGGGGCACTCTCTCTTCCCCCCTCTTTTCCTGCGGCCTGCCAGGTTGCGTGCTCGGATAAGGGTCTGGTATGGATTTTTGGGGGGGCGCTCTCTCGTCCCTCCCTCTTTTCCTGCGGCCTGCCAGGTTGAGTGCTCGGATAAGGGTCTGGTATGGATTATTGGGGGGAACCCCACGCCATTTTTTTTTTTGGCGTGGGGTTCCCCTTAAAATCCATACCAGACCTAAAGGGTCTGGTATGGATTTTGAGGGCGACCCCTACGGATTTTTTTTTTAAATTGGTGCAGGGTTCCCCTTAATATACATACCAGACCTAAAGGGCCTGATATGGAATTTGGGGGGCAGGGCCGATCCTAGGGTCACAGACGCCTGGGTGCAGAAATATTGTGGGCGCCCCCACGTGGGCGTGATCATCTTATTTACTCCTCCCCTTTGAAAATGTTTCTATGGCACGGACTCAAACACAGATATGCTCCCCTAAGGAGTCTTTGTTAGATCATGGGAGGATCCCAGGTTCTCTTAACAATAAAGAGAACAAGATGGTCAGAGACTGCATACATAGTACAAGAGATGGTCAGAGACTGCAGACATAGGACACGAGATGGTCAGAGACTGCAGACATAGGACAAGAGATGGTCAGAGACTGCAGACATGATAAAAGAGATGTTTAGAGACTGCAGACATGATAAAAGAAATGGTCAGAGCCTGCAGACATGATAAAAGAAATGGTCAGAGACTGCAAACATGGTACAAGAAATGGTCAGAGACTGCAAACATACTACATGAGATGGTCAGAGACTGCAGACATGGTACACAAAATGGTCAGAGACTGCAGACATGGTACAAGAAATGGTTAGAGACTGCAGACATGGTACAAGAGATGGTCAGAGACTGCAGACATGGTACAAGAGATGGTCAGAGACTTCAGACATGGTACAAGAGATGGTCAGAGACTGCAGACATGGTACAAGAGATGATCAGAGACTGCAGAAATACTACAGGATATGGTCAGAGACTGCAGAAATACTACAGAATATGGTCAAAGACTGCAGAAATACTACAGGATATGGTCAGACTGCAGACATGATACAAGAAATGGTCAGAGACTTCCCGATCAGTGCCCATCAATGCAGCCTCACCAGTGCCCATCAATGCAGCATGATGTGGGGGTCAGCTGTGTCATGGTCTCTCACCTTAGCGATGTCAGCTCAGCAGGTCCTTGCGCGGCCTCCTGGGGGGCTGATGGTCCAGGGGTCAAGTTGTTTGCAAACCAGCGTCTAACCCAACAACCTGAGCCAGTCACGTGCGTCACGACTCCCTGGTGTGCCCTGCCTCTCTCCAAGACTCTGGGAGTTTCCTCTGTGCTGCTCTCAGTTCTCCATCCCCTCCCATTCTGCACAACTCCCCCTAGTCTGTTCAATCCCTCTTTCCCCCAGTCTGCACCCCCCCCATCTGCCCAATCCCCCGTACCCCTAGTCTGCACAAGCCCACCTCCCCTCCAGTCTGCACAATTACCCCTCTCCCCTGGTCTGTGCAGACTGGGGGGTGATTGTGCAGACTGGGGGAGGGGGTAATTGTGCAGACTGGGGGGAGGGGGTAATTGTGCAGACTGGGGGGAGGGGGGATTGTGCAATTACCCCCTCACCCCAGTCTGCACAATCCCCCCTTCCCCCAGTCTGCACAACCCCCCCTCCCCCTAATCTGCACAATTACCCCCCAGTCTGCACAATCCCCCCTCCCCCTAGTCTGCACAATTCCCCCTCCCCAGTCTACACAACCCCCCTCCCCCAGTCTGCACAACCCCCCCTTCCCCCAGTCTTCACAATCCCCCCTCCCCCCTAGTCTGCACAATCCCCCCTCCCCCCAGTCTGCACAACCCCCCTCCCCCTAGTCTGCACAACCACCCCCCAGTCTGCACAATCCCCCCTCCCCCTAGTCTGCACAATTAACCCTCTTCCCCCAGTCTGCACAATTACCCCCCCCTTCCCACAGTCTGCACAATTACCCCCCTTCCCCCAGTCTGCACAATTACCCCCCCTTCCCACAGTCTGCACAATTACCCCCCCTTCCCACAGTCTGCACAATTACCCCCCTTCCCACAGTCTGCACAATTACCCCGCCACTGAATGCTGACGTCAATAAAAATGACCATATTTACCCTTGGCATTTCAGCAAGGTCATGCTGATATGTTTAAGGTGGTTCTACATGTCTTTTGAAATATATTGCTGGCATAGAGTGCACAGCTAATTTATACTGAAATAAGCTCATGAGACATGAACCTCACCAGTTACCTACACCGCGTGTCATCAAGATGATTATAAGTTACCAGCATTATAGTAATGAAAACTGGTACAAAGAGGAAAATGTCGGTTGCTTTTGCTGGCACCTGCCTTTGGAAATTCTGGTTTCTGATGCTTCTCATGCTCACCAAACCAAAATAGGTAGGCAATACAGATTTTGGATAAAATAGGATTCTTCCTTAAGTGCAGGTTATCAATAAAAATCCATTTCATAAATTGTAAAACGGTAACGTGAACCGGTTTGTCTTAACAATCATACTCTCCCTCAGCTGTAATATAAATTAAGAAGCATACTTCACATTCATGCTTCCTTGTTAGATCTTCTAGCCCACCTGCTTGTCAGTCCAGAGGATAGGAGGAGGCGGCCGCCATGTTTTTTCAGTGTCCGGCGCACTGTGATTGGGCGTATGGAGGTCATGTGCAGAGGCGGGAGTTCAGGATCACGGACAGGCCAGCCCCACGCCGCACATGACCCCCATGGCCCAATCACAGGGCGCCGGACATTCAAAAATGGCGGCCGAAGCTTCGGGCGGCCGGGGACCATGGAATTTAATTTAGGAGGACTTGTCTCCTCCGCCGCGCGGCGCTGCCCCGAGGCCTGGCCTTGTAAATCCAGCCCTGGGGGAGGGGATTGGGCAGGAAATAGCGGCGGCGGAGAGAGCGGCCTCTCTACCAACAAGGAGGAGGAGGAGGGAGGGAAGCACTCTTGTGCTTGAGCGCCCCCACCTCTGTGGCGCCTGGGTGAACTGCACCCCTCGCACCCCGTCTGGGATCGGCCCTGTTGGGGGGACCCCCACGCATTTTTTTTCTCTTTTTAATAAGGGCCTGATAATGGACTGGGGGAGAACCCCTGCTGTTTTTTTTCAATGACTTTTATCTGTATTGCCGAGACAATTCATTATAGCCGCGAGTAGTTTTAAATTACTTTTTTTCCATTAGAAATGTCATTTTGTGCAGGGACAGTTCTAAACACGGGAAACATGCGCTACTTTGCAGGCATACTATAGACACCCCCCAGGTACGAAATTTAAAGGAATATTTCACTTTTATTGTTTCACTTTAAGCATCATTAAAATCACTGCTGCTGAAAAAACTGCAGTTTTTAAAACTTTGTTTTGCATTGATACATGTCCCCTGGGGCAGGACCCAGGTCCACAAACACTTTTTATGACAATTACTTGCATATTAACCTTTAAAATGAGCACTTTTGATTTTTCATGTTCGTGTCCCATAGACTTTAACGGTGTTCACGTGTTCGAACAAATTTTTTGCCTGTTCGATGTTCGGCTCATCCCTATTTGCATTTCATCAATGCAGCAGGACAGGGAGCACAGCAGCAGTGGTGCACCTAGCCTATTTGATACCGAGGGCAATTTTTTTTAACACCTACCTCCTGTATGTATCAGAATTATTTTCAATCATAATTATGAAATGAATACTAATAATAGGGGATTAAGGTATTATGTTTGAATATTGTATTAATAGCCATGCCAGGAAAAAAAAAATCTTAAACAATAAAGGGTTTACCTTCCATTTTTGTGCATGTTAAAATGCAAATTTTTGGCCCAAAGATTACTTTAACCACTTCAATACCATGCACTCACGCCCCTTCCTGCCCAGGACAATTTTCAGCTTTCAGCACTGTCACACTTTGAATGACAATTGTGCGGTCATACTACACTGCACCCAAACTAAATTTGTATAATTTTCTTCCCACAAATCGAGCTTTCTTTTGGTGGTATTTGATCACCCCTGTGGTTTTTATTTTTTACTAAAAAAAGCTAAAAAATACCAAATTTTTTGAAAAAAATAGTTTTTTTTTTAGTTTCTGTCATAAAATTTTGTTTTCCCCCTTCACTGACGGGCACTGATAAGGCGGCACTGATGGGCACTGATATGTAGAATTGATGGGCACTGATAGGCGGCACCGATATGCAGCACTGATGGGCACCAATAGGCGGCACTGACATGCAGCACTGATGGGCACTGATAGGCGGCACTAATAGGTGGCACTGACGGGCACTGACAGGCGGCACTGACAGACAGCACTGATGGGCACTGACAGGCGGCTGTGATGGGCACTGACAGGTGGCACTGATTGGCACTGACAGGTGGCACTGACAGGTGGCACTGATGGGCAGCACTGATGATAAGGCACTGACAGGTGTTTCTGCTGGGCAGTGATTGGCACTGTGGTGGGCAGGGATTGGCACTTGCAGAGTTTATTATACAGGGCACTGCTGGGCATGTAATTTTTACATTTGAGGGGGCTGTGCTGATAATCAATGTGCTGATTATCGGGCACAGACCCCCCCCCCCCTTTGACAGGGAGAGCCGCCGATCGGCTCTCCCTGTCAGCGTGAACTGAGAAATGCCGTTTACCGGCACTTCCTGGTTCACACGATGATCAGCTGTGATTGGTCACAGCTGATCACGTGGTAAGAAGCCTCTGACAGAGGCTTCTTATCACGATCGGAGATGCGGGGTGTCAGCACTGGCGATCGCCACGATGCGCGCCCCCGCGGGCGAGTGCCGGCATGTTATCCTGCTGGACGTCAATAGACATCCAGTCAGGATAACAGAACCACTTCCCGGACGTCAATTCCCTATTGACCGGGCGGGAAGTGGTTAAACATTCTATCTTTTCTGAAAGCAGAGGACCTGAAAAACTAAGGCCAGTAGTTGCAAAAGTGTAGTGCACACAAACACAATTATAATTAATTTTTTTTGTAAAATTTAAAAAATACGTTTATCTTTTATAACATGTTACATGTATGTATGTTGTGTATTCAGGGTATAACATGTAACATATTTCTGCTGCAGCTGACCCCCCCTCCCCCAGTCCCTGCTGTGACAGGAGAATGGGGATCTTTTCCCCGAGCCTCCTTTCACAATTTTAAAAAGACAAGGCCTTGTGGGTCTCTGTCCAGCTGGCCGTGTCATTCATTTACAGAGTTCTGTAAATGGGAGAACTACTAAGCGGCTGTCGGCTTGTAGTTCTCCATGAACTTGAGCGCTCTAGGTAGTTCATTGATGCTTTCTGTCAGTGTGTCACTGCCTTACACAGAGCCCTGCATTGCAACCGTGATCTGCTGATCACGGGTGCAATGCTTTACAGACTCCCAATAAAAATAAATGCCAATTTTTTTACTGGCAAAAAAAGTTTGCATTTATAATTTTTTTAAAAGGTGAACGTATCCTTTAAAAGATAAACTTTTATTGGGTAAATCAATACTGAACATATCAAGCCATAAAACTATGCCTGGTAGGAGGCAGAAAAATACGATACTCGATATTGTTTAAAGATGACATTTTAAAAAGCTTTACAGCTCATCTGTTTAGCATTAACCATAAATAGTTTCCCTAGAATTATTCCTTTTACTATGACGTCCATAATAGTACCTAATGTGTTGCTCAAATGTTGTTTATGCATGCATGTGCACCTATGTGCATGCATGAGGCGGGGCTTTTAAATGTTGAGGTTTTATTTAAATGTTGTTAGAGTTTGTGTTTTTCTGTTTCAATAGTTTCTTATTCAGTTTTAACAAGTGGTTGAATGCAAAAGTTCTGGGCGTGGTTTCCAGATGGAGCTGTGAGGTCGCACTTTGGATGAGTTTCGAGGGAGGTACTCTAATTTGCTCCATAAACACCTGTAATACTGCTGCTCTTTCCTCCAACGACATGGGCAAGAGAACTGGGAAGAAGCTGACTGCTGATCCTGACGATTCTCTGGATGCGGGAAACCTGGGCCGCTCGCTGCATGGTGCTGACTCCGCCTCCCGACACAGGTCTGTGTCCAGACATAGCTCTCTGCCATCTTCTGCCTCCACGGATAGAAAAGGACCTTTCCCACGCCGTTCGGAGGTAGCTACATTGGTGAGTGGAATCCCAACAAAATCAGAACTTGCCTCTATGCTCCTTAGCTTGGAGAAAGTAATCAAAAAGGAAGTTTCCATGGTTCGTTATGATCTCAACAGCCAGGCTGGCAAGAAGGTATTTTGTCTCCAATACCTTCCCCTGAAGCCCAATGGCAGGAGGTGTCCAAAAAGCGCAATTCCAACACATCCGGATGACTAAGGTATACGCCAAAGTTTTGACAATGAGTCTCCTTCCCCTGATCCCACAATGGGTATCACAGGACCAACCTGGTTTTATACCGGGAAAGAGGCACGCGATAACTCCCTCCGGACCTTAACTCTTATATCTTACGCTCGCAATCCAATACCTATTGGATACTTTGACCTTTTTGGGCTTAGGATCCAATATGCTGAATAGAATTGCAACACTAAATAATTCGCCCACCACTCAACTGCGCACCAATGGCACTCTCAGCGACACATTCACCCTCCACAATGACACAAGGCAAGGTTGTCCCTTCTGGTCTTTTTATTTTTTTTGCCCTGCACTTGGAACCTTTCTTACCCTTAGTGAGACATAACCCCAACATCCATGGGATCAAAGTAAGATCTCATGAACATAAGTATGCAGCCTACGCTGATGACATCCTATTCTATGTCCAGCAACCTAATCTCACCTTACCCAATCTTATGTTAGCGTTTGAAACTTTTGGCTCAATTTCTAACTTTAAGATAAACCTCTCTAAATCTGAAATTTTCAATATATCTGTGTCCCAAAAAACAGTTACTCTTTTAAAACCCTCATTCCCCCTTCTCATGGCAACCACAAAAACTCAAATATCTAGGAATCTATCTTACTTCTAACCCTGCCTCATTATTTAGGGAAAATTACATCCCCCTTCTAAACTCTATCCGGTATGATCTCCATAGGTGGAACCAGCTGGCTTACTCATGGTTGTGAAGAAATAGCGTGATAAAGATGAACATCTTGCCTAGACTACTTTTTATGTTCCAAATGATACCTTAAAAAATCCCAGTGGGTTTCTTTTTGATGCTGAACTCACTAATATGCAAGTATATATGGCATCGGAAATGACCCCGCATAGCCAGGGTCATTCTTACCAAACTGAAAGGGGCTTAGCACTTCCAGACTTCAAGACATGCTTTCTGGCAGTCATTCTAAATAGAATCTTGGACTGGAAATACCATTAAAGTTCCAAGCTCTTGGTGCAGTTAGAATATGTGTCAGGAGCATGTATGGAGATCGAGATGCTAAGAGGGCTCCCCTTGCGGTTGAGTGCAGTGCGCCCCTGGAGTTGGGAACAGGGAGTGCGGTGCCCAAAGAAGCACGGTTGGCCGGGTGTTTGTTTGCAGTCCGATGAGCTTAGCCACTGAGGGATGACTGAAGCAGGCAGAGCTGAGCTTGCTGTGTTCGGGTAAGAGGAGAAACCAGAAGCCAGGCCGGGGGTCATACACAGATAAGTCAGTCCAGAGCATATACAGGGGCGAGCCAAGGTCATACACAAGCAGGGTCCAGGTACAAGCCGAAGGTCAAGCCGGGTGATCAGGAAGCAGTAGCAGAGTCCAGAAGCAGGCCAAGTAGGGTGACCACGTGTCCCGGATTGCCCGGGACAGTCCCGCATTTTGCAGGTCTGTCCCGGGCACATTCATTCCAGGACAATACAGTGTCCCGGAATGAAACTGACACAGCCACCCCCCCGGGCCAATCTGATGCCCCCAAAAAAGGCCGTCACATCACCGCTTTACTCACTGACAGTACTTGTCCTGGCCAGGAATGCCTGGAGGAGAACAATCCTGCCCCCTGCTTGTGATTGGAGAAATCAAAAATCCCGCCTCTTGTGTCCGATCACTGTGCTATGATTCGTTACAGCACAAGCTGATTTTTGGGAAGGGAGAGTGTCCCTGAATGGTAGTTTGGAAATGTGGTCACCCTAAGGCCAAGGGTCAAGCTGGGTGATCAGGAAGCAGTAGCAGAGTCCAGAAGCAGGCCAAGGGTCAAACTAGGAGATCAGGAAGCGAGGTCAAGGCAAGCCGGGTCACAACGGGTAAGCACAGATCAGGAAGCAAGATCAAGGTATACAAGGAGCTGAGGAGATAATCCAGCAATGTCCTGTAGTCACAGGCTGACTTAAATAGGGCCATTGGCGCCAGCGTCTGTCACGCCACTTGCGCGCCATCGCGCAGTATTGCGCGCCGGTGTGCGTCAAGGCACGCTTATGCGTGTGCACGTCTCGAGACCCTCCATGGGCCTCCATGAAGGTTCTGGGCAACATTGCCAGTACCGTGAGGGCCATGTCCCTGACAATATATCAGTAAAGCAGATCTCTTCACCCTGCTTTGGATACCCCGATGACACTGAGCGCTATCGGAGCATACTCCCCCATAACAAGATCCACCTTCACGATCTGGGACTCCCTTCATAAACAACATAAATGGTTTTATAACTCCCCTTTGATAATTCTAACAGGTCATACCTTTTTCCCACCTGGAGACATGGACCCACAATTCTGCAAATGGCTCTCTCATTCAACAACAGTTTTACACCATGTTTTATCATCAACTGGTCTAATCCCAATAACCTCTTTAGTTAAAAATACACCTATAACTACTATGGATTATTGGAGATACAATCAGCTTTTGAGGTTTATTAAATTCATGGCAAAACCCTTACGTACACTTGCGGTTCTATCACCAGTGGAAAGCATATTGGCTGACACCCAACCCCCAATGAAAACCATCTTGCAATTTTACAAGGCTTTATTAGCTCTAGATCCTGTGGCCTGTCCAAACTTTATAGCAAAATGGGAAGAAGACTTTCAACAACCTTTGTCAGACTCCAAACGTTCTACAATCCTTCAACTGGCGCACACTTCCACCATTTACTCAAGACTTGCTGAGACCAATTATAAAATCTTGACTCGATGGCACTACACGCTGGCATTTCTACATAAAGCCTTCCCAGACATCACCGAGCTCTGCTGGAGAGGATGCAGGGCAGTGGCCTCGCACGCCCACATATAGTGGCAGTGTCCTCTCATCCACCCTTTCTGTACCTCTGTGTTACACTGGATTGGGGAAATACAGGGTTTCCCTGTCTCTAATGACCCTTAGGTTGTGTTGTTCTATTGCTCAGATGAGCCAACAGGCCGATACAAAAAATCTATCACACCACATTTACTGAACGCTGCGAAAATGCTCATACCAAAAATACTGGAAGCAATCTACTATCCCCACAATCCGACAATGGCTTCACGTGGTAGATCATATCTACTACATGGAAGACCTTACATATGATCTCAGAAATCTTTCTCACATTTCCCAAAAAATTTGGGCCTGCTGGTTCGCCTTCAAATATTCTGTAGCTTTTTCGGAAATTATGTCTACCCCTGACTGAGAATGCTTTAACATTTAACATACTCCATACATTCTCCATCTTAACTCTCGGTAAATGAATAAGAGGTCTCCCCATTCACCCCCTTTCTTTACCTTACACTGCATTTCTTTTCTCCTGTTATTTCTTATGGTGTATTAATGGTTTATATGATTGTCAATTTGGACAAGTTTAAGCTTTTCATATTAAGAAGATTTGTTCCAATGATATAATGTTTATTATTTAAAATGTTTCCTTTTTTCTCAATAAAAATGTATTGAAAAAAAAAAAAGCAAAAGTTCTGCCCATGCAGGGGCTAGCATTGAAGTTGGAACAGGTAAGGGCAAGAATAAAGTGACACAATTAGAAAAAAATGCAACAGTAGTAAATTTAGGTGAATGTTACTGTCAGGATCCATGGGTCCCAGAGAAGCTCCCCATAAGTATGGGGCACCCCCTAGGCCCCCCGAACCCCAAAAGTTGGTGCAATGTACAGCCCAAACTTAACTAACAAGGATAGAGGAGCAGAAAACAGAAGAAAGTTAGACAGATAGGTGAAGCTAGAGAGAGGGAGGTTTCTCACCTACCGAGTAGGGAGCTAGAGAAGGGATAGGGGAGTCTAGGAAAGAAAGGGAAGGTCAGAAGGATGAGGACCAGGAGATTGGAAAAAGGGAAGGGCTCGGGATCCTCTGGACCATCCATCACAGGTGGCCCAAGCTAGCTGAGGGGAGGGTAGGAAAGGCAAATGACCGACACGGTTCCTAAATTAGATTTTGTGTTTTTAAACACTTTTAATTTATTTTCCTAGCAAGCCCCCAATGTGATAGCATTGGGCAGGTGACAGTTCTTCTTTATGGAGACAGCAGGGGTCTTTTAGACCCCTGCTGTCTACCCTAGCTGAAGCCAGTGTAGCTAGATCTGCTGTTAACAGCATAATACGGCTTGGGATTTGAAAACTCTGAATTGGAAAGTGCTCAGAGCTGAACGCATCTAGAGTCATCTATTGCAGCGCAGCTTGAGAAACAGACGTTTCTCCAACTGTTTCCTCATCCTTGTCATATCAAATTATCCTTTTCATCATCCTTAAATAATTTTTAATGGTCCCATGCTTCCAGGAGGAACAGCACAGAAGCCATATAAGGCAGAGTGCCCTCCTAAGGACTTTCTGCCCTCTTAAGGACTGGGGTAATCTGAAATTGCTGAAACAGTAAACAGACAGAGGGCACACCAGCCTAGTGCATTATCCTTATATACTGTACCTTTGAATTATAAAAGCAGAGTACATATTATACTCACAAACAACATGTGTACAAGCTTATGAAAATACATCCAGGAACAGAATGCCAGAGCTCCTGCTCACCTCATCTCTACAAGGTGCCATGCAGGTCTGAAAGGCTAACGTGTTTTGAGAGACATACCCTCTTCCTCGGAGCCACTCTAAAGGCTTCCAAATACCTTTTAACAAAAATTCAGGAGCCTACTTAAAGTGGTTGTAAACTCATATAAAAAAAAAAATTTGCAAGACAAAGGCATAATGAGCTAGTATGCATCGCATACTAGCTCATTATGAAATACTTTCCTTAGATCAAAGCTGTTGCAGCGGTCCCCGTACACCGCTGTGACCAGCGATATGTCTCCTGGAGTTTTTTCCGGGTTCGCGGGCTCTGGCGCTGTGATTGGACGGAGCCGCAATGACATCACTCCCGTGCATATACAAGGGAGCCGCCGGACACGGCACAGGCCCTTTAGAAACGGCACGATCGAGCCGTTTCTTCAGTGCGCATGCGCTGATGACGTTTGCGCAAGCGTATATGGTAAATATCTCCTAAACCGTGGAGGTTTAAGAGATATTTACAGTACCTACAGGTAAGCCTTATTATAGGCTTATCTGTAGGTACAAGTGGTGTAGCAGGGTTTACAACCACTTTAAAAGGAAAAAAAATCAAACAAGCTGCAATAGCTTATGTAAACCCTTTGACTGCCAAGACATGCGGGGCATGTCATTGGTTGTCAAAGGGGTAAAGCATCGCACATAGTGCCGACCACCAATAAGAAGGCCAGTTCTTGCATTTAGTAATCGGTAGGAAAACTTGGAAGCAAATAAAAAGTGGCATTACTTCTTAACATGTCCTATTTAAGACCTTCCTTGGAGTGGGATCCACAAATGAAAAACATTATTTTATTTTATGTAGACTTTAGGGCACAGGTGTCAAACACAAGGCCCGCGGGCCGAATCTGACCCTCCAGGCCATTTCATGTGGCCCTCACACCTCTCCTGCAGCTGCAGGAGAGCTCCAGCCCTCCTTTGGTCCTCCTCCAGACCCCTACTTTCTGCTTTCAAGCAATGCATCCAGCTTCTTCCCAGCAGCAGCATAAGAAAAGGAGGTGCACTGTGATGTAAGGGAGAGTGGGGGACTCAACTTCTGATGGTGGGGTGGCTCTTGACATCTAATGTAAGGGGAGGGGATGCGCTGGACATCTAATCTTACAGATACAACCAGCCCTTTTGAGGACAATCATAATGCTGATGCGACCCACAATGAAATTGAGTTTGACACCCCTGCTTTAGGGGTACCACCAGAGACAACAAGTTTAAAAAAAAAAAAGTATCCAAATACCTATTAACATAATTAAAAATTAATGAATCAAAAACTATCTTTTACCACACAATGCAATAGCATATACAGTACATACAAGTGAAATTAAATGTCCTTTCCAAACAGGGAGGGTGCTTAATGCCATTGACAACCTAATTTGTTGTTCCCAGTATATTACTAAAATAAAGGAAGAATTCATGGCCAATGGCAGGCTTCCACATTCGCCGCTTTTTACAAATTGTATCTTCCTCAGGACAGAACAGTATCACACTAAATGTAATAGAGGAACTCTATTAGGAACTGTCGTGGAATTATTGGTTGTCTGCAGAGCACACAGCCCATATTTCCTGTGCTAATTAAGCACACACTTTAGATTCATCTTTTTGCAATAATGCTATCTTTAGCTAAGTTTGCTAAGATCCACTCACCATTCATACGTCCCATACATCCCAAGAAGGCAGCACCACCAAAGCTATGTTCTCATCTCAGCATACCAGCATGACTGCCAAGCCGACGCCTAATCATAGGCTTTTATTAAACTCAAAAGATCTCACACAGGAGGTGATTGGCTGCAGCAACCAATCCCCTCCCCCATGGGCGGGGACATCACAGGATGTCCCTTCCACACAGGAAAATGACAATACAAGGACATCCCTTCCAACAGGTTGCCTTACATGAATCCCACTCAAGAAATATAGATTAAAGGATTCAATACAATAATACATACAATGAATACAATAACGTATGATGGCTAAAGTTACCATTGATAGGAATTCTTATTCTGCGCTATTCCATAGAATAACGCATATTAAGATTATACTATTATTGAATGGGGGAGGGAGGCTATCTGCAGACGCGCACTACGAATCCCAATCAATGTTGATCAGACACAGCAGAGACAAGAGCACGCATCTGCTCATAACCAATGATGTTGTTGCAGAGCGAGGACATCCCCTCCTCAACGATCGTCCGTGCTAATGCACAGAGGGCCCCCATCGGTGGACATATCCGCACCCTGCAAACATCACACTCCAACCTCAAGACGTTTTCCCCTATCAGACGGGATTCAACCAGCCTCAGACTACCCCAATCAGTTCTTTTAGAGCGGGTTGCGGAAGTACTAACACTGGGTGACACTATGACAATGCATATTAAATACATCTCCATAAAAATCTCCACAACAGTCCTCCCTTTTTTTGTCATATGCACCCCATGTGTCCCTCGATGAAAGTTGATCTGCTTCTTACACCTGGAAATGAATCAGTCCTTAGTCCATAAAAAGGAAAACACGGCTTGACATGTAGACTCTACTCTTCAGGGGCATGACTTATAAAGGAGGACACGACATGGTGAGCTGTAGTAATCGCCGATCCGTCTGTGATCCTCTGTCTTGTATGTGGGTCCGGCTTCGGGGCGTCTCATCAAGGAAACTCTGGTCACGTGTCAAATCAGGCAACATGAGCACCTCGTCACGACATAGAAAGAATAGAAATAAAAACGACATGAGTATATATATTCCCACTTCCTTTAACCACGATCTGCTGTAAAATAAAAATTAGATCCCCAAAGATTCCCAGACCCTTAAAATAGACTCCCAACCTTCACTTAGCTACAGCTCTGGCTTCAACAATTACATGAAGAACCCTAACCTGAACGGATGAGAATTGTTCAATCGTATCCCAAGCCCGAGCCCCCCCACATGCAGGACACCATGCCCAGACCTGGTCGGGGTTGGTGAACAAATCCCTTCTAGCTGTCCCTGCCATTCCTAATTTCCTGCGCCATCAGATCCTCGCGATCGGCCGCGACCTAAGATGTTGGGACAGCTTTACCATCACGCATGAACCTCTTGCTTTGGGGGAATTACCTTTATAAGCTGCAGATCCGCAAAAACACCAAACTAAAGTTCAAACACACTTGTGGGCTGCCTAGATACCCACCAGACAAGAGGCAGAGCCATTAAAACTAACCAATTTTACCCTCTAAAAATACATCGATAGATTCCATTGACAAGTGTCTGTTTGGAGTCTTCACCAGTCTGTCAAAACTCCTCATACCCATAAAAACATCATAAATGGCATGTACCGCTGTCATCGCTGGGGACTAAAACTTGGTGAAGACTCAGAACAGACCCAGCAATCGGTCCTGTTCGCTTTCTGAGCTAGTCAGGACTTAACACTTTAAATAATAACTTGGGATGCTTTTCACCGTTACCCTCGCTAAAATTTACTAAACAACAAAAATATAAATAAACAAAGATACTCCTCATTCTTTGGTGTGGTTGAGCCGCTTCTTGCAGTGGCTGGCGTGGTCTCATCCCTCAAGCTTCTTTACAACGACCCAGTCACCTGGTTGGAAAGAATGTAAACTGATTATTAAGTCAGGGTACAGGAGGGACTCATGAACCCTGTGGTGGACATTTTGGAGTTCATATCACAATGATCGCACCCACCCCATCAGCCGAGAATATAAGTGACAGCTAATGAGGAGAGTACGACCCTGGTTTTGATTGACCTCCAAACAACCCTCATATGACAATAACCCAGACATCGGGACTGTGGTCACTGCATAACCTGTGCGTGGCTTACAATACCTGGAACCATTGACAAAAGGTTCTTAGCCTCTGGGATGGGAACCTACTTCACCAGACTGCTGCTTGCCGATTCAAATTCTATTAAAGAAAGACAGTCTTGGCACAAACTTGGTTAGAATTACAGAGGTTATTATTAGTTTGAAAAAAAAACTGTCACTCTTACATTTATCGCTTCTCCCCCCTTTTCTTCCTCATTACAGACTGAAGGAAGAAATGCGTGGTGCAGGAAAAAAGAAACAATGAAATAGCCTATGATACTTTTACCTCCCTTAGACTCGTATTTATCCATATGTACAGCTGTCTACATACACCTGTTCTCTGTGTACAAACTCCTTGGATAGGGATGAGCTTCGTGTTCAAGTCGAACATACGTTCGACTCGAACATCGGCTGTTCGATCGTTCGACGAAGATCGAACGATTTGGGCCGTTCGCGCCAAATTCGAGTGACGCGAACGGCCCACAATGCACTACGCCATCGCAGTGTCATCCAGGCGCTGTGATTGGCCAAGCATGCACTGTGACCCCGCATGCTTGGCCAATCACAGCGCCGGCAGCGAGGAGAGCAATGATTGGCCACAGGCAGGATGCCTGTGGCCAATTATTGCTGAGGGGGTTTAGTACACGCCCCACACTATAAAAGGCCGCCAGCGCGGCGGCCTTGTGTAGTGTGTTCCGGAGCAGGGAAAGAGAAGCATAGGCAGGGACAGTGTCATTTTTTTTCCTTTACTAATCCTGGATTCCTTGTGTTTAGGGACAAATAAGGATAGGTAGGGAGAGTGTCAGTGTGTTAGTCTGTGCTAAACCTTGTTTGTAGGGACAGAGAGGTACAGTGAGGGAAAGTGTCAGTGTGCTATTCTGTTCTAAACCAATCTTGCTGAACCATATTTTCAATCCTTGAGTTTAGGGACAGAGAGGTACAGTGAGGGAAAGTGTCAGTGTGCTATTCTGTGCTAAATCTTGTTTGTAGGGAGGGACAGAGTAGGACAGTGAGGGAAAGTGTCAGTGTGCTATTCTGTTCTAAACCAATTTTGCTGTTCCATATTTTCAATCCTTGAGTTTAGGGACAGAGAAGGACACTCGTGGAAACTATCAGTGTGCTATTCTGTGCTAAATCTTGTTTGTAGGGAGGGACAGAGTAGGACAGTGAGGGAAAGTGTCAGTGTGCTATTCTGTTCTAAACCAATTTTGCTGTTCCATATTTGAAATCCTTGAGTTTAGGGACAGAGAAGGACACTCGTGGAAATTATCAGTGTGCTATTCTGTGCTAAATCTTGTTTGTAGGGAGGGACAGAGTAGGACAGTGAGGGAAAGTGTCAGTGTGCTATTCTGTTCTAAACCAATTTTGCTGTTCCATATTTGAAATCCTTGAGTTTAGGGACAGAGAAGGACACTCGTGGAAATTAGCAGTGTGCTATTCTGTGCTAAATCTTGTTTGTAGGGAGGGACAGAGTAGGACAGTGAGGGAAAGTGTAAGTGTGCTATTCTGTTCTAAACCAATTTTGCTGAACCATATTTTCAATCCTTGAGTTTAGGGACAGAGAGGTACAGTGAGTGAAACTGACAGTGTGCTATTCTGTTCTAAACCAATTTTGCTGTTCCATATTTGAAATCCTTGAGTTTAGGGACAGAGAAGGACACTCGTGGAAATTATCAGTGTGCTATTCTGTGCTAAATCTTGTTTGTAGGGAGGGACAGAGTAGGACAGTGAGGGAAAGTGTCAGTGTGCTATTCTGTTCTAAACCAATTTTGCTGTTCCATATTTGAAATCCTTGAGTTTAGGGACAGAGAAGGACACTTGTGGAAATTATCAGTGTGCTATTCTGTGCTAAATCTTGTTTGTAGGGAGGGACAGAGTAGGACAGTGAGGGAAAGTGTCAGTGTGCTATTCTGTTCTAAACCAATTTTGCTGTTCCATATTTTCAATCCTTGAGTTTAGGGACAGAGAAGGACACTCGTGGAAATTATCAGTGTGCTATTCTGTGCTAAATCTTGTTTGTAGGGAGGGACAGAGTAGGACAGTGAGGGAAAGTGTCAGTGTGCTATTCTGTTCTAAACCAATTTTGCTGTTCCATATTTGAAATCCTTGAGTTTAGGGACAGAGAAGGACACTCGTGGAAATTATCAGTGTGCTATTCTGTGCTAAATCTTGTTTGTAGGGAGGGACAGAGTAGGACAGTGAGGGAAAGTGTCAGTGTGCTATTCTGTTCTAAACCAATTTTGATGTTCCATATTTGAAATCCTTGAGTTTAGGGACAGAGAAGGACACTCGTGGAAATTATCAGTGTGCTATTCTGTGCTAAATCTTGTTTGTAGGGAGGGACAGAGTAGGACAGTGAGGGAAAGTGTCAGTGTGCTATTCTGTTCTAAACCAATTTTGCTGTTCCATATTTGAAATCCTTGAGTTTAGGGACAGAGAAGGACACTCGTGGAAATTATCAGTGTGCTATTCTGTGCTAAATCTTGTTTGTAGGGAGGGACAGAGTAGGACAGTGAGGGAAAGTGTCAGTGTGCTATTCTGTTCTAAACCAATTTTGCTGTTCCATATTTTCAATCCTTGAGTTTAGGGACAGAGAAGGACACTCGTGGAAACTATCAGTGTGCTATTCTGTGCTAAATCTTGTTTGTAGGGAGGGACAGAGTAGGACAGTGAGGGAAAGTGTCAGTGTGCTATTCTGTTCTAAACCAATTTTGCTGTTCCATATTTGAAATCCTTGAGTTTAGGGACAGAGAAGGACACTCGTGGAAATTATCAGTGTGCTATTCTGTGCTAAATCTTGTTTGTAGGGAGGGACAGAGTAGGACAGTGAGGGAAAGTGTCAGTGTGCTATTCTGTTCTAAACCAATTTTGCTGTTCCATATTTTCAATCCTTGAGTTTAGGGACAGAGAAGGACACTCGTGGAAACTATCAGTGTGCTATTCTGTGCTAAATCTTGTTTGTAGGGAGGGACAGAGTAGGACAGTGAGGGAAAGTGTCAGTGTGCTATTCTGTTCTAAACCAATTTTGCTGTTCCATATTTGAAATCCTTGAGTTTAGGGACAGAGAAGGACACTCGTGGAAATTATCAGTGTGCTATTCTGTGCTAAATCTTGTTTGTAGGGAGGGACAGAGTAGGACAGTGAGGGAAAGTGTCAGTGTGCTATTCTGTTCTAAACCAATTTTGCTGAACCATATTTTCAATCCTTGAGTTTAGGGACAGAGAGGTACAGTGAGTGAAACTGACAGTGTTCTATTCTGTTCTAAACCAATTTTGCTGTTCCATATTTGAAATCCTTGAGTTTAGGGACAGAGAAGGACACTCGTGGAAATTAGCAGTGTGCTATTCTGTGCTAAATCTTGTTTGTAGGGACAGAGTAGGACAGTGAGGGAAAGTGTCAGTGTGCTATTCTGTTCTAAACCAATTTTGCTGAACCATATTTTCAATCCTTGTGTTTAGGGACAGAGAAGGATAGGCAGGGGACAGTGTCAGTGTCATTGTTGCTAAGCCTCCTGCACAGTATACACCTGAAGGTAGCCCTTATTGCTCTTTTTCCCATCTCCCTGCAGGCCATCCATTAAAATGTCTGGAAGGCAAACAAGGAGAGGCAGACAGTCAGGAGGCAAAAAAAGAGGGCAAGCAGGCTCTGTGTCTGGGGGCAACAGTGCTGGTCGTGGACGCGGTGCATTGTCATCAGCACATGGCCATGGGACACGCTTGTCCTTCTTTTCGGCAGCTGGACATGTTGAGCCACATCATGCCGAAGACTTGGTAGAGTGGATGACCAAGCCCACCTCATCCTCCTCATCCTCTCTCACCCAGGCTCAGGGTACTGGCAAAGCAGCTGCCAAAGCGTCCTCTTCTCTGGTATCATTATCTTCATTAGTCAATCCTTCCCTAGACCCACCATGTCCTCCTCCTGAGGAGTCCCCCGAACTGTTTGAGCACAGTGTTGGGTACATGCTCCAGGAGGATGCCCAGCGTTTCGAAGGATCTGATGATGATACCCAGCTACAGGAAGGCAGCAGCGTGAGAGCAGAGAGAGGGGATGCTCAAGAAGGACACCAATCTGGCAGTCATGCTCCAGCAGCTGCAGCATACTGCCAGATTGGCTCCAGTGATGAGGAGGGAGGGGATGATGACGTCACTGACTCCACGTGGGTGCCAAATAGGAGAGAGGAGGAGGAGGAGGAGGATGAGGAGGAGGCACATCTCCAACGAGGCAGGATGCCCTTGAGTGGCCAGCGTATGGGCAGCACACCGACGGAATCACACCGCAGAGCTCCGCCTGTGCAGGGCGCTGCCTCTGCCCGTCATTCAAAAAGTTCTTTGGTGTGGGCCTTTTTTGAGGCGAGTGCATCAGATCGCACAGCTGCTGTTTGCAACATATGTCTCAAGCGTATATCGCGTGGCCAAAACATCAGCCGCTTGGGCACCACATGCTTGATCAGACATATGTTGACCTGCCATGCAGCTCGTTGGCAAGCCTACCTTAAAGACCCACACCAAAGAACAAAGCTGACCTCTTCTTGCACCGCATCAGCTGGGATCTCCAACCCCACTATACCTTCACTCCTCTCTGAAACCTGCTCTGAGAGGAATGAAGGTGTAGAATTAGGTGTGTCACAGGCAAGTACTTGCGGGCACTTTGCTAGCAGTACACCAACGTCCGATTCTAGCAGGCAAATTTCCCTGCCCCAGCTGCTGGACCGTCGAAAGAAGTTCACTCCCAGCCATCCACATGCCCAGCGGTTGAATGCTAGCTTGGCTAAATTGCTAGCGCTTCAACTGCTGCCTTTTCAGTTGGTAGACTCGGCCCCCTTCCGTGAGTTTGTGCAATGTGCGGTTCCTCAGTGGCAGGTTCCCAAACGCCACTTTTTCGCACGGAAGGCGATTCCGGCTCTCTACAGGCATGTGGAAGGCAATTTCTTGGCCTCGCTGGACAGGGCGGTCAGCGGTAAGGTGCATATTACCGCTGACTCATGGTCCAGCAGGCATGGACAGGGACGTTGCCTTTCTTTCACGGCCCATTGGGTCACTCTTTTGGCAGCTGGGAAGGATGCAGGACAAGGTGCAGTAGTGTTGGAGGTTGTTCCACCGCCACGCCTCCAAAATGCTACTACTGGTTGTGACACACCTCTCTCCTCCACCCCCTCCTCTTCTTCTTCCTCCATGGCCTCTTCCTGTGGTTTGTCCTCGGAACCAGCGGTGCTCCGTAGGCGTTCAAGGGGCTGCGCAAGTACGCAGGCAAAAAGATGCCATGCCGTGCTTGCGCTGGTGTGTTTGGGGGACAGGAGCCACACTGGGGCAGAGGTCCTGTCTGCTCTGCAGGGCCAGGCCGAGAGGTGGTTGACGCCACGCCAGCTTAAGCCAGGAATGGTGGTTTGCGACAATGGCACCAACCTCCTCTCCGCCCTCCGACAGGGACAACTGACCCATGTGCCCTGTATGGCTCACGTCCTTAACCTGGTGGTGCAGCGGTTCTTGGGCAGGTACCCGGGCTTACAGGATGTCCTGAGGCAGGCCAGGAAAGTCTGTGTGCATTTCCGCAGATCTTATAATGCCAGTGCTCGCCTGGCTGAGCTGCAAAAGGAGTTGAACCTGCCCAAGAACCGCCTTATATGTGACATGCCCACCAGGTGGAACTCAACGTTGGCCATGCTGCAGCGGCTGCACATGCAGCAGAGGGCCATCAATGAGTACCTGTGCGACTACGGCACCAGGACAGGGTCAGGGGAGCTCGGGTTTTTTTCACCACGCCAGTGGGGCATGATCAGGGATGCATGCACTGTCCTGGCACCATTTGAGGAGGCCACGAGGATGGTGAGCAGTGACAGTGCATGCATCAGTGACACTGTACCTCTTGTCCACCTGTTGGAGCACACGCTGCGTGGAATAATGGACAGGGCACTTGAGGCAGAACAGAGGCAGGAAGAGGAGGACTTCCTTGCCTCTCAAGGCCCCCTTTACCCAGACAGTGTTCCTTCTGTCCCACCCATCGCACAGGAAGAGGAGGAGGAGGAGGAGGAGGAGGAGGAGGATTGTGTCAGCATGGAGGTGGAGGCTGGCACTCAGCATCATCAGAAGCAGTCTTTTAGGGATGATTTACAGTCCCAAGAAACCAGTGGACTTGTACGTGGCTGGGAGGAGGTGGCTGCGGATCATGTCGTCCTTAGTGACCCAGAGGACTCCGGACTGAATGCCTCAGCTAACCTACGCTGCATGGCCTCCCTGATCCTGCAAAGTCTGCAGAAGGATCCTCGTATTCTTCGGATCAAGGAGAGGGACCATTACTGGCTGGCCACTCTCCTTGATCCACGGTACAAGGGTAAGGTTGCGGACCTTATCGTACCATCGCAGAGGGAGCAGAGGATGAGACAACTCCGGGAGGCCTTGCAGAAAGGTCTGTGCAACGCGTTCCCAGAGACTGGGAGGTTACAAACTCCTGGTCCTGGACAACGAGTTGCTGAGGCTTCGGGCAGTCAAAGAAGGAGCGGTGGGGAAGGTGGCCGTCTGACCGATGCGTTCAGACAATTCTTTAGTCCGCAGCCCCAAAGTATGATCGGTTCCAGCAACCATCGCCAGCGTCTGATATACATGGTCCAGGAATACCTAGGGGCAAGGTCAGACTTGGACATCTTCCCCACCGAAAATCCTCTGGCTTACTGGGTCTTGAGGATGGATCACTGGCCAGAGCTTGCACAGTATGCAATTGAGCTACTGGCCTGTCCTGCATCCAGCGTTCTTTCAGAACGCACATTCAGTGCTGCTGGAGGATTTGTCACGGATCACAGGGTGCGCCTGTCCACCGACTCGGTTGATCGACTGACTTTCATCAAGATGAACCAGTCTTGGATCACCACCAGCTACCACACACCAGATGCTGATATAACAGACTAATTGATTTTAAAATGTCACATCCCTTCAAGACTGATGCTGATGCTGAGTGCCTGTGCTGTTATGTTGACTGGCTATCCTCCTCCTCCTCTTCAATGATACGATTAATGATGATAGCTTGGAAGATCATTTTGGTTTATGGGTGACGCCACCAGTGGCTAAGGCCCAATTTTTCAGCCCCTGTTTAACAGGGGCGTGTAATTAAAATTTTTGATGCAATACTTTGCAACAGGCCTCATTGCTGTGCTCCAAGTACAGTATCTGTGAGGGGTTGCAGTGTTGTGCCACCAGTGCCTAAGGCCCAATTTTTCAGCCCCTGTTCAACAGGGGCATGCAATTATAATTATTGATCTAATAATTCACAGCAGGGCCCATTGCTGCGCCCACCAAAAGTAACTGTCAGGCCTTACAGTGTTGTGGCACCAGCACCACCATCACCACCACCACCAAAGGCCCAATTTTTCAGCCCCTGTTCAACAGGGGCATGCAATTATAATTATTGTTCGAATAATTCACAGCAGGGCCCATTGCTGCGCCCACCAAGAGTAACTGTCAGGCCTTACAGTGTTGTGGCACCAGCACCACCATCACCACCACCACCACCACCACCACCACCAAAGGCCCAATTTTTCAGCCCCTATTCAACAGGGGCATGCAATTATAATTATTGATCTAATAATTCACAGCAGGGCCCATTGCTGCGCCCACCAAGAGTAACTGTCAGGCCTTACAGTGTTGTGGCACCAGCACCACCATCAAAGGCCCAATTTTTACTACCACTGATCAACAATTATATGTTATTACAATTCCTGATATAATAGTTGACAGCAGGGCGTTCCCACACCCACCAAGAATAACTGTGAGTGCTTTTAGTGTTGTGCCAACACCAACACCTAAGGGGCCAATTTCTGCTGAGTATATACGGCAGGTCCCTACTTTCAAACATCCAGCTTACAAACTACTACTACTTGCAAACGGAAGAAGACAACAGGAAGTGAGAGGAAATCTACCCCTTGGAAGGAAAATTCTCTCCTGTAAGAATTAATATGGGAGAAAGGTGTCTCCTCTCTACTGATGCTTTATCACCAATCCTTGTTTCAATAAAAACACCACATTTCAAAAACAGTTGTCATTGGGACGCAAAGTGAGGTGAAATGTTCTGAACAGGGGCACAGACAGCAAAAAAAATGTGACAGGGGTGATAACCGTTCCCTATGTTTTACAAAAAGCTAAAAAAAAGGAATTTGGCATGGAGCTACACTTAAACAATGCAGCTGTTCAAAATTACAAACAGATTCTACATAAGAACAAACCTACAGTCCCTGTCTTGTATGCACCGCCTGTATACGGCTGTTCAGAGTATATAGGGCCTTTTTTATTTTGTGTGCGGGGTTCCCCTTAATATCCATACAAGACCCAAAGGGGCTGGTAATGGGCTGGGGTAGGGGGGGGGGGGGGGGTTGATGGGGTAGCTATGCCATTTTTCCTAAAGATTTTCATCCATATTACCGGGACCAGACATTGCATTAAAGCCGCAAGCAGTTTTAAATGGCTTTTTTTCCTTTAGAAATGTTATTTTGTGCAAGGACAGTTCTAAACACGGGAAACACGTGGCACTTCACAGGCATACTTTAGACACCCCCCAGGTACAATATTTAAAGGAATATTTGACTTTTTTTTTTTCACTTTATGCATCATTAAAATGACTGCTCCCGGAAAACGTCCGTTTTTAAAACTTCTTTTTGCATTGATACATGTCCCCTGGTGCAGAACCCGGGTTCCCAAACTCTGTTTCGGACAATAACATGGATAATAGTCGTTATAATTAGCACTTTAGAATCCGAACGTTCGCATCCATTGTATTTAATAGGGTTCTAATGTTCGTGCGAACTTTCGGTCCGTTCGCATGTTCTGGTTGCGAACCGAACCCGGGGGTGTTCGGCTCATCACTATCCTTGGACCTGAAAAATACTTATAAGCAAAATCATTACTCTATCCTTCATATTTAACCTGCAAAGAATGGTAAATGATAATGACATTCCTGTACATTGGTAAATTGTCAATGACATTCTTTCAAAACCGATTCAAACAAAACCCTCTGTAACCCTTACTTTTCCCGTTCCTACAAAAATACAACAGCCACGACGCATTGAAGGATCGCTGCGGTAAGTTCGAACATATTCACGTTACTACATACAAACATTCCGATACAAACGTGGGGGAAATACTTCCCAGTTTCCAAAACCACAAATGAAAAAACAAAAACAGCCAGAATTCTCCCTTTGCTCTTTCAGCAATAGAAAAAAATACAATGGGAACATGAGAGCAGCTCGAGAACCTTCCATGGACCAGCCATACAAAGTTCAAACAAACGGGCATGAGAATTTAACCACCATTCCTCCTCTGAGAATCACAAAAGCGTGTACTACACCTCCATCAACACTCATCATTACAGATTTCTGAAGCCGCAGCTCAACTACATCCATTCCAGAGGGATACCCAAAATAGTATCCTTGGACCACCTATGTTAATCTTTTTGGGGTTCAAAGGCCTTTGCCCCAAAACTAGGCTTTGTGCACTGTGTGACCGTCTGACTGTGGGAAGCCTCCATTCCTTCCCTTTGCACAGACCTCCTTGTGTCCATGGCGATTCGAATCGGCTTATCGTCTTAAACCTGCGTCCAGGTTAAACCGTTGCACCCATTTTCGGAGAGCACCGCCCGGTGTCTTCTTATACGGTGGATTGAAGAACTACAACCACTATATGGTCAAGTCCTCCAACTAGAAACCCTAACCGAGGCGTCAACTCTATGGCTTGTTGTCCCAACACTTTTGGAACTACAGCAACAACCACAGATCAACCCCCGAATTAGGCCTCTACCCCTCACAGTGCATGCATACACAAGCATTTTCCGCTATACACCCATACACTGCGTTGTCAGACTAAACCTCACAGAACACTTACGCCAGTTTACCACCTGCAGAACAATGTGGCTTCTCTCTGTATCTAGATGATAAAACAATGGTGATGCCCCCCCTGTTTTGCTTTCTACCCAAAACTGTATTACAGTACAAAACTTCACAAAACTGGAACAAAATATAAAACACTTTTAAACGCAAAAATGCTTTCCATTTTCCTTCCAAGCACAAATCTCATTGCTCACCTTTAAAAACCCGAAGCTCCTCCCACCAACTTTCTGCTGATATATAAATGCTGAAAAGAAACTTCCGGTTATGCTCAGCTACTTAAAAAAAAAACTGGTTTATTTACATATCAATTGTTCAGGAAGAGGGAGGGGGAGGGGGAAGCCTAGCCCCAATCGTCTTGTCTATCAAGACTCCAAAAAATCCATGGCTACACATTATATATTTCAACAATTTAAAACCTTCTCAAGTAAATGATGGAATAAAACCCCCCTTTGCAAATGGGAGGGAATCCCCCCCTGACCCACATTCCCTGGAAGTCAGACCATAAGTTGGGACTCAAAATACAAACTCCTGCCAAAAGATGGCTATACAGTACAAGTTCCAAAAAATGAATTGCCCTCTGGGAAACTCCCAAATATTTAAACATAAAAACACATCATTGTACAAAAACTCTGTTAGTCTTACAATCTATCAAAATTCAGTGTAAAGTGAAGTTTTTCTTAAAACCAAAATCCAATACAAAAAAACGCAGCTCATATACTGCAAAGTCAGCTGACCCTGCAATAGCTTACATTCACTTAAATGAAAACAGAGAAATCCCCGTCCTAACACCATCTGCATGGAGTTTGCATTGGCTTCCTCCCACACTCCAAATGCTGGTAGGTCAGCCAGATCCCATCCATAAATAGGCCCAGCATGTGCGTGTGTCTGCAAGCACGTTGTGGCCCCTCGGGGTAAAACCGTGCTATCTCAAGATACCACTCTACTCAACTCAAAAGGCGATGCTTAGAAAAACTATTTAATCTAGCAAACGCATAAAACAGGACAAAACTGCGCCAATCAACAAATGCCAACACAGTATCCGGGGGCTGATGTGCACCAACCACTAGATACCAAAAAAACAATGGCCAATGATTATAAAACATATGACAAAAGTCCAGATGAATGCCCAGATGATGCAATAAAAACCCCAAAAATTAAACCACAATACTGAATTATAGAACTAAAAATGATGGATTAATAGTCCCACTGCAAAGGCATAAATCCTGCATAATCACAAGCTGAGATCAGCAGATGACCATGCAACACACAGTGACATCAGCAAACAAAGGTAAGGCAACAGCCTACATGAGGCAAGCCCATGAATGGTGGATGAACCATCGCAAGCCTCATGGAATCTGTCCCAAAGGCTGAGAAATTCCACCAGCGAAATAGACGAATGGCACAGCATGGTCACATAATATCATACCCAAAGGAAAGGTGGCTGCACCTTCCCTTATAGGATACCCACAGGCTAAGGAAAAACTGTGCCTCAAAATAGCAGACAAACCTGCAAGGCTAACAAAAGCCAAGAATGGCGCCATTACTTTTTCCCGCCAAAACCAGCATGGGACATCAAAAGAAAATCAAAAATGTTTTTCTCCACAAAGACAGACTACACCATTGAGATTTTTCTAAATTATCATCAAAATCCACTGAAAAAGGTGTCAGCTACACTCTACAAGGACCACATGTACACTTACAAACTTAAACCCTTTGGCCAACTAAACAGCACATTCAATAAATGTTAGTTACATGACAATATTAAAAACATATTAATTTCTCTAAGTTAATATACTCTGAGATATTCACCACGTCTCTACCTAAAGTTCACACACACAGTGGCCTCAGCTTCCATAACAAAGCCATCGCAGAGACATACTATTGTCTGCCTTCTAGCAATGCCTGGCCACTTGGATATGCGGCGGGAACTTTCAACTCAAAAACCAAACTCTTTACTTAAAATATTTTTACACTTTTGGGGACATGTGTCTTTGTCCCCTATAAAGGCAAAAATCACAATCTATCCATTTCTATTTTTCATAGAAATCACAAACACTACACACATACAGTATATTGTTGTCCTAAATGTCTGCTCAGAGATTCCTTCCCTCAGGGCATAGCCCCAGCAATACAAAGCAGTGGGCAAGCCCTTCCCCCATTCAAGCACATGGCTCACAAACAATCATCCATTTACAAACTTCTCAGTGCAGGCTGCACTAAATAATCACAGCTATACCTTCATTTCATACACAATATACAGTTTCCATCAGCATTCACACAGGCTCAAACACTACACACAACTTTGTTCTGAAAATTGGAAAGTCAGATATACACAACTTTCAAACATGTTGGCAGTGATAGCCATGCTGCCTGCCCCACCCCCGCTAAACCTCATGGGGGCAGCCATTTTCAGCTTCTCTCACACAAACATCCAGGAATCATACGATCGGATTCACAGGCATACGATCTCTCTCCCAACAAAATCACACGCACGATCGGATTCACAGACACACACACAATCGGATTCGCAGACATACACGCACACACGCATCTCTCATACTGCAAGCATACAGCATTATTTCAAAAAGATGAAAAATTTGTTCTTTTACAAAGTACAGCCTCTTCACACATCACACCGCAGGTCCACTCTCCCCCCTCTGCTGATGTGATGCTCAAAGAGGCCGCAATTGGTCCAACCGTGAGTCGCCATTTACTGTCGTGGAATTATTGGTTGTCTGCAGAGCACACAGCCCATATTTCCTGTGCTAATTAAGCACACACTTTAGATTCATCTTTTTGCAATAATGCTATCTTTAGCTAAGTTTGCTAAGATCCACTCACCATTCATATGTCCCATACATCCCAAGAAGGCAGCACCACCAAAGCTATGTTGTCATCTCAGCATACCAGCATGACTGCCAAGCCGACGCCTAATCATAGGCTTTTATTAAACTCAAAAGATCTCACACAGGAGGTGATTGGCTGCAGCAACCAATCCCCTCCCCCATGGGCGGGGACATCACAGGATGTCCCTTCCACACAGGAAAATGACAATACAAGGACATCCCTTCCAACAGGTTGCCTTACATGAATCCCACTCAAGAAATATAGATTAAAGGATTCAATACAATAATACATACAATGAATACAATAACGTATGATGGCTAAAGTTACCGTTGATAGGAATTCTTATTCTGCGCTATTCCATAGAATAACGCATATTAAGATTATACTATTATTGAATGGGGGAGGAAGGCTATCTGCAGACGCGCACTACGAATCCCAATCAATGTTGATCAGACACAGCAGAGACAAGAGCATGCATCTGCTCATAACCAATGATGTTGTTGCAGAGCGAGGACATCCCCTCCTCAACGATCGTCCGTGCTAGTGCACAGAGGGTCCCCCGTCGGTGGACATATCCGCACCCTGCAAACATCACACTCCAACCTCAAGACGTTTTCCCCTATCAGACGGGATTCAACCAGCCTCAGACTACCCCAATCAGTTCTTTTAGAGCGGGTTGCGAAAGTACTAACACTGGGTGACACTATGACAATACATATTAAATACATCTCCATAAAAATCTCCACAACAGAACATAATATTGTTTTTAGCAATTAAATATACAAGAATACCATAATCAACAATACATTTAACTCTTGTTCATTACACATACTTGAAAGAATATTATGTACTTGTCCATGTGTAAGTCGGTAACCAGAAAGGGGGCAAAGCTACTCTCTAGGGGGCACAGGGGCAAGAGCACAGCAGCCGCAGCATTAAAAAAGCGGGGATCCACCCCTACCAGCATCCAGATCCTAGTAGAAGTAGCACTGTACATCCTCCTTCACGCAAGCGATTAGTCACATGCACCATATTTCAGCAGAAAGAATTACGGTGTCAGAGAAACAGTCAACCCAGCCGCGCCAGCCGTTTCCCTGCGCGCATGCGCTCAGGCGCATGTGCGTTCGCGGCCCAATGGAATGGCGCGCGTGCATGCGCGTTAGTGCACGCCCGACGTGACGCTTTGGCTGGCCTATAAAAGGGGCTCAGGCGCACAGACAAGTTGCTGGTTTGTCTTCAGCTTCCTGTTGAGTTCTGATTCCTGTCTCCTGCATTTGAATACTCGTTTTGACCCAGATTGACCTTGACTACTCTGCTCATTTCCTGCACCGACCTCTGGCTTGTTTAAACGGACTCCGCCTTGTCTCCAGTGTTTGACCCTCTGCTTGTGACCCGGACCTGCCTCTTGTCTCCAGTGCTTGACCCTCTGCCTGTGACCCGGACCTGCCTCTTGTCTCCAGTGCTTGACCCTCGGCCTGTACCCAGATCTGCCTTTGGTCTCCTGTGCTTGACCCTCAGCTTGTTCTGGACTTTCTGTTGGAACTTCCGCCCTGCTGGTCCTGCAACCACCAGTCATCGCACAGCTGCCCATCTCTACAGAGGACCTCTACACAAGTCTTCCCTTACCTGTGGTAGCCTGTGCCTCTTCGTGCCATCCACTCCCTGTATCACCTCCAGGGGGCGGAGTGCGCCTAATCGCAAGGGTGAACCGCTCTCGGCATCTCGGCCTCCGTAATTACTCACTTAAAAAATGTCATATGGAATGGGAAAAAAACGAGAGTAGCATTGTCAATACTAACCGCCACCAAAGACCTAGGAGGAATGGGACTACCAGACATTAGAAATGATCATTATGCATCTTTATTAGGCCAAATGAAATTTTGGTTTACCTCCCCTAATGATAAATTATGGTTAAATATTGAAAAAAAACACTATAGGCCATGATCTATTTCTCTGGCAAAACGCGTAATACCCCAAAAAATTATTATACCAAACCTTCTTTCTATTAAAACAACGTTAATAGCATGGAAACATATTCTATCTAAAACCAAAAAGGGAATTTTTTTGTACACTAAAATAACATTACCTTCAAGAATAGTAGATTACTGTAAAATACATCAATAAGCAAAAGAGTAGACCAAACAAGGCTACCAAAGATATAAATTCCTACCATCACACTTCAAGAACATAGTGAAAGGGAAAATGTGCATATCTAAAAAATATAAACCTTTCTGACAGCATTGATATTCCAACAGAAATATGGTAATATTTCACATACCACAAGTAAAAAAAAAAAAGGAATTAGTCTTTTCTACAACCTTCTTTTCTCTCCAGATTACAAAAACCCCAACATGTTAAAATGGGAAAAGGATATTTCACAAAGCTATACATGGGAACAATGGCAGACAGCACTATCAATCAGTAGTAAAGCATCCTCATGTATTGAACATTGGGATAATTCACAAAAAAATCTTAACAGATTGTACCTGACACCATATAGATTGTCAAAAGTATTCCCTTCCACCTCTCTTATCTGCTGGAGGTGTAAGGAATTAGTAGGAAACTTTTACCACACTCTTTGGACATGCAAGAACCTATCAAGTTTTTGGAACGCAGTTTCATCTTTTATTGCAGATTTTACAGGTAATCTCACAGAACTGACACCTGCAACAGCATTATTAGGATTAAATCTAGATGTATATCCGCATTGCTATAGAACGGGCATGTCCAAAGTCCGGCCCGCGGGCCAATCATTCCTCCCCCTCGCTGTCTTCTCCAATGCTGCAGATGGGCATGAATCAGGCTGCAATGGTGAGTCTGCATTCATGTCAAGGGGGGTGCTGCATTCAGGGCAAGGGTGGTTCTGCATTCAGGGCAAGACGGTGCTAAATTCAGGGCAAGGGGGGTGCTGCATTCATGGCAAGGGGGTGCTGCATTCATGACAAGGGGGTGCTGCATTCAGGACAACAGGGGTGCTGCATTCATGGCAGGGGGGTGCTGCATTCAGGGCAAGGGGGTTGATGCATTCAGGGCAAGGGGGTGCTGCATTCAGGGCAAGGGGTGTGCTGCATTCATGGCAAGTGGGGTGCTGCATTCATGGCAAGGGGGTGCTGCATTCATGTCAAAGGGGGTGCTGCATTCAGGGCAAGGAGGTTGCTGCATTCAGGGCAAGGGGGGTGCTGCATTCAGGGCAAGGGGGTGCTGCATTCAGGGCAAGGTGGGTGCTGCATTCATGGCAAGGGGGGTTCTGCATTCAGGGCAAGGGGATGCTCCATTCAGGGCAAGGGGATGCTCCATTCAGGGCAAGGGGGATGCTGCATTCATGTCAAAGGGGGTGCTGCATTCAGGGCAAGGAGGTTGCTGCATTCAGGGCAAGGGGGGTGCTGCATTCAGGGCAAGGGGGTGCTGCATTCAGGGCAAGGGGGTGCTGCATTCATGGCAAGGGGGTGCTGCATTCATGGCAAGGGGGTGCTGCATTCAGAACAACGGGGTGCTGCATTCATGACAATGGGGGTGCTGCATTCATGACAACGGGGGTGCTGCATTAATGACAACAGGGGTGCTGCATTCAGGACAACAGGGGTGCTGCATTCAGGGCAAGGAGGCTGCTGCATTCAGGGCAAGGGGGGTGCTGCATTCAGGGCAAGGGGGGTGCTGCATTCAGGGCAAGGGAGGTGCTGCATTCAGGGCAATGGGGGTGCTGCATTCAGGACAATGGGGGTGCTGCATTCAGGGCAATGGGGGGGTGGTGCATTCAGGGCAATGGGGGGTGCTGCCTTCAGGGCAATGGGGGTGCTGCATTCAGGGAAAGGGGTGTTGCATTCATGACAATGGGGGTGCTGCATTCAGGGCAAGGGGGTGCTGCATTCATGACAGCGGGGGTGCTGCATTCAGGACAACTGGGGTGCTGCATTCAGGACAACGGGGGTGCTGCATTCAGGGCAAGGGGGTGCTGCATTCAGGGCAAGGGGGTGCTGTATTCATGACAACGGGGGTGCTGCATTCATGACAACGGGGATGCTGCATTCATAACAACGGAGGTGCTGCATTCAGGGCAACGGGGGTGCTGCATTCAGGGCAACGGGGGTGCTGCATTCAGGGCACTTGTAAGGCTGCATTGATGTGACCCTTATTTTGATTCCCAGTTCTTTATTTAAAATGTAAGATTTTTTAAAGTGAAGGTGCGTGTTATACGCTGATAAATATGGTATATCCAAATAACACGCCTGAGTTAATCTTTTCACCACACACAGCCACAAAGGCAAGATAATTCTTGTTGGGCAGTTTATTAGTGCTCGAACGAACACACTTAGACCGAATTTTAATGGTTCACAGAATGTCAGGCAAAATGGTCGGCCCTCACGCATGTTCACTTAATCAAATCTGGCCCTCTTTGAAAAAAGTTTGGACACCCCTGCTGTAGAACAATAGTATCACATATCCTAATAGCAGCGAGACTTACTATTGCCAGCATGTGGAAATGTACAGAAGCTCCCAACCTGTCAAATGTCATCATAAGACTAAACACTCAAGCTCAATACGAATTGATGTTAGCATTCAAAAACGTTTCTATCATTAATTTCAAGAAAAAATGGCAAGCTTGGATAAACAACCCGAGAGCCTCCAAATATTTAAAGAATAGCGTTATATGATACACCAAAATAATGAATATCATAAAGACCCTTCTTCTTCTCATCCCTAACAATTTGAGTATTTGATAACCACGTCCCGCTTACAGTCTGATCCCACTTGGAGTAGGCGGTAGTAGGTTATCAAAATTTAGTTAGTGTACGTTACCGTTATAAATTTCTTAATACTTGTTATATACTGAGCTATGCAACATGATAAGCAATACCAAATAATTGTAATCATCTGTGTTGGAAATTATTCTGTCAAAAACCTAATAAAAATTTTAAGTGAAAAAAAAACAAAAACAAAGGTTATCCTCCTATTCCTATTATTTTTACAAAACCACATACATTGGGCACATCAGTTAATGTAATAGAAGGGATTGTAGAAATGACACTCAGAAATGAAAGCAGCAGTCGGAGCTGACAGGCAGGAAGGGGAGGGGGAAGGAGGACAGAGGAGAGCTTCAGATAGCTGCGGATGACGGAGGCACGAAAACCGACAACTGTGTCAGGGCTCAGCAGCTATGATAAACCGTGGTCAGTTTACAGGGGGTGGGGGGGGGGCAGAACTAGGCAGGATCAGCCGGGTATTTAAGGTGATGCAGCAAGCCAAGCGCAGTGCTGTATAACATGCTTTAATTGAACAGGACCTAATTTTTTTTTTTTTTTTAGGGTTACAAACACTTTAACCACTTCCTTGTCCGCTGTATGCAGAATGGCGGTCGGAAAGTGGTTCAGTTATCCTGACTGGGCGTCATATGACATCCAGCAGGATAAGCAGCGGAGGCACGCAGCACGGCGATAGGTGGTGTGGTGTGTCAGTCTGACACACCACATCTACGATCTTGGTAAAGAGCCTCTGAGGTAGGGTCTTTACCACATGATCAGCTGTGTCCAATCACAGCTGATCACAGTGTAAATAGGAAGAACCTGTTATCAGCTTTTCCTCCACTCGCACTGACAGGCACAAGTAGAGGAGAGCCGATCAGCTGCTCTCCTGATGGGGGGGGTCTGCGCTGATTGATTATCATTGCAGCTCCCCTAAGACGTCCACCAAGGACCACCAGGGATGCCAATCAATGCCCAATAGGGATGGCACTCAGTGCCCATCAGTGATGCCTGCCAGTGCCTCCTGATCAGTGTTGCCTAAAAGTGCCATCCATCAGTGACCACCAGTGCCACCTATCATTGCCCATCAGTGCCACCTATCAGTGCCCGTCAGTGCTGCATATAAGTGCCTCATCAGTGCCACCTCATCAGTGCCCATCAGTGAAGGAAAACAAAAACTTATTTACAAAGTTTTGTAACAGAAACAAAGAAAAACATATTTTTTTTCAAAATTTTCTTTTTTTTTTTATTTGTAGCGCAATAAATAAAAACCCCAGTGGTGATCAAAAACCACCAAAAGAAAGCTCTATTTGTGGGAAAAAAATTATAAAACTTTTGTTTGGGTAAAGTGTTGCATGACAATTGTCATTCAAAATGCAACAGTGCTGAAAGCTGAAAATTGGTCTGGGCAGGAAGGGGGGGGGGGGGGGAAGTGCCCGGTAATGAAGTGGTTAAACACCTCTGAAAAAATAAATATTCTTCTCTCTGTTCCAGAACCAGAACGCCCACTTTTATACAAGAAACACATTTTGGGAAAACTGAAAATTTATTACCAAATACTTACCGTAATTTTCCTTTCCTGATAGACTCCATGGCAGACTACGTGTGGGTTAACCCCACCTCCTCTCCATAGCTATAGGACCCCCTACCCATAAATTTGAGCTCACCTCCACAGACAGTGTTCCGTAACAAGCCGACTCAAATTCCAATTCTCATATTTTTATCCATGGGTGGGAACTCCGTCTGCCATGGAGTCTATCAGGAAAAGAAAATTACGGTAAGTATTTGGTAATAAATTTTCAGTTTTCCTGACAGACTCCATGGCAGACTACGTGTGGGAAATAACTAGCCAATCCACATGGGAGGGTATGCTGAACAAAAAATATTTTAATCTTTCCCGTCAACTGACAGGATTCTCCGACCAAAATTAACAGAGGAAAGGGAAGCAGGCTCAATACAGTAATGATACATAAAAGTGTTGATTGAAGACCACGAAGCTGCCTTGCATATCACATCAGGAGCCACGTGTCGAGCCGCTGCCCATGAGGCTGCCATGCCTCTGGTGGAATGAGCCATCACCGCCTCTGGAGGAGCCAAGCACTTCGCCCTGTAGGCCTGTTGGATAGATTGAACGATCCAGGCCGCTATCGTTCTGGAGGAAGCCCTTTTTCCTTTGTTGCTGCCAGTGTGTAACAAGAACAGGTAGTTTGAGCTAAAAGATGAAGTGACTCGCAAGTATTCTTTCAGAGTCTCGCCTACATCCAAGGGATGAGTATCTGCTGATTCCGGTGAACTGAAAGTAGGAAGGACTATTTCCTGATTCTCGTGGAAAACTGACGTGACTTTTGGCTTAGACCCAAGCATGGGAATAAGGACCACTCGGTCCGGGAAGAAAGTCAAAAAGGGTTCTTGACAACCCAGGAAGCTTATTTCTGAAACTCTTTTGGCTGAAGTAATAGCCACTAGAAAAGCCAGTTTAACTGATAAGTCCTTAATGGAAAGATCCTGGTTGTTGAGTGCTGAAAGAGCATCAAGGACGAGCGGAAGATCCCATTTAGGGAACCTGGGTTTCCTCTGGGGCCTGATTCTCGATGCCCCCCAAAAGAACTGTTGAACCAGGGGATGAGTTGCCCATGACGTTCCTGAAAAAGCTGATAAGGCTGAAACTTGTACCCTGAGGGAACTGATCGACAAAGGAAGATCCAAGCCTGATTGGAGAAAACTCAAAATGTCTTGAACACTAGGATTTCTAGATGATTTTCCTGCAGAAGTCGTAAACCTGACAAACCTGGCCCAGATTCTATTGTAAGTTTTGTTTGTGTTAGGCTTTCTGGAGCTCATAAGGGTAGAGATTACCCCTGAAGCACACCCAAGAGACTCTAGCCTCTTCCTCTCAAGAACCAGACCATCAGTCTCAGTATCACTAGACAGGGGTGCAGGGTCGCCCCCTGAGAAAGAAGGTCCGGCCTGAGAGGAAGAGGCAACGGGTCCCGGAAGCTCATTAGATTCAAGAGAGGAAACCACGCCTGCTCGGCCAGTATGGTGCTATTGTCACCACTTCGACTGTCTCTAACTGAAGCCGCTGTAGGAATTTTAGCATGATCGGAGGTGGAGGGAAGGCATATGCCCTGTTGAAATCCCATTGACTCGTTAATGCATCTACTCCGAAGGCTTGACTGGACCGGCCTCGAGTGTAGTATCTGTCAATCTTGTAGTTGCATATGGATGCAAACAGAACCACCTTGGGATCGATTCCCAACGATAGGATCCACTTGAATGTTTGTGGGTGCAGTGACCATTCGTTGTTGTCTAGGTTGCTGCGTGACAGGAAGTCCGCTTGAATGTTCTGCTCCCCTGGAATGAAGACTGCTGTCAAGTTGAGAAGATTCCTCTGAGCCCAGGTCATGATGGGCTCGACCTCTTGGAGAAGGGCGGAGCTCTGAGTGCCCCCTTGCCTCTTCACGTATTCTACCGCAGTCGCGTTGTCCATCTTCAGTAGGACCGACTTCCCTTTCAGGAGATGGGAAAAGGCTTGAAGGGCACACCATGCCGCACGTAGCTCCAGAATGTTTGAACCTGGAGTGTGGAGACAGGCATCCCATTTGCCCTGAGCCAGTTCTGCCCCACAATGGGCCCCCCAGCCCGCATTGCTGGCATCGGATGTAACAGTCACCCACTGGGTGGAGGCAAGGGAGTGGCAAGTTAACAAGTTCTTGTGTTGAAGCTACCAGAGGAGACTGTTCCTCATTGACTGTGTTATCCGGATCAACTGATTGAGATCGTCCGACCTCCACTGCTGGAGGAAACCTGACTGAAAAGGACGAAGTCTCCACATCGCCCATTTGACTATAGGGGATGTGGCCACCATCGTGCCGATTATCTTCAGACACTGTGAGGCCCTTAGGTATGAGGAGTCTAGGGCTAAGGAGATTCTTTCCCGAATGATCGGTATTTTTTCTTCTGGAAGAGAGATGGTATTCTCTATGGTGTCGAACTGAGCTCCTAGATAGATTAAGCGCTGGGTCGGCTCTAGCTGACTTTTCTCCCGGCTTAGGAGCCATCCAAACTCTATTAGTGTAGAGATCACCTGTTCTTTGTGGCTCAGAAGCTGCTGCTTGTCCTGAGACAGTACTAGCAAATCGTCCAGGTAATGGATGCACACCCTGTACTCTGATGGAAGACATATAAACTGTAAGTCCTCTCGTTCGACCTGAAACCGAAGATATTTGTGGAAATCTTCTGCCACGGGAACATGAAAGTACGCGTCCTTTAGATCTATTGAGATCAACCAGTCGCCTGGTTGAACGACTTTTTGGATAGTCGAGAGTGACTCCATCTTGAACCTCTCGTGCTTTATATACCTGTTCAGAAAGGTGTGGTCTATAACTGGGCGCCAAGAGCCGCTTTTCTTTTGTACTAGAAAGAGGGGGGAGTATACCCCGTGGAATTCCTCGCTCTTTGGCACGGGTACCACTGCTCCTTGTTCTTTCAGGGCATTCACATAAGACAGAAGAGCCTGTTGTTTTTCTTTTGACCGAGGTAGTGAGGTTTGCATTGGTCTGCAGGGAGGGATCTTGGTGAAGGACCATGTGTGGCCTGTTGAGACCGTTTTGATGGTCCAATAATCTGAGATCGAGGTCACCCAGACGTGCCGGAAGAGACGTAGGCGAGCCCCTACCCGACCCGCCTGGGTGGGCCCAATCTCAAAAGGATTTCGTTGGCTCGCACCCACCGGGTGTCTGTTTCTTGGCAGACTTTTGAAAGTAAGTTTGCCCTCTATTCCAATTCCAATTTCTCCTAAAATCCCGTCCGGGTCTATAGGAGCGTGCCTCCCTCGAACGCTCTGTACTGCGTCTCCATTGAGGTCCTGGGGAAGGAAACCTGACTTTCCGCCTGTAGCTTTAGAAATGGCGTTATCAAGTTTGTTCCCAAACAATGAAGTCCCTTCAAAGGGAATTTTGCACCACGCCTGCTTGGAGGCTGGATCAGCAAGCCAGGGGCGTAATCACAATGCTCGTTTGGCCGTGACCGAAGACAGCATTGATCTAGCCAGTAAACGGATGAGGTCAATTGATGCTTCCCCCAAAAAGGCGACTGCCAGTTTAAGTTCTTGCACTGCTGAACTTTGAGCTAATTCCTCCGAGACACTTTTCAGAACGGAGTCTACATTTTCCATCCAGACCTCCATTGCTTTGGAGGTAACCGCAAGAGCTAAGGCTTGTTTGCAGGCCGTTCCGGTCAGGTTATAAATTCTCTTGAGGTCTTGGTCAATCTTACGGTCCAGACCATCTTTAAAAGATACCGTATCTTCTAGCGGAAGGGTGACATGCTTCGCTAGGCGCATTACTGCTGCATCTATGAGGGGAGCATTTTCCAAATGCTTGACGTCCTCAGCTTTAAAGGGATACAGTCTAGAGGTTTTGCTTAGCATAGAAACCTTCTTATCTCCCTTGCTCCATTCTTCCTCAATCACGTCTTTCAACTCAGAGGGAAGTGGAAAATTGGAGCGTTCTTTCCCCAGTTGCTTAAAAAGTTTCCTTTGTTTTTCTGGAGGGGCAGTGGTATCTTCCAACTTTAAGGTTTCCTTCACTGCTTGATTAGTGGAGAGACTAAAGCGTAGTCGAATCCCACCGTAGAATCATCTCCCTCCATCTCGTCTTGCGAGGAATTATGGGAGGCATCATGGGGCTGGAATTGGCCTGGATCCTCCTGGGCCTCGTCAGCCAAGGAGCCAGACAAGGTGGTGGACTGGCTCCTCGTGTGGGGGGCATCTATTTCCTTCATAGATTGCTGTACCACACGTTTCACAAGAGACTCAAGATTTTGTTTTTTGGTCTCTTTCTCACCGACCGCTCGGGCATAACATGGGTCGCATAGCAATTTGCCCTCCGGGATTCTGGTCTTACATCCCCAGCAGGCTCTGTGGTCAGAGCGACTATCGCGGTGGTGGTGGCGGTGACTAGAGGAGGAATGGGAACGTCTCCTATGTCTAGAGGGGGAATGTAAACGTCCTCTATGATGATGGGTCCTAGACTGAGTGCCACATCTGGACCTGGAGAATGAATGATGATGCTGATGCGGCCTGGCAAGGTCCCTGTCTTGTGACCGATGAACTGATCTAGCCGGGCTGTAATGACAATACAGACAGAGGGAGGGGGAAGAAGGTGGGCAGGTTGTAATCGTTAGCAACCGCCAGTATTAAAAACACTAAAGACACCAACCCCCTACCCACTCCGCTCATACCAAACGGCGGTGAAGATGAGTCCATGATAAGGGAGACACGAAAAGATCCAATACTATAGACTACCTAGACTAAGGATAAGCAAATCAATGAAAAGACAGCACAAAAAAAAAAAAGTTTTTTTTTTTTTTTTTAAACTGTCCCTTTAACCACTTGACAACTGGGCACTTAAACCCCCTTCCTAACCAGACGAATTTTCAGCTTTCGGTGCTCTCACATTTTGAATGACAATTACTCAGTCATACAACACTGTACCCATATGAAATTTTTGTCCTTTTTTTCACACAAATAGAGCTTTCTTTTGGTGGTATTTAATCACTGTTGGGTTTTTTATTTTTTGCGCTATAAGAGAAAAAAGACTGAAAATTTTGTAAAAAAATGAATTTTTCTTTGTTTCCGTTATAAAATTTTGCAAATTAGTATTTTTTCTTCATACATTTTGGCCAAAATTTATACTGCTACATATCTTTGGTAAAAATAAGTACAAATTGGTGCATATTTTTTGGTCTTTGTGAAAGTTATAGAGTCCACAAGCTATGGTGCCAATATCTGAAAATTGATCACACCTGAAGTACTGACGGCCTATCTCATTTCTTGAGACCCTAACATGCCAGAAAAGTACAAATACCCCCCAAATGACCCCTTTTTGGAAAGAAGACATTCCAAGGTATTTAGAAAGAGTCATTGTGAGTTTTTTGAAGTTGTCATTTTTTCCCACAATTCTTTGCAAAAATCAAGATTTTTTTTTCTTTTTTTTTTCCACAAAATTGCCATATTAGCAGGTTATTTCTCACACACAGCATATGCATACCACAAAACACATTCTGCTATTCCTCCCGAGTATGGCGATACCACATGTGTGAGACTTTTACACAGCGTGGCCACATACAGAGGCCCAACATGCAGGGAGCACCATCAGGCATTCTGGAGAACCCAGGCCAATTCTGACATTTCTCTCCTACATGTAAAAATCATAATTTGTTTGCTAGAAAATTACATAGAACCCCAAAACATTATATATGTTTTTTTAGCAAAGACCTTAAAGAATATAATGGTGGTCATTGCAACTTTTTATCTTGCACGGTATTTGCGCAGAAATTTTCTAACGCGTTTTTTACGGAAAAAAACTGTTTTGTGCCTAAAAGAAAAAAAAAACAGTAAAGTTAGCCCAATGTTTTTGCATAATGTGAAAGATGAAGTTACGCCGAGTAAATAGATACCTAACATGTCACCCTTCAAAATTGCACACGCTCGTGGAATGGCGCCAAACTTCGCTACTTAAAAATCCCCATAGGCAACGCTTTAAATATTTTTACTGGTTACATGTTTTGAGTTACAGAGGAGGTCCAGGTCCAAAATTATTGCTCTCGCTCTAACGTTCGCAACGATACCTCACATGTGTGGTTTGAACACCGTTTTCATATGTGGGCGGGGCTTACGTATGCGTTCACTTCTGCATGCGAGCTCACGGGGGCAGGGGCGCTTTAAAAAAAATATATATTTTTTTTTGTTCATTTTACTTTATTTATTTTAGTTTGACATGTTTTTCCGCCCCAAATTTTTTTTTGATCACTTTTATTCCTATTACAAGGAATGTAAACATCCCTTGTAATAGGAATTTCCTGACAGACTCCATGGCAGACTACGTGTGGGTTAACCCCGCCTCCTCTCCACAGCTATAGGACCCCTTACCCATAAATTTGAGCTCACCTCCACAGACAGGTGTTCCTTTTTTATCCTCCTCACATGGACCTTCATCATGCAATTCTGTGCGATGTCCAGGATGTGGATTGCTCGGATGGATCGGTACTGCTTGCGGTGCACCCAGGGCCCAGCTATGAGCGGGCGAGTGGTTTCAGGGCTGAAAAATACCCCTATGGTGGAAGGGATGTGGCCCCAGAGTACCGGATCGGATATCGCAGGATTCCTCGGCTGGCAATGTCTGAAGATTTTGTTTTTCATATCTTCTTCATGGCAGACAAGTTTATGTTTGTTGTCCTGTTTTCCCTGTCTTTTCCTCCTGTGTTGCGGCATGTGGAACGCTTTTTGCGTCCCAGGACGCCATTACTTCCTGGTTCTCGGTCCGCCGCTCTTCTGCGCATGCGCGAACTGCGGTGAAACCGAGGCTTGGTTTCCACGCATGCGCAATGCGGCGGAGGGGTCAGGGGCCGCGCAGGCGCAGTGGGTCTGGTTTCTTCGGCGCATGCGCGCAGCGGGACCGGCCGTGACGTCATTTCGGCGGTTTATTTAAACCGCTGAAGAGCCCTATACAGGTGGGATAGCCTGTGGGCATAGAGCGACAGCCTCCCGGAGCCTCATTACTGCTAGGACGGGGTAAGCACTTCATTTTGCAATGTATGCTTGTTATGCTTAGTGTCTCTTAAAGGGACAGTTTAAAAAAAAAAAAAAAAAAAAAAACTTTTTTCTTTTCTCATGCTTCTTTGCATTGATTTGCTTATCCTTAGTCTAGGCAGTGTAGTACGGATTCCTGTCTCCCTCGTCATGGACTCATCCTCACCGCCATGTGGCCAGCCCTCCCGCACAAGGTATGTGCGGAGTGGGTAGGGGGTTGGTGTCTTTTGTGCCTATCTGGTGGTTGCTAACGGTTACATCCTGCCCACCTCCCCTCCCCCTCCCTCTGTCTGTATTATCTCTTACAGCCCGGCAATTTCAGTACATCGGTCACAAGAAAGGGACGTTGCCAGGCCGCATCATCACTCATCATCCAGGTCTAGACGCGACACTACGTCTAGGACCCATCGTCATAGGGGACGTTCACATACCCCCTCTAGACATAGCAGATGTTCCCATTCCTCCTCTAGTCACCGCCACCACCACCGCGATGATCGCTCTGACCACAGAGCCTGTTGGGGATGCAAGACCAGAATCCCGGAGGGCAAATCGCTATGCGACCCATGTTATGCCCGAGCGGTTGGTGAGAAAGAGACCGAAAATCAAAACCTTGAGTCTCTTGGGAAACGTGTGGTACAGCAATCTATGAAAGAAATAGTTGCCCCCCCACACAAGGAGCCAGTCCACCACCTTGTCTGGCTCCTTGGCTGATGAGGCCCAGGAGGATCCCGGCCAATTCCAGCCCCATGATTCCTCCCATTATTCCTCGCAAGACGAGATGGAGGGAGATGATTCTGTGATTCCTCCCATGATTCCTCGCAAGACGAGATGGAGGGAGATGATTCTACGGTGGGATTCGACTACGCTTTAGTCTCTCCGCTGATCAAGGCAGTGAAGGAAACTTTGAAGTTGGAGGATACCACTGCCCCCCCAGAAAAACAAAGAAAACTGTTTAAACAACTGGGGAAAGAACGCTCCAATTTCCCACTTCCCTCTGAGCTGAAGGAGTGTTTGAGGAAGAATGGAGCAAGGGAGATAAGAAGGTTTCCATGCTAAGGTAATGCGCCTAGCGAAGCATGTCACCCTCCCGCTAGATGACACCGTATCATTTAAAGATGGTCTGGATCGGAAGATCGACCAGGACCTCAAAAGAATATATAGCCTGGCCGGAACGGCATGCAAACCAGCTTTGCCCTTGCAGTAACCTCCAAAGCAATGGAGGCCTGGGTGGAAAATGTTGACTCCGATCTGAAAGGTGTCTCGGAGGAATTGGCACAAAGTTCAGCAGTGCAAGAACTTAAACTGGCTATTGCCTTTTTGGGAGAAGCTTCAATTGATCTTATCCGCTTGATGGCTAGATCCATGCTATCTTCGGTCACAGCCAAACGAGCACTATGGTTGCGCCCCTGGCTTGTTGATCCTGCCTCAAAGTAGGCATGGTGCAAAATTCCTTTTGAAGGAACTTCCTTGTTTGGAAACAAGCTAGATAACGCTATTTCAAAGGCTAAACGTCCGTTTAACCAAAGAAGGCCTCAGCGGAAACGCGGCACAGAGCGTTCAAGAGAGGCACGCTCCTATAGGCCCGGACGGGATTTTAGGAGAAGCTGGAACTGGAATAGGCAGATATCTTTCCAAAAAATCTGGCAAGAAACAGACGCCCGGTGGGCTCGAGCCAACCAAGTCCTTTTGAGATTGGGCCCGCGGGTCAGGTAGGGGGCTCGCCTACGTTTCTGCCGGCACGTCTGGGTGACCTTGATCTCAGATTATTGGACCATCAAAACGGTCTCAACAGGTCACGCATGGTCCTTCACCAAAGTCCCTCCATGCAGACCAATGCAATCTTCACTGCCTCAATCAGAAGAAAAACAACAAGTTCTTCTTTCATATGTGAATGCCCTGAAAGATCAAGGAGCAGTGGTGCCCGTCCCAAAGGACGAGGAATTCCAGGGGGTATACTTCCCCCTCTTCCTAGTACAAAAGAAGAACGGCTCTTGGCGTCCAGTTATAGATCTCACTTTCCTGAACAGGTACATAAAGCACGAGAAATTCAAGATTGAATCACTCTCATCCATCCAAAAAGTCGTTCAACCAGGCGACTGGTTGATCTCAAAAGATGTTAAGGACGCGTATTTTCATGTTCCCGTGGCAGAAGAATTCCACAAATACCTTCGATTTCAGGTCGAACGAGAGCACTTACAATTTATTTGTCTTCCATTCGGACTAACGACCTCTCCAAGGGTCTTTTCCAAGGTACTGTTGGTAATTGTGTCTCTTATCAGAATACAGGGTGTGCGTCTGTATCATTACCTGAACGTTCTGCTACTTCTGTCCCAAGCAGCAGCTGCTGATCCACAAAGATCAAGTGATCTCTACATTGATAGAGTTCGGATGGCTCTTAAACCAACAGAAAAGTCAGCCAGAACCGACCCAACGCCTAACCTACCTAGGAGCTCAATTCGACACAGTAGAGAATACCATCTCTCTTCCGGAAGAAAAAATCCCGGTCATTCGGGTAAGAATATCTTTAGCCCTAGACTACTCTAACCTAAGGGCGTCACAGTGCCTGAAGATAATCGGCACGATGGTGGCCACGTTCCCCATGGTCAAATGGGCAATGTGGAGGCTTCGGCCTTTTCAATCAGGATTCCTTCAGCAATGGAAGACAGACGATCGCAATCAGCTGATCAGGACTACTCAGTCAATGAGGAACAGTCTTCTCTGGTGGCTTCAGCACAAAAACTTGTTAACATGCCACTCCCTTGCTCCCATCCAATGGATGATTGTTTCATCCGATGCCAGCAATGCGGGCTGGGGAGCACATTGTGGGGCAGAACTGGCTCAGGGCAAATGGGATGCCCATCTCCACATTCCAGGGTCAAACGTTCTGGAATTGCGTGCGGCATGGTGCGCCCTTCAAGCCTTCTCCCACCTTCTGAAAGGGAAGTCGGTCCTACTCAAAATGGACAATACCACCGCCGTGGCATATGTGAAGAGACAAGGGGGCACTCGGAGCCCCACCCTTCTCCAAGAGGTCGAACCTATCATGACCTGGGCTCAGAGGAATCTACAAACTTAACAGCAGTCTTCATTCCAGGGGAACAGAACATTCAAGCGGACTTCCTGTCACGCAGCAACCTAGACAACAACGAATGGTCACTGCATCCACAAACCTTCAAGTGGATCCTATCATTGGATTTCGATCCAGAAGTGGATCTGTTTGCATCCCCCTGCAATCACAAAGTAGACAGATACTACACTCGAGGTCGGTGCAGTCAAGCCTTCGGAGTAGATGCATTAACAAGCCAATGGAAATTCAACAAGGCATATGCCTTCCCTCCACCTCTGATCAGGCAACATTTCCTGCAGCGGCTCCAGTTGGAGAAAGGCGAAGTGATAACACTAGCACCATACTGGCCGAACAGGCCATGGTTTCCTCTCCTGAATCTGATGAGCTTCAGGGACCCGCTAGAGTCTCTTGGGTGTGCTTTAGGGGTAATCTCTACCCTTATGAGCTCCAGAAAGCCTAACATGAACAAAACCTACAACAGAATATGGACCAGGTTTGTCAGCTTCATGACTTCTGCTGGAAAATCTTTCAGAAATCCTGGAGTTCAAGACGTTTTGAGTTTTCTACAATCAGGCTTGGATCTTTCTTTGTACTCTGAGGGAACGAATTGACAAGTTTCAGCCTTATCTGCATTTTCAGGAACATCATGGGCAACTCATCCCCTGGTTCAACAATCCTTTCAGGGGGCTTCGAGAATCAGGCCTCAGAGGAAACCTAGATTCCCCAAATGGGATCTTCTGCTCGTCCTTGATGCTCTTTCAGCACTCAACAACAAGGATCTTTCTATTAAGGACTTATCAATCAAACTGGCCTTTCTAGTGGCCATTACTTCAGCCAAAAGGGTTTCAGAAATAAGCTTCCTGGGTTGTCAAGAACCCTTTTTGACTTTCTTCCCGGACCGAGTGGTCCTTATTCCCATGCTTGGGTCTAAACCAAAAGTCAAGTCAGTTTTTCATGAGAATCAGGAAATAGTCCTTCCTACTTTCAATTCTCCAGAATCAGCAGATGTTCATCCCTTGGAGGTAGGTGAGACTCTGAAAGAATATTTGTGAGTCACTTCATCTTTAAGAAGCTTGAACTACCTGTTCTTGTTACACACTGGTAGCAACAAAATAAAGAGGGCTTCCTGCAGAACAATAGCAGCCTGGATCGTCCAATCTATTCAACAGGCTTACAGGGCAAAGGGCTTAGCTCCTCCAGAGGCGTGACGGCTCATTCCACTAGAGGCATGGCAGCCTCATGGGCAGCAGCTCGACACGTGGCTCCTGAAGTGATATGCAGGGCAGCCTCGTGGTCTTCTATTCATACATTTATGTCTCATTATTGTATTGAGCCTGCTTCCCTTTCCTCTGTTAATTTTGGTCGAAAAATCCTGTCAGTTGACGGGAAAGATTAAAATATTTTTTTTGAGCAAGCATACCCTCCCGTGTGGATTGGCTAGTTATTTCCCACACGTAGTCTGCCATGGAGTCTGTCAGGAAAACGGAAAATTTATTACCAAATACTTACCGTAATTTTCCTTTCCTGATAGACTCCATGGCAGACGGAGTTCCCACCCATGAATTAAAAATATGAGAGTTGAAATTTGAGTCAGCTAGTTACGGAACACCTGTCTGTGGAGGTGAGCTCAAATTTATGGGTAAGGGGTCCTATAGCTGTGGAGAGGAGGCGGGGTTAACCCATGCGTAGTCTGCCATGGAGTCTATCAGGAAAGGAAAATTACGGTAAGTATTTGGTAATAAATTTTCCGTTATGGCATGACAGGTCCTCTTTACAGTGAGATATGGGGTCAATAAGACCCCACATCTCACCTCTAGGCTGGGAAGCCTGAAAAAAAAAAAAAAAACAATCCTGGCTTTGATCGTAGCGGTGAGTCGGTAGAAGCACCGGAGGGCAGCGGAGGGGGGGCATCCCCTCTCACCTTCCGTAAGAGCGATCAAGCGGTGGAACAGCCGCTATGATCGTTGTTATGGTGCAGGGAATCGCCAGCTGAAAAAGCGAATATCTGAATGATGCCTGTAGCTGCTCCCATCATTCAGATATCTCCGCACAAAGTCAAGGACGTCATATGACGGCCGGCGGGCGGGAAGTGGTTATTGCAGAGTATTGCCGGGTATTGCGGAGTATTGCCGGGTATTGAGGAGTATTGCCGGGTATTGAGGAGTATTGCCGGGTATTGCCGAGTATTGCCGAGTATTGCGGGGTATTGCGGGGTATTGCCGGGTATTACGGAGTATTGCCGGGTATTGCCGGGTATTGAGGAGTATTGCAGGGTATTATGGAGTATTGCCGGGTATTGTGGAGTATTGCCGGGTATTGTGGAGTATTGCCGGGTATTGTGGAGTATTGCAGGGTATTGAGGAGTATTGCGGAGTATGGCAGGGTATTGCGGAATATGGCAGAGTATTGCACAGTATGGGCAGAGTATGGGCAGGGTATGCACAGTATGGGCAGGGTATTGCACAGGGTATTGCACAGGGTATTGCACAGGGTATTGCAGAGTATGGGCAGAGTATTGCACAGGGTATTGCAGAGTATTGCACAGGGTATTGCAGAGTATTGCACAGGGTATTGCAGAGTATTGGCAGGGTGTATTGCAGAGTATTGGCAGGGTGTATTGCAGAGTATTGCACAGGGTATTGCAGAGTATTGCACAGGGTATTGCAGAGTATTGCACAGGGTATTGCAGAGTATTGCAGAGTATTGGTTTGCAGAGTATTGGCAGGGTGTATTGCAGAGTATTGGCAGGGTGTATTGCAGAGTATTGGCAGGGTGTATTGCAGAGTATTGGCAGAGTATTGCACAGGGATGGCTGAGCAGGGATGGATGGATGGCTGGATCTGTGACTGCAATTGTCACAGATCCAGCCCACAGCTGACATGGGGGAGGGAGCGGACATGATCCGCTCCCTCCCCTCTCCTCTCACACTGTACCGATTGGTACAGAGAGGGGAGGGAGGAACCGGCGTCATGACATGACGCCGGTCTGTTTACAAGTGATCGCTCCGTCATTTGACGGAGCAATCACGTGGTAAACGGCCGCGATTAGCGGCCATCTACCGTGATCCGTGATGCGCCGGGTCTTCCGGACCCGGCAGTCACGGACATATCCTGGAGCGCGCCCCAGGGGGCGCGCGGGAGCAAGATTCTGTGAGGACGTCCCTGGGACGTCCACTCAGGATAACTCGACCGCGCTGTGGACGTCTTTTGTACATGGCGCGGTCGGGAAGTGGTTAAGAGACACTAAGCATTACTAAGCATTACATTGCAATGAGGTGCTTACCTTGTCCTGGTAGTGCCAAGGCTCTGGGATGCTGCCGCTATATGCCCACAGGTTATCCCACCTGTATAGGGCTCTTCAGCAGTTTAAATAAACCGCCGGAATGACGTCACGGCCGGTCCCGCTGTGCGCATGCGCCGAGGGGACCAGACCTACTGCGCCTGCGCGGCCCCTGACCCCTCCGCCGCACCGCGCAAGCGCGAAACCAAGCCTCAGTTTCACCGCGGCTCGGCGCATGCGCAGATGCGCGGCGGACCGGGAACCAGGAAGAGCTATGGCGTCCCGGAACGCAGAAGCGTTCCACATGCCGGGATAACGAAATACAAGAAGAAGGATAGACAAACAAAATAAACACACAAAAACTTGTCTGCCACAGAGAAATTAGAGCTTTCAGACCTTGCCAGCCGGAGATTCCTACGACTTCTGACCTGGTACTCTGGGGCCACATCCCTTCCACCATAGGGGTATTTTCCAGCCCTGAAAACCACTCGCCCGCTCTTAGCTGGGCCCTGGGTGCACCGCAGATAGTACCAAGCAATCCTGGACATCGCACAGAATCGCATGATGAAGGTCCAAGTAAGGAGGACAAAAAAGGAACACTGTCTGTGGAGGTGAGCTCAAATTTATGGGTAGGGGGTCCTATAGCTGTGGAGAGGAGGCGGGGTTAACCCACACGTAGTCTGCCATGGAGTCTGTCAGGAAAGACAAATTCCCTCTACTGCGTAATAGATTTTATCCCATTTCCTATCATTCTGCCAATCTGGAATCAAAATCTAGAGACGTCTCAATAATGATTTCAAACTTTCTCCCATGGATGTCCTTAGACTCATATTATGATGAGAATGGATCTCCTTATCAAAGGCCACATTGGCAGCTCCCTCCCTAGTGACTCTGGCCTCTGTCTCTAGTGTCTACAGCCTAAATATTAATCAGGCCACTTTCCACAAATCAATCCTACTCAAATTAAAACCATTTACTAAAGGCAGCTTGATCTTTGGAGGTGACTTTTTGGCCTCATGCCCACGGACGTTTTTACAGCCGCGTTTTTGAGCGTTTTTTACAGCTTAAAAACGCCTGTCCATGTTAGTCTATAGCTTCATGCCCACCTAGGCATTTTTGAGCTGCAAATAGCATAGGCGTTTTTAAGCTGTAAAAAAAACCCAGGACCAGTGCGTTCCTCTGCGTCGGCGTTAGGCATAAAAAAACGCAAAGCGTTAAAAAAACACTCAAAAACGCGCGAAACCCTACTCATGATAAAGACATTTTTCAATAGGGAATTGTATGCCTGTATTCACTGAGTTTAAAACAAATAAAAACAAACTTCCCCTTACTGATTTCCCTGGGTTCATTCAAGTAGGTTCTGTGATTTCTGTAGCTTCTGGACGTGTCCAATGTTAGGGGCATTACATCATGACAGGAAGGGACGTTACTGCCAAGCTATGGCATTTTCATAGCAATAGAACCCCATCGGTCACAGTGGTATAACCTCACTGTAGGCAGTATTGCATACCACATTACAGATTTTTAACAAAATAGGTTTGAAGAATTCAATAAGGCCTGGTTCTAATGGCACCAACTTTCCTTTACAAGGGAGGGTAAACATCTATCATGTCAGACTTCAAACCCAATCCCCAACCAGGTCAAACTTATTAAACAAGCTTAGCAATCATTAGACATGATGGCTGCATCTGTTTTCTTTTCTTTGGCTTTTCCCCCTCTATTTTAACCTGGTGATCTAGCCAGTAACACCTCCCGTATTAGGGAGGTAAAACAATGAATGAATAAGCACAGGAGGCACAGCAGAAAGCACCATTTGTCAGTTTGGGGGGAGGGTAGTGTTAAATGTATTGCAGATTTAAATACACTAAATAAATGGAAGCCAAACTCCAGCTCAAGCTTTAAAATCAGTTAGTTTTTTTCCTTTGGAGACAAAGGTTTTGCAAGAATAAGTAAAAGGGGATCATTTTATTCGCTCCTGCCAGTGTTAAGTGGTTTGTCTCACCTATGTAAACTAATACATTCTGCCAGAAAGCTTAAGCCTGTGAAACAACAGACTTGCCGGCTGGATCACCAGATAAAAATAGAAGAAAGCAAGCCTAAAAAGGGAAACAAATGCAGCCATCACATCCAAGCTGCAATATAATAAATGCTTGCTTATGGGTTTAATACTATTTTCCTGACAGACTCCATGGCAGCCTATGTCTGGATTAACCCCGCCTCTTCTCCAATGTTATAGGACCCCACTCCCATAAGTTTAAGCTCACAGCCAGAGACTGCTTTCTTTTTTTGTCCTCCTCTTTGGACCTACAACATATGCACTTACGTTTCCTCACTTCCAAACCGGATGAATGAGCCCCGAGCGGGCCAGTGTCGGGCATACCAACGGAGCAGTGTGGAGAGCCCAGGGCCCAGCCACAGACGGTTGAGTGGCTTCAGGCATGTATGCCCCAGTGGTAGGGGGCAGCCTGCGTATGCTCAGAAGGAGACATTCACACTGGCGTAGCATGGGGGGTGCGGGGGGGGGGCGGGGCACCGGGCGCAACATTTTATTAATTTTTTTAACAGAAGGAATTTTTATTAGAAAGAAAAAATACCATTGTACATGTAAAGAACCATAGACAATACATAAGAGTAGAATGTGTCATCTAACAGAGAACAACTAGGCCATCATGCAACCAGAAGGTATATCCTCAAACATCTCAAGTTGTATAACAGTGATGTTGAATCTAGACTTAGGGAACGTATGCACAGAGTTATCAGGACTACCCATCCACCTACTCAGCGTGGATTGGGGTTGAAATGTAATACCAATTAGTAGATACCTAGTGGGAGGAGAGGAACCGGTGTCATGACCTCAATCCACAGTCTACACCGTGATGTGTCTGGCCTCAACCCATCTCGACCATATTTTCAGGAACTTTTTAGGACAATTGCGACCCATGTACATCAGCTTGTATAATGGGAGTGTGTCATTCACCATTTTTTTCCATGCAGAGATCCGGGGTGGCTCAGGCAATTTCCAGTTAAGCAGAATAGCTTTCCTAGCGTAATACGCACAATAAAAAATATAAAGTTTTGTATGTGTGTGTTGTAGGCAGATTTTCCGTTATACCCAGGAGAAGGATCAGGGGGTCAAGCCCGATGGATACACCACTAAGTAATCTAATGTCAGCGGCCACCTCCTGCCAAAACGTCTGTTGCCGGGAGCAACTCCAGACCATATGTATAAAGTTACCTACACCCTCCCTGCAGCGCGGACACCGATCGTCAGCCAGGCGATAGATGACCGACAGCCGTTGTGGCGTATAGTATACCCTATGAAGAAATTTGATCTGAACAAATCGATCCCTGGCTGCTATCATAAGGGGGATGTACTGCTGCAGGCCCTCGGACCAATCTTCCTCTGTCAGGTTTGGTAGATCTCTCTGCCAGGCATTGAATGCCCTGTTAGCTCTGGTGTCGCCAGCACAGGTGAGTCTAAAGTATATGGAGGATAACGTTCTGTCTATGTCACGAGCCACGAGAAGTTGCTCAACCGAGTTTGGGGCTAAGGTGATCGGCTCCGGAAACTCTTTACCTCGTACCTGGCCCACACCTGCGGGTCCGGCACGGTCCGCAAATGGGGCAGCTCCGGGTTACCCCAAAGGGGAGTATAGGGAGAATAGGTCCAGGGCTTCATCAGGGACCCCGAAACCCGTCTCCACACTCCAATGGTTGTTCTCATAGGGGTTGTAATATGTATGCTTGAACGAGGTCCTCGGTACACTAAATTGCTAAGTTCCGCGTATGAGCCTAGTATTGCCGCCTCAAGATTCACCGCAGGGTTGGATCGGTCCTGCATGAATCACCACCTCACTGAAACCAGGACCGGCGCCCAGTTATATTTCTTAAAGTTGGGTAGTGCCAAGCCCCCTCCCGACAATGGGAGCTGGAGCATGGATCTAGCCACTCTGGGGACCGTACCCTGCCACACAAATGTCCCAATCGTCTGATCTAGTTTAGCAAAAAAGGAATTAGGTATGCTAACAGGGGTGTGCCTAAATGCGTAAAGGAATTTAGGGAGAAAGGACATCTTTATCAAATCAATTCTACCTACCTGAGTCAGGGGCAGGGTCTTCAAAGTGTTGCATTTGTGGGTAAAATTTTGCAAAATCGGGCGTACATTGGCTTCCAAGTAGTCCGGCAGGTGCCTCTGGACATATATGCCCAGATACTTAAATTTGTCGACCCAGTGAAGGGGGGCCGGTAAGTTAGGAGGAGGGGCCATTGGGCGTAAAGGAAAGAGCACAGATTTGTCCCAATTTATTTTAATGCCTGAGAACCTGCCAAACCGCTCGAAAATCTCAAGGGCCGCCGCCAAGGAAGCATGAGGGTCACCCAGATATAGTAGGGTGTCATCTGCGTACATGGAGATCTTTTCCACCAGGGGTGGCACCTGGATGCCAGACACCCTATCGGAAGATTGTATCAACACAGCCAACGACTCAACGACCAGGGCGAAGAGGGTGGGAGAAAGGGGGCATGCTTATCTAGTGCCCCATTGGAGCGGGAAGGCTGCAGAGAGAATACCACCGGTACGGACCCTAGCCGTTGGACAAGAATAAAATTGCTGTATCCACGATATAAAGACCGGTCCGAACCCAAACTTATGCAGCACTGCCCACAGGTATTCCCACTCCACCGAGTCAAAGGCTTTTTCAGCATCCAGGGAGGCAATCACCTCTGCCCTCTCCCCCCCAGCCACCCGATCTATCACTGTAAATAATCGTCTCAAATTAATATCTGTGCCTTTCCCGGGCATAAAGCTCGTCTTATCTCCATGCACCAGGGACAGCATCACTCCGTTAAGTCGAGTAGCCAGGATCTTGGTAAGGATCTTGGCGTCGACATTAAGCAAGGAGATGGGCCTGTATGAGGAACAAAGCTCAGGGTCCTTCCCCGGTTTAGGGATAACCACAATAATCGCTCTCAGCATCGAGAGCGGCAACTGGGACTCTCCGTTCGAGGTCTGGAGGACCTCCCTCAGCGCGGAGGTTAATGATTCGCTATGCGTCTTGAAAAATTTGGCTGGGAGGCCATCCTCACCCGGGGTTTTCCCTGTCTGCATAGATGCCACAGCTCTCCGAATCTCTCTCAGAGTAAACGGGGCATCCAGGCTTGACCGGGCCTCCACCGTGAGCAAGGGAAGGTCAATAGAGTCAAGGTAGGACTGAAGTTCAACTCCGGGCGCAACATTTAGGGGGGCGCCCGCTAGTATGTGTCACAGTGGCTGCCTCCTCCTAAATGTAATTTCCTGTGTCCCCCGTCCTCTGCCACCATGTTCAGTCTCAGACGCCCTGTGATTGGGCGTATGGGGTCATGTGTGGCAGCGGGGCTAGCCTGTCCACAATCGCGGTAAATCCTGGAGTCCCGCCTCCACCCATGTTCAGTCTCCTGCACCCTGTGATTGGGCGAAGGCAGGATATCAGGAGCAACCGCGTTCGTTAACAGGCCAGCCCTGCCGCCCAATCACAGGGTGCAGGAGACTGAACATGGGTGGAGGCGGGATTCCAGGATCTACTGCAATTGTTGACAGGCCAGCCCCGCCGCCCAATCACAGGGTGCAGGAGACTGAACATGGGTGGAGGTGGGACTCCAGGATCTACCGCGATAATTTACAGGCCAGCCCTGCCGCCCAATCACAGGGTGCCAGATTCTGAACATGGCGAAGCGCGGGGGACACAAGAAATTGATTTTGAGCTGCCACTGTCTTCTCCTCCTCCTCTCCTCTCCTCCAAAGAAGAAGAAGGTGTTGCTGGCCCGGGGGGGGGGGTGGACACGGTCTGGGGAGATGGAGCAAGCAGCCAGCCAGAGAGAGAGAGAGAGAGAGTAGAAGAGCAGCTAGAGTCATGCAGTGTAGTAGTGTAGTGGTCAGTATAGGAATCAGGTTGGTCAGTATAGTGCAGTGGTCAGTATAGTGCAGTGGTCAGTATAGTGCAGTGGTCAGTATAGTGGTGAGTGTAGTGTACTGGTCAGTTCAGTGTAGTGGTCAGTATATTATAGTGTAGTGGTTAGTGTAGTATAGTGGTCAGTATAGTGTAGTGGTCAGTGAAGTGTAGTGTAATGGTCAGTATAGTATAGTGGTCAGTGCAGTATAGTGGTTAGTATAGTGGTCAGTGTAGTGTAGTGGTCAGTATAGTTAAGTGGTCAGTATAGTGGTCAGTGTAGTATAGTGGTCAGTATAAGAATCGGGTAGGTCAGTGTAGTGGTCAGTATAAAGGTCAGTGTAGTGTAGTGGACAGTATAGGAATCAGGTTAGTAAGTGTAGTGTAGTGGTCAGTGTAGTATAGTGGTCAGTATAGGAATCAGGTAGGTTAGTGTAGTGGTCAGAGTGTAGGAATCAGGCTGGTCAGTACTATTGTGGGAAGGGACAGGACTCTGGGAGAGCTAAAAGTCTGCAGGTTAGGGGGCGCAAATTACTTGCCTTGCCCCGGGCGCTGACAACCCATGCTACGCCACTGGATATTCAGCACGGCTGGCAAGGTTGGGAGTCTTCAGTAAATCTTTCCATGGCAGTGTCTGTATTTACTTGTCTGTGTGTCAAACTCTCCATCCTTACCCTCATTCTTTCCCTTTCCCCTGGCTCTGTACCGGCCCCTCATGGCGCCTGGAGCGCTTCTGCCTCTGTGGCATTTTCTGCGGGCAGTGAGCGATAGCTTCCCCACGCCCTAGGCATCCAGCAAGAGGTAAGCACTATCCCAGGACTGTGCTTTATGAGGCAATGGTGTCTCTTAAAGGAACAGTAGTGTTCCTATGTGTTACCATATATTTCTCTTCCTCCTTGTCCCAGGACTGTTCGGTGTTCCCTGCGGGCTGTAGGACACTATCCTGGTCTTCCTCTGGGGTGCCATGGACAGGTCACCTCCTTCATGCAGCCAGCCCTCAAGCCCAAGGTACGTGAGGGGGAGGGTCAATATTCTTTTGTGGATGGACAGGGGTCCTAACGACATGCCTCTGTTTTCCCTACCCCCTTTCTTCTATTCAGCCCTTCTAGGTCAGATCACCAGCTCGAATGGGACAACAGAGACCTTGCCAGGCTGCAACATCAGCATTCCTCATCCAGGTCCAGTCGTGACTCTCCATCTAGGACCCATCAACAGATGAGATGCTCCCATTCCTCCTCCAGACACAGCACCAACCGCCATGACAGCTTCTCTGATTGTGAAGCCTGCTGGGGATGTGGGACACGAGTCCCGGAGGGCAAGTCTTTATGTGATCCATGCTATGCCCGGGCGGTCGGGGAAAAAGAGACTGAAAACCAACAAATGGAGTCTCTAGTGAAGCGTGTGGTGCAGCAATCCCTGAAGGAGTGGGGTACGTCCCACACACGGAGCCAGCCCATCAATATATCAGGCTGCCTGGCTGATAAGGCCCAAGTGGATCCAGGTCTGTCCCAGCCTTATGATGCATCTCCCGAGTCTTCAGATAGCAAAGTGGAGGGAGACGAGTTTCTCAGGGGCTTCAACTTTGCCCTAGTCTCACCACTGATTAAAGAGGTCAAGGAGGCCCTCAAATGGGAAGATCCTTCCACTCCATACGAAAGGACTGGATTAGTAGATACTGGTTAAGGGATCTTAGGTCAAAAAATGGGCCTTGTGACCCCGTTTGGTTTTTAAACTGTAAAACAGGTTCTAAGTAGGTGATTATTCCTGCGCTACCAAAAAATGTGAAAAGTGGACAAAATAACTGTTGCAAACACCGAAGGGGTTAATCCAAACCCATGAACAAGTATTGATAAAGAAGGGGGGGGTGGTGCTGCGCTGTTGATACTGATAATGAGCTGGCTATAAATATTAGTGCACAATGGCTAAAACCAGTAAAAATATATATAAACAGTACTAGAATAAAATCATAAATAAAGGTAGTGAATAAATTCTAAAACCATAATATATACAGAATCAGCAACTGGTGCAATGTGCATACAATGTGTTTAACGAAATATAAATGATCCAGTGCAAATCTGCTAAAGGTGCAAGCAAGGTATACAGGTAAGGCCTGTAATGTGCAAAATAACAATGTGCAAAAATGTGAAAGCTGCTTGCAAAAGTGCAACTAAGTGCTAGCAGTGCAATAACAGTCCAATGGATTTTGCAACACAAAAGTTGCTATCCAAAAGTTCCAGTGCAGCAAGACAAGTAGTGCTATAAGCAAAGAATGCTTTCTTCTTAGTGATGGTTCCTTTATTTTCTGTGCACAGGTGAAGGGGGGAGGGGGGTTGTGCTGGAGAGATAGTTGAATCTCTTTTTTTCGTGTATCATACACACAGGTAAAGATGGCCTCTTACCTTGCGGTAATGAGGTAACCGCATAAGTACAGGAAACAATAAATCCTGGAAACAGTAAATCCTCTGGCCCGGTCCTAATATGTAATCGCATATATGACTGCTGAATGCAGTAGTTCTTCCAATGTAATTTTAATCCAAAACGGTGGATCATGAATAATGCATAATCTCTTAGTGGCGGCATTTAAACAATAAAAACAAACTTATCTCCTTACGAGCGGCGAGCTCGTTAGCCTCCATCTATCTCAATGCCTTTCCGTCCCTACGCGTGACCGTGAACTTTGCCACTTCGGTCAGAGTCAGGATGAAAAGCCTCTGCGACTCAGAGGCAGACATCCACTGGATATCTTTTTCGTCCAAATTGCTCGGAAGCAGACTCATCCGCCAGGCCCTCCACAGAATCCTGAGCTTTTAGCTCTTCCCCATTCTCAACCCATTCCTGCTCCAAACTAGAAGGCTCCAGGGAGGGGGATCGGTTACGCTTCTTGCCACCCTGCGGGATGGGGCAATCCTGTGCTCTAGCCCGGCTAGGGCCGAGGACAGTTCATCCTTGGTGATAAAGGGTGACGCAGCAGTATTGACTGTAGGCACAATCCCAGATAGGCGCAGTGACTCAGATTGCCCGGAAGCCTCTGTTCCTTCAGGGGATACAACACTAGGGATACGACTAGGTTCATCTGGAACTACTGACGACACTGGTGTGTCCTTCCCTGTAGTGCTAGTCCCGCTCCTCTTTTTTGAAGACATTTACTAGCCACAAAAAGAGAGTACTTCCGTGTATTATTAAAACACCTCAGAAGGGAGACCCTTTAATAGGGCTCACCAAGCTCCTATGCAACAATCCTGCTAAGCACCTTAGCCTGCCAAGCAACGCTTGGTGACTCACGTGACCCGGGTAAAGAGAAAATGAACCGCTGCAAGTGTCTGTTCAGAGCCTGCTCTGTGTCCCACAGCTGCCTTCTGGAAGCACTGCATGCTTGGCATATACAGCTTAAATAAACTGGTTGTGCGGCGGAACGTTCTGTGCATGCGTGCACATGTATGTGCATGGTATCGGTGAATGGGCGTGGCTGTATTCGCGTTTGGCGCAAATCTTCATGTGCCCAGATAAAGGCTACTGCGCATGTGCAGCGAAGCTGCGTGCGCCATGGCCGCCAAACAAAGAAATTGTCAATTCCAGTGGCACCTTTGCGAATGCACGTGTGCCATAGCCGCCAAACAACAACTGCTGAGCACAGCAGAACGCACCATCGTGCGCCATCATACAGGTAAAAAAACAGCCAGACACAAGCAAAAAAAAGGTACACTTTGCAAACACCCACAGCTATCCAAAAACTCCCCCGCATGGTCACTGCACACAGGTGTCCAGCCTCTAGCTAGCTTGACTGATTGTTACAATCCCTGGGACACCCCACAATAATAAATAAAGGGGTTTCACTTACCCATCCAGGCGAAGAGCAGCTTAGAAACTAAGATTCCAATCGTCACGCTTCACGTCGGGTTCCTTTAACTTGAGGACCTTGAAGGACTGGGTACCCTTTTTATGTTTAGGGTCCACTCCCTTGGACCTGTACAGCACCCTGCAGGAATGCCTTAGCGCTGTGGTGTGCAGGATTCCACTTCGCAGGGTCCAGCACCCAGAGGCCCCATTACAAGCAAAACCTTGCAGGATCTTGAGTCTTCTTTGCAAGGCTCGGGTACCATTTATCTAAGCATATAAAGCCTGTGTCAAATGGATCCGATCGGTCAATCCCTTGATTCATTTAAGAACCGTTTGTGGGACTAGAGACCTGGAGCTCAGAGAGAAAAAAAGAGGGAGATAGGTACACAAAAAAGAAAAGCTCATTCCCTATAATCACTCAGGAATATTGTTTAGAGAAACCTCTTAAATCACCAGTTGTATCCCTCTTGAAGGCTATCCGATATGGGTTATGGTATTAATGGTCTAAGGGTTATTATCCTGTATTTTCCTCTGAATTATTTTAAGCATTTTTTTCATCTGGAGCTCAGAGAGCTTAAACAAACCGTATCATCCACCTTGCAGACACTGGTAAAAAAAAAAAAAGTTCTTCCTGTGTGGGAGGGGTTATATAGGGGATGACCTTGGGTCTACCAGTGTCCATTCACCTGGAGATGGAGTATAGCCCAGTAGGTAATGAATATTAGCCTGACTCTGTGTCCCATGATGTATGAAAAAGAAAAAGGGGTCCCTGAGGTTCATAAACATTGCTTTGTGATGACTACAATAAAGGATGTTCTGTATGGATTATCCCTTGTGACAACATAAAACACAATCACCCTGTAAAATAAGTTTAAAGAGGAGGTAAACTTCCATGGATTGTTTGTACCTATAGGCAAGCCTATAATAAGGCTTACCTATAGGTACTGTAAATATCTCTGTAAATATCTGTAAATATCTCCTAAACTTGAATCATTTAGGAGATATTTACTGTATATGCCACCAATCACGTCATTGGCGCATGCGCTCTGAAGGAACAGCCACCCGTTGGCTTTTCTTCAGAGCACTGAGCCGTGACTGGCGGCTCCTATACTCATGCGCGGGAGTGACGTCACACGACTCCGGCCAGTCACACAGCCAGAGTCCGCTGACCCAGAACAAATACGGGCAAAGATGGATGCGGCCTCCAGCAGTGACAAGGAAGGCTTTGTTTGCAGGTAAGTTTCTCATAATGTGCTAGTGCCACAACCCCCATCGGGAGGACCAGATATTCCTCACGTCTGTAAGTACATGAGATACCAGAAGCCCCCAGAGCTTTTCAATGGAAAAAAGATTCACTGCTCTCTGGAAGGATATCAAACCTCTTCTTTTACAGGGTAATTGTGCTTTATTTTGTTTAATGTGGTAACATGGTTGCATTAGGACCTCAAGGGCATTTACATATTATTACTTGTAAAATGATCTGCATTTTGTTAAAGAGAACCTGTCACCATGCAGCATTTCTTCTTTTTCATTTCAATAGTTTTTTATTGAATTTTGACAGTTTTAACAGTTATAACACATAGAAGTACATACATGACATCTCAATGGTGTTAATGGTTGTAGGACATATAATGCAACATAATTGAACAATATACATCAATCTCCTAGAATGCGTAGTTTGTATTTATTGATTATGACTTATATGATCCCTAGCTTCAAGTATGTCCTGAAGGACTGAACTTTGTGTAAGACCTTGACATTGGTATGCCAATAAACTTAAAATAAACTGAAATAAGAAGAATAAAACAAAACTAGGGTAGAAGAAACAATGAATGCAGTTAGTCACTTTAAACATTTATCCGGTGTACTGAAAGCCTTTGTAATGAGTAGTTAGTAGCTCAAGTAAAGCTAGAGTTAGCTGTGGTGTTATACCATTTGTTCCAAGGTTCCCAGATCTTATTAATTGTAAGGTGTTTACTAGGGTTGTCCCGATATCGATACTAGTATCGGTATCGGTACCGATACAGAGCATTTGCCTGAGTACTTGTACTCGGGCAAATGCTCCCGATGCTTCACCCGATACCTGGACAGTCAGCGGTGATCAGTGCGGTGTGAGAGTTACAAGCACCGATCACCGCTGTATAGATTTAAAAGTCTGACAGCCGTTTCTCCGTCTCTCTCCCCCCCCCTCCCCGCGGCTTTCAGCTGCTTTAGCGAAATCAGCGGTGATCAGTGCTTGTAACTCTCCCACACACGATCACCGCTGACTGTCCCCGCATCCTCCTCCAGAACCCCTCCGTTCTGCTGCTGTCTCCCTCCCTCCATGCTGCGGTCTCGTGTCCCCCTCCATTCTGATGTCTCCCTCCGTGTCCCCCTCCATTCTGATGTCTCCCTCCGTGTCCCCTCCATTCTGATGTCTCCCTCCGTGTCCCCCTCTATTCTGATGTCTCCCTCCGTGTCCCCCTCCATTCTAATGTCTCCCTCCGTGTCCCCCTCCATTCTGATGTCTCCCTCCGTGTCCCCCTCCATTCTGATGTCTCCCTCCGTTTCCCCCTCCATGCTGCTCTCTCCCTCCGTGCTGCCATCCCACTCCGTTCTCCTCCTCCACCCCCTCGATCTGTCAGGATGGAGAGTGGAGGTAGGAGCCGGTAAATCCGGCTCCTTACTGTTCCGAATGAACAGAGCCAGTGATCACTGACTCTGTCCATTCACATAACTGAAACATCGTAAACTGTGTTTACAATGTTTCAGTTTATGAATGAAGAGAAGCCATTGTCTTCTCTCCATTCATTTACAGCGCAGTGGAGGCTGCTAAGAAAGGGACTGGGGAATGTCCTTAGTCCCTTTCCCTGTCTCAAAGGGGAGATGTCAGAGGTATGTTAAGACCCCTGATATCTCACCAAAGCCCTCCAACAGGGCTGATAAAAAAAAATAATAATAAAAAAAATGAATTGTAAAAAAAAAAAAAAAAGAAGAAAAAACACACTGACACTGTCCACCCCCCCCCCCCCTTTAAAAAAAGAAAGCATTGTAAAAATAAATAAATAAAACAAATTGTAAAAAAAAAAAAAAAAACTACTGACATGTGCCACTGTCACATGAGATTAAAAAAAAGTATCGGTAATTGGTATCGGCGAGTACTTGGAAAAAAGTATCGGTACTTGTACTCGGTCTTAAAAAAGTGGTATCAGGAAAGAGTTGTTCATATGTACCATGAGTATTGATTATATGTATGACTTCAGGAAGTTTTGGGTGTATTGTGTTTTTCCAGTGTCTAACCAGGGCGAACCTAGCTGCTAAGGGGATGTGGGATAGTAAAGATCTCAAGTGGTTTCTTTCTGTTAAAAAAATAAATATCTCAAGTGGTGAGGGACGAGGTCCATCCCCAGAGAGAGTAACGCCATCCCCGGTGTTGGTTCTAAGTTAATTTTAAGTATTTGTAGTATGAGGTTATAGATCAACTTCCAGTATTGTGTTATAATGGGACAGGACCATAGAGTATGGAATAGTGTACCTGTTTCCCCACATTGTCTCCAGCACTGGGGAGACACCCCTGAAGCAAATTTGGACAATCTATATGGAGTGAGATACCATCGTAACGAAATCTCCTGGAACAGTTCCCAGAGATTAGCATTTTTGGTAGAGGAATATGTTACAGTTAATGCTGTTTGCCAATGATCCTCTGAATATACCCTGTTGAAGTCTCTTTCCCATGCTTGCATAGCGAGGGATTTCGTAAACACTAGTTTGTTTTGAAGATGGGAGTAAAACAACGATATGCCCTTAATGTTCGCAGTTTTCATCAAGTAGTATTGGGTTATTTGCCATGGAAGGGAGGTGGATAATCTAGTGGGCCTTTTTAGTAAGTGTGAAACCTGTAGGTATCTGTAATGTTCAGCTGGAGAAATAAAGAACTCCAATTGGAGAGCTCTAAAAGTCTTGGGAGCAGGTCCCACAAAAAGGTCCTCCCATTCTAGTTCCCCATTGGACCTCCAGTTAGCGAGAGAGATACCTGGTATAAAAAGGGACAAAGCTGACAAGGGGAATTTCGGTGGGGTAAGTTTAAGCTTAGGGGATACATGTGTTGTTAGTATTCGCCACGCATCAAGAGATGCTTGTATGGTCGGTCCCATGGTGGAGGATGAGCGTGGAAGGAAAGGACTTGAGATCAGGTAATTATAGAGGTTCCGTCCCATTTCTTCTTTTTAAAGATTTGATCAGTAAACCTACAATAGTATTTACATTCTCCTCTTTCTCTTATCTGCTCTTTTTTTTTCTGTTGTAATGCACATTGTAGTTATCATGGCAATCCAACACTTCCAGAAATGTTGGATTCTAGAAGAGTCAGAGCTCCCTGTCTCCAGCCACTATTGCTACGTTTCCACTGAGCGGAACGGTTCGGGTCGGTACGGTTTGGAACGGTTAGAATGGTCCGGTCTATTCTCGTGAGCGTTTCCACTGCAAGTCGGACCGCCAGGGGCCATACAGATTTTAGAAAAAATGCCTTGCGTGATGTCACACTAGTGCGACGAGAAACGTGACGCAGCGTCAGCTGATCACCGCTGACTGTCCCCACATCCTCCTCCAGAACCCCTCCGTTCTGCTGCTGTCTCCCTCCCTCCATGCTGCGGTCTCGTGTCCCCCTCCATTCTGATGTCTCCCTCCGTGTCCCCTCCATTCTGATGTCTCCCTCCGTGTCCCCCTCCATTCTGATGTCTCCCTCCGTGTCCCCCTCTATTCTGATGTCTCCCTCCGTGTCCCCCTCCATTCTAATGTCTCCCTCCGTGTCCCCCTCCATTCTGATGTCTCCCTCCGTGTCCCCCTCCATTCTGATGTCTCCCTCCGTTTCCCCCTCCATGCTGCTCTCTCCCTCCGTGCTGCCATCCCACTCCGTTCTCCTCCTCCACCCCCTCGATCTGTCAGGATGGAGAGTGGAGGTAGGAGCCGGTAAATCCGGCTCCTTACTGTTCCGAATGAACAGAGCCAGTGATCACTGACTCTGTCCATTCACATAACTGAAACATCGTAAACTGTGTTTACAATGTTTCAGTTTATGAATGAAGAGAAGCCATTGTCTTCTCTCCATTCATTTACAGCGCAGTGGAGGCTGCTAAGAAAGGGACTGGGGAATGTCCTTAGTCCCTTTCCCTGTCTCAAAGGGGAGATGTCAGAGGTATGTTAAGACCCCTGATATCTCACCAAAGCCCTCCAACAGGGCTGATAAAAAAAAATAATAATAAAAAAAATGAATTGTAAAAAAAAAAAAAAAGAAGAAAAAACACACTGACACTGTCCACCCCCCCCCCCCCCTTTAAAAAAAGAAAGCATTGTAAAAATAAATAAATAAAACAAATTGTAAAAAAAAAAAAAAAAAACTACTGACATGTGCCACTGTCACATGAGATTAAAAAAAAGTATCGGTAATTGGTATCGGCGAGTACTTGGAAAAAAGTATCGGTACTTGTACTCGGTCTTAAAAAAGTGGTATCAGGAAAGAGTTGTTCATATGTACCATGAGTATTGATTATATGTATGACTTCAGGAAGTTTTGGGTGTATTGTGTTTTTCCAGTGTCTAACCAGGGCGAACCTAGCTGCTAAGGGGATGTGGGATAGTAAAGATCTCAAGTGGTTTCTTTCTGTTAAAAAAATAAATATCTCAAGTGGTGAGGGACGAGGTCCATCCCCAGAGAGAGTAACGCCATCCCCGGTGTTGGTTCTAAGTTAATTTTAAGTATTTGTAGTATGAGGTTATAGATCAACTTCCAGTATTGTGTTATAATGGGACAGGACCATAGAGTATGGAATAGTGTACCTGTTTCCCCACATTGTCTCCAGCACTGGGGAGACACCCCTGAAGCAAATTTGGACAATCTATATGGAGTGAGATACCATCGGAACGAAATCTCCTGGAACAGTTCCCAGAGATTAGCATTTTTGGTAGAGGAATATGTTACAGTTAATGCTGTTTGCCAATGATCCTCTGAATATACCCTGTTGAAGTCTCTTTCCCATGCTTGCATAGCGAGGGATTTCGTAAACACTAGTTTGTTTTGAAGATGGGAGTAAAACAACGATATGCCCTTAATGTTCGCAGTTTTCATCAAGTAGTATTGGGTTATTTGCCATGGAAGGGAGGTGGATAATCTAGTGGGCCTTTTTAGTAAGTGTGAAACCTGTAGGTATCTGTAATGTTCAGCTGGAGAAATAAAGAACTCCAATTGGAGAGCTCTAAAAGTCTTGGGAGCAGGTCCCACAAAAAGGTCCTCCCATTCTAGTTCCCCATTGGACCTCCAGTTAGCGAGAGAGATACCTGGTATAAAAAGGGACAAAGCTGACAAGGGGAATTTCGGTGGGGTAAGTTTAAGCTTAGGGGATACATGTGTTGTTAGTATTCGCCACGCATCAAGAGATGCTTGTATGGTCGGTCCCATGGTGGAGGATGAGCGTGGAAGGAAAGGACTTGAGATCAGGTAATTATAGAGGTTCCGTCCCATTTCTTCTTTTTAAAGATTTGATCAGTAAACCTACAATAGTATTTACATTCTCCTCTTTCTCTTATCTGCTCTTTTTTTCTGTTGTAATGCACATTGTAGTTATCATGGCAATCCAACACTTCCAGAAATGTTGGATTCTAGAAGAGTCAGAGCTCCCTGTCTCCAGCCACTATTGCTACGTTTCCACTGAGCGGAACGGTTCGGGTCGGTACGGTTTGGAACGGTTAGAATGGTCCGGTCTATTCTCGTGAGCGTTTCCACTGCAAGTCGGACCGCCAGGGGCCATACAGATTTTAGAAAAAATGCCTTGCGTGATGTCACACTAGTGCGACGAGAAACGTGACGCAGCGTCAGCTGCTCCATCTGCTGACGGGCGATTTCTGCCTCCTGGCGCATAGCTTCCTGTGCATCCTGACGCAGTGCCTGAAACCGCCTTTCAGATTCGTTCTCAATTCTTTCCAGCTGCCTTTCTTCTGCTGCCCTCATATCCTCCATGACTGTGCGCAGATCCAACTGCAAACGTCTCCTATGACCTATAATATACAAAATATCAAACTAGTGTTTTTGGTAACATCTGTCAAAACAATACTGTAACCCCCTTTCTCATCTGCCACACCAGACTGCATCACATTTATCTACTGCCCCACAACTGTAACCCCTGCACATCTGCCCTACTGCTCTTCTGCCCCACTGCTGAACCCCCTTCTCAGCTCTTACACCTCTGTACCCCCTGCACATCTGCCCCACTGCTGAACCCCCTTCTCAGCTCTTACACCTCTGTACCCCCTGCACATCTGCCCCACTGCTGAACCCCCTTCTCACCTCTTACACCTCTGTACCCCCTGCACATCTGCCCCACTGCTGAACCCTCTTCTCACCTCTTACACCTCTGTACCCCCTGCACATCTGCCCCACTGCTGAACCCCCTTCTCAGCTCTTACACCTCTGTACCCCCTGCACATCTGCCCCACTGCTGAACCCCCTTCTCACCTCTTACACCTCTGTACCCCCTGCACATCTGCCCCACTGCTGAACCCCCTTCTCACCTCTTACACCTCTGTACCCCCTGCACATCTGCCCCACTGCTGAACCCCCTTCTCACCTCTTACACCTCTGTACCCACTGCTCTTCTACCCCACTGATTAGTTATTTTAAGAAAATGCACACATTTCACTATTATCATCATGTCTTACCATTGTGCCGGGGTGCATTGGGGGTACTCTGTGGTTGGGTACTCTGTAGTAGGCTAATCTGTGGTTGGGTACTCTGTGGTTGGCTTGATGAGATACTACTGGTGCTGCTGAAAGACGTTGAAGGTCCATCATCTGACAAGTTTGACGCATCATTGGAGAGTCCATCAGCTGTTTCTGAAAAAAACATTTGGTTATATATATTTTTTTTAAAGGTTAGCATAGCGAAATCCTATGGCATCAAAAAAAATTAAAACTTACCAAAGGGGTCTACCATGGATTCGAGAATTGCAGTTGCAGAGTCCAGACCACCCTCCCTGCCTTGGTTTGCCGGACTATGTCCGTAAATGGCGTCCATGTCGTCGTACCACCTCCAAGTACTCCGACTGTTTCCACTACGGCTGTTGTCGTCCTTAATTTTTTTATATTGTCCTTTAAGCTTCTTAAGCTTTGCCCTGCACTGCCCCGAAGTCCGTTCAAATCCCTCGGCTGCCATTCGTTGAGAAATATCTTTGTACACCTTTTCGTTTCTCACTGATCCATCAAGCTCACTCTGAATAACGCTATCACCAATAATCCTTTGGAAAGTAGATAGTTCCTCAGATGACCAGACCCTGCTGTTGTTTGCAGGCATCCTTCTCCTTTATATTGAGGGCGACAAGGTGCTTGTTTGGCGCTTTGCTTTGACGTCAGCATTGACGATTTTCTGTCCACCAATCAATGGAATGTATCGTGTGACGCCAGTAGCTCCGCCCTAACCGTACCGTTCCATTTTCTATGGCCCCACGTCTGAAGCAGGACCCTGAATGGTGCGGTACGGTTCGGTTTAATGGCACGCTTTCATAATGGAAACACCCAAAATAGCGTACCGTACCGAACCATACCGAACCGATCCGCGCAGTGGAAACGAGGCATATGTGATCTCGTCCAGTGAGCAGCACCAGCACAACATTGTATGATAACAGTGCAGAGGCTGATTGCTGGAGCGCTCTGGCACACAGCTAGTAGAAATTATGTAACGGGTGGAACAGTTCTGTTTGCTGGGGGTGCTAGACATCTCCAAGATGGCGGTGCCTCACAGGGCTCTGTAACCTAATGCACGCAGAATGGATATTCAGCAGATATTTCAATAAATAAAGTAAATGCATAGGGTGAAATATTTAAACATGCTCTGTAAAGCCAAAAGTATGTGGACGCCCTTAAGGCCCGTACACACGATCTGATTTTCTGACAACAATTGTCCGATGGACGCGTTTTGTCGGAAAATCCGACTGTCTGCATGCTCCATCGGACAATTGTTGTTGGAATTTCCGACAACAAAATGTTGAAATTTCCGACAACAAAATGTTGAATGGTCATGCTCTGAAATTGCCCGTCAACAAATGTGTTCCGTCGGATTATCCCATCGTGTGTACACAAGTCCGTCGGACTAAAATCCAAAGTACAAACACGCATGCTCCGAACCAATGCTAACCATCAGACAACATTAGCAGAAGTTGCCCAAAGGGTGACGCTAAAGAGCTGAAAAACAACGTAGTTTTGTGAATGTTGGCTGAAAATGTTCTGCCGTCTGTATGTGGACAAAAAATCCACCGATTTTTCTGATCGTGTGTATGAGGCTTTAGAGTGAGAGTAATAATTCTAGGGCCATCATTTTGGGTATCAAATGATGCAGTCATTTGAATTTTAATGGCTTGGCGTATTGGCTAAATGGATCAAACTAATCTTTTTTATTTTATCCCCAAAAATTTTTTTTTTTGTTTGTCTACATTCAAAATAACTTTAATGTAATTTTTTATGCAGAAGATACTGCAGGAACTGGCGGCAGAAGAGATTTGGAGTATTCCTTCCAGCTGTATGCAGTGTTACAGAACAGCCCGGAATTCACAGACAGCCTCAGTGCCGGAACATTCTGGAAGGAACATTTCTATGTAAAATTTAGTTTTACTTTCATAAGATTGGAGTTCCCGGCCAGCAATAAGGAGGCATTATATTAAAGGAGAAGTCCAGCCTAAGCTTTTTAGGCTGGGCTTCTTCTATGGGTCACAGGAGTGCAATTCGCTTTGCACTCCTGTGACCCGTTTTCAGCGTAGATCAGTCTGAAGTTCGCTCTTCGCTGATATCACTGCAATCAGTCCAGGCAGCGCATCATCCCGACTTAGGAAGTCTGGATCTGCCAGTTGCCTGGACTGATGGCAGTCTCAGCCTCTCAGCGATCTGCTGAGATGGCCGCTCCCCCCCCCTCCAAAGCTCAGCTCTCCAATGAGCGTGAAGGAGGAGAGCTGCCGATTGACAGTCATCACTCTGCTCAGGGAGGTGAGAGAACCGAGCCATTGGCGATGTTCGATGGCTCAGTTCTCAGTGAAGAGGTGGCAGGGAACAGATGCAGCATCGGTCTGATGCTGCATCCACCTAAGTAAGTAGGATTAGGCCAAAAAAAAAACATATTTCTCTTTTAACTGCTTCCGGACCAGTCGCCACAGTTATACTGCAGCAGGCTGGCCCCCCTGCGCAAGCCATTATAGCTGTATGTCGGCTCTTTAAGACGCCTCCGGCGGCACGCTCGTGCCCGAAGGGTGTTCCCGGAGCCCATCCTGGTTCTCTCAGGGGCGAGGAGACTGATCATTTGTTCATACAATGTCTGAACACTGATCAATCTCTTTCCCTAGTCAGTCCCATCCCCCCTTCAGTTAGAACACACATTATGAAACATAGTTAACCCCTTGATCGCCCCCTAGTGTTAACCCCTTCCCTGCCAGTGAAATTTTTACAGTAATTAGTGCATTTTTATAGCACTGATCGCTGTATAATCGCCAATGGTCCCAAAAATGTGTCAAACGTGTCCGATGTGTCCGCCATAATGTCGCAGTCCCGATAAAAAATCGCAGATTGCAGTCATTACTAGTAAAAAATAAATAATGAAAATGCCATAAAACTATCCCCTATTTTGTAGACGCTATAACTTTTGCGCAAACCAATCAATATACGCTTATTGCGTTTTTTTTTTTACCAAAAATATGTAGAAGAATACATATCGGCCTAAAATGAGGAAAATATATATATACATTTCTTTTTAAATTGGGATATTTATTATAGCAAGAAGTAAAAGTTGTGTATTTTTTCAAAATTTTGTTTGGGTACAGGGTCGCACGACCGCGCAATTGTCAGTTAAAACAACCCAGTGCCGTATCGCAAAAAATGGCCTGGTCATTGAGCAGCCAAATCTTCTGGGGCTGAAGTGGTTAAAGGGTGATTGATGTGACCTGAGGCTCATGGGCAATTTCTAAGACGGAGGAATATCAGAAGGAGCATTCAACAGGATTGATTATTCTCAAAGGCTCATTTACAAAGCCTACAAGATGAGGGCACAACCTGTGGAGGGAGCACGAGGATTTTGAGAATATGCGGAGATTCAAATCCAAAATGGATTGGAACAGTGTCTTCACTATCAGTTGATTCATATAAAAGGACACTGTGGGGGAAAATTGTTCACATTGCACTTCATTGTAAACCATATTGTTTGATTCATATAAGGACACTTTGTGGAGAACTTTTGCACATTGCACTTTAATTTATAATGGTTTATACCATTGCACTTTATTTCCCAATTGGATATACTTATGTTTTATTCAGCGCTGCACTAATTTTGATATTGGGTGCGACGTTCTGACGTCACCACGCTGTAGCAAAGGAGGACGCGCTTCTGTATGTGCCGGCCGGCAACAAATTTTATGCTGTTTTTAATCCAACTTTATGTAAGTGCATTACTTTTTTTTATATAAAATATACCGTACATTATTACGCTACGGTCCGTGCCCTTCCTTCCTTTGAGCTTTCATATTGGCCGTACGGACTGTCTGTGATTGAAATGAATGTATTCATCTGATCTACACACTGGTATATCCTGCTTCCTGGTGCATTTCCTGATACACATGCAAGTTAAAGGCCGCGGCTGGGCTATAGCCGACTGCCGTTTATATTTGCGTTCTGGTAAGCTGACATCTAATACGGTGGTGGGCACTTTTTATCCGTGTTGTGATTCACCGGGTGATATGCAAGGAGTCAGATTTTTTGATTGATACATGCTACATGAACCTGCCATTTAATATCATCATTGTGGACTATGTTATCACCTTAAAATAATTTTATCGATCCAGTTATTTAATGACCAGTTTGTATATTCCTCCAATCTGGTTGCCATTTATTGGGATTCATTTTTCTTCACTTTGGTGATTACTGTATTTATTGGCGTATAACACTCACTTTTTTACCCTGAAAATAGAGGGTAAACTGTGCCTGCGTGTTATACGCAGGGGACTGTGGAAAGTTTTTTTCCTGAAACTTCCCCCTTAAAGTTAGGGTGCGTGTTATACGCCTGTGCGTGTTATACGCCGATAAATACGGTATTTGTGTCAAATCAGTCTGGACACTTTCAACTTGTTTGTAGAGTGTGCACTGTTTTTGACACATCAGCCTCTGGTTGCTAATGCAATCATTGGACTTTTTATTGGCACAGCTCTACATTTTTTTAGTTTGTTTATTTGTGTGTTATCCCACCAGTGCTGCTGCCTTTTTTGCTTTTATATCTAAGCGCAGTTTTTCTTGTTTTCTAATTTTGATATACACTGTTCAAAAAAATTAAAGGAACACTTTTTATTCAGAGTATAGCATCAAGTCAATTAAACTACTGGGATGTTGATCTAGCCCAGGGATCCTCAAACTACAGCCCTCCAGCTGTTGCGGAACTACAAATCCCATGAGGCATTGCAAAACTCTGACATTCACAGACATGACTAGGCATGATGGGAATTGTAGTTCCTGAATAGTGATGAGCCGAACACCCCCGGGTTCGGTTCACACCAAAACCCGCGAACGAACCGAAAGTTCGCACGAACTTTAGAACCCTATTAAATACAATGGATGCGAACGTTCAAAATCTAAAGTGCTAATTATAACGACTATTATGCATGTTATTGTCCTAAAAAGGGTTTGGGAACCCGGGTTGTGCACCAGGGGACATGTATCAATGCAAAAAGAAGTTTTAAAAACGGCCATTTTTCTGGAGCAGTCATTTTAATGATGCATAAAGTGAAAAAAAAAAAAGTCAAATATTCCTTTAAATATCGTACCTGGGGGGTGTCTAAAGTATGCCTGTGAAGTGCCACATGTTTCCCGTGTTTAGAACTGTCCCTGCACAAAATAACATTTCTAAAGGAAAAAAAGCCATTTAAAACTGCTTGCGGCTTTAATGTAATGTCTGGTCCCGGTAATATGGATGAAAATCTTTAAGAAAAATGGCATAGCTACCCCATCACACCCCCCCCCCCTCCTACCCCAGCCCATTACCAACCCCTTTGGGTCTTGTATGGATATTAAGGGGAACCCCGCACACAAAATAAAAAAGGCCTTATATACTCTGAACAGCCGTATACAGGCGGTGCATACAAGACAGGGACTGTAGGTTTGTTCTTATGTAGAATCTGTTTGTAATTTTGAACAGGTACATTGTTTAAGTGTAGCTCCAGGCAAAAAATCTATTTTTAAGCTTTTTGGAAAACATAGGGAAGGGTTATCACCCCTGTAACATTTGTTTTGCTGTCTGTGCAGTGTGCACCTGTTCAGAACAGTTCACCCCACTTTCCGTCCTAATGACAAATGTTTTTTGAAAATTTGGGTTTTTTATTGAAACAAGAATTGGTGATAAAGCATCAGTGGAGAGGAGACACTTTTTTTCCCATATTACCTCTTACAGGAGAAAATTTGCCTTCCTAGGGGTAGATTTCCTCTCACTTCCTGTTGTATCCTTCCGTTTGCAAGGAGGAGTCGTTTGTAAGTTGGATGTTTGAAAGTAGGGGCCTGCCGTATATACTCAGCTGAAATTTGCCCCTTACATGTTGGTGTTGCGACAACACTGTGAGCCCTCACAGTTACTCTTGGTGGGCGCATGAATGGGCCCTGCTGTGAATTACTAGATCAAGAATTGTAATTGCATGCCCCTGTTGAACAGGGGCTGAAAAATTGGGTCTTTGGTGGTGGTGGTGGTGGTGGTGTTGACACAACACTGTAAGGCCTCACAGTTAGTCTTGGTGGGCGCAGGAATGGGCCCTGCTGTGAATTATTAGATCAAGAATTGTAATTACATGCCCCTGTTAAACAGGGGCATAAAAATTGGGCCTTAGGCACTGGTGCCACAACACTGCAACCCCTCACAGATACTGTACTTGGAGCACAGCAATGAGCCCTGTTGCAAAGTATTGCATTAAAAATTGTAATTACACGCCCCTGTTAAACAGGGGCTGAAAAATTGGGCCTTAGCCACTGGTGCTGGTGCCACGACACTGCAACCTCTCCCAGATACTCTAGTTGGAGTGCAGGAATGAGCCCTGCTGCAAAGCATTGCATAAAAAATTGTAATAACACGCCCCTGTTAAACAGGGGCTGAAAAATTGGGCCTTAGCCACTGGTGGCGGAACTTAGAAACAAAAATGTTCTTCCAAGCTATCATCATCAATCGGATCATTGAGGAGGAGGAGGATAGTCAGTCAACATAACAGGACAGTCTCTCAGCATCAGCATCAGTCTTGAAGGGATGTGACATTTGAAAATAAATTAGTCTGTTATATCAGCTTCAGGTGTTTGGTAGCTGGTGGTGATCCAAGACTGGTTCATCTTTATGAAGGTCAGTCGATCAACAGAGTCGGTGGACAGGCGCACCCTGTGATCCGTGACAAATCCTCCAGCAGCACTGAATGTGCGTTCTGAAAGAACGCTGGATGCAGGACAGGCCAGTAGCTCAATTGCATACTGTGCAAGCTCTGGCCAGTGATCCATCCTCAAGACCCAGTAAGCCAGAGGATTTTTGGTGGGGAAGGTGTCCAAGTCTGACCTTGCCCCTAGGTATTCCTGCACCATGTATATCAGACGCTGGCGATGGTTGCTGGAACCGATCATACCTTGGGGCTGCGGACTAAAGAATTGTCTGAACGCATCGGTCAGACGGCCACCTTCCCCACCGCACCTTCTTTGACTGACCGAAGCCTCAGCAACTCGTTGTCCAGGACCAGGAGTTTGTAACCTCCCAGTCTCTGGGAACGCGTTGCACAGACCTTTCTGCAAGGCCTCCCGGAGTTGTCTCATCCTCTGCTCCCTCTGCGACGGTAAGATAAGGTCCGCAACCTTACCCTTGTACCGTGGATCAAGGAGAGTGGCCAGCCAGTAATGGTCCCTCTCCTTGATCCGAAGAATACGAGGATCCTTCCGCAGACTTTGTAGGATCAGGGAGGCCATGCAGCGTAGGTTAGCTGAGGCATTCGGTCCGGAGTCCTCTGGGTCACTAAGGACGACATGATCCGCAGCCACCTCCTCCCAGCCACGTACAAGTCCACTGGTTTCTTGGAACTGTAAATCATCCCTAAAAGACTGCTGCTGATGATGCTGAGTGCCAGGCTCCACCTCCATGCTGACACAATCCTTCTCCTCCTCCTCCTCTTCTTCCTGTGCGATGGGTGGGACAGAAGGAACACTGTCTGGGTAAAGGGGGCCCTGAGAGGCAAGGAAGTCCTCCTCTTCCTGCCTCTGTTCTGCCTCAAGTGCCCTGTCCATTATTCCACGCAGCGTATGTTCCAACAGGTGGACAAGAGGTACAGTGTCACTGATGCATGCACTGTCACTGCTCACCATCCTCGTGGCCTCCTCAAATGGTGCCAGGACAGTGCATGCATCCCTGATCATGCCCCACTGGCGTGGTGAAAAAACCCGAGCTCCCCTGACCCTGTCCTGGTGCCGTATTCGCACAGGTACTCATTGATGGCCCTCTGCTGCGTGTGCAGCCGCTGCAGCATGGCCAATGTTGAGTTCCACCTGGTGGGCATGTCACATATAAGGCGGTTCTTGGGCAGGTTCAACTCCTTTTGCAGCTCAGCCAGGCGAGCACTGGCATTATAAGATCTGCGGAAATGCACACAGACTTTCCTGGCCTGCCTCAGGACATCCTGTAAGCCCGGGTACCTGCCCAAGAACCGCTGCACCACCAGGTTAAGGACGTGAGCCACACAGGGCACATGGGTCAGTTTTCCCTGTCGGAGAGCGGAGAGGAGGTTGGTGCCATTGTCGCAAACTACCATTCCTGGCTTAAGCTGGCGTGGCATCAACCACCTCTCAGCCTGCCCCTGCAGAGCAGACAGAACCTCTGCCCCAGTGTGGCTCCTGTCCCCCAAACACACCAGCGCAAGCACGGCATGGCATCTTTTTGCCTGCGTACTTGCGTAGCCCCTTGAACGCCTACGGAGCACCGCTGGTTCCGAGGACAAAGCACAGGAAGAGGCCACGGAGGAAGAAGAGGAGCGGGTGGAGGACAGAGGTGTGTCACAACCAGTAGTAGCATTTTGGAGGCGTGGCGGTGGAACAACCTCCAACACTACTGCACCTTGTCCTGCATCCTTCCCAGCTGCCCAAAGAGTGACCCAATGGGCCGTGAAAGAAAGGTAACGTCCCTGTCCATGCCTGCTGGACCATGAGTCAGCGGTAATATGCACCTTACCGCTGACCGCCCTGTCCAGCGAGGCCAAGACATTGCCTTCCACATGCCGGTAGAGAGCTGGAATCGCCTTCCGTGAGAAAAAGTGGCGTTTGGGAACCTGCCACGGAGGAACCGCACATTGCACAAACTCACGGAAGGGGGCCGAGTCTACCAACTGAAAAGGCAGCAGTTGAAGCGCTAGCAATTTATCCAAGCTAGCATTCAACCGCTGGGCATGTGGATGGCTGGGAGTGAACTTCTTTTGACGGTCCAGCAGCTGGTGCAGGGAAATTTGCCTGCTAGAATCGGACTACGGTGTACTGCTAGCAGAGTGCCCGCAAGTACTTGGCTGTGACACACCTAATTCTACACCTTCATTCCTCTCAGAGCAGGTTTCAGAGAGGACTGAAGGTATAGTGGGGTTGGAGATCCCAGCTGATGCGGTGCAAGAAGAGGTCAGCTTTGTTCTTTGGTGTGGGTCCTTAAGGTAGGCTTGCCAACGAGCTGCATGGCAGGTCAACATATGTCTGGTCAAGCATGTGGTGCCCAAGCGGGTGATGTTTTGGCCACGCGATATACGCTTGAGACATATGTGGCAAACAGCAGCTGTGCGATCTGATGCACTCGACTCAAAAAAGGCCCACACCAAAGAAGTTTTTGAATAACGGGCAGAGGCAGCGCCCTGCACAGGCGGAGCTCTGCGGTGTGATTCCGTCGGTGTGCTGCCCTTACGCTGGCCCCCCGAGGGCATCCTGCCTCGTTGGAGATGTGCCTCCTCCTCATCCTCCTCCTCCTCCTCTCTCCTATTAGGCACCCACGTGGAGTCAGTGACCTCATCATCCCCTACCTCCTCATCACTGGAGCCAATCTGGCAGTATGCTGCAGCTGCTGGAACATGACTGCCAGATTGGTGTCCTTCTTGAGCATCCCCTCTCTCTGCTCTCACGCTACTGCCTTCCTCTAGCTGGGTATCATCATCAGACCCTTCGAAACGCTGGGCATCCTCCTGGAGCATGTACCCAACACTGTGCTCAAACAGTTCGGGGGACTCCTCAGGAGGACATGGTTGGTCTAGGGAAGGAGTGACTGATGATGACATTGATACCAGGGAAGAGGACGCTTTGCCAGCTGCTTTGCCAGTACCCTGAGCCTGGGTGAGAGAGGATGAGGAGGGCTTGGTCATCCACTCTACCAAGTCTTCGGCATGATGCGGCTCAACACGTCCAGCTGCTGAAAAGAAGGACAAGCGTGTCCCATGGCCACGTGCTGATGGCGATGCACCGCGTCCACGACCAGCACTGTTGTCTCTAGACACAGAGCCTGCTTGCTCTCTTTTATTGGCTCCTGACTGTCTGCCTCTCCTTGTTTGCCTTCCAGACATTCTAATGGCCTGCAGGGAAATGGGAAAAGCAGCAATACAGGCTAAGTTCAGGTGTAATATGGTCAGGAGGCACACTCCGCCCGCTGTAAGTGCCGCAAAATCCTGTTGGTGTAACACACCAGGAAAAAGCAGCAATACAGGCTAAGTTCAGGTGTAATATGGTCAGGAGGCACACTCCGCCCGCTGTAAGTGCCGCAAAATCCTGTTGGTGTAACACACCAGGAAAAAGCAGCAATACAGGCTAAGTTAAGGTGTAATATGGTCAGGAGGCACACTCCGCCCGCTGTAAGTGCCGCAAAATCCTGTTGGTGTAACACACCAGGAAAAAGCAGCAATACAGGCTAAGTTAAGGTGTAATATGGTCAGGAGGTACACTCCGCCCGCTGTAAGTGCCGCAAAATCCTGTTGGTGTAACACACCAGGAAAAAGCAGCAATACAGGCTAAGTTAAGGTGTAATATGGTCAGGAGGTACACTCCACCCGCTGTAAGTGCTGCAAAATCCTGTTGGTGTAACACACCAGGAAAAAGCAGCAATACAGGCTAAGTTAAGGTGTAATATGGTCAGGAGGCACACTCCGCCCGCTGTAAGTGCCGCAAAATCCTGTTGGTGTAACACACCAGGAAAAAGCAGCAATACAGGCTAAGTTCAGGTGTAATATGGTCAGGAGGCACACTCCGCCCGCTGTAAGTGCCGCAAAATCCTGTTGGTGTAACACACCAGGAAAAAGCAGCAATACAGGCTAAGTTAAGGTGTAATATGGTCAGGAGGTACACTCCGCCCGCTGTAAGTGCCGCAAAATCCTGTTGGTGTAACACACCAGGAAAAAGCAGCAATACAGGCTAAGTTAAGGTGTAATATGGTCAGGAGGCACACTCCGCCCGCTGTAAGTGCCGCAAAATCCTGTTGGTGTAACACACCAGGAAAAAGCAGCAATACAGGCTAAGTTCAGGTGTAATATGGTCAGGAGGCACACTCCGCCCGCTGTAAGTGCCGCAAAATCCTTTTGGTGTAACACACCAGGAAAAAGCAGCAATACAGGCTAAGTTAAGGTGTAATATGGTCAGGAGGCACACTCCGCCCGCTGTAAGTGCCGCAAAATCCTGTTGGTGTAACACACCAGGAAAAAGCAGCAATACGGGCTAACTTCAGGTGTATAATGTGCAGGAGGCTTAGCAACAATGACACTGACACTGTCCCCTGCCTATCCTTCTCTCTCCCTGCACACAGGGTTTATCAAAGTATATGACACTGACACTCTCCCTGCCTATCCTTCTCTCTCCCTACACACAAGGTTTAGCAAAGAATATGACACTGACACTCTCCCTGCCTATCCTTCTCTGTCCCTACACACAAGGTTTAGCAAAGAATAGATTTGACAAGATTTGACACTGTCCCTGCCTATCCTTCACTTTCCCTGCTCCGGAACACACTACACGAGGCCGCCGCGCTGGCGGCCTTTTATAGTGTGGGGCGTGTACTAAACCCCCTCAGCTATAATTGGCCACAGGCATCCTGCCTGTGGCCAATCATTGCTCTCCTTGCTGCCGGCGCTGTGATTGGCCAAGCATGCAGGGTCACAGTGCATGCTTGGCCAATCACAGCGCCGGGATTACACTGCGATGGGGCAGTGTATTGTGGGCCGTTCGCGTCACTCGAATTTGGCGCGAACGGCCCAAATCGTTCGTTGTTCGCCGAACGCGCGAACAGCCGATGTTCGAGTCGAACCTATGTTCGACTCGAACACCGAGCTCATCCCTATTCCTGAACACCTGGAGGGCCATAGTTTGAAGACCCCTGATCTAGTCAGTTGCATAGCAGAGGGGTTTGGTAATTTCATTAACACAAAATTAGCTGAAACTGATTAACAACAGGCGCACTAGATGGGCAATAATGAGACGACCTCCAAAACAGTTATGGTTTTACAGGTGGAGGCCACAGATTTTTTTTTTTTTCCCTACTCCTTTTTTTTCCCACTGTTTTTCACTAGTTTTGCATTTGGCTAGGATTAGTGTCACTACTGGTAGCATGAGGCGATACCTGGACCCTATAGAGCTTGCACAGGCAGTCCATCTCCTTCAGGATGGCATATCAATACATGCCATTACCAGAAGGTTGGCTGTGTCTCCCAGCACAGTCTCAAGAGCAGGGGTCTCAAACTGGCGGCCCTCCAGCTGTTGCAAAACTACAAGTTCAATCTTCCCTCTGCCTGTGGGAGTCATGGAACTTGTAGTTTCGCAACAGCTGGAGGGCAACCAGTTTGAGACCCCTGCTCAAGAGCATGGAGGAGATTCCAGGAGACAGGCAGTTACTCTAGGAGAGCTGGACAGAGCTGTAGAAGGTCCTTAACCTATCAGCAGGACAGGTATCTGCTCCTTTGTGCAAGGAGGAACAGGATGAGCACTGCCAGAGCCCTACGAAATTACCTCTAGAAGGCCACTGGTGTGAATGTCTCTGACCAAACAATCAGAAACAGACTTCATGTGGGTGGCCTGAGGGCCCGACGTCCTCTAGTGGGCCCTGTGCTCACTGCCCGGCACCGTTGAGCTTGATTGGCATTCGCCATTAAACACCAGAATTGGCAGGTCCGCCACTGGCGCCCTGTGCTTTTCACAGATGAGAGCAGGTTCACCCTGAGCACATGTGATATATTTTAAAGGGTTGTGGAGAACATTATGCTGCCTGTAAAATCATTCAGCATGGCCGGTTTGGTGGTGGGTCAGTGATGGTCTGGGGAGGCATATCCATGGAGGGATGCACAGACCTCTACAGGCTAGACAATGGCACCCTGACTGCCATTAAGTATCGTGATGAAATTCTTGGACCCATTGTCAGACCCTTCGCTGGTGCAATGGGTCCTGGGTTCCTCCTGGTGCACAACAATGCCCGGCCTCATGTGGCAAGAGTACGCAGCCAGTTCCTGGAGGATGAAAGAATTGATGCCATTGAATGCCCCCACGCTCGCCTGACCTAAATCAAATAGAACCCTTCTAGGACATTATGTTTTGGTCCATTCAACGCCGCCAGGTTGCACCTCAGTCTGTTCAGGAGCTCATTAATGCTCTGGTCCAGATCTGGGAGGAAATACCCCAGGACACCCTCCTTTGTCTCAATAGGAGCATACCTCCGACGTTGTCAGGCATGCATACAAGCACGTGGGGGCCATACAAACTACTGAGTACCATTTTGAGATGTTGCAATGAAATTTCAGCAAAATGGACTAGCCTGCTGCATCATTTTTTCACTTTGATTTTCAGGGTGTCTTTGAATTCAGCCCTCTGTAGGTTGATAATTTTCATTTCAATCAAACAATGTGGCATCCTTTTGCTCCAAACACATTACCCAGTCCATATCAGTATAGATATCCAGCATGATATATTTCCTCATTGAGATCTGATGTGTTTTCAAAGTGTTCCTTTCATTTTTTTTGAGCAGTGTATTTTGTTCATTCACATGTTTAGGAAGTGTGGGTAGTGCCAGCAGCTTCTCGGGATTAGCATAGCAGCTCACAAAGTTTTACATATTCATGAAAAATATATAGGTCAGAGAAAATAAAAGAAAGGTGGGAGGGGGAACAACCACCAATGAAAATATGCCCCTAGGACATATATAATACCCCAGGCTCCCCATTACTCCAAGTGACCCTGAACCAATAGTGTGTGGCACACAGGCCACCAAACGACCAAAGTGTCTTCTACCCAAATATAAATACATGGCGTTGGTCCCAGGTTTGTGCCTCCGACTTGGGGTGTGGGTGGCGTATCATGAGCATCTCATGCTACCCTGTTTGCCTCACTAGTGGACCTGAAAAACCTCTATTCCCATCAAGGATCTGGACATGCATGATCTGTGGAATCACCTTTTCACTTTTTTTTCTGCTTCTATCAATACTTGTCTTGGGTTTGGCTTCACAATTCTTCACCTTCCCTTCACTGTGGTATCCCACAGTGCCTGTTCTACCCATAACACACGGTTCAATTATTCTTTCACAGATGACGGGCCAACATGTCATCACTTATACATATTCCTTAGGAATTCACCTGGACGTGTATGCCTGGTCCGATTTTCCTTCCCCTACCCTTTGTGGGGGTTCACCTGGGTTCCACCACCTCAGCCCCCGGGACAGACGTTCCCCGATGGGCCCCGCCACACGCACGGCTGCTAGAATTTACCTTTCCAATTGAGCTGGTATGTAAGTATTAGGGTTTTGTCCCTATAATATTTTCCTTCTGGAATATGCCCATTACAGACATGATTTTATTTTTTTCATATACACTGAGCAAAATTATAAAATGCAACACTTTTGTGTTTGCCCTTATTAATCATGAGCTGAACTCAAAAATCTATGACTTTTTCTATGAAGACAAAAGGCTTATTTCTCTCAAATATTGTTCACAAATCTGTCTAAGCCCAGGTTCACACTGGGCTGCGGGAATGAAGCCGTGCGAGTTCAGCTGAACTCGCATGATTTCACTCCTGCTCGTCAGTCCCGATTTCGGCCGCGATTACAGAGACATCTGTGCAGTTTCTGCACCGATGTCAACGTAAATCGCGGGCTGAAATCGCAAAAAGTAGTACAGAAACTACTTTTTAAAAATCGATGCGGCATTGCACTGATTAGGATGGTGCCATTGCTGGCAAATGCCACCGATTTGACATGTCAAATCGCACCAGTGTGAACCAGGGCTGAATCTGTGTTAGTGAGCACTTCTCCTTTGCCGAGATAATCCATCCACCTCACAGGTGTGGCATGCTGATTAGACAGCATGATTATTGCACAGGTGTGCCTTAGGCTGGCCACAATAAAAGGCCACTCTAAAATGTGCAGTTTTATCACACAGCACAATGCCACAGATGTCGCAACTTTTAAGGACGCGTGCAATTGGCATGCTGACTGCAGGAATGTCCACCAGAGATATTGCCATTGAATGTTAATTTCTCTACTATAAACAGTCTCCAAAAGGCGTTTTAGAGAATTTGGCAATACATCCAACCGGCTTCACAACCGCAGACCACATATAACCACACCAGCCCAGGACCTCCACATCCAGCATCTTCACCTCCAAGATTGTCTGAGACCAGCCACCCTGACAGCTGCTGCAACAATCGGTTTGCATAACCAAAGAATTTCTACACAAACTGTCAGAAACGGTCTCGGGGGGAAGCTCATCTGCATGCTCGTCGTCCTCATCGGGGTCCCGACCTGACTGCAGTTCGTCGTCGTAACCAACTTTCGATTGCATCTGGCACTTTGGAGAGGTGTTTTCTTCAGAGATGAATCACGGTTTTCACTATATAGGGCAAATGGCAGACAGCGTGTATAGTTGAGTAGTTTGCTGATGTCAAAGTTGTGGACCATGGTGGCAGTGGTGTTATGGTATGGGCCAGTATATGCTATCGACAACAAACACAGGTGCATTTTATTGATGGCATTTTGAATGCCCAGAGATACTGTGATGAGATCCTGAGGCCCATTGTTGTGCCATTCATCCACAACCATCACCTCATGTTGCAGTATGACAATACACAGCCCCATGTAGCAAGGATTTGTACACACAATTCCTGGAAGCTGAAAACATCCCAGTTCTTTCATGGCCAGCAAACTCCCTGGACATGTCACCCATTGAGCATGTTTGGGATGCTCGGGATCGGCGTATACAACAACAGCATGTTCCTGCCAATATCCAGCAACTTCGCAGTCACTGAAGAAGAATGGACCAACAACCTGATCAACTCAATGCAAAGGAACGGTGCTGCACTGCATGAGGCAAATGGTGTACACAACATATACTGATTGGTTTTCAGAACACGCCCCCCCCCCCACCAATACCGTAAAACTGCACATTTTATAGTGGCCTTTTATTGTGGCCAGCCTAAGGCATACCTGTGCAATAATCATGCTGTCTAATCAGCATCTTGATATGCCACACCTGTGAGGTGGATGGATTGTCTCAGCAAAGGAGAAGCGCTCACAGATTTAGACAGATTTGTGAACAATATTTCAGAGAAATAGGCCTTTTGTGCGCAAAAGTGTGGCATTTATAAAATTTTGCTCAGTGTATTACCTTTAGACTCTATTTTCTGCATCTAATCCTGAGGAAGTGGAGACCAATCCATGAAACGCGTAGAGTTATAGGATGTTCAGAAAATTTCGGATTGTTTTGTCGTTATGTATTCCGGTGTTTGGTTTTATCATGGAAAAGTTATTAATACTTACATAGTTCCATGTCACTATGATGAATTAGTTAATATGGTTCAGCTCAATGAAAATGTTTTTACCCCTATTCCATCAGGTCTGTAAATTGTTTTTTAGATTTCAAGTATGGTGCCACTGACCACCCCCCCTCGTTTGTGGTCTGTACACTTGTAAACCTATAGAAAACACCACATGGTGCTAGGAATTACAAGCATTTACAGACATCAAGCTCTTAGGTGTTAATTCATTTAATTGGCCAGAATAAATAATTTATTCTGGCCATTAAAATGAATTACTGCTCAAGTGGCATCTTTTAGGCTCGTTTAGCAGCGTCAAGCGTTTTCTTTTGACCAAACTCTACTGCTCCTGGATGCACTGGGATTTTTTTTTCTGGTCAGTAAACGCTGCTAAAAGCCTATATGTGTGTGCAAGGACGCAGGGGCTTTAACCACTTAAGCCCCGGACCATTTGGTAGCTAAAGGACCAGAGGTGAATTCAGAATTTTGCACTGCGCTGCTTTAACTGGGTACAACATTGCATGTCCGCACAATTTACAAACGAAATTTGCGTCCTTTTCTTCCCACAAATAGAGCTTTCTTTTAATGGTATTTGATTGCCTCTGCGATTTTTCTTTTTTGCGATATAAACGGAAAAAGACCGAAAATTTTGAAATAAGAAAAATCGAATAAACTCAATTTTAGTCATACATTTAGGCCAAAATGTATTCAGCCACATGTCTTTAGTAAAAAAAAATGTCAATAAGCGTATATTTATTGGTTTGCGCAAAAGTGATAGCGTTTACAAACTAGGGTACATTTTCTGGAATTTACACAGCTTTAAATTTATGACTGCCTATCTCATTTCTTGAGGTGCTAAAATGGCAGGGCAGTACAAAAACCCCCCCAAATGACCCCATTTTAGAAAGTAGACACCCCAAGGAAATTGCTGAGAGGCATGTTGAGCCCATTGAATATTTTTTTTTTTTGTCCCAAGTGATTGAATAATGACAAAAAAAAAAAAAAAATTACAAAAAGTTGTCACTAAATGATATATTGCTCACACATGCCATAGTTATATGTGGAATTGCACCCCAAAATACATTCTGCTGCTTCTCCCGAGTACGGGGATACCACATGTGTGGGACTTTTTAGGAGCCTAGCCACGTACGGGACCCCGGAAACCAAGCACCGCCTTCAGGATTTCTAAGGGCGCAAATTTTTGATTTCACTCCTCACTACCTATCACAGTTTCGAAGGCCATAAAATGCCAAAATAGCACAAAACCCCCCCCCCCCCCCCAAATTACCCCATTTTGGAAAGTAGACACCCCAAGCTGTTTGCTGAGAGGCATGGTGAGTATTTTACAGCTCTCATTTGTTTTTGAAAATGAAGAAAACATTTTTTTTTCTTTTTTTTTTTCAATTTTCAAAACTTTGTGACAAAAAGCGAGATCTGCAAAATACTCACAATACCTCTCAGCAAAGAGCTTGGGGTGTCTACTTTCCAAAATGGGGTCATTTGGGGGGGTTTTGTGCCATCTGGGCATTCCATGGCCTCCGAAACTGTGATAGGCAGTGAGAAGTGAAATCAAAAATTGACACCCTTAGAAAGCCTGAAGGCGGTGCTTGGTTTTTGGGGTCCCGTACGCGGCTAGGCTCCCAAAAAGTCTCACACATGTGGTATCCCCGTACTCAGGAGAAGCAGCAGAATGTATTTTGGGGTGTAATTCCACATATGCCCATGGCATGTTTGAGCAATATATCATTTAGTGACAACTTTGTGCAAAAAAAAAAAAAATTGTATTTTTTCCGCAACTTGTGTCAACATATAAAATATTCCATGGACTCGACATGCCTCTCAGTATATACCTTGGGGTGTCTACTTTCCAAAATGGGGTCATTTGGGGGGGTTTTGAACTGTTCTGGCATTTTATACACAACATTAGGAAGCTTACATCCACTCTTCTAACCACTTGAAGACAAAGCCCTTTTTGACACTTTGTTTACATGAAAACATATTTTTTTTTGCAAGAAAATTATGTTGAACCCCCAAACATTATATATATTTTTAAAGCAAAGGCCCTACAGAATAAAATGGTGGGTGTTGCATTTTTTTTTTCTACACAGTATTTGCGCAGCGATTTTTCAAACGCATTTTTTTGGGAAAAAATACACTTTATTTTATTTTAATGCACTAAAACACACTATATTGCCTAAATGTTTGATGAAATAAAAAAGATTATCTTAGGCCGAGTACATAGATACCAAACACGAGATGCTTTAAAATTTCGCACAAACGCACATTGGCGACAAACTACATACATTTTTAAAAGCCTTTAAAAGCATTTACAGGTTACCCCGTTAGATTTACAGAGGAGGTCTACTGCTAAAATTACTGCCCTCGATCTGACCTTCGCGGTGATACCTCACATGCATGGTGCAATTGCTGTTTACATATGACGCCAGACCGACGCTTGCGTTTGCCATTGGGCAAGAGCAGGGCAGGACAGGGGTGCTTTTTTTTTTTTTATTATTAATTTTGCTTTTTTATTTTATTTTTAAACTGTTGCTTCCATATTTATTTTTTTTATCACTTTTATTGTTATCTCAGGGAATGTAAATATCCCCTATGATAGCAATAGGTAATGACAGGTACTCTTTTTTGAAAAAACTGGGGTCTATTGGACCCTAGATCTTTCCTCCGCCCTCAAAGCATCTGACCACACCAAGATCGGTGTGATAAAATGCTTTCCCAATGGCGCTTTTTATATCCGGGGGGGGGGGGAACATTCCCTCCCACTGCTTGTAAAAGCAGTCCAGAGGCTAATTAGCCACTAGGATTGCTTTTACATGAAAGCCGGCCGCTGGCTGAAAAGAATGATACCAAGATGATACCTAAACCCGCAGGCATCATTCTGGTATAACCATTCAAAGTCCAGCAACATACCAGTACGTTGCTGGTCCTTGTTGGACATGTATTGTAATCTTTTTTTTCATGCAGCCTGTTGGCTGAACGAAAAAAAAAAGATTGATCGGTGGGTATGCCCACCATTAGAATACCGCCCTTCATCCACCCACTTCTAATGATGGGCATACATGCACCATTTATATATGCCGAAGCATGGGGGCATCTTCTCGCAAAAGTTATGCCGCGTACACATGGTCAGACTTTTCCACGGGCAAGCCTCCGTCGGAATTTCGACCGTATGTACGCGGCATTAGGAGCAAAATCGCTCCTCCGCTCCTGCTGCCCCAATGCTTCGGCATATATGCTTTTTTTTTTTTTTTAACTGTGGTGGTGAAATCACCTCATACAGCACTGGAGTCGCAGGGATCAGGCCTGTCTCTGCGAACGCTGCAGTTATGTGTGTTGTGTTTTGCAAGTGACAGTGATCGATCGATACTGCACTTCGGTGGCCTGGGCTGGACGGAGGGGCAAAACGCAGGTGCTAGCAGGTATCTGGGCTGATCCCGCTAACACTGCGTTTTTGGGAACCCTAAACTGCTGGGGACGCTAGTATAGATCTGATCAGATATTGATCTGTTCAGATACTATACCACTAAGGGGGGTGTATGCTTCACGCGTGGGTGTTAGCGCTACTGGCACTAACCTGACGCTGCCTGGGGTGTGACGCAGACCCTCTCTGACGCTAAAACCTAATTGATATCACCCGCCGGGCGATCAGGGGGTTAAACCTTTATTGGGTTATATACGGCGGGTGCCCTGACACTATAAAAAGCAAACTAACTAACCAGCGTCACCCGCAACACTTAGATGATCACTGGTGAAAGGGTTAACTAGGGGCAATTAATGGGTTAAAACCTTTATTAGGTAATATATGGGGGTACCTGACGCTATATAAAAACCTGACGGCGAACCTAAAAAAAAAAAATTACTGGCTACCTATCGGCATCACCGACACTAAGACATCGATCAGAAAAATTATCGCTTAGTGACCGTGGTGATAGGGGGTGAAAGGGTTACCTGGGGGGCGATCAAGGGGGTTAAACCTTTATTAGGTAATATATTGGGGTACCTGACGCTATAAAAACCTGCGGCGAACCTAAAAAAAATTACTGGCTACCGATCAGCATCACCGACGCTAAGACATCGATCAGAAAAATGATCGCATAGCGACGGCGGTGCTAGGGGGTGAAAGGGTTATCTGGGGGGTGATCAAGGGGTTAAACCTTTATTAGGGGGGGTTAGGGGGCTACACTGGACCTAAAACTAAATGTAGTGACACTTTTACAGTCACAAATGTCACTGATTGCAGTGATCACTAAATAAATGGTCACTGCAATCAGTGACACTGACTGGGGGCTGGGGGGGTGATCTGGGGGGGGGCGATTTATGTACTATGTGTCCTGGTGTCAGTGTAGTGTTGTGTGCACTAACCTGCATCTTCTCCTGTACGGCGCTCGGTATATGTGAGCGCCGCAGGAGAGATGACATCACTTCCTCCAGCCTGTGTAAACAAGCACACAGGCAGGGGAAGCTCTCATTCGCCGGGAGCGATCGAGAGGGGGTGGCCGGAATCGAACGGCCGTCCCCTCATGCCGGATCGCTCCCGAAGGTAAAACGACCGCTCACTGTAAAGAAGGGGGGTCCGATCGGACCCCCCAACTATACAAAGGCAATCACGTACATATACGTGATTCTGCCTGTCGGTGCCATTCTGCCAACGTATATTTACAGTGGGCGGTCGTTAAGTGGTTAAGAGGCAGAAAAAAATAAAAAAAAAATATATATATATATATATATATATATATATAAATAAATGTATTATTAGGGCTGTGGAAATTAACTATTAATTCCTCGATTCATTTTTTTGATCGGTACTCACCTCTCCGCGGGCTTCCGGGTCTTCAGGGAGTTCCGTCGGAGATCTGGTGACATCACAGACACAGCCCTTCAGATGGAGCTTGCCGTGTCCATCTGAAGGGCTCCTTTGCTGTGCCTTCATATCTGCATGCCGGTGGAACCTTACAATCTGCCACACGCAAGGGCTGTTACACTTCCCTCGATCACTTCCCTCTATCAACCGAGTTGTGATAGTTCCCCTTCACGGGACATCTACATGCCGACGGACTGATGTTAACCCCCTCCTCATCTGGACTCCGCAGTGGTATCGTTGTACACATTTTTATACCAGTATCATACTTAGCTACATGTTTTTATGACTGCTTTTGCTACCGTTTGGTATTACTCACACCATTTTTACAGTTTATATAGCTACATCGATTTTATCTCCAGTGCAATATTTATTTTGTTACCTACTTAGAAGACTATAAAAGTTTTAATGCTTTTCCCATCGAGCGCTGCCTTTGTGTGTTTTTTGTATCCTGTTATCCATTTTTCCAGTGGTTGGTAGCTGCACTGGGAATCAGCCTGCAAGATCAGCTAAAAGCAGTTGGATCTGTATGTGCGTTATAATTAATCGAAATTAGTCGATTTAAAAAAAACAAACGATTAATCGAACACGAAAATCTCTCTCCCCCCCCCTCCACATCTGACGCCCTTGGGAGCAGCTGTAAGCTTTTGCTCCTCCCCCCCAAAGAGGTATTTTAATGGTATATTGGTACAGAGGGAAGCTGGAGTTTAGAGGGGGAAAAAAAAAAAGGGAGAACTTTGCCTTTAAATGGAGTAGTGCTTACATGTAATTATGCGAGTGCAGCTTAGTGAAGGGAGAACACCACTGCCAAGGAACAGGAGAAATATAAGAACAAGGGAGGCTTCAGGAGGGAGCTGGTGTTCCATTTTAACCACTTAACAACCACCTGCCGACAAATAACGTCGACAAGGTGGTTGCTTAACTCTGGGAGGACGTTATATAACGTCCTCCCAGAATCGCGCTCCCGCGCGCCCCCTGGGGCGCGCACACGGGAAACTCCGTGACCGCCGGGTCCAGAGGACCCGGCGGATCACGAATCGCGGTAAATCGCCGCTGATAGCGGCCGTTTACCACGTGATCGCTCCGTCAAATGACGGAGCAATCACTTGTAAACAGACCGGCGTCATTTGATGACGCCGGTTCCTCCCTCCCCTCTCTGTACCGATCGGTACAGTGTGAGAGGGGAGGGGGAGGGAGCGGATGGCAGCAGCAGCACTGTGGGCTGGATCTGTGACAATTGCAGTCACAGATCCAGCCATCCATCCATCCCTGCTCAGCCATCCCTGTGCTATACCCTGCCAATACTCTGCAATACACCCTGCCGCAATACTCTGCAATACCCTGGTGCAATACTCTGCAATACCCTGGTGCAATACTCTGCAATACCCTGGTGCAATACTCTGCAATACCCTGGTGCAATACTCTGCAATACCCTGCAATACCCTCCGCAATACTCTGCAATACCCTCCGCAATACTCTGCAATACCCTCCGCAATACTCTGCAATACCCTGTGCAATACCCGTGCAATACCCTGCCATACACCGCAATACCCTGCCATACACCGCAATACCCTGCCATACACCGCAATACCCTGCCATACACCGCAATACCCTGCCATAGTCGGCAATACTCCGCAATGCCCGGCAATACTCCGCAATGCCCGGCAATACTCCGCAATGCCCGGCAATACTCCGCAATGCCCGGCAATACTCCGCAATGCCCGGCAATACTCCGCAATGCCCGGCAATACTCTGCAATAACCACTTCCCTCCCTCCGGCCGTCATATGACGTCCTTGACTTTGTGCAGGGATATCTGAATGATGGGAGCAGCTACAGGCATCATTCAGATATTAGCTTTTTCAGCCGGCGATTCCCTACACCATAAGAACAATCATAGCGGCTGTTCCGCCGCTTGATCATTCTTACGGGAGGCGGGAGGCGAGAGGGGATGTCCCCCGCCGCCCTCCGGTGCTTCTACCGACTCACCGCTACGATCAAAGCCAGGATTGTTTTTTTTTTTGTATTTTTTTCAGGCTTCCCAGCCTAGAGGTGAGATGTGGGGTCTTATTGACACCCCCCCCCCCATATCTCACTGTAAAGAGGACCTGTCATGCCATATTCCTATTACAAGGGATGTTTACGTTCCTTGTAATAGGTATAAAAGTGATCAAAAAAATGTTTAGGGCGGAAAAACATGTCAAACTAAAATAAATAAAGTAAAATGAAGAATAAAATATATATTTTTTTTTTTAAAGCGCCCCTGTCCCCGTGAGCTCGCATACAGAAGCGAACGCATACGTAAGTCCCGCCCACATATGAAAACGGTTTTCAAACCACACATGTGAGGTATCTCTGCGAACGTTAGAGCGAGAGCAATCATTTTGGCCCTAGACCTCCTCTGTAACTCAAAACATGTAACCAGTAAAAATATTTAAAGCGTCGCCTATGGGGATTTTTTAAGTAGCGAAGTTTGGCGCCATTCCACGAGTGTGTGCAATTTTTAAGGGCGACATGTTAGGTATCTATTTACTCGGCGTAACTTCATCTTTCACATTATGCAAAAACATTGGGCTAACTTTACTGTTTTTTTTTTTTTAAGCACAAAACATTTTTTTTCCGTAAAAAACGCGTTAAAAAAATTGCTGCGCAAATATCGTGCGAGATAAAAAGTTGCAACAACCACCATTATATTCTCTAAGGTCTTTGCTAAAAAAACATATATAATGTTTTGGGGTTCTATGTAATTTTCTAGCAAACAAATGATGATTTTTACATGTAGGAGAGAAATGTCAGAATTGGCCTGGGTGCTCCAGAACGCCTGAAGGTGCTCCCTGCATGTTGGGCCTCTGTATGTGGCCACGCTGTGTAAAAGTCTCACACTAGTGGTATCGCCATACTCGGGAGTAATAGCAGAATGTGTTTTGGGGTGTAATTTGTGGAATGCATATGCTGTGTGTGAGAAATAACCTGCTAATATGACAATTTTGTGAAAAAAAAAAGAGAAAAAAAAAATCTTGATTTTGCAAAGAATTGTGGGAAAAAATGACAACTTCAAAAAACTCACAATGCCTCTTTCTGAATACCTTGGAATGTCTTCTTTCCAAAAAGGGGTCATTTGGGGGGTATTTGTACTTTTCTGGCATGTTAGGGTCTCAAGAATTGAGATAGGCCGTCAGTACTTCAGGTGTGATCAATTTTCAGATATTGGCACCATAGCTTGTGGACTCTATAACTTTCACAAAGACCAAATAATATCCACCAATTTGTACTTATTTTTACCAAAGATATGTAGCAGTATAAATTTTGGCCAAAATTTATGAAGAAAAAATAGTAATTTGCAAAATTTTATAACAGAAACGAAAAAAAAATCATTTTTTTTACAAAATTTTCAGTCTTTTTTCTCTTATAGCGCAAAAAATAAAAAACCCAACAGTGATTAAATACCACCAAAAGAAAGCTCTATTTGTGTGAAAAAAAGGACAAAAATTTCATATGGGTACAGTGTTGTATGACTGAGTAATTGTCATTCAAAATGTGAGAGCACCGAAAGCTGAAAATTGGTCTGGTTATTAAGGGGGTTTAAGTGCCCAGTGGTCAAGTGGTTAAATGAAAACATTTCTAATATTACATGTACAGTATGTAGATTTATTTTCTATATTATTTTAGGACGACAGATTTGGCTTTACCTTAATTGACGTTTTAAATAAACGTAATTTACACAATCTGCTAATTAAAAAGCAAAACAAAAAAAATAAAAAAAATAATTCACACTGGAATAAAAAGATGTATTTTAATTTACAAAATGTAGCAGCAAATAAACATACAATTTAATTCTGTACAAATGCAGTTACATAAGTCTAACAAGTTAATTTGCATCCCATTTTGTACAATTAATAAATCCCTATGCTACCATTGTATAGGACTAAATAGATTGAGAAGTTCAGGCTCCCACGTCTGAAGGTGGTGCTGTATATCTGTACGAGTACACTTTGTTGTCTGCTCCTCCACTTAAAATTAGCTTTGGTAAAACAGAAAAAAATAATGTTTTATTAAGCACAGTAAGCTCACAAAAACTGATAAAGCAAGGTAACAAACAGCAACCAAATGATCACACTACAGTATGCTTAAATCTGGGTGCTATGGGTTACAACAGTATAATAATCTTAGGAAAATAGCAAAAAGTATGATGTGAATATACAGTATAGAGAAAGCAATGTTTTTACCATCTGTCATTGACAGCAATGCAGTTCATTTCTGCAATTATTGGTTTAAAAAAAAAATGAACCAGTGGCCAGGCTATGAACATTAGTGTATTTACCCATTTATAAAAAAGGAATTGTAAAGTCTCAAGGTTTTTCACCCTAATACATTCTAATACATTCTATGTATTAAGGTGAAAAACTTTTTGCCGCAGCTGCACCCATAGCCCCTCCCCCTTTTTCTTACCTGAGCCCAGCCGTACCAGTGATGTGCATGAGCCCAGTGGCTCCAGCTGCTGTCTCTGTCCTCATTGGATAGATTGATAGCCGCAGGAGCCATTGACTCCCGTTGCGGTCAAATCAAGTCCCGCTGTCTGTGTCAGTAGACGCAGCAGCGGGGCTCGGTATGCGGGCCCGCATGGAAAGTGGCTCTCCGTGGAGGGGAGGAGCCAGGAGCACCCTAGAAGAGCAGGTTAGTATAAGGTGTGTTATTTATTTTTTTAGAAAAATAAAAAAAAATAAAAAAATCGAACCTTTATAAATCACTTTAATAAGTGTTAAAACTATGCCTCTCTCACCTCTGTGGCTGCAGTTACTGTGAAGCAATTCATCCTGAAAAATCCTCACTCTAAAAAAGGAGGAGCTCCAGTCCCAGGCTGAGCTTACAGCATCAACATTTACATTAGAAGGCTGTCAGATCCCTGCTGCCAAAGGAAGGGGCGATAAGCTACAAATTTAAAGTGGTTGTAAACCCCCCACAAAAAAAAAAAACCTGCAAGACAAAAAAGGCATAATGAGCTAGTATGCATAGCATACTAGCTCATTATGAAATACTCACCTTAGATCAAAGCCCCCGCAGCGGTCCCGCCACACTGCTCTGCCTGACATGTCTCCGACACTGATTGGCTGGAGCCAAGAGGACGTCACTCCCACGCATGCGCGTGGTAGCGCCCAGTAATGGCACGTCATTAGAAGCAACGGCACAAACGTTGCTTCAGTGCCGATGACGTTGGCACATGCTGATACAGGGGATATCTCCTAAACAGTGCAGGTTTAGGAGATATCCACGGTAGCTACAGGTAAGCTTTATTATAGTAAAAAGTGGTTTGTAAGGGTTTACAACCACTTTAAGTGCTTCTGGTGTAAATTTGAGGATGAATTGCCATTGTGCCTACCGCTACAGGAGGTCAGTAAGGTCCTGTTTAAAGATAATTTACTGGTCATTAAAAAAAGTGTCAGGTCTAACTGTTCATTGCCTGTGCACAGGTTCATTTCCAAACAAAGAAAAATAAGTTTTTTCAGAAAGTTTACAAGTGCTCATTCAGTGTACGATTAAGCCTGGTCCTCCAAGCAAAGCCACTGGCAGATGCATGTGCATCCACCTCGTAGCTACATGCAGGCAACCCAAAGAAGTGGATACACGCAAAGTGGCTTTGGGGACACATTCACATGTCAAAGTTTGATAGGCTGTGATCCGTGCACCTGTTCGCATATCAAACGGACACATGATTATGTCTGTGCAGCTGCTGTTTGTGTGCATCCACTTTATGGGCTGTCTGCATGCAGCTTCGAGGTTGACGCACACACATCTGCCTGCTGCTCTGCATGGAGGACAGGTTTACTCGCCCACCAACTGAGTCCTAAAACAAAAATTAAAAGACTGAAAAGGACTGGACAGGAAAAGTAAAAAGGAATTAAAAAAAAAAAAAAAAAGTGTGCACCAATCTTACCCCAGCTTCTGTCCAGTCGACACCAAGAACTTTATCTTCATGAGCAGCTAGATCATAAAGTGGCGCTTTACAACTGAAAGAACAGTTAAAATATTAGTATTCTGTAGAAAAAACAATACTGAAATGGACTTTTTCAATATCATCGCAAGATCAAAAAAAAAAAAAGAAAAGAAAAGGAGAACCACCACACACCATCTTATATATCATCGAGACAACCCTTTCGAAAACTGCGTGGAGTCTCTCAACATCAATGTTCAAGCATGTCCATACAAAAAAAAACAGTCCCTTTTATGTAAAAACGTAGTCCACAAAGGAAAGGGGAAATGGTGAGGAGCACCCCACCGGGGCTGTGACAGCCAGATATTTTTTGAAAAAGTCATACCACAGTAATGAAAAATATAAAAAACAGATTTGACTTGAAAAAAAATCTGGGTGTCACAAAGCCCCAGTGGGGTGCTCACCATTTCCCCCTTTCCTTTATGGACCATGTTGTACACGAATTGGGGCCGACACCCACCATTGGTTATTGTTAACTGTATATGGGCTATTGAATATGTAAAAAAAAAAAAAAAGAGAAGAGATAGATATCTCTCTATCTCATGTAAAGTAGTGAGTGTACAGCTTGTATAACAGTGTAAATTTGCTGTCCCCTCAAAATAACTCAACACACAGCCATTAATGCCTAAACCGCTGGCAACAAAGGGGGCTTCCAGATTCCGATAAGTCCCCCGCCTGCAGACCCTGACAACCACCGGGCAAGGGTTGTCGGGAAGAAGCCCTTGTCCCCATCAACATGGGGGCAAGGTGCTTTGGGTGGGGGGCTGCATGCTCGGATAAGGGTCTGGTATGGATTTTGGGGGGACCCCCACGCCATTTTTTTTTTGATGTGGGTGGTCCCCTCCGAATCCATACTAGACCCAAGGGCCTGGTATGGACCTGGGGGGGGTTTATCCGGCAATTCTTTTTTTTTTACATTCAGCGGTAAGACCGCTGACAACTAATGACTCATCGGTTAAGGACGCGGCGTGCCGGCTTCCCGGCCCCCTCCTTAGCAACCAGCTATGTACAGTGTAAAAAAAACAAAAAAAAAAAAATCATGGCACTTGCGTTTTGGATGCGAGTCCATTGAATTCTATTACATGCAAAACGCTGCTTTTTACGGGAAAAAGCCCCCGACCCTTTCCAAAAACGCAGAGGCACAAATATGCATCGATATGAACATGTCCCATAGGAACCCATGTTAAAAAAAAATCCCTGCATTTCTGCAAAATGCATAAAAAAACGCATTAGTGTGAATCAAGCCTTAGGGGGAGGTGAGTGGGAAGGAAGTGCTGTGGGCTTGAGGCGAGTGTATGCCATTTTCACTGGTTTAGGGCCCTAAGGCTGTCCTGCTCCTGGCTATTAGTTCTGACAACACATGTTTGTAAGCAGCAAGATCACCACTCCCCATTGCGGCTCCATGCAGACCTCGTTATCATGGCACCCAGCAGTCATGTACAGGGATGTCGGTCCCAGATGTCTTTTAGCGATTTGAAATGGCGTCAAACAACTTTGTAAGGGAAGTCTGGGGAAAAAAAGCTTTCAGCAGCTGCCATCCTAGTGCCATGATGACTTGAGGTTGCATGGAATGCAGAGGAGAGCTGCGAATCTGTCAGTGGTGGGGTTTTTTTCCTCCTTAAGGTGAAGCGGCAAACAGAAATGTGCCAACAAACTTAGTTTTAACCTTAATAAGAATTAAAAAAAAAAAAATGAAATGTAACTGCAGCCTTGCATCTGTAATTTGTTTACCTACAGTTACCCATTGTTTTCTCAAACATGTAAAATACTGCCGACTGGTTACCACCACAGTGTATAATACATCATTACTTCCAGGTTGGCTGCTTGACACCCCAGATAGTAACCCACCCCCCCAAAAAAAAAAAAAAATCCGCAACATACCTTCTGGTGTCCCAAAGTTTCACTATATTATCAAGAGATCCAGACACGAGTTGCTGTTCATTAGTTGGTGACCATTTTACCGCAGTGACCCACCCTGTGTGTGACGTCAAAGAGAGCAAAACCAGAGAACCATCTGCAAAAGAAAACTATATAGATGAGCCACTGTCAATACTCTCTGCATCATGTCTTTATGGACACACAACAGATTCTCTTTTTACAAATGTCTACAAAGCTTCATATAAACTAATCACACAGCTTATATTATCTGTTTCTTACATCATGTGTTTGCAGTTTTTGGGGCCTGTTTTGTATAGATAATGTATTAAAAAGAAAAGCTTGAAAAAACAACTGCTAAAGTAAAATTTCCAGTAACCATTTCCAAGAGTCTTCCAAGACAGCAAATAAGAGATATGCACCTCTGCCACCATGAAAGGGAAATGCATCACCAAAAATACATTTTAAAAAGTATATGCTTCTGAAGATTGGTTAATAATAATAATCTGAAAAGTGATCTTAAAGTTTTTTTTTTTCCTATAAACCTAACATGTTATACTTACCTGCCCTGTGCAGTGGATTTGCACAGAGCAGCCCTGATCCTCCTCTTCTCGGGTCCCTCTTCTGTGCTCCTGGACCCTCCCTCCTGTTGAGTGCCCCCACCAGCAAGACGCTCACTATGGGGCACCCAAGTTGAGTCACAGCTCCCTGTATTTATTCAGACACGGAGCCCCGACCCGGCCCCACCCTCTCTCTCTCTCTCCTGATTGGCTAGCTGACTTTAATTTACAGAAGTGGGAGCCAATGGCGTCGCTGCTGTCTCAGCCAATCAGGAGGGAGAATTTCAGACATCTAAAAAAAAAAAAAAAAAAAAAAAAAAAAAAAAAAAACTTGGACATCGCTGGACAGAGGGACCTCTGGTAAGTGTTAGGGGGGCAGCTGCACACAGAAGACTTTTTAGCTTAATGCAAAGAAAAAACCTTCTGACTTTATAATCCCTTGAAGGATAAGGGCAGGAAGCTGCTGTCCTGGAAAACTAATGGAAGTTAAGTTACAGGCAACTCTAATGCCGCGTACACACGATCGTTTTTCCCGTCGGGAAAAATGAAATTTTATTTTTTCGCCGAGAAAAACGATCGTCTGTGGGCTTTATGCCGTTTTTCTCGTTGAGAAAAACGGCAGGAAAAACGACGAGAAAAATTAGAACATGTTCTAAATTTTCTCATCGTTTTTTCCATCATTTTTTTCCGCGGCAGTTTTCCCATAGGGAGACACTGCCGCGGAGCCCACAGACGGTCGTTTTTCTCGTCAAAAAAAAAATGACGGGAAAAACGGTCGTGTGTGGGGGAACATGCCGTTCCCTCGTTTTTCATTTTTTTTCATGCCGTGATTCACGGCGGTGTTTTCACCGCCGTGAATCACGATCATGTGTACGCGGCATTAGGCTGGATTAACATGTCTGGTGCACTTGTTCAGTGGTTCAGGTGCATTTTTGATGCGCGTTTTATGCAGTTCTGACGCAAATTTGCAAGGCTCGGGACCATGTTTTTGTCACAGCTCCGACTTCAGTGCTGGCCAATACATAGTAGAGAACATTGATTTCCATTGAAGCCGACACCTTTTATTTCACATGTCATGCAAATCGGCTGTGGTTCAAAGCACATCTATTTTGCATATATGTGAACCAAGCCTAAGGCTGCCAAAATGAACACTGCTCGTCAAAATGAGTCCAATGTCCTGCATGAATAATAATACATAAAGAGTATATACACGTTAGGCAACCCCTGTCACTGCCCACATAATGTGGAAAGTCCAATGGCTGTCCAGCGGCCAAGCCTTTTTAGGATCCAAAAGACAATTTTGAAGGCAATTGCATCAGTGCAAGGGGACTGGCCAGCATGGGCAGATTTGCAACACTGGATTACTGAAATCCAGCACAGATAAGTAAAACCCTGCTTCATTAAGCAGCTAATTTCGTTGACGAAAATATTTATCATAATTTTTGCCAGTGGCATGTTTTCAGTGATGAAAATCAATGCCAATTTTTGTCAACGAAAAAAAAAAAAAAACAACAACACGGGGACTAAAATGTGAGGAAGGGACTTTAATTTATTTTTTAAATAGTAAGAGAAGGGGAGAGTGAGGCACCAGGCCATTTTATTCATATAAAATGTATAAAAACAATAGTAATGCACTCACAGCTTCAGTGTGAAGCAGGCATAGAACTGGCTTAATATGAAGCCGTCAGTAGTGGTAATAGCCCTGACTGGAGCCACTGGGATCATGGAGATGCAGTAGATGCTGGTAATGAGATCCAGAGAAGCTTTTAGAGAACTGCCACGGGAACCTCATAAGAACTGTCAGATGGAGCTGTCAACAGCCTAGGTGCTAGTAGCCAATTGGGAACCGTTTCAGAGGCAAAACCACATCTTCATCAACTGATAAAGGAAATGTGGTTTTGCCTCTGAAACAATTCCTCATTGGCTACTAGCACCCAGGCTTTCAACAGTTCCCATCTGACAGTTCTTTCAAGGATCCCACGACAGCTTCTCTGGATCTAGTCACCAGCAGCTACTGCTTCTCCATGATCCCAGAAGCTCTATTTAGGACTATTACAGACGGCTTGGTTATTTGTTGGATAACCCAGCCCCCCATATATAACATTAACAAAACAAACAATGAATCAGTCCATAAAGTGTCCTTTGGTATTAAATTGCTTGCATATGTTCAAGCTTTTTTTTTTTTTTTTTATGAAAACACAACAGGCTTATATTCACATATCCAAACGACTTCTTCCTTAAATTAGTGTTCACCACTATGTGCTCCAATCATCCATGCTAGATTGGAGAACATAGTGGTGAAGAGGGGTGTTGAAAATAATCCTAGCATCGATGCATCACGATGAAGCCTTGAACAATTCTGCGTCAATGCAGAGAATGGCTGCATAGCGATTGCACAATGACATCATCCCGGCAGGACACATTAGGGCCATCAGAGTGCTGTCAGGCCCAGGGCCCCTCCTTAAAACCGGGCCCACCAGGCTGTTAAGGCCCCTTATCTCTCGGGGCACAGGCTTGCCACCCTCTCCGGGCACCATGCAGCAGACGCAATCTTGCGAGAGCAGGGCCCACTGTGCTCTCATTACCCCGGGGGCTAGCCTGCCACTGCCTGGGGAGCAGCAGAGAGGAAGATTGGGACGACACACCGACTGGGAAGGACGTCTCAGAGGGCCACCACCGCTGACATCACTCACCTCAACACCAGCTCATTATGCCCTACCTCCAGCACCTCGAGCCTGCAGAGCAAACTGCCCACACAGACTGCCATTCCCAATAGACTGCTCGAGGAGGCTCTGGCCCCCCCCGCTCTACACCTGCACCACGCATGACATCTGCTCCGAGTCCGAGCTCCAAATGGTCGACATTATTAGGCTCATCACCCGGGACCTGTCCGAGCTCTACTCCATCTGCACCTACCGCTACTTCATCCACAACTGGCTCTGCTTCCTGGTAAGTTAGGGCACTACAAGGCACAGCATTTCTCCTCGCGAGGGCTTCCTTCACTACAACTGGTCGCCTTGAACAATTGACGAAAACCACGGGCAGTAATCGTGATGCATCGTGGAATTGAATCGTTGACAGGAGAATTGTAATCGAATTGTGAGACCAGTGAAGATGCGCACCTCTAGTGGTGAATACTAATTAAACGAAGCAGTCGTTTGGATATAGGAAAATAAGCCCGTTTTTTTTTTTTTTTTTTATGAAAGATTGAGCATAGCAAGCAAATTCATACCAAAAGATGCGTTATGGACTGATGCATTGTTTAGGTTATAGATGATATGCTGAAAATTACTATGCAAGCAGATTTAAAGGAATAACACCACATTAGCATTTGGGAGCATGGCACCACTTTTGAATACAATTGTGCAGACGGATACAGAGAGTTTAGAGTGTGTGTATAGATAGGAGCGATCCGCTTAGTAAGTTTTGTAGCCTTATAGCACAACATAGCAGTGTGTAAGTACACACATTTAACTGATTGTTTTTTTTTATATTTTAAAATTGCACTTCTGTTTGTCAAAAAAGCAATATTCCTGTAATGAAACGTGGATTTATAAAGATGTTATATATCAATGGCTTGCTTTTTAAGCATTTCTGTAGAATTTCCAAACTCTTGGAGTAAAAGTCTAATGAGATGTTATGGTATTAAGGTTTTTGTACATGCAATACAGACACAAATTTAGCCGTTGATATATGGCTAAATCTGTGTCTGTATTGCATGTACAAAAACCTTAATACCATAAACAATAACATCTCATTAGACTTTTACTCCAAGAGTTTTTTCTAGAGAGAAATTCTAGAGAAATGCTTAAACCCTCAAAGTTTTTCACCTTAATGCATTCTATGCATTAAGGTGAAAAATCTATGATGAAGCTGCCATCCAGAGCCCCCCCTTTTACTTACCTGAACCTGGTCTTTCTAGTCACTGGGATGAGCACACCAGCTGCCGCAGGTGTCTCGGGTCCATTGGCTCAATCAAATTCAATGACACGGGAGCCGGGGTCCAAGTCAAGCTGTCTGCGTCAATGGACACAGGAGCGTGCTGGCACGAGTGCCCCGAGGGAGAGCGGTTCCCCAACGGGGCACTTTAGAAGAGGAGGAGGAGCCAGGAGCGCCGCTGAGGGACCCCAAAATAGGAGGATCGGGGCCACTCTGTGCAAAACCAACTGCACAGAGGAGAGAAGTATGACATTTGTTTATTTTTTTTTAAAAACGAACCTTTACATATCCTTTAAATAATGCATTACAATTTAAGTAAACCCATTCGATTTTCAATCAACTAAATGTCCTCAATGTTAGTCGACTAAAACGTACTGGAGATTGGCATTTTATTCAAAAGACTAGGACTAAAACAAAAATTTGATGTTAAAATTAACACCATCTGTCGACTGTGTGTTTTTTTTTTATTTTTTATTAAATGTGCTCAGAACATTCCAGTTTCCCCTACTACTATGCTATATGCAAGTACTAACCACATGATGACCTATTCTATGACATCTGATTTTCACAGTGCAGGCCTTTTTATAGGCAACAGACAGGTAGATGGACAAACACTTGGCATTACCATTGGATAGTGAAGGAGTGCCACAGAGCTTGACCTGGCTGCTTCAAGTAAGCATTTGCATACACAGTATAGCACATATTTTGGCAAGAAGGCTCCAGGATAAATAGGGGGTGTTTATGCAAAAAAAAAAAAAAAATGCAGTATGCAGACATCTTGAAAAATAAAATTATTGGATCACATATACATTGAAATATATATATATATATATATATATATATATATATATATATATATATATATAGTGACAAGTAGACTGCACAAAGAAAAATCAGAACATTTTATTGTGCCAACTACAATTAGCAAAATATTACTGCAGTCAACTTGTCATTATGAAAAACAAAATCACACAGCCAACTCTAGGATCTTTAACCCCAAAAAGTCCAAGGTTTAACTTGTAGCAAACAATGCCGCAAAGGGTCTTTGTTCTCTCTGGTATTCACAATTTCATCATCTCCTATGGTAAAAGAGCCTCCCTTAGGTAACACACACACACACACGTGAGAAATCTCCATGACTGAACGTGCAAATGCAGCCTGCCTAGGAATGGCCAGTCATCAAGAGTGATATTCACCCATCAAGTCATTTTGCCATTTGTAAAACTCCTACCAAGAGCCAGTCAACTGCTCAGGACTCTCAAGAGAAATCCAGAGGCAGTGTGCTGTGATGTTTTCAGGAAGCGACGTACAGCACCCTGCTGGCTCCTTCCTTAACTGATATAATCTACCATTTTGTCGCAGCTGCTTACCTTTAGTCCGTGGATCCCAAAGTCGGATATGTCTGTCAGTACTTCCAGATGCAAGGCGTCTGCACAGTGGCGAGTAAGAGATGCAGTTAAACACCTTATTTCCTGTCTGGAAGATAGATTACAAATGGTACTTTAAAAAATTGTACTTTCCTGTACCAAACTTCAAAAAGCAAAATTAAAAGCTATTAAAAAAAATAAAAATAAATAAAAACTTGGGAATACGTGACAGCACTGGAAAATTTCCCCCTCTATACTATATTTTTCTGGAGACAGCCCAAAACTGGTTCTAACCCTCTATTACGCTATCCAGGTACAACAAGATGCTTGTGCCAACCTTAACAGTGAGGCCTGCTGTCCTACATATGAAGATTCTATTCAAAACACAATGCCTTATGTAGCTGCAGTTCCTTGTGGCAGGCAGCACATATCTATGGCCAATACCAGAAAGTACAGGGTATTTCAAAAGTTTATTGTGGCAGATCAAGATGGTGGACAGTGCCCTTATGGTATGAGTAGGCACTGGAAAAAAAAGCCCTGGAGATGCAGACAGTGTTTAGTTTGTATACATTTTACACTATTTACTACGATTGGGAATGGCCAAAGAATTTTTTAATTCTGTTAAAGCCAAACTCTAGGTAGATATAAAATACTGTACATAAAAAGGAACTTGGCTCTGTATTCAATAATGCATTAACGTGATTTTTTTTTTGTTGTTTAACCCCGGACCATTACGCAGCTTAATGACCAGAGGTGTTTTTACAATTTGGCACTGCGCTGCTTTAACTGGAAATTGTGCGGACATGCAATGTTGTACCCAAACAAAATTTGCGTCCTTTTCTTCCCACAAATAGAGCTTTCTTTTAATTGGTATTTGATTGCCTCTGCGTTTTTTTTTTTTTGTGATATAAAAAACGGAAACAGACCGAAAATTTGAATAAACTCAATTTTAGCCATACATTTAAGCCAAAATGTATTCAGCCACATGTCTTTAGTAAAAAAATAAATAAATAAATAAAAATAATAGGCAATAAGCGTATATTTATTGGTTTGCGCAAAAGTTATAGCGTCTACAAACTAGGGTACATTTTCTGGACCTTACACAGCTTTTAATTTATGACTGCCCATCTCATTTCTTGAGGTGCTAAAATGGCAGGGCAGTACAAAACCCCCCCAAATGACTCAATTTTGGAAAGTAGACACCCCAAGGAAATTGCTGAGAGGCAAGTTGAGCCCATTGAATATTTTTTTTTTGTCCCAAGTGATTGTATAATGACAAAAAAAAATAAAAAAAATTACAAAAAGTTGTCACTAAATGATGCCATGGTTATATGTGGAATTGCACCCCAAAATACATTTTGCTGCTACTCCTGAGTATGGGGATCCCACATGTGTGGGACTTTTTAGGAGCCTAGCCACGTACGGGACCCCGAAAACCAAGCACCGCCTTCAGGATTTCTAAGGGCTCAAATTTTTGATTTTACTCCTCACTACCTATCACAGTTTCAAAGGCCATAAAATGCCAAATGAGCACAAAACCCACCAAAATGACCCCATTTTGGAAAGTAGACACCCCAAGCTATTTGCTGAGAGGCATCGTGAGTATTTTACAGCTCTCATTTGTTTTTGAAAATGAAGAAAGAAAATAATTTTTTTTTTTTTTTCAATTTTCAAAACTGACAAAAAGCGAGATCTACAAAATACTCACCATACCTCTCAGCAAATAGCTTGGGGTGTCTACTTTCCAAAATGGGGTCATTTGGGGGGGGGTTTGTGTCATCTGGGCATTCCATGGCCTCCGAAACTGTGATAGGCAGTGAGGAGTGAAATCAAAAATTTACACCCTTAGAAAGCCTGAAGGCGGTGCTTGGTTTTTGGGGTCCTGTACGTGGCTAGGCTCCCAAAAAGTCTCACATGTGGTATCCCCGTACTCAGGAGAAGCAACCGAATGTATTTTGGGGTGTAATTCCACATATGCCCATGGCATGTTTGAGCAATATATCATTTATTGACAACTTTGTGCAAAAAAAAATAAAAAATTCCGCAACTTGTGTCAACATATAAAATAATCCATGGACTCGACATGCCTCTCAGCAAATAGCTTGGGGTGTCTACTTTCCAAAATGGGGTCATTTGGGGGGGGGGGGGGGGTTTTGAACAGTCCTGGCATTTTATACACAACATTAGAAAGCTTATGTCACACATCATCCACTCTTCTTTTTTTTTCGTTTAATATCTTTATTTTTCCTTTTATACCAACAAAAAAAGAGAGAAAAAAAAAAAAAAAAAAAGAAGGGACAATCCCGCAATACATTTTCAGATTTACAATTGTCTACGTAATGCCTTATATTCAATTTATCCGAATATATATATACACATCTACTATATCTCTAAACTTGGTTTGCCCTCAAGATCTACTATATCTATATCTTTATATCTACCCCGGTTAACCTATGTTCCCATCTTTCACCTTTATCACACTCAGTTTATCAAAGAGTCTAGGGTCCTCCTCTTCTCAATTCCCCCCTTCTTTACAAGCCCATATCTCCCTCCCACCCCCCTAAAAAAAAAAAAAAACCCTCCCTAATTCCCTACCCTAAATGGAGGGAATACATTTCCATTCTCTCTCGTGTGCAGGTACGCATCTCATATTGGACCATCTTCACTCCTCACTTGACTCATCTAACATTCTCTTTCCTTCCTCAGAATGCATATATAAAGATCCACCCTGTCCAAGTTTTAATATACTGTTCTCGCTTATTTTAGGCAGAAAGGACTAAGTCCTCCATTGCTCCTATCTCCTGCACTCTATTAAGCCATCCTGCTATAGAGGGCGGTCTAGAGTCTCTCCACTGTAAAGTCACTCCAGTTTTAGCTACATTATTTAGATGACAATTCACAGATTTTCTATAATTCTGCACAGGGATCTGTGAGCAATGGAGAAGGAAAAACGCAGAGGGGGGGGGGGGGGGGGGGTACACCTGGTATCGGAAATTCTGAAAATTTTTGAGATATTCTCTGGACTTCCCACCAGTAGTAATCGCATTTTTTCACAAGACCAGAATATATGTAATAAAGTTCCTCGTTCCTCCCCACATCTCCAACAGCTCTCTGGGGACTCTATAGATATTTTATGAAGCCTTACTGGTGTGTAATACCATTAGGTCAGGAGTTTATAGTTGGACTCCTGGGTCCGCATACAGACCGAGGAGTTCAGTGCTAGGAAAATAGTCTGTTTTTGCTGAGTTACAGTAAAAGTCTTTCCTAGATCTCTTTCCCATTTGCTAACACCTGGCGACACAAAATCCTCCGAGGGGGTGATCAACAGCCTATACATCTTGGAAATCACTTGGAAAAGTGGTTCCTCATCTTCGCAATAGACTTCAAATAATGTTAATTGCCATTGGAAATCTGATGGAGACCCCAAGATTCTAAAAAAATGGCTTATGTGAAGTGCCTGCCAGAGACTTAATTCAAATATCCCCCCTATTTCCACCAACGAGTTAATAGTCGGCCAGGTTTCCAACTGTAAAAAATGTGAGGCCCGAATAAAGCCTTTCTCTTTAAGCTTCTTAAAAGCTCCCGACTCCATACCTGGTACAAAACTATAGTTCCCCAATATGGGGTACAGGGGAGAGTGGCCCGAAGAAAACTTCAGGTTTTGGCATGTCTTTGCGGAGATTCGTAATGTTTCTTCAAAATATCGGTAGTGTTGTATAGCACCAAGGTGCTCAGCGTAGAGGGACCGGGCTAATTTGTTGTTCCATGTCCACCCATCTTTTAAAGTCTGTGTGTCTACACCAATCTACCAGCCTTGCCAGATGGACCGCTCGGTAGTATTTTCCAATATCTGGGACTCCCATCCCGCCAAAGCTCTTGGGCATCATCAAAATATCTTTAATTCTTGGCTTTCTCCCTCCCCATATAAATTTCATAAAAAGAGAACTCATTTGGCGGAGAAAATCCGTTGGGATAGTAATCAGTAAGGCCTGCAGCAAGTACAACATTTTTGGTACAATACTCATCTTAACTATATTGCTCCGGCCAAACCAAGAGTGTAGCCCATGTTGCCATTTATCCAAAAGTGTTTTTATTGAATTATATAATGGTGGGAAATTTATCTTGAAAGTATTTTTTAAATTTGATGGTATATATGTACCCAAATACTTTAACTTAGTTTCCCATTTAAACCTAAAATTTAATTGTATAGTTTTACATATCGAGACAGGTATTGCCACACTCATTGCTTCAGATTTAGTATGATTTATTTTCAAATTTGAGAGCCTACCATAGCTGTCAATCTCCCTCACAAGGTTGGGGATTGAAATATGTGGATTAGACATGAAAAACAACAAATCGTCCGCATATGCTGATACTTTACGGGTTTGATCTCCTATTTGGACACCCTGTATGTCCGGGTTTTCGCAAATTTTATTCAATAGTGGCTCTAGTGAGAGTGAAAATAGTAAAAGGCGAGAGAGGACATCCCTGTCGTGTACCATTTGTAATCTTAATAGGTTTTGAATACACTCCATTTACCCTTACTGCTGCGCGTGGGATCGTATAAACACCCATGATCCAATTAATCATGCGTTCCCCTAAGCCCACGCGTCGCAGCACCTCAAAAAGAAAGCGCCAATTCACTCTGTCAAATGCTTTCCCAACATCAGTATTTAGGAACACGCAAGGGATGTCCCTCTCATTGACATAATGGACCAGGTTAAGGACTTTTATCGCATTATCCCTTGCTTTCCGTGTAGGGATGAACCCCACCTGGTCTAACTCTACTAGATGGGAAAGCCATAATTGAAGTCGCAACGCCAGTATTTTCGTAAACCGTTTTAAATCCGAGTTCAATAATGAAATTGGTCTATAACTGCCGCATTCCCCCGGGTCCTTCCCCTCTTTTGGGATCACCGTAATATGTGCTAGAAGGGCATCCGGCGGAAATGCCGCAGTCTGGCCCAATGCATTAAAAGAACTTCATCATCTGACCACTCAATAATATGGCAAATTCTTTGTAATATCTTATCCGTCCGGGCCTGGGGCCTTTCCGGATTTGATCTTTTTTAATGCTGTATTCAGTTCCTCCATAGAAATAGGGGTCTCTAAACTGCATTGAGCTGGTAATGGAAGTCTTAAAAGATCTGCCGTTGAAAGATATTCCTCTATGACTGACAATGGGACTGGTTCTTGTACCAAATTATATAAAAAGGAAGAGTAATATTCTCCAAATTCCTCGGCTATCTCTTTTGGTTTCCGTATTAAATGGCATTCCTTCCCTCCGATTTGTGGTATATATGTTGACAGATTTTTTTCTTTTAATTTCCCTGCTAACAAATTTGTTATATTTGTCTCCCAGTTGATAATTAACTTTCCTTCATCTTTGTATTGTTGCATGGGCTTTGAAGCGCAGGACCTCTACCATCTGTCTTCTCAACTGACCAAGTTCCCTTCCCATGGAAGGTACTTGTGTCTTTTTATGCTGAAGTTCCAATTTCTGGATCTCTAACAATTCCCTAACCTGTTTTTCTCTCTTCTTCTTCTTCAGTATTGATCCATGTTTAATCATTACTCCCCTGATCACCGTCTTGTGCGCCTCCCACACCATTCCCAGGTCACTCCCCGGCGTATCATTAACTTGAAAATATGCTGTAATTTCTTTAGCCACATCTTCCCTGACTTCGGTGTTCTGTAGCAAACTCTTGTTTAACCGCCATCTTCTCTCTTGGGAGAGAACCGTATTGGATAAGGAGAGGCACAAGCTGATCAGGGCGTGATCCGACCACGTTATATTTCCAATCGTCACTTCTGATACTAAAGAAATCATATAATGAGGGATCAGAAAAAGGTCTATGCGGGAGTACACTTGGTGTGGATTATAGAAGGTGTAATCCCTTTCCTCTGCATGCAATATCCTCCAGATGTCTACCAATTGCCCTTCATGTAATTTCCGCAATATGCCTCTTCTGACCCCACCTGGTATTGATGTCACTTGGGAGGTATCTAGTTTAGAGGAGGAGGAGGAGGAGGAGGAGGAGAAGAAGGAGAAGGAGAAGGAGAAGGAGAAGGAGAAGGAGAAGGAGAAGGAGAAGGAGAAGGAGAAGGAGAAGGAGAAGGAGAAGGAGAAGGAGAAGGAGAAGGAGAAGGAGGAGAAGGAGAAGGAGAAGAAGGAGAAGGACTCTTAAATACCCTCCCCCTTCTTGTCAGGGTCTATTCTCTTAGGTGACCTATTTAGGTCTCCCCCTCTTTTGAAGACATCCGAGTCTCTACTTCTGCTGGTTTTATCGCTCTTCTCATCGGGCCTGGCAGATGTTGTAGCCAATTTGGGGCCTCCATAATTTCCATCCCCAAAAAGGCAAAAAGTTCTGGGAGATCCGTAGGTCGGTGTAGAGCAAATGTCTGTATGTCTTACTTTATTATTAGGGAGATCGGGTACCCCCAACGGTAAATTCCCCCTGCTTTCCTGATCTTATCCAGTAAAGGACGTAACATAGCTCTCCTTTGTAGAGTGGCCCGGGAGAGATCTGGCAGGATTTTTATTTGAGACCCTTTGTATATAACCTCGCCTGTTTCCCATGCTGCATGGCTTATCGTTTCTTTATGGGCATAACGGTGGAAACAGCAAATAATGTCTCTGGGTCTATTCAAATTAACTGAGCGAGGGCCTAGTGCTCTATGTAGTCTTTCAAAGGCTTGAGTGGGGGGGGGGGGGGGGGTGAGGTTACTAGCTGATGGCATATTGCTGTAATAGTCGGCTGTAGCGCCTCCCTCCCTACCTCTTCAGGGACCCCCCTAAACCTCAAATTCTTACGCCTACTACGGTCCTCAATTTCTTCCAACTTAAGCTGGAGAGAATCAGCCCCGGGGGTCTGTACGGTCTGTGTCTGTTCTAAACGCTTAACCCGCTCTTCCAATACTGCTAAGGACGATTCATCGTATTTCAACTTATCTGCCAATTGCTGAACCTCCTCACGAACAACCTCCAGATCTCTGTGGTGACCCTTTTCCAAATGGGTGAACATCGACTCCATATCCGCCCGTGTAGGGTGAGCCTGCATCATGGCTCTGACTCCAGCTCTCCTGATGCAACGGGCAGCTGACACCGTGCTTCCTGGCAGTTCTGCGGCTCCATCATGTCCTTTCCCCCTCTGGCTGCTGGAGCCGAGACAACCGACCGTGCAGGTACGACCAAACTTAATACGCTCGGCTTCCCGCACGTCAGTATGCCACGTGATTCAGTCTCGCGGTTCCGATTGGCGGCCGCCCTAGTGAGGGGAAAAAACTGCTGATCTCGGGCTGGAACGAAGCTTTTGATACTTTAGCCTCCCGTTTCTTCATTCCAGGCTATCCGCACGTCTCTTCCAGCGAATACCAGGTGAGGGACTATGAGGTAGAGAGAAATCTGGGCTATAGCTGCATCCACATCTCTATTGTTTAGCCAGGTGGAAAGACGGGAGGAGACAGAGTCCTGGAGCGTGTGTCTCTCTACTCCGCCATACTCAGGCCACACCCCCCCCCCAGTCATGAATCATTATCCACTCTAACCACTTGAAGACAAAGCCCTTTCTGACACTTTGGGGATTCAACGTAATTTTCTTGCACAAAAAATAAAAAATGTTTTCATGTAAACAAACATTAAAAAAAATATATAAAACGCAAAGGCCCTACAGATTAAAATGGTGGGTGTTGCATTTTTTTTTTTCCACACAGTATTTGCGCAGCGATTTTTCAAACGCATTTTTTTGGGAAAAAATACACTTTTTTTAATTTTAATGCACTAAAAACACACTATATTGCCCAAATGTTTGATGAAAGAAAAAAGATAATCTTAGGCCGAGTACATAGATACCAAACACGACATGCTTTAAAATTTCGCACAAACGCGCAGTGGCGACAAACTACATACATTTTTAAAAGCCTTTACAGGTTACCACATTAGATTTACAGAGGAGGTCTACTGCTAAAATTACTGCCCTCGATCTGACCTTCGCGGTGATACCTCACATGCATGGTGCAATTGCTGTTTACATATGACGCCAGACAGACGCTTGCATTCGCCTTTGCGCAAGAGCAAGGCGGGACAGCGGTGCTTTTTTTTTTTTATGAATTTTGCTCTTATTTTATTTTTAAACTGTTCCTTCCATATTTATTTATTTTATCATTTTTATTGTTATCTCAGGGAATGTAAATATCCCCTATGATAGTAATAGGTAGTGACAGGTACTCTTTTTTTAAAATAACGGGTAATCTTTTTTTTCCATGCAGCCTGTTGGCTGAACGAAAAAAAGAGATTGATCGGTGGGTATGCCCACCATTAGAACACCTCCCTTCATTCATCCACTTCTAATGATGGGCATACATGCACCATTTATATATGCCGAAGCATGGGGGCATCCTCCCGCAAAAGTTATGCCGCGTACACATGGTCAGACTTTTCCACGGGCAAGCCTCCGTCGGAATTTCGACCGTATGTACGCGGCATTAGGAGCAAAATCGCTCCTCCGCTCCTGCTGCCCCAATGCTTCGGCATATATGCTTTTTTTTTTTTAACTGTGGTGGTGAAATCACCTCCTACAGCACTGGAGTCGCAGTGATCAGGCCTGTATCTGCGAGCGCTGCAGTTATGTGTGTTGTGTTTTGTAAGCGACAGTGATCGATCGATACTGCACTTGGGTGGCCTGGGCTGGACGGAGGGGCAAAACGCAGGTGCTAGCAGGTATCTGGGCTGATCCCGCTAACACTGCGTTTTTGGGAACCCTAAACTGCTGGGGACGCTAGTATAGATCTGATCAGATCAGATATTGATCTGTTCAGATACTATACCACTAAGGGAGGTGTATGCTTTACACGTGGGTGTTAGCGCTACTGGCACTAACCTGGACGCTGCCTGGGGCGTGACGCAGACCCTCTCCGACGCTAAAACCTAATTGATATCAACCGCCGGGCGATCAGGGGGTTAAACCTTTATTGGGTTATATACGGCGGGTGCCCTGACACTATAAAAAGCAAACTAACTAACCAGCGTCACCCGTAACACTTATACGGTGATCACTGGTGAAAGGGTTAACTCAGTGTTTCTCAATTCCAGTCCTCAAGGCGCCCCAACAGGTCATGTTTTCAGGCTTTCCATTATTTTGCACAGGTGATTTGATCAGTTTCACTGCCTTAGAAATTACCACAGCCGTTTCATCTGAGGGAAATCCTGAAAACATGACCTGTTGGTACGCCTTGAGGACTGGAGATGAGAAACACTGCGTTAACCCCCTGATTGCCCCTAGAGTTAAAACCTTTATTAGATAATATATGGGGGTACCTGACGCTATAAAAACCTGGCGGCGAACCTAAAAAAAATAGCAGACTACCTAGCGGCATCACCAAAGCTAATACAGCAATCAGAAAAACGATCGCTTAGCGACAGTGGTGCTAGGGGGTGAAAGGGTTACCCGGGGGGCGATCAAGGGGTTAAACCTTTATTAGGGGGCTACCCTGGACCTAAACTAACTGCCCTGACACTTTTACAGTTACAAATGTCACTGTTTGCAGTGATCAGTAAATAAATGATCACTGCAATCAGTGACACTGGCTGGGGGGTGATCTGGGGGTGACTGGGGGGGGGGGGGGCGCTCGTGTTCCTATGTGTCAGTGTAGTGTTTGTGCACTAACCTGACATCTTCTCCCCATGGCGCTCGGTAAATGTGAGCGCCGCAGGGAGAGATGACATCACTTCCTCTGCCCGTGTTTACATTACACAGGCAGAAGAAGCATCTCATTCGCCGGGAGCGATCGTGAGGGGGATGGCCAGAAACCAATGGCCGCCCCCTCATCACCGATCGCTCCCGGAGCGATACCGACCGCTCACTGTACCGGAGGGGGGTCCGATCGGACCCCCCACCCATACGAAGGCAGTCACGTACAGGTACGTGATTGTGCCTGTCCGTGCCATTTTGCCGACGTATATATACAGTGAGCGGTCGTTAAGTGGTTAAAAAAAATAACAAACATGTTATACTTGCCTGCTCTGTGCAGTTGGTTTTGCACAGAGCAGCCCAGATCCTCCTCTTCTCCAGTCGTAGAGTGGGAGAATTAATTTTTAATGCATGCCAATATTCTGTTTGCTTTGCTTGCAGCAGCTTGGCATTGCATGCCATTGCTGAGCCTGTCATCTACCAGGAGCCCCAGGTCCCTTTGCATCCTTTAGATCAGGGGTCTCAAAGTACCGGCCCGCGGGCCATTTGCGGCCCGCGGATTGGTTAAAAATGGCCCGCAGGCCCGATCCAGGACATCTTTTTGCACAGGCACCGCAGAGGGGGAGGCGCCGAAGAGCTTTACCTCTCCATCACCTCTGTCCTCTCCGCTGCACACTGCCGCAGCCCAGAGAGAGAACAGAGCGGAGGAAGGATCCGCCCATCGCCCCGCCCACCTAGGCACTGACGATCAGAGCCCCGATCCAGGGTCCTGCTGCTCAGACCGGGAGATTGTGTTCTCTGGGTGCCCTGTCACTAGGCCTCTGTGGAAGACAGGAGGAGAGGACTCGGGAGCCAGACGATCCTGGCTGCCAGGAGAGGTGAGTGAGGCAAAGTCCTTAGTGGGGTGAATGGGGTATTTTATGGAGTGGGGGGGGGGGGGGTAATTGTGCAGTGTATCTTATGGAGTGTGGGGGGGCCACTTGTGCAGTGTGGGGGGGCCACTTGTGCAGTGTGGGGGGGGGATTTGTGCAGTGTGGGGGGGGGATTTGTGCAGTGGGGGGGGGGGATTTGTGCAGTGGGGGGGGGGGATTTGTGCAGTGGGGGGGGGGATTTGTGCAGTGGGGGGGGGGATTTGTGCAGTGGGGGGGGGGATTTGTGCAGTGGGGGGGGGGGGTAATGCTGGGGGTTAATAATGCGTTTGCTGACACCAGTGATGGGGGTTAATAATGCGTTTGCTGACACCAGTGATGGGGGTTAATAATGCGTTTGCTGACACCAGTGATGGGGGGTTAATAATGCGTTTGCTGACACCAGTGATGGGGGGTTAATAATGCAATTGCTGACACCCGTGATGGGGGTTAATAATGCGTTTGCTGACACCCGTGATGGGGGTTAATAATGCGTTTGCTGACACCCGTGATGGGTATAGTATATTATTGCTGGTATAGTTTATTGTTTTTGAAGTTTTAAAAGTTTGCATTTGGCCCAATGGAATATGAAAACTTGTCATGTGGCCCTCAGGCAATTGGAGTTTGAGACCCCTGCTTTAGATTGTACAGCAAACATTTATGGGAAACTGTATCAAATGCTTTTTCAAAATCCAGATACACCACGTCTACGGGGCCTTCCTTTATCTAGATGGCAGCTCACCTCCTCATAGAAAGTTAAAAGATATGTTTGGCAAGAACGATTCTTCATCAATCCTTGCCGATTACTGCTAATGATACCGTTTATTACTAAAATCTTGTATAGTCCCTTATCAGTATTAACCCCTTCCCTGCCAGTGTCATTTTTACATTGATCACTGCATTTTTATAGAACTGATCAATATAATAATGTCACTGGTCCCCAAAAAGTGTCATTTGGGGTCAGATTTGGCCGCTGCAAAAGGAAAATTCCCTAAATCAGTTTGTAGACACGATAACTTTTACGCAAACAAATCAATATACACCTATTGCGATTTTTTTACCAAAATTATAATCTATGCCTAAACTGATTAATTTTTTTTTGGGGATATGTATTATAGCAGAAAGTTAAAAAAAAAAATAAAAAAAAAAGTTTCTCAAAATTGTAGCTGTTTATAGCGCAAAAACAAAAAACAAATGAAAAAAACCACAGGAGCTGATCAAATACCACCAAAAGATCTATTTGTGGGAGGGAACAAAAAAAAGAAGAAAAAAATAAAAATAAAATGTACAATTGTTTGGGTATCACATTCGCACGACCGCGTAATTGTCATTTATCCACTTCAGCCTCAGAAGGATTTACCCCCTTCCTGACCAGAGCACTTTTTGCAATATGGCACTGCGTCGCTTTAACTGACAAATGCGCAGTCGTGCGACATTGCACCCAAACATTTACGTCCTTTTTTTTTTTTTTACCACAAAATAGAGGTTTCTTTTGGTGGTATTTGATCACCTCTGCGGTTTTTATTTTTTTGCGCTATAAAACACAAAAAGAGCAACAACTTTGAAAAAAAAAAAAAAAAAAAAAAAAAAAAAAAGCTATATTTACTATAATAAATATCTCCGAACTTCCGGGGTCCTCGCCACGGTAAGGTCATCCGGAAATAGCAAAAGCAGAGCTTCCCATTTTGGGTGGAGCTCTGCTTAAATTTTAAGTCCAAGGTCTTTTCATTCTAGCAAACGCAGCTCAAATACTTGTTCCATGACTCCACAAGTCAAGAAACAATGACAAAATGTCTATACTGTCTATACCGTTACTGCCGAAATTAAAGCAGCTTCCCGTTTGTTCTTACCAGCGTGGCTTTGGCCTCTCCAGCTTCAACATCCCAAACCTTCATCGTGTGATCCCATGACGCAGTGCAGATCTCATCAGCATCAGACCATAACACAGAGGAGACCGCTTCATTGTGACCAGAAAGGGTGACTATGGGAGTCTGAAAGAAATGTGCCGGGATCAGTGCCAAAAGGTGAAAATGGTTACATAAATACAGAAATGTCCATTCCCTTCGAAATTATTATTCCTTACATTTTTTTTTTTCTTTTTGAGGCACAAAAACAAAAAGATAATGCATCCATACAGAAGACTATAGTTTTCAACACATATTATTCCCCGATTAGAAGTACTGCCCACTTCTATAAACCTACTCTTGTTAGGCCAAGCTGTTCAGTTTTTTGCTTCTTTCGTGGACGGTTTGGGTTGTCCTCTGCTTCATCTTCTTCATCTGTGGGCACTGTCATTTATGAAAGAAAGAAAGAAAAAAAAAAAAAAAAACACATTATTAAAATAATTTGTCAGTCAAAATTTTTATATATAAAATATTAAATGCGTTATTTTTATTAAAGTTAAACTTCCATAACTTAAAAACAAACGAGGGGAGGGGGGGGTCATAAACTGAATTAAATATGTAGTAGAGGGGTGGGAAAAGTCAATCTACACCAGTGGTTCTCAACCTGGGGGGTCGAATTATAATTTGCCAGGGGTCACCAAATCCTGGGCCGTTTGTGAAGCCTGCACCACTCTCCCAGCCTTTTCGCAGCCATCCAGCAGGGCTGTCCCTGGAGCCTGTGGCTCTTTGTAGCCGCCCATTCAGTTCACAGCATGGGTGGGGGGCAGAGACTAGAGGTCAGCTGACTGGTGAGGAATGTGAAGTGGGAGGGTCTGGAGGAGACCCCATCTCCTGATTTCGGCATAGGTGTCACTGCTGCAAGACACCACAAAGCTGGAGACACAGTGAGTAACACTACCCGTGATTAGAGTTGCCATTAAAAGTCCCCACTACAGTTCTCAGATCAGCAGATGACCTTGATCAAGAGCACCTAAGTTGGCTGATCAGAACTCCCCCAGCATTGCCACTCATCCAATTCCCCCCCACCAAGGAGTAAAAGAAGTAATAAAAAAAGGGATTTTTATAACAGCTTACCTGTAAAATCCTTTTCTTGGAGTACATCACGGGACACAGAGCGACTTAGTCATTACTAATGGGTTATATAGATTACCTTCAGGTGTTGGCACTGGCCAATTCCAAACCGGAAGTACCCTCCCCTATATAAGCCCCTCCCACCCGGGAGCACCTCAGTTTTGTAGCCAAGCAATAAGTGTCCCAAAAAGAGGGGTGGGAGCTCTGTGTCCCGTGATGTACTCCAAGAAAAGGATTTTACAGGTAAGCTGTTATAAAAATCCCTTTTTCTTACATCACGGGACACAGAGCGACTTAGTCATTACTAATGGGACGTCCCAAAGCAATGCCAAATGAGGGGAGGGATACATAAGCTGGGCGCCATCAGGCATGAGGATCTTTTGCGGCCTGCAACACACTGCGCCCAAAGGCGACATCCTCCTGACTTCTAACGTCTACCTGGTAGAACCTAGTAAACGTGTGTACCGAAGACCATGTTGCGGCCTTACATACTTGAGCCAGGGAGGCCTGGTGATGCACTGCCCATGAAGTTCCAACTGCTCTTGTGGAGTGCGCCCTAACTTTGAACGGAGGCGGTCTCTTTCTCAAGCCATAGGCTTGTATTATGACCTGTCGAATCCACTTGGCTAAAGTAGATTTTGATGCTGCCTGACCCTTTCTGGGGCCTTCCGGCAGAACAAATAAAGAATCCGTTCTGCGAATCTGAGCAGTGGCTTTTAGATAAGCTTTAACTGCTCTTACTACATCCAAAGAATGTAATAACTTTTCCTCTACCGAGCTAGGTTTGGGGAAAAAAGAAGGAAGAACCACATCTTGGTTCAAATGAAACCTCGACACCACCTTAGGAAGAAAGGCTGGATGAGGACGTAATACTACTCTGTCCTTATGGACAACCAGATATGGCTCCTTACAGGACAAGGCGGCTAATTCCGATACTCTTTTAGCCGAACAAACGGCTACTAAGAAAATCAATTTCCTGGTGAGAAGAACCAAGGAAATGTGTTGTAATGGTTCAAACGGTTGTTTCTGTAGAACCGACAGAACCAGGTTTAAGTCCCAAGGACATATGGGAATACTAACCGGAGGGCTAATACGCATCACTGCTTGTATAAAGGCTTTGACTAGTGAATGCGAAGCCAAGGGCCTTTGAAAAAATATTGACAAGGCCGAAATCTGACCCTTGATAGTACTCAAGGCAAGCTTCCTATCTACAGCCCACTGTAGGAAGTCCAAAATCCTCCCTATCACGTACTTACGTGGATGCCATTTCCTGGCCTCACACCACGTAATGTACGCTTTCCAGATCCTATAATAGATCTGCCTGGATACCGGTTTCCTGGCATTGATCATGGTAGATACCACAGAATTAGAGAGCCCTCTCCTTTTCAGAATGTGGGCTTCAATAGCCAGGCCGTCAAACCTAGGGCTGGTAAGGAAGGGTGGTATATCGGTCCCTGCGACAGCAGGTCCGGACGATGTGGGAGGGTCCAAGGACTCCTCACTGACATTTTTACAATCTCCGCGTACCATGCCCTTCGGGGCCACGCTGGAGCCACCAGAATCACTGGTTTCTTTTCTACCCTGATTCTGCGGAGTAATCGCGGGTAACAATTGTGGCGGTGGGAATGCATATATCAGCTCGAACTGATCCCAAGGGAACACTAGGGCATCCGAGCCGCAAGCTAGGGGATCCCTTGTGCGAGACACAAATCTGTCCACTTTTGCGTTGAATCTGGATGCTAGCAGATCTACATCCGGTGTTCCCCACCGCTGGCATATTGCCTGGAAAACCTCGGGGTGAAGAGACCATTCCCCCGGGCATAATTGTTGGCGACTTAGAAAGTCCGCTCTCCAATTTTCCACTCCTGGGATGAAAACCGCGGATATGGCTAGGACATATTTTTCTGCCCACTCCAGGATGCAATTTGCTTCCCTCTGGGCTGCACGACTCTTGGTGCCACCCTGGTGATTGATATATGCCACTGCCGTGGCATTGTCTGATTGAATTCTGACAGGGGACCCTTGGAGTTTGGATGTCCATGCTACTAGGGCATACCGGGCTGCTCGTATCTCTAAGAGATTGATGGGCAGGGCCTTTTCCGCATCCGACCACTTGCCCTGGAGAGACCATTGCTCCAGTACTGCCCCCCAGCCTATGAGGCTGGCATCTGTAGTGACCACCTTCCAAGAAACCGGACTGAAGGGTTTCCCTCTTTCCAGATTCTGGGGCACCAACCACCAATGGAGGCTCTTGCGAACGGAAGGGGACAGGGACATTGGTAAGTCTAAAGCCTGAACTTTTTTGTTCCAGGCTGACAGTATGGCCCTTTGCAAATTCCTTGAATGGAATTGACCGTAGGGTACCGCTTCGAATGAAGCCACCATCTTTCCCAGCAGCCTCATGCAGAGGCGTATGGATGGTTTTCTTTTTGTACCCACTAAGTGGGTCAAATCTTTTAAAGACGACACCTTCTCTGGAGGTAAGAAAATCTTTCTCTGATTTGAATCCAGCCTTAGCCCTAAGTATTCCAGACTTTTGACTGGTCTTAGAGCTGACTTGTCCCGGTTGATAATCCAACCGTGATATTCCAGATACTCGATTGTCTTGTGAATAGCTACTTCCAGCTTTTCCACTGAGTGGTCTATTAGTAGCAGGTCGTCTAGATATGCCATTATCGTTACACCCTGTGTTCTTAGATTGGCCAATAATGGGGCCAGAATTTTTGTGAACACTCGTGGTGCTGTGGCCAGACCGAAAGGTAAGGCTCTGAACTGAAAATGGCGCCCTTCTACTGCAAAGCGTAGAAATTTCTGGTGGGCCGGAAAGATGGGAATATGCAGATAAGCATCCTTTATGTCGATTGAGGCTAGCCATTCCTGCCCTTGTAGGGCGGTGGCCACCGATCGGATCGACTCCATCCGAAAAGTCCTGATATTTAGGAACTTGTTTAGCCCTTTTAGATTTAATATGGGCCTCACGTCCCCATTTGGTTTGGGGACTGTGAAAAGGTTCGAGTAAAACCCGAATCCGCTTTCTTCCAGGGGAACCTTCATGATTACACCTTGGAGCAATAGTTGTTCTAGTGCCAGAAGGAGGGATCCTCTCTTTTGGGGATCTCTTGGCACGTTTGACCTCATAAATTGGGCAGGAGTGCCTTTTAACTCCAGCTTGTATCCCAGACTTACTGCGGAGAGCACCCATCTGTCTCTGATGGTGTCCCGCCAGGTCTCTGTGAACAACTGAAGTCTTCCCCCCACCCGATTGAGTGGGGGCAACGCTTCATGCCTTGGGGGGAGGTTTTGTACCTCTCTTGATCCAGGGCTTCTTGTTACCCTGTGATTGTCCCTGATTTATGCCCCCTGAATTTGACCGCGGAGGCCGTCGGAACTGCTTCACAGCCGATGTGCCCGGGACTGGAGAAGTAGGCCTCTTAAAAGAAGGACTTCTACCCTTGTTCTTAACCGGTAAGAGTGAACTTACACCGGCAGAAATTTTCTGGATATATTTGTCCAGATCTTCTCCAAATAAGCGTTCTCCATGAAATGGGAAGCTAACCAGCAGTTTTTTACAGGGAGCTTCAGCAGACCAGTTTTTGAGCCACAGAAGCCTACGCATATGTACTATAGACAGCGTAAAGCGGGAGGCCTGTTGGATTGTATCCTTTATGGCGTCCACCGCAAAACACAAGGCTCTAGGCAGGTCAGCTAGGGCAAGAGCCTGCTGATCTGGTAAGTCCCTTAAGACTTGTTTCAACTGATCTTTCACTGCTTGGCAGACTCCAATCGCTGCTACCGCAGGTTGTGTCACCATACTTGCTGTAGAGAAAGCAGATTTTAGTAAAGACTCCAATTTTTTATCTATTGGGTCTTTGAACATTGGAACATTATCTACTGGACATGTCAGTGATTTGTTAACAGAAGAGATGGCTGCGTCCACTGTAGGGACCCTCCATTTTTTTATGAACTTATCCTCCATGGGATAGATCACCGGAAATCTCTTGGGGGGAGCAAATATTTTATCAGGATGCTCCCAATCCTGGTAAATAAGCCCTTCTAATAAAGGGTGGATTGGGAAGGAACAGACAGCCTGGGGAGCTTTTAGCGACCCCAGCAAGGAAACCGTAGTGGATGGTGGTTCCGCCAGAGGCATTTTAAATGCTGATCAGACCATATTAGTCAGAGACTGAACCCATAATCTTTCAGCCTGAGAAGCTGAGAAAGGTTCTTCCACTGTTGATTCCTCCATAACTGAATCAACCTCATCCTGATCCCCTTCAGGTAGGTCGATCTCTGTGTGGGGCTGTTCCTCCACTAACAGGCACTCTGAAGGAGGAGACGGAGATCGGACGCGCTTTTCCTGAGACAGGGAAGCAGCGATCAATGCTGTTAATCTCTCTTCCAATCCTCCCAGAGTTGAGGATAAAACCTCCTCTGTTATATATACAGGAGCAGGTGGACTGGGGACAGCCGCAGCACCAGGCATTCCTGCGGGGTTTCTACGGCTACTGACCTCTGAATTCTCAGGGGAGATTGGTGCAGTACAAGCATGCCCAATATCCTCAGAGCCCGATGGAGACCCCTTTGGCTTCCTGGAAGATCTATTTCCGGAGCGTCTGGACGACATATCCTTTAAGCACAAAGCTGAGGTATTCCCGTCGTCATACACCAATTTTGCTGGTAATAGTCTAACACAGGTGCTGCTATATACCAGCTGGTGTCCACTAAAGTGCCTTTCTATGGGGATGCCTGCATCAACCGCCTCTGTGTGCCACTGTTTGTTGCTAGCTCTGTTTGCATGCAGCTGACACTTGTACTGTGTCTTTTAACCATGCTGGGACGCCCGCACATGCGCAGAAGCGCCGCGCATCGAGCGTCATCCACCCGCCCCGCCCCTTTTTTTCATAGGAGGCGCGTGCACGCGCCCGCGCGCCCGTGCGCCATTGGCACCCTTTTCGAAATCAAACAGGGGACTAGGAGCCAGGGCCCTTTTTGCCGGAGGGCCTGTGCGGTGGATGAGCGCAGCAACAGGGCAGAGGAAGTGGATTCCCACAGAGAAACTTACCAGCTGCCTGGATCTTTTGACTTGAGAAAACCAAAGATCCACATGACAAGAAAAATGGACTACAGCGGCCTCTAGTGGTTTAACACAGGTACCGCGGTCCCTGTTTTTTTTTTTTTTCTTGACTACTATTAAAATTTTACATTTTCAGTAGTTATAGGCAAACACAGATATTTAGCGGGAATACCGTTAGGTAACAGACAGAAAGACAAATTAGGCTTGGGGGTCCCCCAATAGAACCAAGTTCCTGGGGGCCCCCACTTACCTGATCCCCGCCGCAGGACTTTGTTTGGTCCACAGAAGTCCAAACTTCACCTATCACGGCAGGCATTGTAATTAAACCTTCAGGGACCGGGTTCCCAAGGATTCCACTCCCCTGGACCTGTATAGCACCCTGCACAGACAACATCTTGGTCGTGGGTATGACCAGAGCTCTGGATCCCAGGGTCCAGCCCTCCTAAGAGAAGCATTACAGGCAAAACCTTGCTCTTCTGCTGCAAGGCCCGGGTACCGACCGTTTAGCTATGAAGCTTTTTTGGTGGGATCCGGAACAGCTTACTAAGGCCCAAAAGAACCTGTACGCAAGCCCAGTGAAAACACATGTTACTCTTTGGCCAACACCTTAGACACTGGCAAAAAACTGAGGTGCTCCCGGGTGGGAGGGGCTTATATAGGGGAGGGTACTTCCGGTTTGGAATTGGCCAGTGCCAACACCTGAAGGTAATCTATATAACCCATTAGTAATGACTAAGTCGCTCTGTGTCCCGTGATGTACGAAAAAGAAATAGAGAATACATGAAAGGGAGAGGAAAAAAGTGGGAGGAACAAAGGAAAAAAAAAAAAAAAAAAGGGAGAGAAAGAAGAAAGACAGCTAAAGAGAGGGATGGGAAAAAAAAAAAAAACAGAAAGAAAAAAAAAAAAAAAAAAAAAAACACGAAATTAGGATAGAGAGATAAAAAGGGAAAGAAAGGAGAACAAAGAGGGAGTGGTACATCCTAAAATGTACCATAAGGGGTTTTAATACTGTACGAGCGGAAGGGACTCAGGGAGCGCCAAATGTCCATGGGTTAGGGGCGCAAATTACTTGTCTTGCCTTGGGTGCTGACAACCCACAGCAAGGTAATTTTACTGTTAGGGGTCCCCACTACTTGGGAAATTTTATCAAGGGGCCACGGCACTAGGAAGGTTGAGAACCACTGATCTACACCCATCCAGGGGTTGGGCGCTACTGTTCTAATCAACAAAATAAAAAAAGAATTAAAAAAAATTGGTAAAAACATACTGTATGTTTTAACCACTTCCCACCCGGTCAATAGACAATTGAAGTCCGGGAAGTGGTTTCCTTATCCTGACTGGACATCTATTGACGTCCTGCAGGATAACAGCCGCCGCGCGCATCGCGGCGAACAGTGGAGCGGTGTGTCAGTCTGACACACTGCAACACAGATCTCGGTAAAGAGCCTCTGGCGGAGGCTCTTTACATCGTGATCAGCCGTGATTGGACACGGCTGATCACGTGGTAAACAGGAAGAGCCGTTGATCGGCTGCTCTCCTGACGGGGGGGGGGGGTTCGCGCTGATTGTTCATCGGCGCAGCCCCCCCAGGGAAGCCCCTAACATGTGGATGGCCAGGTACATCCCCCGTGGCCATATCCACATGTTAAAAAACATGCCCAACATATGCCAATCAGTGCCCACAAATGGGCACTGACTAGCACCATAGTAGCACATAACACAGTGATGCCCAGAAATACCCCCCACCAAAGTAACCAGTGCCGCCCATCAGTGTCCCTCAGTGCCGCCTATCAGTGCCCATCATTGAAGAAGAAAAAAAATGTGTAAGTAAATAAGTTAACAGAAAATAAAAACAACATATTTTTCTTCAAAATGTTCGGTCTTTTATTATTCGTTGCGCAAAAAAAAAAAAAAAAAAAAAAAAAAGCAGAGGTGATCAAAAACCACCAAAAGAAAGCTCTATTTGTGGGAACAAAACGATAAAAAAATTGTTTGGGTACAGTGTAGCATGACCGCGCAATTGTCATTCAAATTGCGACAGCGCTGAAAGCGGAAAATTGGCTTGGGCAGGAAGGTGTGCAAGTGCCTGGTATTGAAGTGGTTAAACAAATGCGCCTCTTGTATTTGCCATAAATTTAGAAAGGAGAAGACGTCAAAGCAGAAGTGGAAGATGAAGGCAGTAATCAGTGGTGTCAGATTATCTCTGGTCATCTTTGTGCTACCATTAGAAATGACATGAATACTGGATAAATGGTTTCAAACTCCTCAGTCTACAGGGATACACGTTATAAAAGGGGATTGTTTGAAACTCCAAACAAGATTGTCACAGCTCAGTGGAGGAAAAAGTTGTGCATCAGACGAAAATCTCGCTGGTTTGTGGGCAGCTTCACTAAGGGTTTTAAGTGGTGCCTGGTGGCAGTATTAACAGCAAACTAAACGTTAAAGGCAATGCATGGGCTTGTATACATTTATCTCATTTTGTGCAGGGTGAAATTAATACAATTTATTTTAGTCAGGAAAAGATGAAAATTATGCATTTCAATTTTTCAAATGTGTGAGTTACTGTAAGCAGGAGACATGCTCAATGTTAGGTAAATAGTCTTAATAGCTTGTGTAGTCAATAGACTAAACAGCAGGAAGTTAAAGTGGATGTAAACCCACTCATGATTTCTAAAATTACTTCTATAATGCTTATCTATAAGGATATACATGTCTCCTGCATGTATCCTTACCTGTCAATTATTTCTCCTTTAGCTGTTTGGAGCCCTGCAATACTCCGGATTCTGTGGGTGGGTCTGTTGTCCAGGTCTCGGTGGGTTGAGTTGTGATGTCAGTAGACTCCCCACCCACCTCTACACTCCCCTTGGCCAGGCATCGATATTTCTTAAACTGAACTTGCTGGTCTTGTGGATTATGCCCCATGATCACCAACATCCAGTCAAAACCCAGGAAAGTCACCACATGACTTCAGCATATCCAATTATGCTGAGGTGTGGAGCAGCCAAATCTTGGGAGATCTAGAGAAGAAAGGAGGGGGGGGGGGGGGGGATGTGAAGGGCACAGAATGCCTCTCTTATACTCCTGCATGAGATAAGGAAATCACCTGTCAGTCACAGCAAAGGGGAAGAAACAGACACCTATTTCTCTCTGTCTGTTTTTAATCTTACTGAAGAAAGATGAGAGGGTTGCTCAGAGCTGGATTAATTCTTCATGGCAAGATGAAATGACATCCTCTGTTGTAACAGATAAGAGTCAATTAAAAAAAAAAAAAAAGTTTTTTGGGTTTACATCCACAAAAACAGCCAAATGAACAAGGGCCTGTGACAATGAGCTTTGGTCAATGGCATCAGTTTGGCATGCTTCTGTGATCATTTAGACTTTTATCAACAAGTGCTTTTAACCTGCTTCAAGTAAGTTTTGCATTCGAATAGGCTTTATGGGAAAACTATCCCCTTTTGAAGCCTTGAAATGAAAGTTTTTTTTTTTTTTTTTGAGCAGGGAGTAAAAAAAGGTTTTGAAGCAAATTCTGCAAGTAACTAACAATTAGTAGGGTACATACAGGTTACTACACGATGGGTAACCCAATAATAAATGAAGCAACAAAGCAAGCATGGTGGGGGAATAAAAAACACACACACACACACACACACACACACACACATCCCTGTAGCAGACCATAGCACCAAAGGACAACTTGCAATTAACACAAAAAACTTTATAACAAAATGTTAACAAAAAAAATAAAACATATTTTCAATAAAAATATGACAAGGAATACTAGGAAAACCATGTAGGTCACCAATTCCGATACCTTGTTCTGAAAATTATAGTTGCCCGACTGTCAAGTTGCTCCAATGGTTTAAAAACTTGAACTTGCCAACATGGACAGGTATTCAGTTTGTACTTCTCTCTGACTGGCGGTATTTGGGTAAGTGACGTATTAAAGCCATACACCACCATCACTCTTACAGGTAACCAATGACAGTCTACATAGTTCTCTTATAAAAAAATAAATAAAAAAAAGAACAAAAAAAAAATAAAAATAAAAAGTTTCCTTTTAATGGGCTCTTGGCATGTCAGGTGTTCATTATAAGCTTGTTAAATGATAGAAAAACAGGTTATACTAACCTGCTGACCAAATCTTCAGCATCTTGTCCCATGAACCACTGCAAAACTAAAACAAACAGAATTAGCCACATGCCTTTGCTGAAATGCAACATGCAATTTACGTACTTCCTAGAACTTGATCTCCGCCTGAAAAATGCTACTTATCTGGCTAGAATACTGACCCACTGACTTCAATTACTTTCCAAGACACTAGCATAAGCAGGTAAGAAAAGTCAGAGTAAATTAAAGTATGCCTTATCAGCATATTTGTACTGGGTTAGAAACGTAAGTATTGAAGCCAGAGAGACAGCAAAGGCAGCCTCTATGATTCTCTGAGGAAAGGTTTACTTTAACCTACATCTATATAGCAATATGTATAGTGCTTTTGTAAATGGGGACTAAAAATAAAAAAAATATATACAAGTTGTTCATAAATATTACATTTTTTATTAACATTTTCAGCCAAAAGGCGGAGCTCTAGGCTACTTTTCACATGTTCAAGTTGTCTGCTGTCCACCAAGTTAAAACACAACCTAAAAACAGTCCGAGCACCAACTCATTCTCACCACCAAATCTGTTCAGAGGATTTTCTCTGACTTTTCATTCAGTTTCTCCCTTTTTAGAAATACCATGAAATGTTTTGCGACATTAGTGTCACAGTTAAACCATGTATTAAATGTGTATTGCTAAAACATACATACATACATACATACATACATACATACATACGGCTGGTCCAAAATTTTAGAACATCCCTTTCCCCAGTTTTTACTGAAGAGCACAGTACAAATAAAACTCGGAGTTAAAAAATAGGCTTTGTACTCACCGTAAAATCCTTTTCTCTGAAGTCCATGGACGGACACACCTCTGGCTATAACCCCTCACCCTGCACTCAGCAGCTCAGTTCATCAAAAAAGCAGTACAAACATAAAAAAGGAGGAGGGGTGGGTGCTGTGTCCGTCCATGGACTTCAGAGAAAAGGATTTTACGGGGAGTACACAAATCCTATTTTCTCTTTCGTCCATGGACCGACAGAGCTCCTTTATTCTTGACCTTATGGACGTCCCCAAGCAGTGTCAAAAAAAAAAAAAACACGCACACAAAACACACACACCACACACACACGGAGGGGTGGGAAAAGCAAGCAAAGAAACAAAAAATTCCACCCAAAACAACCAGAGCTACTCAACGGAGGAGTTGCAACCTTAAACGGCCGCCTGCAAAACTTTGCGACCGAAGCAAGCATCCGCACATCAACCTTGTAAAACTTAGTGAAAGTGTGAACGGACGACCAAGTCGCCGCCTTACACACCTGGGAGACAGACGCTTGATGTCGGAAAGCCCAAGAGGCACCTGTTGCCCTGGTTGAATGCGCCGTGACAGGAAAGGGAGGCACCCACCTTTTTAGGGCATAAGCCTGAAATCACGATCTGTCTGATCCACGAGAAATGATGGCCGACGAGACCGCCAGGCCTTTCTTTGGACCAGTCACTGACACAAACCGTGAGTCTGACCTCCGAAAACGGAGCTGTAGCAGATAGATACACCCGCAGAGCTCGGACCACGTCCAAGGAATCCCAACTGCATCCCAACCTCTTTGGGATGCGACCGCCGAGGACACAAGGATGGAAGCACAATGCCCTCATTTAGATTAAAAGCCAAAAGAACCTTCGGAAGAAACGAACGCTGCGGGTGTAGCACCACTTTATCCTTGTGGAGGATCAAGTAGGGAGACTTGCAAGACAAATCCGCCAATTCACAAACCCTCCTGACTGATGCAATAGCCACCAGAAAGGCAACTTTCTGAGAGAGTGTCAAAAGGGGAATGTTCTCAAACGGAGGTTTCTGAATTACCGAGAGCACCAGATTCAAATCCCATGGAGGCAGTGGTAGTCGAACCGGAGGAGCCACATGTCGAACCCCTTGCACAAATGTACTCACCAGTGAATGAGCCGATACTCTCCCCACGGAGCCACCAACGAGTCTGTCGCGTCCGCCCAGGGATCTTTGGACCTGGCCACAAACCTCATTATCTTCCGATTGAGTCGAGAAGCCAGAAGATCCACGTCTGGCGTGCCCCATCTCAGGCAAAGGAGTCAAAACACATCCGGGTGTAGCGACCATTCTCCTTGGTCCAACATCAGGCGACATCGGTAGTCCGCTTACCAGTTTTCTACGCCCGGAATGTATACGGCCGATAGAGCCGGCTCGCTCCGCTCTGCCCACCGCAGGATGTGAGCGACCTCCAATGCAGCAGCCAAGCTTCTTGTTCCTCCTTGATGGTTGACATACGCCACCGCCGTGGCGTTGTCCGACTGGACGTCCCTGCAGCCTCTGTGACCATTGTGGAGAGGCACTGCCTGATTGCCCGAAGTTCCAGCACATTGATCGGCAGGCAGGATTCTTCCTGCGTCCAGCGACCCTGTGTCGACTGTACGCCCCCAAACTCCCCCCCCCCCCCCCCCCCCAACCGGTCAAGCTGGCGTCCGTCATGATCACCGTCCAGTGAAAGGGAAGGAACGACTTTCCGGACTGAAGGGCCAGAGATCTCAGCCACCAGACCAGGCAAGCCCTGACTAGTTGGCTTACCCAGATTTAGCCCATGATAGCAATTTCTCGCCATCTCAGCAGAGCCAGAATGAAGGCGAGAACCTTGGTGAAAACCTTTGGTGCCGACGCCAGGCCAAAGGGGAGAGCTACAAATTGGTAGTGATCGTCCCTGACTGCAAAGCGCAGAAATCTCTGATGCCTGATGTATATGGGGACATGCAAGTATGCAACCTTGCTGTCCAAGGATGGCAGAAAATCCCCCATATGAAGTGCAGCAACCACAGAGCGAACTGATTCCATCCTATGCCTTCGTACTTTTACAAAAGGTGTTGAGGGCCTTGAGATCCAGGATTGGACGGACCCCGTCCTTTTTTGGGACTACAAACAGATTGGAGTAGAAACCCTGAAACCTTTCCTGCAGCGGCACAGATACTATTACCCTGCGCATCAGCAGGTCCTGCACTGCCCCAAACAGGGCGTTCCGACGAGCCGGAGGAAAAAAAAAAAAAATAGGATTTTTATAACATTTTACCTGTAAAATCCTTTTCTTGGTGTACACTACGGGACACAGAGCCAGTCATTACATAGTGGGTTAAGGGTCACCAGCGGTGATTGGACACTGGCACAACCAATTGAAGACAGTTCCCCTCCATAGAACACCTCCCATCAGTGAAGTACCTTAGTTTTGTAGCAAAGCAGCAAGGTTCCCATAAGAAGGGGGGGGGGGGGGGATCTCCGTGTTCCGTGGTGTACTCCAAGAAAAGGATTTTACAGGTAAGCTGTTATAAAAATCCTATTTTATTTATTTACCGTACACCACGGGACACAGAGCCAGTCATTACATAATGGGACGTCCCAGAGTAATGCTCAATGAAGGGTGGGAGACAGATGAAGCAGGCCGCTTACGGACAAGAAGCCCTATAATGCTGCCTGCAGCACACTACGCCCAAAGGCGGCATCCTCATGTCCTTTCACATCTACTTGATAGAATTTGGAAAATGTATGGACTGAAGACCAAGTTGCAGCTTTACAGATCGGAGTCATCGAAGCCTGGTGATGCACTGCCCATGAAGCACTTATCGCCCTGGTAGTGTGCGCCTTAACAGAAAAAAGGAGGAATCCTGTGCTTTAAACCATAAGCTTTAATAATTACTTGTCGAATACACCTAGAAATGGTGGATCTTGATGCCGCTTGTCCTTTCTTGGGACCATCTGGCAAAATAAACAAAACATCTGTTTTACGTATCTGAGCAGTTGCCTGCAGATACACCTTTACTGCTCTCACTACATCTAGAGAGTGCAATCATTTTTCCCCCGCTGTCTGCGGATCAGGAAAAAATTAAGGCAGAACAATATCTTGATTCAAATGAAACGCCAACACCACCTTTGGTAAAAAAGGTAGGATGGGGGGGGGGGGGGGGGGGGGGGTCGTAGAACAATTTTGTCTTTGTGACAAATTAACCTCTTCACATCCCACCCACAAGAGGGATCTCCCATCCTGGTTGGACGTCATACAACGTCCTGAGCTTCCCGGCCGTCTAGGGGGTGCGCGCGCCATCGCTTGGGACCCGGTGCGCGTGCCTGGCGGCCGCGATGTCCGCCGGGCACCCACAATTGCCCGCAAGCACGGCAGGATCGTGGATGCGTGTGTGTGTGTGTGTGTGTGTGTGTGTGTGTAAACACAGAGATCCATGTCCTGTCAGCGATGAGGAGACCGATGTATGTTCCCAGTACAGAGGAACACACATCGGTCTCCTCCCCTTGCGAGTCCCCTGCCCCTACAGCTAGAATCACTCACTAGGGAACATTTAACCCCTTCAGCGTCCCCTAGTGTTAACCCCTTCCCTGCCAGTCACATTTACACAGTAATCAGTGCAGTTTTATAGCACTAATCGCTGCATAAATGTGAATGGTCCCAAAAATGTGTCAAAAGCGTCCGATATGTCCGTCGCAATGTCTCGGTCACAAAAACAAAAAATGCAATTACTCTATCCCCTATATTGTAGACGCTATAAAAAAACTTTTGCGCAAACCAATTAATAAACGCTTATTGCGATTTTTTTTACCGAAAAAATAAATAAATAATGCATATCGGCCTAAACTGAGGGAAAAAAAAACGTTTTTTTTTTATAGATTTTTTGGGGATATTTATTATAGCAAAAAGTAAAAAAATATATATTTTGGTTTATAGCGCAAAAAAGAAACCGCAGGAGGTGATCAAATACCAAGAGAAGGCTCTATTTGTGGAAAAAAAAATTGTCAATTTTGTTTGGGAGCCACATCGCACGACCGCGCAATTGTCAGTTAAAGCGACGCAGTGCCGAATCGCAAAAAAAGTGCTCTGGTAAGGAAGGGGGTAAATTCTTCCGGGGCTAAAGTGGTTGAATAAGGCTCTTTACAAGAAAGAGCGGCTAATTCTGATACTCTCCTAGTAGAAGAGATAGCAATCAAAAAGGCCAATTTCCTGCTCAAAAAAAGGATCAAAGGAATATGGCGAATAGGTTCAAAAGGTTGCTTTTGCAATACTGACAATATCAAATTCAAATCCCATGGGCACAAGGGAGACTTGACTGGCGGATTGAGCCGCAGTACCCCCTGAATGAAAGCCCGAACTAGGGAATGAGATGCCAGCGGACTTTGAAAAAAAAAAGACTGATAGAGCCGATATTTGACCCTTGATGGTACTAAGGGCCAATTTCATATCCACTCCCAACTGGCAAAAGGTGAGAATCCTACTTATGTTATACTTCTGAGGATTCCATCCTCTGGTTTCACACCAGGAAACATATGCCTTCCATACTCTATAGTAGATAAGCCTGGATGCTGGCTTTCTAGCATTAATGAGTGTAGAAAGAACTGGACCAGAGATCCCTCGTTTCTTCAAAATGTGGGTCTCAGTAGCCAGACCGTCAAATTTAGCTTTTGTAAGGAAGGATAGAACACTGGACCCATCTTTATGATCTCGGCGTACCAGGGCCTTCTGGGCCAATTTGGGGCCACTAGGATTACTGGAATTCCCTCATTTTTGATCCTGCAAAGTAGACTTTGTAAGAGAGGGATCGGAAGAAATGCATAGATCAGTGAGAACTGATTCCAGGGAATTATTAGAGCATCCGATCCGTAAGCCAGAGGATCGCTCATCCTGGATACAAAGTTGTCCAACTTCTTGTTGAACCTGGAAGCTAGCAGGTCTACATCCGGGGTCCCCCATTTCTGACATATGGCCTGAAAGACATCAGGGTGGAGAGACCACTCTCCTGGTGATAGCTGCTGGCGACTCAGATAGTCCGCTCGCCAGTTTTCTACCCCTGGAATGAAGATTGCAGAGAGACAAGGAACATGATCTTCTGCCCATGCCAAAACCTGATTCACCTCCTTCTGAGCACCCCGACTGTGGGTGCGTCCTTGGTGATGGATGTAAGCTACAGCAGTAGCATTGTCGGATTGAATACGAACGGGGTGGCCCTGTAACCTGTGTGTCCAGGTTCTGAGGGCTAGATATACTGCCCGAATCTCCAGTATGTTGATGGGCAGGCTCCCTTCGGTCTTGGCCCAGCTTCTTCTAACACTGCTCCCCAGCCCAATAGGCTGGCATCCGTAGACACCACCTTCCAGGTGACTGGGAGAAAGGATCTTCCCTTCTGCAAGTTCTTGGTTTTTAACCAACTGAAGCGTTTGCGCACTTGTAGAGACAGGCGCATGGGTAAATACAGAGCTTGAATCTTCCTGTTCCAGGCGGCTAAGATACTGCCTTGAAGTAGTCTCGAATGAAACTGGGCGTAAGGGACAGCCTCGAAGGAGGCCACCATCTTCCCTAATAGCCTCATGCAAAGGCGAATAGACGGCCCCTTCTTTGCCTTAACCTTGTGGATCAGGTCTTTTAGAGACTTGATCTTTGGCTCTGGCAGGAATACCCTGCTTTGGGCTGTGTCTATGATCATGCCCAAATACTCTACCCTTCTTTGGGCTTGTAGAGAGGACTTCTGTAGGTTTACGATCCATCCTAAATGCTCCAGGTACTTTACTGTAGTGAGTACGGCGTGATCTAATCCTGCCACTGACTGATCTATTACAAGTAGATTGTCTAGATAGTCTGTTACCGCTATGCCCTGTGTCCTCAGATTTGCCAACAGGGGGGCTAACACCTTTGTGAATACTCTGGGCGCGGTAGCCACACCAAAAGGGCAGAGCCACAAACTGGAAGTGGCGATGTTCTAATGCGAACCTTAGGAATTTTTGGTGAGCGGAATGGATAGGCACATGTAAATATGCATCCTTGATGTCTATAGATGCCATAAATTCTCCACCTCGTAAGGTGGCAGCCACGGATCGAATAGTTTCCATTCGGAAATGGCGAATGTTCAGAAACCGATTTAGAGATCTTAGATCCAGGATGGGTCTGACGTCTCCATTTGGTTTTGGAATCACAAAGAGGTTTGAATGAAAACCTGCACCTTGCTCTTTTAGAGGTACTTCTGTGATCACCCCTTGAGACAGCAAGTGATCCAATCCTTTGAAGAAGAATCCTCTTTTTAGTGGATCTTTGGAGAGCCTTGAACTTCGGAACTGAGAAGATGGGATCTCTCGAAATTCCAGTTTGTACCCTAGGGATACTGTGGATACTACCCACTTGTCCTGGATTTCTGTCTGCCATGCCGCTGAAAATTGTTTTTGCTTGTTAGCTTTTGAACCCCACGACTTCTTGTTCTTCTTGGCCTGGCTTTTTCTTTAGCCTTTGTGGCTGGCAGAAAATGCAGTCGCCACTGGCTGGAGGCAGATCTTTATGAAATTTATGATGCAATTTACTTCCACTGCAAAAAAATAAAATAAAAAAAAAAACCCATCAAAAGATTATCATTTGATCCCAATCAATGAGTGTCCCTGGAAGCGGGGCACCACAAACTCTGCAGTGTGCAGGCTCCAATTCATCACATTTCACAAGCATGAATTTAAAAAAAGGTGGCACTAAAAACACAGTGCACAAAGATTAAAAGGGTCACCTTTTGCAACATATTACACCTATATTCAGGGTGTAACATGTTACAGATGCACTGGCCGCCATTCTGACAGCTGGTGCACTGGTCCCCCCCGACAACTAGCTGTCAGGTTCTGCAACAAAGGCGCCCATGTGGGGCTCTGCCCATCCGGCTGCACCATCCATTCAGTGTTCTGTGAATGGAAAAAATGACAAGGTGCGGCTTGTCCTTTGACCAATCAAAACAATCCCAGTGCGAGATAAATTCCTTTTACTGCTGCTGTAATCACCATGTCGGATGTCAAAAGTCGGATGGTTAGGACGAGGATCCTACTTTGATCTGACTTCAATGATATTCAATGGGCTGAAGTAGGATGAAAGTCGGGCTGAAGTAGGATCAAAGTCGAACCCAAAGTAGTACAGGAAGCATTTTCAAAGTCGGACCGACTTGTGTCGGACCAGTTAAGACGGCTCTTGTAGCGTCATGAGCTCCCAATGTCGGAGCGTTTGTTGTACCAGTGTAAACCCAGCCTTAAACTGCTTAGGATTCAATAGAAAATGGGGCGTTTTTAAAAGTTGACCAGCAGTACACATAATCTGTACAGTCATAAAGCTTACCTACATTTTTACACTGATGACAAATGAGCAGAACCTAGGTATCATACATTTACTTAAAAATGCAGAAGCAGCAAGTGAAAAAATGTTAAATATCCGGGATATATGTAAAGTTTAGGATAATATAGAAAACCTACACACAAATGAAACAGAACCAGACAATCCAAGAATAAAAACACTAAACACACACCTTGGTTCCTGATCCATCCACTGCTATAGAATCCACACTACCAGCATGACCTCGGCAGCAATGAAGCGCCTTCACTTTGTTCCGCTCTGCATTCCATTCCCATAGGAGTATGGTCTGGTCAATTGAAGCACTCAGAAGCAAGCAGGTCAGGCCATCTGTCAAATACAACTAACTGTCAAGTTCATCTAAAGCACTAAAAAAAAAAAAGGTGTGATAAAACCACAAATAATGTGTGCACAGGATAAGTCGAATTAAATAGCTCATCTAATAGAAAAAAATACCTTTTTTGATCCAAGCCACATCCTTCACAACTTCACTGTGGCCTGCAATGGTCATAAGTGGCTTCCCCTCTACTGACCAAATCCTACTGGTCTTGTCATATGAGCCAGTTAGTATCCTAACAGTAAGAGAACAGAATCAATGTATATGAGATGTGAAATACATAACCAATGAAAAAAAAAAAAAAAAAAAAAAAGAGAAAATAAACTGACGTACCACTCTTCACTTCCAGCAATAGAGCTGACCCAGTCATCATGAAGCATGCATTCTTCAGGTTGTGGGGCCGTAATCTTTTCTACATATTCAATTACAACAACATCTTCCTATTGTGAAAGGACATTAAAATTAATATGAAGTACCAGGAAAAGGACTTTTTTTTTCCCCCTTTAGCAGAGTCTGGTGAGATTTAAGAATTACAGTTATCTAAAATAAAGAGCCATAACCTTGTGTTAAAGATTTGTGAATTGATCATCATCTCGGACGTCTATAAGAACCATGGGCAAATATAGCAATAACATATCATAATTTTATTCACTACAGATAGGTCTTCCTCATTTGTAGTTGCAAGCATCTTCCGTGTGCATAACTTAAAGCAATTGTAAAGGATTAAACTTTATTTTTTTTATACTTACCTGCACTGTGCAATGCACAGAGGAGCCCTGATCCTCCTCTTCTGGGGTCCTCCACCGGCGCTCTTGGCTCCAAGCCACTTGATATGGGGGCACTTGTGTGAGCTCATTCCCAAGCCGGCTGTGTCCATAGACACACAGAGCATGGCTTGGCCCCACCCCTGCACTGGTTTGTTTGACAGCAGCAGGAGCCAATAGCTCCCACTACCGTCTATGAGTCAAATGAGGAGGGAGAGAGCATCTGCATTGGATGGAGATACGGCAAGTGTAAGTGGGGCTGGAGAGAGGGGTTGCATGTAAAAGTTGTTTTTTTTTTACCTTAATGCATTAAAAATGTAGAATAAAAAAAAATGTTCAATAAACACAACACACCACTTTTTGCCCTTAGAACTACTTTAAAAGCCTCTCCTTACCGCAAAAACCCATCTAATGAGTGCTGCAAGGACTAAAAATGAATAAAGGCTGTCGTAATTCTGGTGGGTTATGCCATAATGTACTAGTATGCACAGCATATTAGTACATTATGACAGACTTGCCTATCAAAAGGTGCCCTCCAGCATTTGCGGTGGGATCGATCCAGCTGGCCCCTGGCACTTCCATCTACTCCTGGATCTTCCTTCCGGGTCCTGTGCCTTTGGAAGTTTCATAGGCCGTGCTACGATGTTGTAACTCCCGCGCATGCGCGAGGGAGTCACATCGCCACAGATCGGGGCCGTAAATGTTCGCTGCGCTGCGCATGCATGGCTCAGCGTACATGACAGATGACAGGCAGGAGGATGCATTTATAGCAAGAGACCAATAGGGTTTCTTAGATCATAAATACCCTGCCTGTCAGCATATTTTCAAAAAAATTGCCTTTACTAAAAAACACAGAAATCACAGATTTCAAATATATGGAACGAACGACCTCACAAGTGGTATTTACAACTCAAACATTAACACACTTCCTGAATCAGCCAAGTTGTGACACTGCAATGCTCTTTAACTACTTGTCGACCTGCTCATGTACATTTACTGTGGCAGGTCAGCTCTCCTGCGCGAACCGATGTACCTGTATGTCGGTCTGTGCAAGGAGGATAGCGGGAGCATGCCCGTGATCGCTGTATACAGAGACAGAACAGGGAACTGCCTATGTAAACAAGGCAATTTCCCGTTCTGCCTAATGACGACATGTCAGAGATCTTCTGTTCCCAGTGATCTCTGTCATGTTCCTGGTAGCCCATTCCATCTACAGTTAGAACACACCCAGGGAAAACACCTATCCCTTTGATCGCCCCCTAGTGTTAACACCTTTTCTGCCAGTGTCATCTTTACGGCACTGATGTAATGTCACCGGTCCACAAAAAGGGTTATTTGGGGTCAGACTTGTCCACCGCAATGTCGCAGTCCCGTCATTACTAGTAAAAACTATTTAAAAAAAATAAATAAAAGTCCCTAAATCTATCCTGTAGTTTGTAGACGCGATAACTTTTGCGCAAACCAATCAATATACGCCTATTGAGATTTTTTTTTTTTTAACCAAAAATATATATTGGCCTAAACTAATGAATATATATTTTTTATATATATTATTTGGGATATGTATTATAGCAGAAAGAAAAAAAAAATTTCTCTAAATTGTCTTTGTTTATAGCGCAAAAAATAAAAACCTGCAGAGGTGATAAAATAACACAAAAATAAAGCCATTTGTGGGCAAAAAAGGACAATTTTGTTTGGGTACAGCATCGCACGACTGCGCAATTGTCAATTAAAGCGACGCAGTGCCGTATCGCAAAAAATGGCCTGGTCATTAAGGGGGGCAAATCCTTCCGGGCCTGAAGTGGTTAATGCAAGTTCTTCACAGTCATTGGAGTTTACCACTTGACATGGTAAATGGCTAGGACTAGATTGAAGTGGACCCTTATACAATCACACATGGGAAAGACAAAAACAGTACACTACACGAATGCAGCATTTGTCCTGGTGTAATTACTTTACACTATAATTCTATCATACGATTACAGTATTAAACAGAAGAACACAACATTCTACAGATTGCAGTGGCCTCTACAAGCGAAAGCATAAAATTTTCTAAATCAGGGTCAAGAATCAGTGTTCACAAGCAAGCTGATCAACAAGATTTCCCTGAAATTCTATTTGTGAGTACACTCAACCCATATCAAGACTAGGATGCAATCACTTACTGTAGACATGCCCTCTGTTTCCATATGCTTGATAAGTGGGAGCCGCAAGAATTGGCTCTTGACCAGGAAGTCAAACTCCACATGTTTGTGATCTTCTGTAACAACACAACAGAAAACTCATTATTGATATACAATATGCTTACAAGGTATCTTAAATGTGATAAATCAAAAAAAGTGAAGCATAACATACCAGATTTGCTTTCAAGTACTTTGTTGACAACATTGCTAAGGTCTATAACCTCAGAGGAAGCTGGAATAGAAAATGGGACATCATCGATTTCATACCTAAAATAAAGAGAGAGGATAACAATATCAGTTTATTGCAAATTCAAAGTGTGTGTGTGTGTGTGTGTGTGTGTGTGTGTGTGTGTGTGTGTGTGTTGCACCGAATGGGTTTTTTGGTGCCAAAACCGATACCGAAAATGAAAAATACACTAGGCCGAAAACCAATACCGAAAAGGGCGGGTTTTTAAAAAAAAAAAAAAAAAAAAAAAAAAAAAAAAAAAGTATAAATTTTTATATAACACATTGCTAATGGTATTCGCAAAATTTCCATGCGGTGCACCTCTAGCAGACATGGTCAGAGACTGCAGACATGGTGCAGGAGATCAAGGCAGCCTCACCATTGCCCATCATTTGCAGCCTGCCTGTGCCTCACCAGTGCCCAGCATAGTCAGTATACGGTGTATATAGAGTATACAGTCAGTATATGTGTACAGTGGTCAGTGTATGGAGTATACAGTCAGTATATAGGTGTACAGTGATCAGTGTATCCCCTGCCACTCTCTCCTCACTCACACAGCTCTCTACCTGCAGTCATCCTTCAGACCGCCCTCTCTCTGGTGACATCACCTCCTCTTCCGCCCTTCATACGTCATCGCCCAGCCTTTTCTTCACACGTGGGTTGTGCTCTACTGAAGTAACCCATTTCCGAGGGCTGTGATTGCTGGACATGTGTGCGTGTCCCCAGTGTCTACACCTCCTTACTCTGCCCGGTCGCTCCTGTGTCCCCCCATAAGGGGCACACGGGGCAGAGAGAACGCTGTGCTGTGTGTCCGCAGTGTGAGTGCGGAGAGGGAACCATCATTGTAGGACACGCCTTCACTCGCGGTGTTAGCGTTGTACACTCTGTCCTGGGGAGACACCCCGTAATGGGCGGCATCAGGGACGAGGCCCAGCACCCATTTTCTGCGTTTTTTTTCTTTTGACAAATTGAAGAAAAAGGCCATTTTCAGACAATAGGTTTCGGCGCATCACACACACACACACACACACACACAGAAATTACACTTTGCTACAACGTAAAATAGTGAGTGTACAGTTTGTATAACAGTGTAAATTTGCTGTCCCCTCAAAATAACTCACACAGCCGATAATGTCTAAACTGCTGGCAACAAAAGTACACCCCTAGAGTGAAAATGCCCAAAGTGTAAATATTTTGTGTGGCCATCATTATTTGAGGACTGCCTTAACCCTCTTGGAGTTCACCAGAGCTTCACTGGTTGCCACTGGAGTCCTCTTCCACTCCAGAACTACATCATGGAGCTGGTGGATGTTAGAGACCTTGCGCTTCTTCACCTTCCGTTTGAGGATGCCCCACAGATGCTCAATAGGGTTTAGGTCTGACATGCTTGGCCAGTCCATCACCTTTACCCTCAGCTTCATTAGCAAGGCAGCGGTCGTCTTGGAGGTGTTTGGGGTCGTTATGTTGCAATACTGCCCTGTGGCAAAGTCTCCGAAGGGAGAGGGATCATGCTCTGCTTCAGTATGTCACAGTACATGTTGGCATTCATGGTTCCCTTAATGAAATGTAGCTCCCAGTGCCGGCAGCACTCATGCAGCCCCAGACCATGACACTCCGACCACCATGCTTGACTGTAGGCAAGACACACTTGTCTTTGTACTCCTCACCTGGTTGCCGCCACACACGCTTGACACCATCTGAACCAAATAAGTTTATCTTGGTCTCATCAGACCACAGGACATGGTTCCAGTAATTCATGTCCTTAGTCTGCTTGTCTTCAGCAAACGGTTTGCGGGCTTTCTTTTGCATCATCTTTAGAAGAGGCTTCCTTCTGGGACAGCCATGCAGAACAATTTGATGCAGTGTGCGGTGTATGATCTGAGCACTGACAGGCTGACCTCTGCAGAAATTCTGGAGGCACTCATACGTCTATTTCCCAAAGACAACCTCTGGATATGACGCTGAGCATGTGCACTCAACTTCTTTGGTCGACTATGGCGAGGTCTGTTCTGAGAGGAACCTGTCCTGGTAAACTGCTGTATGGTCTTGGCCACCGTGCTGCAGCTCAGTTTCAGGGTCTTGGCAATCTTCTTATAGCCTAGGTTATCTTTATGTAGAGTTGCACTGCACTCCTGTGATCCACAGAGGTAGAGCCAAAGATGCTTTTGCTGTACTTTTACTATAACTCTTTTTCACTCCAACCAAAACTAGAAAAAAGGCTTTGACTGAAAATCCTCTTTAATAGTTAAAGTATAACTGAATGCAAACAACATATTTAATAACCACTTCCCACCCGTACACTGTACATGTACGGCCGGGTGGGCGCCCTCTCCTGAGTGGATGTTCAGGAACATCCCTCAGAAGGAGGGGGATCCCGCGCACAGCAGCGCGATCCCAATGCGCTCATGTCACCCGGACACAGCGCATCTCAGATCGGCAGGAGGGCTCTGTGATTCACCCTCCTGATCACGATGGCCTTGTCCAATCACAGCTGTCATGTGATGTAAACAAAGCCGGTTGCTAGGCGATCGGCTCTCCTCACACATTAGTTGTCGTGAGGAGAGTGGATCGCTGCAGCTGGCTGGTAATCAGCGAGTATGAGCTGTTTTTTTACAGCTTTTTACTCACTGATCACCAGCCTAGTGTCCCCACACAGTGTAAAACACACATGTCCCCACACACACGCACACCCCCCCCCCCCCCACATACGTAACAGTAAAATCACATGTCCCAATGATTATCTGCACACATGTCCGTGATCACCTGCGCACATCTGTACATGATCATTTGCAGACATATGTCCGTGATTACACAAACCAATTATACACCTAATGGGATTTTTTTTTTACCAAAGACATGTAGCAGAATACATTTTGGCTTAAATTTATGACAAAATAAGATTTTATTGGATTTCTTTTAATATAGAAAAAATAATTTTTTCCCAAATTTCCGCTTTTTTTTGCTTATATCGCAAAGAATAAAAAACAGAGTCATGAATGAAAACCACCAAAATAAAGCTCCATTTGTGCGAACAAAATGATAAAAATTTCATTTGGGTACAGAGTAGCATGACCACGCAATTGTCATTGAAAGTGCGAGAGTGCTGAAAATTGGCCTGGGAAGAAAGGGGGCTAAAGTGCCCAGTATTGATGTGGTTAAAGAGGAGGAATAAGGGTCTGGTCTGACTTTGGGGGGACCCCCACACTGTTTTTTTTTGGCGTAGGTGGGTTCCCCTTGAAATCCATACCAGACCTAAGGGCCTGGTATGCTCTTGGAGGGGAACCCATGTCGGTTTTTTATTTTAAATTTGGCGTGGAGTTCCCCCTCATGATTCATACCAGATACCAGCTCTGTGGGAGGGAGAGGTTTGCCCTAGAGCCGGTTCATACAGGGGCGCCTTCCTGTAAAGTTGCCTCACTATGAACGGGGATCCGACTTGGAGGCAACTTCCATTGAAATCAATGGGTACAAGTCGCCTAGAAGTCGGATTGAAGCCTCCCTACGAAAAATTAAAAGTCAGCAGCTACAAATACTGTAGCTGCTGACTTTTAAAATATGGACACTTACCTGTCCTGGGCGCCCGCAATGTCAGCACCCCAGCCGATCTTTGGATCGGCTGTCGGGTGCAGCTGCCACCATTCCAGTTCAGTTCCTTACTTTGCATGCGCGAAGCACGCTGCGATTTCTAATTGGTCCGGCAGCAGCGGCACATTGCCGAGAGATGGCACCCTATCTCCTGGGAGTGGGGAACAGTACCTGTAAAATGCCGGTACCTGTTCCCCCCTGAAAGCTGCCAATTGTGGCACCGGGGGGGGTAGAGATGGATAAATGGAAGTTCTTCTTTTGGGTGGAACGTCGCTTTAATGTTGTAGGTTTGCCTGTAAGGCAGATATGCCCCTCTCGGTCATGGTTATCAACAAAAACGAAAGAAAATCCCAAATTCTGGAGTTGTCAGCAGAATAGAATAGAATAGATGTGAAATCTTCCAATTGGGGACACAAGTTTTGGTGATGAACTCCCTCATCACTTGGGAGGGATTTTCTCTCACTTCCTGTTTTAGCCATAAACAGGAAGTGAAGGAAAGTCTCCCCAGTGGCAAACACCGACAAGGTCCCCTTCATACTCCCTCCAAATGGTTCTACTTTAAACCTACACAGCCCAATGATCACAAACAGTGCTCAAGTGAGTTGCATCGCTTACAGAATAGCATAAAATTAATTACATTAATCTCAGAAAACTTTGCTTTAAATAGACTCTCCCATATAAACGTTGATTGTTTTTTGCCGGATCTTGGGACGAAAAGGACAATCCCGTACCAATAGCAGCATCCATGTACCTGGGCCGTGATACACATAGAGATGTCAGAAGAAATGTACACAAAATTCTGAACTCACTTCTTATTCTGGGTGAAGAATCGAGCCTGGATCTGCGCCATGGCCGGGAACTCCAAAGGATCAAGCAGCGCCTATAGATCTATCCTCCTGCGAGATCAGACAGATGCAGTCAACCACGTGTTACACGGAGCATGCCTGTCAGCCGAAAACATCGATCTGGAGCAACTCGTCTGGCCTGACCTTAAAGGACCACGACACGAACATCCTACATCAGCAATTTTCTTTTACGTTTAGCTAGGATTATATATATTACACAGGATTACCATTTTAGGCACTGACATCTTGCATCGTTACGCATCATTAGTAACATATTTTAGCAAGTAAAATGTTCAAATAGATGAATTCAACTTCAAAGTTAAAGAACACCCATTATTGAAAAACATACATAAATAAACATGTTGTAAAGCCCCTGTGGCGCCTTTACGTGTTTTGTTTTTGGGTTGTATTGCATGTTACAGCCCAGTTGACACATACTTCCGGGTTGCGTTCCACGGCGATATGGCGGCCGGAAGTGAAGGCGCCGCCTGGCTCTGCTCCTTCTACGCATGCGGGCGTGCCCTGGTCTCCATGGTGGTGCCTGCGAAAGCCAAGACGAGGTTGAGTAGACTCGTTTTGAATTTTCTCTCCTTGGGTGACTGGATGACTCCCCTCCCCCTTTATATCGCTGTGGGGCTGGGTGGAGGTCGGCCTGAGTGCTGTGTGGGGGTTGTCGGTAGTCAGTGTACATGTGTTATTGTTCAGTAGTCGTCAAACATGGCGGTGTGCTGGGTGCAGAGGATGTATATGGGACTGGGTGCAGCGTGTGTGTGCTGGGTGGGCAGGAAGTCCTATTTCCTTCTACATGGAAATCAGTAAGACACTCGCTGGATGGAGACTTCCTCATCTCACTTGTATTAATGGCCACTGTGCCACATGGGGGGAACACCAGATCTGACTGCAATAGATGACTCCTAAAGTAGCAGTGAAGCCCAAACTGTTTATTTTGGCTAGAGTCTGGGATGGGTAACCCTGTCATTTTGCTGTCATCTGTGTCCTGTTGGGGAGATTGCCCTTCACTTCCTGTCTCATAACCAAAACAGGAAGTGATAGGAAATCCTTGGTAGTCACCAGAGCTAGTGTCCCCATTGGAAGGTTTCCCTTCTGTTTTTTTTTTTTTTTTTTGATAACTTGCTAAAATTTAAAGTGGAGGTCCACCCGATATTTTTATTTTATTTTTTAAAGCCAGCAGCTACAAATACTGCAGCTGCTGACTTTTAAAAAATGGACACTTACCTGTCCAGCGCGCCTGCGACGTCGGCAGACGAGGCTGAGCAGTCGCTCGGTCCTCGGATGCTGCCGCCGCCATGCTCGGTGAGGGAATCAGGAAGTGAAGCCTTCCGGTTCCCTACTGCACGAGTAGCACGGTGCGCCGTCACTGGTCCCCGCTCTCCTGGGAAAAGTGTATTTCCTAGGAGAGCGCAGGGGAAGGGGGGCAGGAAGTGGCGTAGACTCCCACAGGAGTCTATGCCCGGAGGTGGGTGCAAATACCTGTCTTAGACAGGCATCTGCTCCCCCCCCCCCCCTGAAAGGTGCCAAATGTGTCACCGGAGGGGGGGAGGGTTCCGAAAAGCGGAAGTTCAATTTTTGGGTGGAACTCCGCTTTAATTTAAAGCAGAGCTCTACCCAAAAGGGGAAGCTTCACTTATGTGCCTTCTCTCTGCTGCCACATTTGGCACCTTTTGGGGGGGGAAGAGGGATCAGGTACCCGCTCCTACTTCTAGCTGAGTTCGGCCCCCTCCTCCTTCCCTTGCAGCACCTGATAGTCAATTGAAAAATCTGACTTAGAAATCATGTGGCCTTACTTAAAATTGCACAATTTCAAAGCCACGTGTTCAGGTGTGACTTGGCTGTTGTCTGTGAGACTTCCTGCACAGATATCTATGCAAGTCGCACCTAAAATCGCCAAAAGTAGTGCAGGAACTACTTTTCAAATTGGTGCGGCACCGCAAAGTCTGCATCACACATTTTAAACCGTGCCATTACCGACAATAGGGTGCGACTTATGTGATTTGGAATTGTCAAATCACATTACACAGCGCACTGGTGTAAGCAGACCTAACCCTTGGTGATAACGGCCCCTGGGTCAAATAGGGAGGGTGGATTACCCTATATACATTAAAGGGGTTTTAAACCCTCATGGTTTTTCACCTTTATGCATTAAAGCGGAGCTCCACCCTAAAGTGGAACTTCCGCTCATCGGAACCCTCCCCCCTCCGGTGTCACATTTGGCACCTTTCAGGGTGGAGGGGGGTGCAGATACCTGTCTAAAAGACAGGTATTTTCACCCACTTCCGAAAGTGCTCTCTGCGGGTGGTGCGTCACTTCCCGCAGAATACCCGTTGTGTTCTGGGAGACACTCGGCTCCCAGAACACAACAGGGACCAGTGAGAACGACGCAGCGCTACTCGCGCATGCGCCGTAGGGAACCGGGCAGTGAAGCCGCAAGGCTTCACTTCCTGGTTCCCTCACCGAGGATGGCGATGGGGGCAGCAGAGTGACGAGCGATTGCTCGTCTTCTGCTGCCGACGTCGCTGGACTCCAGGACAGGCAAGTGTCCTAATATTAAAAGTCAGCAGCTGCAGTATTTGTAGCTGCTGGCTTTTAATAATTATTTTTTTCGGCGGAGCTCCGCTTTAAGGTGAAAAACCTTCTGTAGTGCTGCAGCCCCCCCCCCCCCCCCCCCCCCGTTTTACTTACCTGGACACTGTCATCCTCCATCCGGGAATGAGCACACCATTTGTAGCTGGTGTCTCGTGTCCTGATTGGATAGATTGATAGCAGCTCAGCCATAGGCTCACGCTGCTGTCAATCAAATCCAATGACACTGGGGAGGGGGCCAAGTCCTACCTTCTGTGTGAGTGGACACAGATGCAGGACTCGGAGTGCACCCGCACAGGTGTCCACCAAGGAGAGCGCTTCTCCGACGTGGACACTCGATGTGGGGAGGAGCCACCAGCGTCACTGAAGGACCCCAGAAGATAAGGATCGGGGCCACTCTGTGCAAAACAAACTGCACAGTGGAGGTAAGTATGACATGTTTGTTAATTTTATTTTTTTAAACAACAAGGATTTACAACCCCTTTAACCTCTTGAACTCCGGAAGATTTATCCCCCCCCCCCCTCGTGGCCAGTCCACTTCTTGCGATACGGCACTGCATTATTTTGACAATTGCTGGTTATGCAATGCTGTACCCAAATAAAATTTGTTATTTTTTTCCCCACTAGTAGAGCTTTCTTTTGGTGGCATATGATACATTTTTTGCGTTATAAACAAAAAAAAAAATGAAAATTTTTGGGGGAAAAACAATATTTGTTTTACTTTCTGCTATTAAACATATACAATAAAAAAAACAAAATCAAAATTGTACCTTAATTTAGACCATTATGTTTTCTGCTACATGTTTTTGGTAAAAAAATCCCAATAAGCGTATATTGATTGTTTCCGCAAATGTTATAGCAGCTACAACCTATGGGATTGATACTGGAATTTGTTTTTTATACTAGTAATGGCGGCGATCAGTGACTGCAGGATTTCGATAATGCACCGCACACACAACTGACACTTTGCGGAAGCCAGTGACAATAATAGTGATCAGTGTTAAAAATATGCACTGTCACTGTACTAATGACACTGGCTGGGAAGGGGTTAAACATCAAAGGGTTAAACGTGTGCCTAACCAGCATTTTGGTGTACTGTGTGTATAATCACAGCACAGCTGGATCGGCGGGGGCGCGCCTGCACTTCCTACCCGGAAGTGCAGATCACGTATCTAGTATGTGATTTGGCATTGCAGAGCCGCCGTATATGTAGGTTATACGGTCGGCAATCGGTTAAACAAAACATGCAATATATTGCAGCTTATTAGTCATTAGATGTGGGGCTGCATTACATTTTTTGGGCTTTTTCCCCTTACTGGATAGATCACCTGGTGATCTATCCAGTAACACACTTCTGTATTAGCGTGCCCCCACTCTGGATGAAGGAGCACAAGGGGACTTTTGAACAGCAGCAGTGTTAGATGGACTAGCAGATACACTGTACATACGTAAATACACTAACAAATTGAAGTCAAATTCCAGCTCACACTTTATAATAGATTACAGCAATCAGTTTTCTTCCTTTTGGGATAAAGGTTTTACATAAATGAATAAAAGCTTACCATTGTATGCACCCCTGTCATTTATAAATGGTTTGTCTCATCCTTCTAACAGCTACATCTTCAGTAGAGCTTGTTCTGTTGAAAAACAGACTTAAGGACCAAACGTACTCGTGTATCCGATAGCTATATTTAGTTCGAAGGTTTGGTTGATAGCACTTTAACCACTTAACGACCGCTCACTGTATATATACGTCGGCAGAATGGCACGGACAGGCACAATCACGTACCTGTACGTGCCTGCCTTCGTAAGGGTGGGGGTCCGATCGGACCCCCCTCCGGTACAGTGAGCGGCCGGGATCGCTTCGGGAGCAATCCGTGATGAGGGGGCCGCCATTCGATTCTGGCCACCCTCTCGTGATCGTTACCGGCGAATCAAATGCTTCCTCTGCCTATGTAGTGTTTACACAAGCAGGAGGAAGTGATGTCATCTCTCATGCGGCGCTCACATATACCGAGCGCCGCAAGAGAGAAGACACAGAGGTTAGTGCACATAACAGCACACTGACACCACACACATAGGCACACGATCGCCCCCCCCCCCCCCCCCAGATCAGCCCCCAGTCACAGTGTCACTGATTGCAGTGACCATTTATTTACTGATCACTGCAATCAGTGACATTTGTGACTGTAAAAGTGTCAGGGCAGAGTGTTTTAGGTCCAGTGTAGCCCCCTAACCCCCCCCTAATAAAGGTTTAACCCCTTGATCGCCCCCCAGGTAACCCTTTCACCCCCTAGCACCGCTGTCACTAAGCGATCGTTTTTCTGATCGCTGTCTTAGTGTCGGTGATGCCGATAGGTAGCCAGTTATTTTTTTTAGGTTCGCTGCAGGTTTTTATAGCGTCGGGTACCCCCATATATTACCTAATAAAGGTTTAACCCTTTCACCCCCTTTTGCCAGTGTCACTAAGCAATCGTTTTTCTGATTGCTGTCTTAGTGTCGGTGATGCCGATAGGTAGCCAGTTATTTTTTTTAGGTTTGCCACAGGTTTTTTTAGCGTCAGGTACCCCCATATATTACCTAATAAAGGTTTAACCCCCTGATTGCCCCTAGTTAACCCTTTCACCAGTGATCACCATATAAGTGTTACGGGTGACGCTGGTTAGTTTGCTTTTTATAGTGTCAGGGCACCCGCCGTATATAACCCAATAAAGGTTTAACCCCCTGATCGCCCGGCGGGTGATATCAATTAGGTTTTAGTGTCAGAGAGGGTCTGCGTTGGCCCAGACAGCGTCAGGTTAGTGCCAGTAACGCTAACACCCACGCGTGAAGCATACACCTCCCTTAGTGGTATAGTATCTGAACAGATCAATATCTGATCTGATCAGATCTATACTAGCGTCCCCAGCAGTTTAGGGTTCCCAAAAACGCAGTGTTAGCGGGATCAGCCCAGATACGTGCTAGCACCTGCGTTTTGCCCCTCCGTCCAGCCCAGGCCACCCAAGTGCAGTATCGATCGATCACTGTCGCTTACAAAACACAATACACATAACTGCAGTGTTCACAGAGACAGGCCTGATCCCTGCGACTCCAGTGCTGTAGGAGGTGATTTCACCACCACAGTTAAAAAAAAAAAGAGCATATATGCCGAAGCATGGGGGCAGCAGGGGCGGAGGGGCGATTTTGCTCCTAATGCCGCGTACATATGGTCAAAATTCAGACGGAGGCATGCCCGTGGAAAAGTCCGACCATGTGTGTGCGGCATAACTTTTGCGGGAGGATGCCCCCATGCTTCGGCATATATAAATGGTGCATGTATGCCCATCATTAGAAGTGGGTGAATGAAGGGAGGTATTCTAATGGTGGGCATACCCACCGATCAATCTCTTTTTTTCGTTCAGCCAACAGGCCGCATGAAAAAAAAGATTACAATACATGTCCAACAAGGACCAGCAACGTACTGGTATGTTGCTGGACTTTGGTTATACCAGATTGATGCCTGCGGGTTTAGGTATCATCTTGGTATCATTCTTTTCAGCCAGCGGCCGACTTTCATGTAAAAGCAATCCTAGCGGCTAATTAGCCTCTGGACTGCTTTTACAAGCAGTGGGAGGGAAAGTCCCCCCCCCCCCCCCCCCGGATATAAAAAGCGCCATTGGGAAAGCATTTTATCACACCGATCTTGGTGTGGTCCGATGCTTTGAGGGCAGAGGAAAGATCTAGGGTCCAATAGACCCCAGTTTTTTCAAAAAGAGTACCTGTCACTAGAGGTCGACCGATTATATCGGCTGGCCGATATTTAGGCATTTTTGATAAATCGGCTTTGGCCGATTATTATCAAAACTGGGCCGATATATTTCATGGCTGCCCTTCCTCCTCCCTCCTCCTCCCTCCTCCTCCTCCCTCCTCCACACTCAGCAGCATCAAGCGCCGTGCTGTGTGTGTGTGAAACTGAAAGTAAGAGGAGAGAGAGAGAGAGAGGAGCTGTCAGCTTGATGTCGGGGGTGGGCGGGACCCAGCAGATATATTACACCAGCCAATGGGATGGTATCTGGGCGGGCCACTATGTCTAAAGCAGCCCAATCATTGGCTGGTGTAATTTAGCTGCTGGGTCCCGCCCACCCCCACATCGAGCACATCGAGCTCAATTCTAACAGCTCTCTCTCTCCTCTCTGTCAGTTTCACACATTACACTCGGCTTAGTGCGAAACCTGCCAGTGCCACTGCAAGTCAGTGCCATCTGCCAGTGCCCCCAGCCAGTGCAAGTGCCATCTGTCAGTGCCCCCAGCCAGTGCCATCTGTCAGTGCCCCCAGCCAGTGCCATCTGCCCGTGCCATCTGTCAGTGCCCCAGCCAGTGCCATCTGTCAGTGCCACAAGCCAGTGCCACCCCAATCAGTGCCATCTGTCAGTGCCACCAGCCAGTATCTGTGCCATCTGTCAGTGCCTCAGCCAGTGCCACCAGCCAGTGTCAATCAGTGCCACCCGCCAGTGTCAATCAGTGCCATCTGTCAGTGCCATCTGTCAGTGCCAATCAGTGCCATCTGTCAGTGCCAATCAGTGTCACCGCCAATCGGTGCCATCTGTCAGTGCCACCAGCCAGTGTCAATCAGTGCCATCTGTCAGTGCCACCGCCAATCAGTGCCACCAGCCAGTGCTATCTGTCGGTGCCACCAGCCAGTGTCAATCAGTGCCACCCACCAGTGCCAACCAGTGTCACCTGCCAGTGCCAACCAGTTCCAATTGCAAGTGCCACTGCCAATCAGTGCCATCTGTCCCAAGCTAGTGCCATCTGTCAGTTCCAAACCAGTGCCCCCTGCTGCCAATCGGTGCCATCTGTCAGTTCCAAACCAGTGCCACCTGCCAGTGCCACCTGCCAGTGCCATCTGTCAGTTCCAAGCCAGTGCCAATAGTGCCATCTGTCAGTTCCAAACCAGTACCACCTGCCAATGCCAACCAGTGCCATTTGTCAGTTCCAAACCATTGCCACCTGCCAGTGCCATCTGTCAGTTCCAAACCATTGCCACCTGCCAGTTACAAACCAGTGCCACAAACCAGTGCCATCTGTACTGAGGACATCAAGTGTGTGCTAGAGTGACAGGAGTAAACAGGAAGGAATGGAGTGGGTGAGGTTTTTTTTTTTTTTTTTAATCGGCCTAAAATATCGGCCACAAAAATCGGCATCATATATCGGCCATCGGCCGCCCCAATTTCTAAATATCGGCATCGGCCAGAGAAAAACCCATATCGGTCGACCTCTACCTGTCACTACCTATTGCTATCATAGGGGATATTTACATTCCCTGAGATAACAATAAAAATGATTAAAAATAAATAAATATGGAAAGAACAGTTTAAAAATAAAATAAAAAAGCAAAACTAATAATAATTAAAAAAAAACACCCCTGTCCCGCCCTGCTCTTGCGCAATGGCGAACGCAAGCGTCGGTCTGGCGTCATATGTAAACAGCAATTGCATCATGCATGTGAGGTATCACCGCAACGGTCAGATCGAGGGCAGTCATTTTAGCAGTAGACCTCCTCGGTAAGGCTAACGTGGTACCCTGTAAAGGCTTTTAAAAATGTATGTAGTTTGTCGCCACTGCGCGTTTGTGCGAAATTTTAAAGCATGTTGTGTTTGGTATCTATGTACTCGGCCTAAGATCATCTTTTTTATTTCATCAAACATTTGGGCAATATAGTGTGTTTTAGTGCATTAAAATAAAAAAAAGTGTATTTTTTCCCCAAAAAATGCGTTTGAAAAATCGCTGCGCAAATACTGTGTGGAAAAAAAAATATGCAACAGCCACCATTTTAATCTGTAGGGCCTTTGCTTTAAATAAATATATAATGTTTGGGGTTCAACATAATTTTCTTGCAAAAAAAAAAATATGTTTTCATGTAAACAAAATGTGTCAGAAAGGGCTTTGTCTTCAAGTGGTTAGAAGAGTGGATGTAAGCTTCCTAATGTTGTGTATAAAATGCCAGAACAGTTCAAAAACCCCCCAAAATGACCCCATTTTGGAAAGCAGACACCCCAAGCTATATACTGAGAGGCATGTCGAGTCCATGGAATATTTTATATGTTGACACAAGTTGCGGAAAATAGACTTTTTTTTTTTTTTTTTTTTTGCACAAAGTTGTCACTAAATGATATATTGCTCAAACATGCCATGGGCATATGTGGAGTTACACCCCAAAATACATTCTGTTGCTTCTCCTGAGTACGGGGATACCACATGTGTGAGACATTTTGGGAGCCTAGCTGCGTACGGGACCCCAAAAACCAAGCACCGCCTTCAGGCTTTCTAAGGGTGTAAATTTTTGATTTCACTCCTCACTGCCTATCACAGTTTCGGAGGCTATGGAATGCCCAGATGGCACAAACCCCCCCAAATGACCCCATTTTGGAAAGTAAACACCCCAAGCTATTTGCTGAGAGGTATGGTGAGTATTTTGCAGATCTCGCTTTTTGTCACAAAGTTTTGAAAATTGAAAAAAAAAATAATAATATTTTATTCATTTTCAAAAACAAATGAGAGCTGTAAAATACTCACCATGCCTCTCAGCAAATAGCTTGGGATGTCTACTTTCCAAAATGGGGTCATTTGGGGGGGGGGGGGTTTGTGCTATTTTGGCATTTTATGGCCTTCGAAACTGTGATAGGTAGTGAGGAGTGAAATCAAAAATTTTGCCCTTAGAAATTCTTAAGGCGGTGCTTGGTTTTCGGGGTCCCGTACGCGGCTAGTCTCCTAAAAAGTCCCACACATGTGGTATCCCCGTACTCAGGAGAAGCAGCAAAATGTATTTTGGGGTGCAATTCCACATATAACCATGGCATGTGTGAGCAATATATAATTTAGTGACAACTTTTTGTAATTTTTTTTTTTTTTGTCATTATTCAATCACTTGGGACAAAAAAAAAAAAATATTCAATGGGCTCACATGCCTCTCAGCAATTTCCCTGGGGTGTCTACTTTCCAAAATGGGGTCATTTGGGTGGGGGGGGGTTTGTACTGCCCTGCCATTTTAGCACCTCAAGAAATGAGATAGGCAGTCATAAATTAAAAGCTGTGTGAATTCCAGAAAATGTACCCTAGTTTGTAGACGCTATAACTTTTGCGCAAACCAATAAATATACGCTTATTGACATTTTTTTTACTAAAGACACGTGGCTGAATACATTTTGGCCTAAATGTATGACTAAAATTGAGTTTATTCGATTTTTCTTATAACAAAAAGTAGAAAATATCATTTTTTGTTTTTCTCAAAATTTTCAGTCTTTTTCCGATTATATCGCAAAAAAAAAAAAAAAAATGCAGAAGCAATCAAGTACCATTAAAAGAAAGCTCTATTTGTGGGAAGAAATTTTTTTTCGGTACAACATTGCATGTCCGCATAATTGAAGCCTTGCGGCTTCACTGCCGGTTCCCTACTGCGCATCCGAGAGTAGCGCAGCGCGTTCCCAGTGGTCCCCGCTGTCTCCTGGGACCAGTGTGTTTCCCAGAAGGCAGCGGGGGGGGACAGGAAGTGGAGTGACTCTCATGGGAGTCATTCCCGGAAGTGGGTGCAGATACAGTACCTGTATTATACAGGTATCTGCACCCCCCTCCCTCCCCCTTAAAGGTGCCAAATGTGACACCGGAGGGGGGGAGGGTTCCGAAAAGCGGAAGTTCCATTTTTGGGTGGAACTCCGCTTTAATTATCAGATCAGCAGATAAAAAATAAATAAGAGAGAGCCTAAAAAATAAAACAAATGCAGCCATCACATCTAAGACTTAGTAAGCTGCAATGTAATAAATGTTTTCTTTTGGGTTTAACCGCTTCTGGTTCGCAAGACCAGAGTGATGCCCCCCCTGCCTGGGACTGCTCTGACCCGTAGCATCTGAAGCACTGACTGGAGGAGAGAGGAACTGACCTTGTTCCTCCCCCTCTGAGATCAGAAACTGGACGTGACAATGATTTAGTCACTTTTGGTTTCGGTCTTTTGTTTACCGAACATTACCGGCTTGAACAAGTATCTGATCAAATCGATCTCAGTTTGACCAGATGCTCTGGAAGCCAGAGGAGAGATCTGGAGTATAATAGACCCCAGATCTCTCCATAAAGAGGGCCTGTCCTGTCATGGCCCATGCTATCACACAATATGATGTTCATCCCTTGTGATAGCAATAAAGTTGATAAAAAAAAAGTTTTAACTAAAGTCGGTGTAAAAAAAATGTCAAGCGCCCCTGTGCAAGCGCATTAGTAAGTCCTAAACACATATGTAAAACTAATTTCTTTATCGTACATCATGGGACACAGAGCCTTAAGTAATTTACTTAATGGGTAATAGGCCTACCTTCAGCTGTTGACACTGGTAAACCCTAATTAAGGAAGTTTACTCCCTATATAACCCCTCCTCCTTCCAGGAGCACATCAGTTTTTTCGCCAGTGTCTAAAGGTGTTGGTCACGAGTGAAGATGTGCTCTGAGGAGCTTCAGGAGGGATCCATGCTGGATTTAAATTCCTCCATAAAAAGAAGCCAGATTCACCACAGTGCCACTGTGGCCTAAATGGATGGTACCTGGGACCTCGTATCCGAAGCACAAGGTTTTGCCTGTAACGCCTCTCTTTGTAGGGCTGGACCCCTGGAAACCAGGGCTTAGGTCTTGTTACATTACCTATTTGCTTCCTGATGGGGTGCTATACATGGCCCAAGGCAGTGGAAATCCCTTTTCAGGGACCCCCGTCCTTGAAGGTTTGGCCAAACACAGCCCACCGTGATGGGTGAAAGCTGGATTTTTTTCTGTTAATTCAGAAAAATCCTGCGACGATGATAAGGTAAAGAAGAAACTTAGGTATTTTCAATGTCTATGTATTTCTTCCATTAAGGAAAAGAGATTGTCATGCCTTAAAGTCTCCACTAGAGGGAGCCTATGCACTTACCATACTCTGTCATCTTCACTAAGCTCAGTCCGTGCTTGATTGGTACAGCAGGTGGAGGGGATATTCTTACCAAGGTAAGATAAAGCCTTTTAAAAGAGTTTTTTTCCCCCCTCTGATAGGACCAGTGGGTTAGGGAGACAGCAGCGCTGCACCCCCTTTACTTACCCCCTCCCCCCCCGCCGTGGGGGACGCAGAGGTCCCGCTATGTACCACGATAGGATTGTCTGGCTGTTTTTTTTCTTTCTCTGCCTCATTGCAGTCTCTGCTCCCCTCCCCCTCCCCCTCCCCCTCCCCTTCTCTTGTTTGGTCAGGGATCCATAAAGGGAAAAAAATATATATATTTTTTTTAAATGGAAAAAGGGGGCGGATTTTTTCCGGAGGGGGCGGAGCCTAAACGCAGTACCGTGAAAATGGGAAACATATAGCCATGTCAGTCTCTCCTCCGCTGCTGAGGAGGAAGCATACACAGAGACACACGAGCTGTGAGACACGTATGGGTTGCACTGGCATTCCTGATTCAGGAAAGACACTCTTTTCAGCACTAGGCTGAAACTTTATAGCGGCTTTTAAAGTCATGACTATTTTTAGCGATTTGGTGCAAATTGTATAGCGCCTCTGTTTTTGTACTTAGGACTATGCCTACCAAAAAAGACACCTCAAAAGCCAAAAAAGCAAAGATTTCACCCCCAGGCATTGAGACTTCTAGCTGTAATTCCATGCTGTCATTCTCGCCTGAATTACCAATTATGGCAACAAAGGGTGAGCCATTGGAACAAATTGATGGTGCAACTGCCTCTCACATCTCAGCACCTAGATATGTGACTGAAGATGCCCTCTCCTCCTCCCTCCAGGGTATGGAAGAAAGATTAGCGGCTTTAATCGCATCCTCTATTCAGAGTGATAAGAAACGTACTAGCCCTTCCCCCACTTTAGCTTTACTAGGGGAACAGTGGACTCACGATGAGGTGTTACCCTCAATCGATCAGGAAGAAAGACAAACCGATGATTCCTCCTTGGAGGAGACAACGGTAGATGAACCTTTTTCAGCTTCCCAAACTGAGAAATTGCTGATACAATCTCTTACAGAAATGGTTCGCTCCTCCTTCATGCTGCCTCTAACAGAGTCTCATGAAAACCCGGCCTCTTCCTTAGGTTCTTTGAAACCTTCCCATGCTTTGCATGCGTTTCCAGCACATGCATTGCTAGAACAGCTTATTTTTCCAGAATGGGATCATCCGGATAAACATTTTCTCCCTTCTAAGAGTTTTGCAAATCGCTATCCTCTGGAGGAAAGATTCTCCAAAAGATGGAAAGTACCAGCAGTTGACGCTGCGATTTCCAATGTGAATAATAACTTGACTTGTCCTGTAGACAATGCACAAATGCTTAAGGATCCAACAGATAAGAAGTTGGAATCCCTGCTAAAATCTGCCTTTTCCATAGCAGGTGCCGTCACTCAGCCAGCAGTCGCCACAATAGGCGTCTGCCAATCCCTAAAGGACCAATTTAAATTGGCCCTTAGAGAACTTCCTACACAACAAGCTCTGGATTTGGCTGAACTACCTAAGGCATTATGTTTTGCCATAGATGCCATTAAAGATTCCATTCACCAGGCATCCCGCCTTACGCTTATGCTTGTACATATGCGCAGGATCCTGTGGCTAAAGAATTGGTCAGCTGAAACACCATGTAAGAACCTCCTAACTGGGTTTCCCTTCCATGGGGAGCGACTTTTCGGAGAGGACTTGGATAAATATATCAAGACAATTTCTAGTGGGAAAAGCACGCTTTTACCCGTCAAAAGAAAATACAAACGCCCTTCATTTAAACAGGCCCTTTCCCTTGCGCCAAGGGCTTCCGCCTCTAAGCAGTGGCGACGGCCTCCGCCGTCAGACTCTAGAGGAAGACCTCAGAGTCAGACCCAGGCTCAAAAGAAGCCCTGGGGTAGGAAATCTGCAAAACAGAATCCTAAAGCCTCGTCATGAAGAGGCAACCCCCCCTCACCAAGGTGGGGGGAAGACTTCTGCACTTTTCAGAAGTCTGGAAAAAGGAAATTCAGGACACATGGGTCATCTCCACGGTAACGCTGGGATACAAGCTGGAATTCCGGAACTTTCCACCATCTCGTTTCCTAAGATCAAGCGTACCCAAGGATCCAGAGAAGAAACAATCTCTGTTTCAAGCACTAGACCGATTAGGATCTCAAGGGGTGATCATACAGATCCCCACAAGGGAACAAGGTCTGGGGTTTTATTCAAATCTTTTCATGGTACCAAAACCAAATGGAGATGTCAGACCCATTCTAGATCTAAGAAAGCTAAATCAATTCCTGAAGATCCGCTCCTTTCGCATGGAGACAATCAGATCAGTAGTTTCTATCCTTCTAGGAGGAGAACTTGTCGCGTCAATCGACATCAGGGATGCATATCTGCATGTCCCTATATTCCCTGCTCATCAAAAATGTCTGTGGTTCAAATTAGAACAGCATTTCCAGTTTGTAGCCCTGCCCTTCGGGCTAGCCACAGCACCCCGGGTGTTCACCAAGGTGCTGGCCCCACCTCTAGCCAGGTTAAGGGCACAGGGCATAACAATCATGGCGTACCTAGATGATCTATTACTTATAGATCAATCAGTGATTCGCTTGGAGCAAGCTGTACGCACTACAACCGACTATCTGAAAGCATTGGGTTGGATTCTCAATCTGGAGAAATCTTCCTTAATACCGCTAAAAAGACTGGAGTACTTGGGTCTGATCATAGACACAGCCCAGGAAAAGGTGTTCTTGCCTCTAGCAAAGATCAACTCCATAAAAGAATTGGTACGGCGGGTCAGGTCAAATGGCAATCCCTCCATTCGCCTCTGCATGAGGTTACTAGGAACCATGGTGGCTTCATTCGAAGCAGTTCCTTTTGCCCAGTTCCATTCAAGACTGTTGCAAAACAGTATCCCGTCTGCTTGGAACAAAACAATTCAAGAATTGGACTCGCCAATGCGGCTGTCCCCAAGAGTGGCCCAAAGCCTCACTTGGTGGTTACTAACCCAGAATCTGCTGAAAGGAAGATCCTTCAGACTAGTTATCTGGAAGGTCCTAACGACGGATACCAGCCTCTCAGGCTGGGGAGCAGTACTAGAAAGGACAACTGTCCAAGGACAATGGTCAAGGACCGAAAGAGGCTTGCCCATCAATATCCTAGAGATTCGGGCAGTACGTCTGGCTCTAAAGACCTGGACTTCCAGGCTACAGAATTACCCTGTCAGGATTTAATCCGACAATGCCACAGCTGTGGCCTATATCAATCACCAAGGGGGCACCAAGAGTCTCTCAGCGCAGAGAGAGGTGAACCATATTCTAACTTGGGCAGAAAGGAATGTACCTTGCCTTTCTGCAATATTCATTCCCGGAGTAGAGAATTGGCAGGCAGACTACTTAAGTCACCAGCAGTTATTCCCAGGGGAATGGTCGCTTCACCCCAACATATTTCTGGCTGTTTGCCAAAGATGGGGGACTCCGGACGTAGATCTCCTAGCATCCAGATTCAACACAAAGTTGGTCAACTTTGTGGCCAGAACAAGGGATCCATTCGCATGCGGAACGGATGCGTTGGTGACCCCATGGGATCAGTTCTCACTGATATATGCATTTCCCCCCCATCCAGTTGCTGCCTCGACTTCTTTGCAGAATCAAGCTGGAAAGGAAGCCGATTATTCTGGTAGCACCAGCATGGCCCAGAAGGTCATGGTATGCAGAAATCGTAAAGATGGCAGTGGAGGGCCCATGGTCCCTCCCACTACGGTCAGATCTGCTCTCTCAGGGACCGATATTCCATCCTTCCTTACGGTCTCTAAATTTAACGGCTTGGCTATTGAAACCCACATTCTAAAGAGATGTGGGCTTTCCGGGTCAGTTATCTCCACCCTGATCAATGCCAGGAAGCCAGCTTCCAGAACAATATATTATAGAGTCTGGAAGGCTTATGTTTCCTGGTGTGAATCCAAGGGTTAGCACCCTCGAAGATATATCGTAGGCAGAATTCTTGCCTTTCTACAATTAGGGGTAGAGATGAAATTGGCCTTAAGTACTATTAAGGGCCAAGTCTCAGCTTTATCAGTCTTATTTCAGAGACCACTTGCTACTCATTCTTTATCCCGGGGCTTTATACAGGGAGTAACGCGGCTTAATCCGCCCGTCAAACCTCCCTTGAATCCCTGGGACTTAAATTTAGTTTTGTCTGTGTTACAAAAACAGCCATTTGAACCGATACAACATATTCCCCTAGTCCTTCTGACAAGGAAGTTGGTATTTTTGGTTGCTATATCCTCAGCAAGGAGTGTATCAGAGTTGGCTGCTCTTTCTTGTAAAGAGCCGTATTTAATTTTTCATGAGGACAGAGTGGTACTGCGCCCTCGTCCAGGCTTTTTGCCAAAAGTAATTTCAGGTTTTCACCTGAACCAAGATATTGTCCTGCCATTGTTTTTTCCAAAACCATGTTCCAGGGAAGAAAAGTCACTACATTGTCTTGATGTACAGAGAAAGGGAGCCGCTCAGATGTAGATATCCTCCAAATGACCTCCTCCCAGCAACCAAGGGTGCAAGCAATGCAAGTATGAGCAAAACAGGAAAAGGATTTTTCTGGATAGCAGCACTCCAAGATAAAAAGCCTTTATTTCAAAAGTCCAGGAATCCAAAGCATACACTGCACATCACGACACACTGATCAAAAATTAGCTGACATGTTTCACATTAATTGATGCTTATTCATATGAGTAAGCATCAATTGATGTGAAACATGTCAGCTAATTTTTGATCAGTGTGTCATGATGTGCAGTGTATGCTTTGGATTCCTGGACTTTTGAAATAAAGGCTTTTTATCTTGGAGTGCTGCTATCCAGAAAAATCATTTTCCTGTTTTGATTGTCTTGATGTGGTGAGAGCAGTGAAAATCTATTTAAAGAAAACTGCTCAGATTCGTAAGACTGATGTCTTATTTATTCTGCCGGAGGGTCCTAAGAAGGGACAGGCAGCGTCGAAATCCACTGTCGCTAAGTGGATTCGGCAAGTGATAATTCAAACTTATGATTTAAGGGGCAAGATTCCCCCGTTTCGAGTTAAGGCGCACTCTACCAGGTCGGTTAGTGCTTCTTGGGCAGTGCGTCATCAGGCCTCCATGGCTCAGATCTGTAAGGCCGCAACTTGGTCTTCAGTGCATACATTCACAACATTTTATCAGGTGGATGTAAGGAGGTATGAGGATATCGCCTTTGGGCGCAGTGTGCTGCAAGCAGCAGTGTAGATCCTCAAGTCTGGGTGTACCCTGCGGGTTGTTTCTCCCACCCCTCAAGTGGCATTTCTATGGGACGTCCCATTAAGTAAATTACTTAAGGCTCTGTGTCCCATGATGTACGATAAAGAAAATAGGATTTTTATTACAGCTTACCTGTAAAATCCTTTTCTTGGAGTACATCATGGGACACAGAGGTCCCTCCCCTCTTTTGGGATTTAGACATATTGCTTTGCTACAAAAACTGATATGCTCCTGGAAGAAGGAGGGGTTATATAGGGAGTAAACTTCCTTAATTAGGGTTTACCAGTGTCAACACCTGAAGGTAGGCCTATTACCCATTAAGTAAATACTTAAGGCTCTGTGTCCCGTGATGTACTCCAAGAAAAGGATTTTTACAGGTAAGCTGTAATAAAAATCCTATTTTTCATGCAAAAAATAAATAAATACTTTTTACATGAAGGAGAGGAATGGCAGAATTGGCCTTGGTGGCAAGCGGTTAATACCACTTTCAAGGCTAACTCTAGCTTTAGCAATTTGTTACACCCATGACAAAGTGTGGGGACTCTTGTCCCCTGCACCAGCTGTCACTTTTGAAATTGGCACGGCTGTTTGGGGCTCCGCCTGCACAGCTGTGTCATTCATTCACAGATCTGTGAATTAATAAACTACAAATCCTATCTGCCATTGCGTATGACGGACTTGTAGTTCTCAATGGAATACGAGTACAGTAATCAGGGCATTCATAGTCCATCAAATCTTCCTCCAGCTCTTTATCTGAACAGTACAGGTCACGCTGAATGCATGGCCTCTGGTGTGTGCAGGGATACAGTATAGATGTGTCAATCTTAGCGCATCGAACTGCTTCCTTTATTTAACAGAACCTTATTGAATAATAAAATCCGCACACAGTACTTTTATTCAGTGCACACAAAGGCAAAACTGTAATGTGAGCCGACACGATAGGAAACAAGGCATTTTGCCTTATTTGTGAATTGAGGCTGCACTGGAAATAGCTTCGGAATTCCGCCGGACCTTTTCCATCGGAAATTCCGAACGTGTGTACGCAGGATCACTTTTTATACTTGAATATGCTTATTTAGCAATAAGCAAAAACAGCAATAAAAATAATTTATACAAACCACCACAGTGCACCACAAGTCCCAGCTTCAGTATCCAGAATTAATGGCACCATAAAATGCCATCCAGGCCACAAGGGAACCAAGAATAATGGAGTAATAGGATCCTGCAGCTTCCACAAAGGGATCAGTGGTGATCCAGTGCAGCTCAAACAACAGAATGACAAGAGCGCTGGATCCAAGTTAGGATAAACGCAGCTGATTTTCTAATGAAAATTCATAGCACACTTAGTTAAAATCTTGGAGATCAGTGTGGGAAGCAGAGGGCACCAGGGCAGACCCATAACCAGGCTAAGCAACTCCCGATTTAATAGCCGGCATTCAGGGATCTTGGTCTCACAGCTGTCAGCCGCTTTGAGAAGGTAGTTGTCTATTAACTGATTATTAAATCAGTTGCTTTTATTTAAACTTGGATCCATTTGTGTTTCAATCTTTTTATTCAAGTTTTGTCATACAAAATGTATAAAAGTCGCCACATAACATTGTACAGTCACAATCAACATTTGGGGTAACACAATGAAGATCACCAAGTGTAGGGGTCCTTGGAGTAGTCCGAAGCTCCGTAAAGCCGTTAACCCCTATTAGCATCGCAGATCATATCTGAACCGTCCACCCAGATGAGCCGCCCCCCCATCCATCTATCGGGGGGGGGCGCAACTCAGCCGGCCGTGTGGGCAGCCCAGAGGTCTGATCAGACTGACAATGGTCCCGTAGGAGCTGAGAAAACAGGGAGCAGCACAAACCTCTAAGGTCTGGATCTGACTCCAAAAATAAACAATAAACAAATTTCAAAAGAGAGGAAAGAGGACAGTGACAAAGAATAGAAGGAAGGAGACAGAGTAAGGAAAGGACAGTTGAGGAGGGGGGAATGGGGGGAGGGAGGGGGGGAGGAGCCCCGATTCAGCATCCAGACATCTCAACCTAATCCCCTAGGCTATGCTGTAAACATCCCCGGGTCATTAGTTAGGTAACGAAGCCATGGGTCCCAAACTCCATGAAACAGTTTCATTTTATCTTGGGCCAGAGCGGTCAAGCGTTCGTTTAGCATCAACCAAGACAATTTGCCTTTAAGCTGATCGAATGGTAGAGCTGCCGATTTCCAGTTCCTAGCAATAGTGATTTTGGCTGAAATAAAAATAAATGTCAAGAGCCTCTTGCAGGACTTGGAGGCTTCCACATCTCCTCCCCCCAGTAGTGCTTGCTTAGCTGATTTAGTTAGGTTTAGTTGGGTAAGGGAGTAAACTAAATTATACACCCTGATCCAAAACCTCCGGACCTTTGGGCATGTCCACCAAATATGATAGGTGGTGCCCATCTGGCCACATCCTCTAAAGCACAACGGGGTAGCTCCTGAGACAAAAGTTGCCAGTCTGACCGGCACCATATACCACCTCAGTAGAACCTTATAATTGGCCTCAATTATTGAAGTATTGACGAGCGAACGAGATGCTGTCTCGGCTATCCTATGCCATTCGTCCAGATCCAGGGTTTCCTGCAAGTCGGTCTCCCATTGGACCATATAAGTCAGCTTTGTCGATACACTCAGCAATATCGAATATATAGCAGATAAATGTCCTTTAATTTTATCATAATTTTTGCATAGATGTTCCATGGGAGTTTGGGTTGCTAGGTTGCTCTTGCGAGCCAGGGTTTGTACATAATGTGAGATTTGGGCGAACCTATAACCCTCCGCTGGAGGCATTTGATGCCTGTCAGCCATAGTCCGTTCGGTCAGCATACCTCTATGATCGCACAAGTCAGCAATACACTTAAAACCCTTATTAGTCCACCATTCGAACGCTAGTGGAGTGAGACCCGGGGTGAATGCTTTATTTTGAAGCAGAGGTGTCAGTGGAGAATGAGGAGATTTGAATTTGTGAGATCTGGAGAGTCTGTCCCATAGTTCCAGTGACATGGATAAAGTAGGGCAAAGTATAGGAGGTCGCTCCTTGGTAGGGAGCCATAAAATATAAGAAATAGGTTTGGGACGGCAGGAATAAGATTCCATAGCCATCCAAATGGCCTGTGCCTGTTGGGAGTGAAACCTTGTAAGTTGTGCTATCTGGGCAGCATAAAAATATTTTAATAAGTCTGGAAGACCAAGTCCTCCTCTCCGCTTCAACGTGTATAGAGTGCTCCTATTCACCCTGGGTCTCTTATCACCCCAAATAAACTGTAGTACTTTATTCTGGAATCGTTTAAGGTCATCACGGGCCAATGAAACTGGCAAGGTACGGAAGAAATACAATAATCGAGGTAGAACATTCATTTTAATTGAGTGAAGTCTGCCAAACCACGATGGCGGGTGAACCTGCCACTTAGCCATGTCAGCTGTTAGCCGTTTGAAAAGGGCTGGATAATTCTCTTTGTACAACTCACCAATAGATGAGGTCAGCTGTATGCCTAAATAAGGGAGAGCTGTGGATTCCCATCGGAATTGAAATGATTTTTCAAGCGTAGCCTGAGTGGAGCTTAGCAAAGATAAGTTCAGTGCTCTTGACTTACTATGATTAATTGCCAACCCGGAAATGTTGGAGAAAGGCTGCAAAATAGCATACAAGTTAGGTAGGGATGTGATCGGTGAGGTCAAGGTCAGCAACAAGTCGTCCGTAAAGAGTAAACATTTGTGTTCATAGTCTCCGCAATAAATGCCCTGTATATCTCTGCAGGCGCGAATTTTGAGCGCTAGTGGTTCAATCGCCAGGGCGAATAATAGTGGCGACAACGGGCAGCCCTGTCTAGTTCCTCTCCTGATAGGAAATGTTTGGGATGTATATCCTCTGAGCATTAGCGAGGCACTGGGGGAATCATATAATATGTGAAGGAGATCCAGAAAGCGTCTCCCAAATCCAAAGCGTGTGAGAACATCAAAAAGATAGTCCCAGGAGATAGAATCGAACGCCTTCTGGATATCCAATGAAAGTAACATTCCCCTCCTAGTCCCCTTTCCATCCCAATCAGACCGAACTGCCGAGATAAGGTTAATTATCCGGCGGGTTTGGTCCGATGCCTGTCTTGTCGGGACAAAACCTGCTTGGTCAGGATGGATATAACACTGAAGAAAAGTATTAAGTCTCTGGGCCAGTATTTTGGTTAGAATCTTAAGATCCGTATTGATCAGAGAAATTGGGCGATAATTGGAACAGTCTGTATGGTCCTTTCCTGGTTTCGGGATAACACTTATATAGGCTACATTTTCATGGCTGGGGAGCTTGCTGCCGCTTCTCAGGTCATTAAAGTAAGTACAGAGATGTGGGGCCAGAAGATCGTGATATTTCCTATAGTAGTGACCCGGGAATCCATCTGGCCCAGGGGCCTTGGTAGGGTGTAGGGTTTTGATTGCAGCCCTGACTTCAGGCTCTGTAAGAGCACCGTCCATCAGTTCCGCATGGGCTTGTGTCAATTTAGGCAGCTGTAAGTCGCAAAAGAATGTGCTCGCTTCAGATGAATCGAACTTGTCCTGCACTCCATACAGCTTAGCATAAAATTTGTGAAATTCTCCAATTATCCGTTCGGGGTTCTGGGAGGTTAGGCCCGTGGATAGTCGTAGTTTAGGCAAAGTCGGTGTGTACGGTCGAGGAACCAGTTTTCTAGCTAACATTGTGGTAGGTTTATCACCCATCGTATAGAACCTGTGCTTAGACCAACTAATATGTTTCTCCGCTTGAGTAGTCAAGCTAAGATTTAATGCTAGTCGAGCCTCGTCAATTTTATGCCTTATATCTACCAGGGGATTTCTGTGCTGTTCACTAAGTAAGTTATCTAAGTTAGTTTCCAGAATCTTATTTGCCTGTTCCCTATTGCGTTTAATCCTGGCTGCCACTTGTAACAATATGCCCCTAATCGCTGCTTTATGAGCTACCCAGTTAATTGCGGGGGATGTGTCCGATGCCTTATTAAGTCTAAAGTATTCCTGTATTTCCTTTTGAATCTCTAAAAAGATTGTAGGGTCATTCAGCAAGCTCACATTAAGTCTCCACGGGGAGGGTCTAGATTTAGTCCATAGCCCTGAAGTACAGAGTTTTATCGGGGAATGATCAGACCAAGGGGTAGATAAAATCTTAACCGACTTAATAAATGGTAGCAAAGGCGTACGTACTAGAACGTGGTCTATCCTCGAGTAAGTATGATGGGCTTGTGAAAAGTGTGTAAAGTCTCTGACCGTAGGGTTATTTTCTCGCCAGGCGTCGATGAGGTCATAGAAATGAAACAGACGTGCAACCTTGCTGCTTCCAGTCGGTGGGCGTTTCAATGTTGGTCTAGAGGAGTCCGATTTATCCATAATTCTGTCCAAGGGAATATTACTATCGCCTCCCATAATGACCTGACCCTGGACTTTGGGCATAAGAATCTTCAGCATTTTGCTAAAGAATTCCGGCTGTCCAGTATTCAGGGCATAGTATGATATAAAGGACACCTCCTGGTCATGGAGCCGCCCCACTGCCATAATATATCTACCTCTCTTGTCCTTAACGATAGCGATGGGGGTAAAGGGGGTCCGTTTCGAAAAGCAGATGGCTACACCGCCCTTCTTTTCCCGACCCCCTGCCAAGTAAAACTGTGGATACTTCCCATTGAGGTAACGGGCGCTGAGACATTGGAGAAATGAGTTTCCTGCAATAGCAGGACTTCAGCCTTCTGTTTATGATAAAACTGGAAAGCCTTAGTTCTTTTAGTAGGGGAGTTAAATCCATGTACATTGTGGCTAACTATCGAATAGTCTGTGTTATATGTGGTGGCCATCGTGGTAGGGCAGAGCACTCTTACCTTGCATAATGAATGAAGCGAGAAGGGTCCCGATGATGATGACTGTTTGGCTATGTGACCTCTCAGACCATGACATAAGGGAAGGGCGCTGAACCGAGGCTCCGAAGAAAGAGGGGGAAGGGAGAGAAGGAAAAGGCATTAGAGAAGAAGAGAAACAAAAATAAAAGCAAAAAAACATATACATAGGCCTTAGGCCCAAACAACCAATATAACTCAATCCTAGCTGATGAATGAAGGAATGGGGAATAACCCCTGCCGGAGACAACATCCGGCAAATTAGGTGCAAGGGTACCATCCTTGTCGTAGGATAGGTAGTCTTGCAGTTGGGTGGCAAGCATGACCACCCCGACCCAAATATGATTACACTCTGTACGAGCAGGCTATTCGAGGTCATATCGGAAATGACAAAATCAATCAATACAGTTTTAACATAACAGGCTGTCTATAGGAACATGCATTCCCAAGGCCAGTGGCGCCGGGGCCGGAAGGGTCCCCATCGGTCGTTCCGGCCCCCGAGCCACAGCCCAACAGGGGAACACATTGCGGTCCGACTAAGGCCCCCAGACTGCTAAAAAGCAAAAAGCAAAATTTCTTCGACCAGGTTGGGCCCGTCGGGGTTGTAAAATATTCGGCTGGCAGCCAGTCCGAAGAACCAGGAACTCCAGTAACTTTGTAACCCGTGACTTTGTAACCTGTGAACTGTGAACGGTAACGATGGCCCCATCAGGCCCATAGTCCACCATGGGCCCAGGCCATATCCGTGCAATCAAGCACTAACAGTTCCCAAAAGGGGGCAAAAAAGCAAAAAGAGAGAAGAGCAATAATACTCAGGTATTCCGGCGAGCATTTCTGGCCTGTGAGCGTGTGCGATCCTGCCATATCGGGGAGAGGGGACGATGATCCAGACAAGGGGGAGATGAAATCGGAGTCGGAGAGTCCCGTGCAATGATGCCGAGACTAAGCAGTAGGTCCTCGCCTGCTTGGAACGTGGAAAAGGAGTGGGACTTTCCGTTGTAAGTGAATGATAACTTAAAAGGGAACGACCATCGATACTTAATCTGTTTGGCCATAAGTTGCTGGAGTAATGGCCGTAGGTTTCTGCGTTTCTGGACCGTTGATGGCGCCAAATCTGTAAAGAGCTGTATTGGTGTTCCAAATAGCGACAGGTCCGGCCTGTTGCGAGCCGCAAGCATCATCTTATCCTTAATGCGGTAGTGATGTGGCTTAACAATAATGTCTCGTGGTAGGCCGTCGGCCCTTGGGGCTGTCAGTGCTCGGTGAACGCGATCAACTTCCATGTGGTGGTTGGCTATATCAGGGATAAGGGTTTTCATCAGGTCTTTTACAGCCCCCTCTAGATCTGTGTGAGTTTCAGGGAGGCCACGCACGCGGACATTGTACCTACGAGAACGATTCTCCAAATCTTCAATTTTTGTGAATGCCTCTTCTAATCTATCCTGGAGGTCTGTCACCATGGCTGAGTTCTGGTTGACCCTTTTGATGGCTCCATCCACTTTGGTTTCAATTAGCTCAAAACGCTCTCCCAAGCTATGGATGTCTTTTTTCAGGTCAGTGGTGATTAATGTGCAGGCCTTAGAGAGCTCCTGCTGCAGCATGGTGGAGAATCTGCCCAACAGTACAGCATCAGGGGAATAGTGTGAGAGCTGGGGAATTGGCATATCCTGGCTGGATTGGCTGGATTGGCTAATGAGGACTTCTGCTAAGTCTGCCATGTTCCTATCCATGGAGGAGGCAGGGGAGGCAGGGGAGTTTGGAGAGTCATGTCTATCAGCGTATATGGCTGGGGATGGGGGATGTGATAGTGACTCACCCCGCTGTCCGGTCTCCACCTCTCCCGAGGATTGTGAGGAGAATGGATCCCTAGTTGGCTCCAGATTTAGCTGCCGGTCTCCTCTCTGTGTAGCGCCGTTGGATCTGGCTGCTGCCGTGCTGCCTCGTGTGTCTGGCTTACCCGGCGCCATCTTGGATCGCGGCTGTGCTGTAGGGGAAGGCCCTGCTCTCTTCTGGGCTGTAGTTTGCGTATCGTGTCCTTTCCGCGGCTGCCCCTGTGCCCTACGGTTCATCGCCACTTCGGGGCTGGTGTGGGATCGGTCCTGGCTCACGGACCTCAGTGCCTGCGCTATCGTTAGCTCTGGTGGGTCGGGGTGCCGGGAGCTCGGTCAGCACACGTCCTTCTCCGAGTCCCCGCGCATGCGCACACTTGGATCCATTTGGATGATTTAATAAATCATCATGACTCCTAATTTAGCTCTTAGAGATTCCGACAATGGGTGAAGTCATTCAAATGAATTCATAGATATATGAGGTCCCTTAAAGTGTTTGTTAACCCCCAAAATAAATGATTCTGTTCCCTTTAAAGCATGTTATACAGCACAGTGCTTGTGCTGTGTAATTTGGCCCTCTGTAACATCTGGCTGATCCTGCCTATGCCCTCCCCCCTGTAAACTGACCACGGTGTATCATGGCTCAGCAGCCATGATACACCGTGGACAGTTTATGTGCCTCCGTCACCCGCAACCCTGCTCTCCTGTGTCTGTGTCTCCTCTGTCCCCCCCCCTCCCTGCCTGTCTGCCCCCAGCTCCTGCTGCTCTCATGATTCAAATAAAATCATCTCATTTGCGCTGTAATATACCAATAAGTGTCCCTGTGCCTGTGTTGTGTAAAAAGTATACTTATCTGTATCTATATCAGCGCGGCTCCCAACGCTCAGCTGACTGTCGGCTCTCTCTCCTCCCCGGCTGACATCAGTGGCCCACTGGAACTGTGAGCTGGAAAGTGAGGAGAGCCGAGCCCTGGGAGCCACGCTGATATAGATACAGATCAGCATATTTTCTACATAACACAGGGACATTTATTGGTATATTAGAGCGCGGATGGGATGATTTTTTTATATAAGTGGGTTAACAATCGCTTTAAAGAGTTGCTGCTCTTTGAATCCAGAGAAAGGCAGAATAAACTCAGTGAAGGAACTTACTAAGACTGGAGCAGACAAAATCTAGAGCCGCTGCACATGACAACCAATCAGCTTCTAGCTTTTATTTCTAAAACCTAACGTCACAAACTCTGGTTTAAAAAATATATTCTATTCAAATATGTCTTTCTAACCCCCAAAAAGTGTTTCCTATTGCTTTCAGCCTCCTTCAAATCTCCAAATTCCTTTTTTTTTATTTTTATTTTTTTGCTGCTGTGATCTTGCTATCAGTTTAGACTGGTTAAAAGAATGAAAGATAACTGCTGATTAAGACATCCCAAATCCATGGCACTGCTCCAGAACTACGCCTCTCACCATCTACGGACAACCAGGGTGCTGGCTGAAATAGCCTGTCTTTGCTCCATATTGAAAAGCACAGATGAAAAAAAATCTGCATTCCAGTATATGCTCTTTTTATAGGCACATCTGTTACTAGTACAGCTGCATCCATAATGTCCCCACCCAGTGTCATCCATAAAGGGTAAGGCCACTTTCGTAGAAAAAATATATAGCATATGCAATTGCTACACAAGCCATATTGTAATTTACTCTTGTTAAATATTTACCTTTCCTCTTCAATCTGCAGCCGCTGAAAAATTCAATGCAATATGGCAACCTGGAGGTTTTCTGTACACAGTTGGTCTACAGAAGGACACCAGAAATATAATATCCTGCTTGAGTGATTTGCTAACAAATTTTCCCAGAAATCTGCTCTAAGATACAATTAAAATTTTAGGCATCTCTAGAAATTGAAATGTTAGTTTTGGTGGGGTACTCTACAAGGGTTAAGTACTTCCAAAGGGACGCAAACACTGCAACTTTTCTCATCTGAACACAGAGTGCACCAACTGATTATAACAAACCTGTCGCTGCCATTCAGAATCAGTATCCAAAGGACATAGTGGAGCAGAAAAGGGTAGGACTTTGTAACAAATCCTTTAAATGCACCTTGATCACCCCAAGGGGAATATTCTTCTCCCAACAAAAGTGGAGTTACTCTTGTCCCAGGTGAAATTAATTTGGTTTCCCTCCTTCGGAGATGGGCACCTTTCTAACAGCCTAGCAGGCCACAGTTCTGTTTAAAGTTTACACATTTTTAAAGTAGAACTGGACAGGTAGAGGGCAAAGGACTAATCATCAGTATTGTATTAATGACTTACAATGCCTTGCTCTTCACTGTGTTTCTGTGTGGAGGCGGCCATCTTGGTAAAGGCAAAGATTTATTCATGTCAGAGCTCTAGCATAGAGAACAGTGAGCAATAAGGATGAGCGAAATTTTGGGCCAATTTGGTGATGTCACTACTGTGTTGCTCACTAAAGTGAAAAACTGTCACTTATGCTGTTGAAATTTCCCACCCTGCAACAAAAGGATGGGGAAACTGCTGAAATAATTGACCAAATATGGCCATGTGGCTATATTAGGTCCGTGATGTCACCAGCATCCCTGCACCTTTGTTACGCGTGACTGTGGGGCGAGTAATTCCACAGCTACAGCTGACTGGGTGGCTTGCTATCATGTGACAGTTTCCTGTCGGTTCAGTCTAAATTGAGTTTGGGTTGAATTGAATTCAACATAGACTTTAGCTCATTCTTAGCGAGCAACACAGTAGTGACGCCACCAAATCTCATAAGACTGTGACAATCAGAAGCACAGTGCCTTGGATCTCATACTGCAGCTATGAGACCCAGCATGGGGTTCCCAGCAATTAGCTGTGGGCAGAAGCAACATTAAAAGCAATGAGAGGATTACAGCTCCTGCAGCTGATCACAGTGGTTCTTATGCAATCGCTCAAGCAGTAAATACCTGTGAATGAGCAGCCTGGACACAAACAGCCACAAATGTCTTTTAGAGCTGTCAGCCTTCCATTGCCAGGCACCCCTGTTGTGTCTCATACATGTAATCACTAACAGCCCAATGCTCATTGAGAATGATGTGAAAATAAAGAAATATATATTGATTGATCATACATTATCCTTTCTTCCAGACGACCTGGAAATGGAGAGCAGTGGATTGGAATATGACACAGTGTCACACCCTACAGAGCTGCTCATCACCTGCACCAATGCAGACACTCCGGCAGAGGAAACAGAACTGGAAGCTGAGGTTAGTAACTTATATTTATTGGAATAAGATTAAAGTAGAACTCCAACCAAAATGTTTTCCTAGTTGTTGGATAGAGCAGAAAGGACTATAGCCCTTGTCAGGACAGAAAGTGAAAGAAAATCCTATGTTTTTTATGGCACCTAAGTAAGGCCTCTTGCTCATGGTGTCTGGGGCTGTACAAGATACATTTTGGGTATATTTCCTTGTCTAGGAGCCACAGGTGCTGTGTACAGTCGCCCATGATAATCAATAGTATATGTTGGTACTTTTTTAAACACGCACATGACTACAGACATATGCCCCTGGACACAGACAGTCTACTTCCAGGGTTATATGTCGGTACACATGCACGTGTTGAAAGTACCAGCATATACCCGCATACAGATGTCTATGGGCTGCTGTTTACAATACTTCCAAATTCATGTTGGATGTCCCAAGGGGCTCGTGTGTATGAGACCTAAAAGGAAAATCGTCAAGTAAACAGATGTTACAGTAACGGCTTCCAGAGGTGGGTTTTCCCATCACTTGAAAAGGAAGTGAATTGAGGTCCACTTAGTAGGGACATGGGGTGCATTTTTTAGTTTTGGATAGAGTAGGGAAGGATTAAAACCTCTGTCACACAATTTTTAGTTGTCTGTGTCTCACTGGGGATATTTTTTTTCTACCTTCTATCCTGAAGAAGCAACAGAAAATGAGAGAACATTTCCCCAAAGTAATGCCGCGTACACACGATCGGAAAATCCGACAAGAAAAACGTGGATTTTTTTTTTGACGGAATGTTGGCTCAAACTTGTGTTGCATACACATGGTCACACAAAATTCCGACTGTCAAGGACACAGTGACGTACGACGAGCCGAGATCAATGAAGTTCAATAGGCAATTCGGCTCTTCTGCTTGATTCTGAGCATGCATGTTTTTTGGTGCGTCGGAATTGCATACAGACGATCGGAATTTCGGACAAGAACTTTTTCCAAGTCATCTTCCAGGACGGCTTACAGAGAGATAGGCTCCTCCCACCTAGAACAGGAAACACATGATCCACATCATAAAAGTCTTACTCATGCATTAGCCCCTCAGTATTTGTGTTTCCTCAGGCTAGACAGGCACCATCCAAGGGATGTTTGATATTTTTTTTTTTTTTTTCGTGCCAGGCGGCAGGGGCCCCCCCGACGGCCATACCCAGTCAACAGGGGTAGTTCCCCTGGGGTATGAGTCAGTTTGGGGCCACCCAGGAGACCTGAAACAGGGGTCATGGGTGATGGTATGGGACCCCACCTCCCAAGTCGGGTGTATCCTCAGCGAGGTTACCTGTGAGGGTGGAGAAGGTGATCCAGTGGGTCCAGCCGCGGCACAGCAGGGTATCCTCCTGGCGGAGGCTCGGGGCCGGTATTCTTCCCGGGCAGACAGATCTCCAGAGGGGAGTCTCTAGCTCCAGAACAGCGTGGCGCTGGGTGCACAGCTAGAGTGTCACTTCCGGCGCAGAAAACAGGAAGTGACACGACAGGAAGTCTCGCGGAGGCCATCTTGGTACACCCATTTGGAAGCCTAGTTGAAGATAACAGGCGTGCTGTGCCGTGGGGCGGCGTCGGATCCACAGCGCCGCCCCGGACCTCCACTCCTCTCATATTTAAGGGACCCGGACCTAAAGATGGCGCCGCGCAACATGGAAGGATCCAGAGACGCAGATCTGGAGGCGCCATCGGTCGCATCGGGCCCTAAGGTAAGAAAATAAGGGGCAGACCGCTTCTTTCCTTTTCTTACCCCCCTGTGGGGGCGGCACAGGGGGAGTCTGTTTTATTCCAGAGACCGTTTGTTTTCTCCTATGCTGATGGTGGCAGACATCACATATTCTAACATAGGCTCTGGTGGTGGGTACTTCTCATAATTCTTAGACTAGAATAAGAGAGTCCACGTGGTGTTTCTGGTTCGGGTGTTTACTTCAGTGTAAGTAATATGCAGGGGCTTGTCATTTACTGTATTACAGGACAAGACCCACGAGCCCAGAGATAAGAAAGAAACACCTAGAAAAAGATGCCCAATATGTACCAGGAAGATGCAGATTGGGTGGAAAAAGAATGCTTGTCAGGACTGCATAGACAGACTTGTCAAAGAAGAAACAGGCCCTGTTCTCAAAGGCTTTATGGACTCATTAAAGTCAGGGATGAAACAGACGTTTCAGTCCTTTAAGCCCACACAGCAAGAGACACTTGCTGAACCCAGCCCAGGTACTTCAGGCACCAGTACTACCGTGAGGCCAGAAGTTAGGGCCCAGGTACGGGCAGTCCACCAGCATCGAGTCCTGGAGGACGGGGAGAACAACTCAGGCTCAAGCTCAGCCTCAGAGCCTGAAGAGATAGACCCGAGCGAGGAAGGGCCAGAAAAGATACAAAAATTCCTTTTTCCTTCAGAGGAGACAGAGGAGCTCCTGAAAGCAATTTACGACACCCTGGAACTGGAGTCCCCAGAGAACCAGGAGTTGTCAGTGCATGACCTCCTATATGAAAGCCTTCAGACTAGACAGGGCAGAACCTTTCCGGTGCATGGATCCCTAAGGGAGACCATACTTCATGAATGGAGGAAGCCGGAGAAAGCAGTATTCTTCCCTAAAAATTTAAAGAGAAGGTTCCCCTTTAAGGAGGAGGATACAAAGCTGTGGGATAGATGTCCCAGACTGGACGCTTCCATAGCCAAGGTCTCTAGAGCTTCAGAACTTTCCTTTTGAGGATACAGGTATCCTGAAGGACCCAATGGACAGGAAGGCGGAGGGCTATTTAAAGAAGGCGTGGGAAGCTTGCTCCGCCAACTTTAGACCTGCACTAGCCACCACATGCGTGGCGCGTACACTTGACTTATGGCTTAAACAGCTCCGCACTCTTCTGGAGTCACACTCCCAGGGAAGAGATCCTGGATGCTTTACCCACGCTAAGCAAGGCAGTGGCCTATATAGCGGATGCATCCACGGAGTCGGTCACATTCTCGGCCAGAGCCACAGCCTTGGTTAATGAAGCCAGGAGGGCTATCTGGCTAAAGACCTGGGGAGGAGACTCTGTCTCAAAGACAAGACTCTGTTCCCTCCCATTCGATGGAGATCTGCTCTTTGGAAAGGAGCTGGAATCCGTCCTAGAGAGGTCGGCCGATAAAAAGAAGGGGTTCCCTTTTCCCAAGAGGCAACAGCAGCAACAACAACAAAAGAGGAGTTTTCGTCCCTTTCAGGTGTCAAGTGAAAGGAACTCTCACCGGGGGGATAGGAGACGGAATAACAGAGCCCAAGACCAGAAAGGGGGTTGGCAATACAGGAGGGGAAGGGGCAGAGGAGGTTTCCTCTTTAGACCCTCCCAGCCTAAGGACACTTCCCAGTGACTCAGTCGGGCCTGTGGGGGGGAGATTGGGGTCATTCCTTCCACAGTGGCAGACCATCTCCAGCAGCCGTTTTATCCTAGATCTGATCGCATCAGGGTACAGGATAGAACTTTTAGGCTGCCCCCCTCAAAAAAATGTCATAACAAGTCTCCCAAGAGACGCGGAAAAAGCCACAGCTATGTCTTCCCTCCTGCAGAGTATGCTAGAAGAGAAGGTGATAAGCTTCATCCCCCCATCTCTAAGAAAAGAATGATTCTACTCTCAAGTTTTTCTGATAAAGAAATCATCAGGAAAATTTCGACTGATTCTAAATCTGAGACAAGTAAACATGTACGTGAAGTACAGACGTTTCAAGATGGAATCAATCTACTCCACCAGAGAGCTGTTAACCCCTGGGGTCTTCATGGTCTCATTTGACCTAAGGGACGCCTATCTTCACGTCCCTATTCGAGAGGAGTCCCAACAATTCCTCAGATTTGCAGTAAGAAAAGGGTTCAGAACCCTCTATTTTCAATTCAATGCTCTGCCCTTCGGACTAGCGTCAGCTCCACGCATTTTTACGAAGATACTGGCAGAAGCGCTAGGGACAGACGGAAATTCCGCAGGAAGTAAAGCTCTCAATAGAATGGTGGTTGATCCCTGCAAACCTCTCGGCTGGCCGACTCTGGTCCCAACACTGTCCTCTGGCAGTCACCACGGACGCCAGCGGGCAGGGCTGGGGGGCCCATTCAGGCACTCTGATAGCCCAGGGGCTCTGGAACCGGCAGGAAGCCGGCCTCTCCTCCAATGCGAGGGAGATGAAGGCGGTTCTAAAGGCCCTAGTAGCCTTTTGCCCATCCCTAAGGGGAAGACATGTGCAGGTCCTTTCGGACAACATTACCACGGTTTGTTACCTCAACAAGCAAGGGGGTACGAGAGTCCCGGGTCTGATGAGGATAGCAAGAGAGATCCTTCAATGGGCAGAAGAAAACCTGTTATCCCTATCTTCCATTCACCTAAAAGGGGAATTAAATTCTCTGGCAGATGCCCTAAGCAGAGAGACGCTGTCTTCGACAGAATGGTGCTTGAATCGAACAGTGTTCGAAGAAATAGTGCAGAAGTGGGGAGACCCACAGATAGACCTTTTTGCTACAAGACACAACAGGCAGGTGAAACAGTTCTATTCCCTACAGAGAGATCTTCTCAGTCGGGGCCTAGATGCCCTATCCCAGTCTTGGGAGGCAGATCTGGTATACGCATTTCCACCGTTTGCCCTCATTCCGAGGATTATCCGGAAGATAAGAGGGTACAACACAAAGGTCATCCTGATCGCGCCATTTTGGCCGAGGAGGTCTTGGTTCTCAGGTCTTCTAAGACTCAGCATTGCAGAACCTTGGAGACTACCTTACAGGTCGGACCTCTTATACCAGGGAGAAGCGAATCATCCAGAACTGAGCTCTCTTTCTCTGATGGCTTGGCTTCTGAAAGGGAGCTGTTAGAGCTGAGAGGGTTATCGGCCAAGGTAATCGATACCATTCTTAGCAGCCGAAAGCCGTCCACTAACACAATTTATAATAAAATTTGGAAGAGATTTGGGGACTGGCGCAGACTCAACAACAGAGTGTCAGGTGCCATGGTCCCGGCGGTTCTAGATTTCCTCCAAGCCGGAGCAGATCTAAACCTTGCAGTTAGTACTCTTAAGGTTCAGGTGGCCGCCCTGTCCAACTTTTTAAATCAAAGACTGTCAGAAGAACCACTGATCAAAAGATTTCTTGTGTCCATCAGCCGGAAACGAGTCCCCAAAGCAAGGAGGTTCCCTCCCTGGGACTTATCAACAGTATTACAGGGTCTCGGTAGGGCACCATTTGAACCTATAGATGAACTACCCATAAAACTGTTAACCCTGAAGACAGTAGTTTTGGTGGCCCTAGTCTCGGCTAGGAGAGTCAGTGAGATCCAGGCACTTTCAGTGATCGAGCCTTTCTGCACCATTTTACAAGACAAAATTATCCTCTCGCTGGACCCAGCTTTTCTCCCCAAGGTATCGTCTAACTTCCATAGGTCAGAAGAAATCGTGATACCATCATTCTGCGGAAATCCAAAGAATGATAAGGAAGCAGGATTTAATAAAATAGACGTCAGGAGATGCCTGATTGCCTACATAGAGCACACCAAGGAGTGGCGACGCTCCACCAGCTTGTTTGTTTGTTTGTTTTATTCACAGGTCCTAACAAGGGGAAAGAGGCATCCAAAGGTACCATCGCCAGGTGGATGAAGTCGGCCATTGCGGAGGCATACAAGGCAGTCTCCCGCACACCTCCATTGGGTATAAATATTCACTCCACAAGAGCGGTTTCTACTTCTTGGGCTGAAAGGGCAGGAGCATCTCCCCTCCAGATCTGCAAGGCCGCAACCTGGTCCAGTTTCCAGACTTTTGTGAAGCATTACAGACTGGACCTGCTTGCCAGCCAGGACCAGTCTTTCGGCAGGAAAGTGCTGCAGGCTGTGGTCCCGCCCTGATCAGGTAGTACTATATTGTCCTCTCTGTAAGCCGTCCTGGAAGATGACTTGGAAAAACAGTGTTATTACCTGTTAACTACTTTTTCCAGGAATCTTCCAGGACGGCGTCAGTTCCCTCCCTTTTTATGAGGTGAGTAGCGATGTAAAGCATATATAAGGATAGAGCTACGCTGATCCAGGTTTAATGATTCTGAGGCCTTCGGTTATTTGTTAAATACTGAGGGGCTAATGCATGAGTAAGACTTTTATGATGTGGATCATGTGTTTCCTGTTCTAGGTGGGAGGAGCCTATCTCTCTGTAAGCCGTCCTGGAAGATTCCTGGAAAAAGTAGTTAACAGGTAATAACACTGTTTTCTTGTCATAAAATTTGAGAACCTGCTCTCAAATTTTTGTTGTCGGAAATTCCGACAGAAAAAGTCTGATGGAGCCTCAACACGGTCCGGATTTCCGACCAAAAGCTCGCATCAAACTTTTCTTGTCGGAAATTCCGACCATGTATGCGCGGCATTCGAGGAATTCCCATCTTAGACAGTTGTTACCATAACACTACCATTTATCCTCACCTCTTGCTCTGGTGACAACTCAACAATTTGGGATTTCCTGTCACTTTCTGTCTCAGTGACAGTGGCCAACAGGACAAATAGAAGGATGAACTTTTCTTCCTTTTAAAATAAAATACCCCTGTGTGGTCAATTTTACTACATAATAAAATGCCATACCCTGCATGTTTCATTCTCGTTTTGGTATTAAGCTGGCCATAGATGGTTTCAATCTCAACCGGTTCAGCAGGAACCGGCTGAGATTTAAACTGTGTATGGGCAGGCTGAATGTACTCAAGTTGATGGATCGACCCAATTTGGGTACAACCAGTCTGCCAGATTGTACATGCGATTCTGGCTAGCGGTTGTTATAGCCGATAGCAATAATCACTGTGTTTTCCCAGAGGGGACGGCTTCCCCTGCTCTGCTGCCAGGAGAACACAATGGCTTGGCGGGAGGGATTCCCCTGTCAACACTGTCTGTGGTTGTAGGAAAGAAATTTGATTTGTCTATGGCCAGCCTTAGTTGCTGTTGGGATAGAACAGCAAAACATGATAATACAAAAGAAAGACAATATTCTACCATATACATTGTATGCATAAGAGCCTAAGTATTGTCCTTGTTACTTGGGATAATGTGTACACCTAATTATTTATGTGTTTCATTTATTTCAGGACAGTGCCCACCAACATATATCAGCCCTTGCTGAACAGTACCACCTTGTAGATCAAAATGGGCATACCATTCACTATGAGATCCAGGCACTCCCCGGCAATAGCTCTCAAATGGTAAGATTTCATTAGGCGAGAAGAAAGCAGTATCAACGTTTCAGTTTATATTTTGCATTTGTTATTAAAAAAATAAAAAAACTGGGGTCTGCAATCTTCAGAAGCAAATAGCAAGACCCGCGGATTAAAGTGGTATTAAACTCAAAAGCAAACATTTATTTCTTTATCGTACACCACGGGACACAGAGCTTTTAATCATTACATAGTGGGTTGTATAGTTCACCAGAGGTGATTGGACACTGGCAAACCCAATGAAGACGAGTTCCCCTCTATATAACCCCTCCCATAAGGGAAGTACCTCAGTTTGTTCACCAGTGTCTAAGGTGTTGGTCGCGACTAAGGATGTGCTAAAAATTAGCTCTACTAGATATCTCTCGGGGGGTCAAAAAGCTTCGCAATCGGATCCATTTAAAAACGCTTATTTTATACGCTTAAATGGATGGTACCCGGACCTCGCAGAAGACCAAGGTTTTGCCTGTAATGTCTCTCTTTGGAGGACTGGGCTCTAGGGTCCAGTACTTTCGCTATACATAAGAAAGCGCAAAAGTTTCTGGCAGAGTCTTTTACAAGGCCCAGGGAAGAGGTCTCCTTTAAATAGGAACCCATATTCCTGAAGGTTGGCACAACATCCCAGCCGTGATGGGTGAAGATTGGTACTGTCTGGTCTTCAGCAGTCCTGCGGTGGGGAAAAGGTAAGCTAGAAAGAACTTAAGTTGGGGAAAAAAACTTTAAAGGACTTTCTTGTTTGAGTAGTGCATGTCCTACCTGTATCCACCACTAGAGGGAGTAAAGAGCTGATGGTTACTTACCAGGAACGAAAAAGCTCAGTGTCAGCAACTTCTTAGTGAGAACGCTTCCTCCGCTGCAGAGCTCTGCATGACCAGGGGGGAAACTCTCATATTTTGCCTTGTTAGGGCAGAGGGTCCCAAAGAAGCGCTCCTTCCTCTCTCCCCTTTCTGCCCCGTTGGCATCATCTCCCTACACGCGCGCGCAAGGGGATCGCTTTTGATAGTTCATGGCTGGGAAGAGAAGGGGGCGTGGTCACGCGAGCGGGCACGTTGGCATGCACGCCGTTATACTGTGCATGCGTGGAGCAGGAGACTTGAAAAAGGGATTTTTATAACAGCTTACCTGTAAAATCCTTTTCTTGGAGTACATCACGGGACACAGAGCGACTTAGTCATTACTAATGGGTTATATAGATTACCTTCAGGTGTTGGCACTGGCCAATTCCAAACCGGAAGTACCCTCCCCTATATAAGCCCCTCCCATCCGGGAGCACCTCAGTTTTGTAGCCAAGCAATAAGTGTCCCAAAAAGAGGGGTGGGAGCTCTGTGTCCCGTGATGTACTCCAAGAAAAGGATTTTACAGGTAAGCTGTTATAAAAATCCCTTTTTCTTTTTCGTACATCACGGGACACAGAGCGACTTAGTCATTACTAATGGGACGTCCCAAAGCAATGCCAAATGAGGGGAGGGATACATAAGCTGGGCGCCATCAGGCATGAGGCTCTTTTGCGGCCTGCAACACACTGCGCCCAAAGGCGACATCCTCCTGACTTCTGGCGTCTACCTGGTAGAACCTAGTAAACGTGTGTACTGAAGACCATGTTGTGGACTTACAGATTTGAGCCAGGGAGGCTTGGTGATGCACTGCCCATGAAGATCCAACTGCTCTTGTGGAGTGCGCCCTAACTTTGAACGGAGGCGGTCTCCTTTTCAAGCCATAGGCTTGTATTATGACCTGTCGAATCCACTTAGCTAAAGTAGATTTTTGATGCTGCCTGACCCTTTCTGGGGCCTTCCGGCAGAACAAACAAAGTATCCGTTCTGCGAATCTGAGCAGTGGCTTTTAGATAAGCTTTAACTGCTCTTACTACATCCAAAGAATGCAATAACTTTTCCTCTACCGAACTAGGTTTGGGGAAAAAGGAAGGAAGAACCACATCTTGGTTCAAATAGAACCTCGATATCACCTTAGGAAGAAAGGCTGGATGAGGACGTAATACTATTCTGTCCTTATGGATAACCAGATATGGCTCCTTACAGGACAAGGCGGTTAATTCCGATACTCTTTTAGCCGAACAAATGGCTACTAAGAAAATCAATTTCCTGGTGAAAAGAACCAAGGAAACGTGCCGCAATGGTTCAAATGGTTGTTTCTGTAGAACCGACAGAACCAGGTTTAAGTCCCATGGACATATGGGAATACTAACCGGAGGGCTAATACGCATCACTCCTTGTATGAAAGCTTTGACTAATGAATGCAAAACCAAGGGCCTTTGAAAAAAATATTGACAAGGCCGTCTGACCCTTGATAGTACTCAAGGCAAGCTTCCTATGTACAGCCCACTGTAGGAAGTCCAGAATCCTACCTATTACATACTTACGTGGATGCCATTTCCTGGCCTCACACCACGTAATGTACGCCTTCTAGATCCTATAATAGATCTGCCTGGATACCGGCTTCCTGGCATTGATCATGGTAGATACCACAGGATTAGAGAGCCCTCTCTTTTTTAGAATGTGGGCTTCAATAGCCAGGCCGTCAAACCTCGGGCTGGTAAGGAAGGGTAGTATATCGGTCCTTGCGAAAGCAGGTCCGGACGATGTGGGAGGGTCCAAGGACTTCCCACTGACATTTTTACAATCTCCGCGTACCATGCCCTTCGGGGCCACGCTGGAGCCACCAGAATCACTGGTTTCTTTTCTACCCTGATTCTGCGGATTAATCGCGGTGGGAATGCATATATCAGCTTGAACTGATCCCAAGGGAACACTAGGGCATCCGAACCGCAAGCTAGGGGATCCTTTGTGCGAGACACAAATCTGTCCACCTTTGCGTTGAATCTGGATGCTAGCAGATCTACATCCGGTGTTCCCCACCGCTGGCATATTGCCTGGAAAACCTCGGGGTGAAGAGACCATTCCCCGGGCCTAATTGCTGGCGACCTAAAAAAGTCCGCTCTCCAATTTTCCACTCCTGGGATGAAAACCGCGGATATGGCTGTGACATACCTTTCTGCCCATTCCAGGATGCAATTCGCTTCCCTCTGGGCTGCACGACTCCTGGTGATTGATATATGCCACTGCTGTGGCATTGTCTGATTGAATTCTGACAGGTGACCCTTGGAGTTTGGATGTCCATGCTACTAGGGCATACCGGGCTGCTCGTATCTCTAAGAGATTGATGGGCAGGGCCTTCTCTGCTTCTGACCACTTGCCCTGGAGAGACCATTGCTCCAGTACTGCCCCCCAGCCTATGAGGCTGGCATCTGTAGTGACCACCTTCCAAGAAACCGGACTGAAGGGTTTCCCTTTTTCCAGATTCTGGTACCAACCACCAATGGAGGCTCTTTGCGAATGGAAGGGGACAGGGACATTGGTAAGTCTAAAGCCTGAACTTTTTTGTTCCAGGCTGACAGTATGGCCCTCTGCAAGTTCCTTGAATGGAATTGACCGTAGGGTACTGCTTCGAATGAAGCCACCATTTTTCCCAGCAGCCTTATACACAGGCGTATGGATGGTTTTTCTTTTTTGTACCCACTAAGTGGGTCAAATCTTTCAAAGACGACACCTTCTCTGGAGGTAAGAAAATCTTTCTCTGATTTGAATCCAGTCTTAGCCCCCAAGTATTCCAGGCTTTTGACTGGTTTTAGGGCTGACTTGTCTCGGTTGATAATGCAACCGTGAGATTCCAGATACTTGATTGTCTTGTGAACGACCACTTCTAGTTTTTTTCACTGAGTGGTCTATCAGCAACAAGTCGTCTAGATATGCCATTATCGTTACACCTTGTGTTCCTAGTTTGGCCAATCGTAGGGCCAAAATTTTTGTGAACACTCGTGGTGCCGTGGCCAGACCGAAAGGTAAGGCTCTGAACTAAAAATGGCGCCCTTCTACTGCAAGGCGTAGAAATTTCTGGTGGGCCGGACAGATGGGAATATGCAAATAAGCATCCCTTATGTCGATCGAGGCTAACCATTCCTGCCCTTGTAGGGCGGTGGCCACCGATCGGATCGACTCCATCCTAAAAAGTCCTGATATGTAGGAACTTGTTTAGCCCTTTTATATTTAATATGGGCCTCATGTCCCCATTTGGTTTGGGGACTGTGACAAGGTTCGAGTAAAACCCGAACCCGTTTTCTTCCAAGGGAACCTTCATGATTACCCTTGGGGCAATAGTTGCTCTAGTGCCAGAAGGAGGGATCCACTCTTCTGGGGATCGCTTGGCACGTTTGACCTTATAAAATGGGCAGGAGGAATGTCTTTTAACTCCAGCCTGTATCCCAGACTTACTGCGGAGATCACCCATCTCTGATGGTGTCCCGCCAGGTCTCTGTGAACAACTGAAGTTTTCCCCTCACCCGATTGAGTGGGGGCAACCCTTCATGACTTAGGGGGAGGTTTTGTACCTCTCTTGACCCAGGGTTTCTTGTTACCCTGTGATTGTCCCTGATTTCTGCCCCCTGGATTTGACCGCGGAGGCCGTCGGAACTGTTTCACAGCCGATGTGCCAGGGACTGGAGAAGTAGGCCTCCTAAAAGAAGGACTTCTACCCTTGTTCTTAACCGGTAAGAGTGAACTTACACCGGCAGAAATTTTCTGGATATATTTGTCCAGATCTTCTCCAAATAAGCGTTCTCCATGAAATGGGAAGCTAACCAGCAGTTTTTTACAGGGAGCTTCAGCAGACCAGTTTTTGAGCCACAGAAGCCTACGCATATGTACTATAGACAGCGTAAAGCGGGAGGCCTGTTGGATTGTATCCTTTATGGCGTCCACCGCAAAACACAAGGCTCTAGGCAGGTCAGCTAGGGCAAGAGCCTGCTGATCTGGTAAGTCCCTTAAGACTTGTTTCAACTGATCTTTCACTGCTTGGCAGACTCCAATCGCTGCTACCGCAGGTTGTGTCACCATGCTTGCTGTAGAGAAAGCAGATTTTAGTAAAGACTCCAATTTTTTATCTATTGGGTCTTTGAACATTGGAACATTATCTACTGGACATGTCAGTGATTTGTTAACAGAAGAGATGGCTGCGTCCACTGTAGGGACCCTCCATTTTCTTATGAACTTATCCTCCATGGGATAGATCACCGGAAATCTCTTGGGGGGAGCAAATATTTTATCAGGATGCTCCCAATCCTGGTAAATAAGCCCTTCTAATAAAGGGTGGATTGGGAAGGAACAGACAGCCTGGGGAGCTTTTAGCGACCCCAGCGAGGAAACCGTAGTGGATGGTGGTTCCGCCAGAGGCATTTTAAATGCTGATCGGACCATATTAGTCAGAGACTGAACCCATAATCTTTCAGCCTGAGATGCTGAGAAAGGTTCTTCCACTGTTGATTCCTCCATAACTGAATCAACCTCATCCTGGATCCCCTTCAGGTAGGTCGATCTCTGTGTGGGGCTGTTCCTCCACTAACAGGCACTCTGAAGGAGGAGACGGAGATCGGACGCGCTTTTCCTGTGACAGGGAAGCAGCGATCAATGCTGTTAATCTCTCTTCCAATCCTCCCAGAGTTGAGGATAAAACCTCCTCTGTTATATATACAGGAGCAGGTGGACTGGGGACAGCCGCAGCACCAGGCATTCCTGCGGGGTTTCTACGGCTACTGACCTCTGAATTCTCAGGGGAGATTGGTGCAGTACAAGCATGCCCAATATCCTCAGAGCCCGATGGAGACCCCTTTGGCTTCCTGGAAGATCTATTTCCGGAGCGTCTGGACGACATATCCTTTAAGCACAAAGCTGAGGTATTCCCGTCGTCATACACCAATTTTGCTGGTAATAGTCTAACAAAGTTGCTGCTATATACCAGCTGGTGTCCACTAAAGTGCCTTTCTATGGGGATGCCTGCATCAACCGCCTCTGTGTGCCACTGTTTGTTGCTAGCTCTGTTTGCATCCAGCTGACACTTGTACTGTGACTTTTAACCATGCTGGGACGCCCGCACATGCGCAGAAGCGCGCATCGAGCGTCATCCACCCGCCCCGCCCCTTTTTTTCATAGGAGGCGCGTGCACGCGCCCGTGCGCCATTGGCGCCCTTTTCGAAATCAAACAGGGGACTAGGAGCCAGGGCCCTTTTTGCCGGAGGGCCTGTGCGGTGGATGAGCGCAGCAACAGGGCAGAGGAAGTGGATTCCCACAGAGAAACTTACCAGCTGCCTGGATCTTTTGACTTGAGAAAACCAAAGATCCACATGACAAGAAAAATGGACTACAGCGGCCTCTAGTGGTTTAACACAGGTACCGCGGTCCCCTTTTTTTTTTTTTTTTTTTTTTTCTTGACTACTATTCAAATTTTACATTTTCAGTAGTTACAGGCAAACACAGATATTTAGCGGGAATACCGTTAGGTAACAGACAGAAAGACAAATTAGGCTTGGGGGTCCCCCAATAGAACCAAGTTCCTGGGGGCCCCCACTTACCTGATCCCCGCCGCAGGACTTTGTTTGGTCCACAGAAGTCCAAACTTCACCTATCACGGCAGGCATTGTAATTAAACCTTCAGGGACCGGGTTCCCAAGGATTCCACTCCCCTGGACCTGTATAGCACCCTGCACAGACAACATCTTGGTCGTGGGTATGACCAGAGCTCTGGATCCCAGGGTCCAGCCCTCCTAAGAGAAGCATTACAGGCAAAACCTTGCTCTTCTGCTGCAAGGCCCGGGTACGACCGTTTAGCTATGAAGCTTTTTTGGTGGGATCCGGAACAGCTTACTAAGGCCCAAAAGAACCTGTACGCAAGCCCAGTGAAAACACATGTTACTCTTTGGCCAACACCTTAGACACTGGCAAAAAACTGAGGTGCTCCCGGATGGGAGGGGCTTATATAGGGGAGGGTACTTCCGGTTTGGAATTGGCCAGTGCCAACACCTGAAGGTAATCTATATAACCCATTAGTAATGACTAAGTCGCTCTGTGTCCCGTGATGTACGAAAAAGAAAAACCTCAGATGTCTGCAAGAAATCTACTATACAGAGACACAGCAGCTTTGGGGTCACGTAAGCTTCTCTATGTGTGTTGGATACAGGCACCCTGGATGCCTACTCGGCATCTTGCTGTGCAATTAGTTGCTTGTTATTTTACTATTGCTAAACCAGCACAGTACTGTATGCAATTTTTTTGTACCTCTGCTTTAGCACAGGACTATGTCTTCCCATAGGAGGAATACAGGGACATCAAAAAAGGGCACTAAGGCATTGCCACATGAATCGGGGGGGCTCTAGCCACTCTTGCTTAGTCCCATCCTCACCTGCACAGGATGAGCCATTGCTGTTATCTGGCATAGCAGCCTCTCATGTTGTTCCAGCTCCTGCGTATGTCACTGAGGACACTTTGGCAGCAGCTTTGAACATCTTAGAAGGGAGAATCACTACCTTAATCGCAGCATCCTCTCAGAAGGATAAGAAGCGGAGTAGGTCCCCTTCTATTTTAGAATTTAGATCCTCCATCTGAAAAATCTGATGTGGGATGAGGATGTATCTCCATCAGAGGATAAGGATGAGGAGCAGTCGGATGAATCGGGGGTTTCAGAAGAACCTTTTTCTGCTTCCCAGGTTCTTAAACTGCAGGTGCAATGTTATGCTGAAGCAGTGCTTTCAACATTTAAGTTGACCTCTTCTGGGTTAACTGAGTCACCTATCTCCTCCCTGGGTTCATTAAAATCCCCACAGGCTGCGTGTTTCTTTCCGGTTCATCCTCTATTAGAGAATCTTATTTACGCAGACTGGCTACATCCAGACAAGCGTTTTTCTCCTCCTAGGAAATTTTAAGTTCTTTATCCTATGGCGGAAATATTTACCAAAAAGTGGAGGCTACCTACAGTAGATGCGGCCATTTCTTGTGTTAATAAAAACCTAACTTGTCCGGTAGACCATGCTCAGGTGTTTAAAGATCCTTCGGAAAAGAAACTGGAACCTTTTACTTAAATCCTCTTTTCTTATAGCTGGCGCTGTAACCCAACCTGCTGTAGCAGTGGTTGGTATGTGTCAGGTCCTAAAGGAACAGGTAAAGCAAGGGCTTAAGGATCTTCCTCTGGATCAGGTCAAATTATGGGAAAACCTCCCTAGGGCCTTGTGTTTTACGGTGGATGCTATTAGAGATTCTCTCCAGCAGGCATCCTGCCTCACACTCCAGCTGGTACATATGCGCAGAATTCTTTGGTTAAAGCATTGGTCAGCTGAAGCCCCATGTAAAAAACTTTTGGCGGGTTTTCCCTTCCATGGGGAACGACTCTTTGGGGATGATTTGGATAAATACATCCAAAAGATTTCAAGTGGTAAGACTACTCTGTTACCCGATAAGAAAAAGAATAAACGCCCGTGTTTCAATCGTTCTCTCTCCCCGGTTCCCGAAACCTCAGCTTCCAGGCAGTGGCGACGGCATTTTCAGCCAGCCACAAGAGCTAAGACCCAAGGTCAACCCCAGGGTCACAAAAAGCTGTGGGTCCAGAAAACTAACAAACAGAACCCCAAAGCCCCCTTGTGAAGGGACACCCGCGCTTGGCCGAGTGGGGGGGGCGGCTTCTGCAATTTTCAGCAGCTTGGCAGACAGAGATCCAGGACAAGTGGGTAGTTTCCCCAGTATCCCTAGGGTACAAACTGGAATTCCGATAAATCCCACCTTATCGGTTCCTAAGCTCAAACATCTCCGAAGATCCATTAAAGAGAAAACCCTTCTTCCAAGCATTGGATCACTTGCTGTCTCAGGGGGTAATCATGGAAGTTCCCCTAGAAGAGCAAGGTTTGGAGTTTTATTCAAACCTCTTTGTGGTTCCAAAACCAAATGGAGACGTCAGACCCATTCTGGATCTAAAAGCTCTGAATTCGTTTTTGAACATTCGCCATTTCCGAATGGAGACTATTCGATCAGTGGTCTCCACCCTACAAGGCGGAGAATTCTTGGCGTCAATAGACATCAAAGACGCATACTTACATGTGCCTATCCACCCCACTCACCAGAAGTTCCTAAGGTTCGCAGTAGAACACCGCCACTGCCAGTTTGTGGCTTTGCCTTTTTGGCTTGGCTACTGCACCCCGGGAATTTACAAAAGTTCTGGCCCCGCTTTTGGCAAATCTAAGGGTGCAGGGCATAGCGGTGACGGCTTATCTAGACTACCTACTGGTAGAAGAGTCAGTGGCACGATTAAATCACAGTGTGCTCAGTATGGTAAAATACCTAGAGCATTTAGGGTGGATCCTAAACCTACAGAAATCCTCTCTGCAGCCCCTGAGAAGGGTAGAGTATTTGGGCATGGTCATAGACACGGCCCAAAGCAGAGTGTTCCTTCCAGAGCCAAACACCAAATCTTTGAAAGATCTGGTCCGCATGGTCAAGGCGAAGAAGGGACCATCCATTCGCCTTTGCATTAAATTATTGGGGAAGATGGTGGCCTCCTTCGAGGCCGTTCCTTATACCCAGTTTCATTCAAGACTGCTGCAAAACAGTATCCTGGCTGCCTGGAACAGGAGAATCCAAGCTCTAGATTTACCAATGCACCTGTCTTCAATGGTGCGACAAAGCTTCAGTTGGTGGTTAAACACCAAGAATTTACGAACCGGAAAATCCTTCCTCCCGGTCACCTGGAAGGTGGTGTCTACGGATGCCAGCCTTTCTGGCTGGGGGGCAATTCTGGAAGAGGCCTCGGCCCAAGAAACTTGGTCCAAGTTCAAAAGGAGCCTGCCCATCAACATATTGAAGATTCGGGCAGTGTATCTAGCCCTCAGAACCTGGACACACAGGTTACAGGGTTACCCTGTTCGGATTCAATCCGACAATGCTACTGCGGTAGCTTATATCAATCATCAAGGGGGCACCCGAAGTCGGGATGCTCAGAGAGAAGTGAACCAGATATTGGTATGGGCGGAAGGTCATATTCCTTGTCTTTCTGCAATCTTCATTTCAGGGATAGAGAACTGGCAGGCGGATTACCTGAGCCACCAGCAACTGTTGCCAGGAGAGTGGTCTCTCCACCCCGACATTTTTCAGGCTATATGTCAGAAATGGGGGACCCCGAATGTAGACTTACTAACCTCCAGGTTCAACAAGAAGCTGGATACCTTTTGTGTCAAGGATAAGAGATCCTCTAGCCTTCGGAACGGATGCACTAATGATTCCCTGGGATCAGTTTTCACTGATCTATGCATTCCCTCCAGTTCCGCTCTTACAGTGACTGCTTTGCAAAATCAAAAAAGAGGGAATACCAGTACTCCTGGTGGCCCCGAATTGGCCCAGAAGGTCCTGGTACACCAAAGTCATAAGGATGGCGGTGGGGAAACCATGGATTCTTCCACTTCACCAAGACCTGCTATCGCAGGGTCCAGTGTTCCATCCTTCCTTACGAAAGCTAAATTTAACGGTTTGGCTGTTGAAACCTACATATTGAAGAAACGTGGGCTCTCGGGTCTAGTTTTCTCAACTCTAATTAATGCTAGAAACCCGGCCTCCAGGCTCATCTACTATAGAATCTGGAAGGCATATGTTTCCTAGTGTGAATACAGAGGGTGGAATCCACAAAAGTATGTCATTAGTAGGATTCTAGCTTTATGTCAATTGGGGGGTAGACATAAACTAGCCCTGAGTACCATTAAAGGTCAAATCACGGCTCTATCAATTTTCTTTCAGAGACCGCTGGCATCTCATTTCCTAATACGGGCATTTATTCAGGGGGTACTGCGGGTGAATCCGCCAGTCAAACCTCCCTTGTGCCCCTGGGATTTGAATCTAGTTTTGTCGGTCTTGCAAAAGCAGCCCTTTGAACCTATTCGCCATATTCCGTTAATTCTTTTGAGTAGGAAGTTGGCCTTTTTGGTTGCAATCTCCTCTGCTAGGAGAGTTTCTGAATTAGCAGCTCTTTCTTGTAAAGAGCCTTATTTGGGTTGTCACAAAAACAAAATTGTGTTACGTCCCCATCCTACCTTCCTTCCTAAAGTGGTGTCGACGTTTCATTTAAATCAAGATAGTTTTACCTTCCTTTTTTCCTGAGCCGCAGTCGGCAGGGGAAAAATTATTGCACTCTCTAGATGTAGTGAGAGCAGTAAAAGTTTATCTGAAAGCAACTGCTCAGATACATGAAACAGATGTTTTGTTTATTCTGCCAGAGGGTCCCAAAAAGGGCCAAGCGGCTTCGAAATCTACCATTTCTAGGTGGATTAGACAAATGATAATTCAAGCTTATGGTTTAAAGAACAAAGTTCTTCCTTTTCCTGTTAAGGCGCACTCTACCAGGGCAATACGTGCTTCATGGGCAGTGCATCATCAGGCTTCTATGGCTCAGATCTGTAAAGCTGCAACTTGGTCTTCAGTCCATACATTTACCAAATTCTATCAAATAGATGTAAGAGGGCATAAGGATTCCGCCTTCGGGCGTAGTGTGCTGCAAGCAGTGGTATGGGGCCTCACATCCGGTGGTGGTCTGCTTGATCTGTATCTCCCTCCCTTCATATAGAGCATTGCTCTGGGACGTCCCACTATGTAATGATTAAAGGCTCTGTGTCCCGTGGTGTACGAGAAAGAAAATAGGATTTTTAATAACAGCTTACCTGTAAAATCCTTTTCTTGGAGTACACCAGGGGACACAGAGGTCCCCCCCTTCTATGGGATCCTTACTGCTTTGCTACAAAACTGAGGTACTTCTCTTATGGGGAGGGTTATATAGAGGGGAACTCGTCTTCATTGGGTGTGCCAGTGTCCAATCACCTCTGGTGAACTATACAACCCACTATGTAATGATTAAAGGCTCTGTGTCCCGTGGTGTATTCCAAGAAAAGGATTCTACAGGTAAGCTGTTATTAAAAATTCTATTTATGTCCCTTGCCAATTCTTAAATGTGATGGCTGCATTTTTTTCCATTTTTAAACTTTCTTTCATTTATTTTCATTGGTGATTTAGCCAGTAAGTCTTTTGTTTTTCAACAGAACAAGCTCTTCTGCAAATGTATCAAGCAAGTGTTGAAACAAACCATTAACCACTGACAAGGGGTTCTTACAATGATTTACTTTTATTTGTGTAAAACCTTTATCCCAAAAGGGAAAAAAAAAGTTGCTCTAACTGTATAATTGCAATGTGAGCTGGAGTTTGGCTTCAGTTTGTTGTTTGTTAGTTAGTTTATCTAAATCTGCTAGTACATCTAACACTTTCCTCCCCCAAGACTGACAATTCTGCTGTCCAAAGACGCCATTTGTTTCCTATGTGTCCCATTCACACTGCCGAATCGCACAGCAATGTACAGCAAAACTGCGCATTGTACATTGCCACAAATATTGTGTATGTTTTGTACACTTCAAATAAAGTTTGTACAAGAAAAGACAAAAACAGAGAGCTGTGTGATGCACTGAATTGTGCACCATACTGCTCCCTAACGCAGCCAGCAAGAAAGAATAGCTCTGGCAGCCCTGCATTGCTGTGTGAATACAGCCTAACCGGCAAGATCATCAAGGGAAAAAAAGCATAAAAAAAGAAAACTAATGCAGCTCCCACATCTAATGATGGGTAAGCTGCAATATATTATATTTTTCGTTTTAGGTTTAATACCACTTTAACTTTTTCTCATCTATCCTGCACATCTGCTAATCTATGCATGTCGGAAGGCCATCATTACTGCCTTTGGGGTTGTACAATACAGGACTTCCTTTCCTTTTTTCTGTCAGAGATTCAAGAGTTGAAAGTTAAAATTTTAACACATGGAGATTTTAGTCTCATAAGTTGGCCTCTTAAAGAGGAACTACAGTCTGCTCACATAATTTGTAATAACAACATATTTGCCATTCTGATGCTTCCCTCCAACCAATTTGCATAATATTCTATATATACTGTGATTCTGTACTTGCCAAATATGCTGCAGAAATCTCCCGCCACTAAATTTGGCTGCATCCTGGATTTACACAGAGGCACACCTACAGCTCTGCAGCCCTGAAGCTCTTATTGGCTCTCTTATGGCTCACCCCCTCCCTTCCTGGCATACTCTCAGAAGAGTGAGAGAGGGAGCTGTGCATGATGTCATTAGCCTATGCTTTTTACCAGACAAACAAGAAGTGGGCTGTATAAGGTATTTACTGGCAAAAAACAACAACGGGAGAAATAGATTTAATAGATGGAAAGTTGAAAAAATTACTGAAGGTCCGCTTTCGATAAAAACATTTGTGCAATACACAAGTAGATGTGCAGTATGCAGAGTCGGTCTACTGCTTAAAGGCTAAGTCAACTTTTTTTTTTTTTCTAAATTCCAGCTCCACTATGTACCAATATTGCAGAAATAAAAAAGCTTTCTATTTATCCTACACAGCCCTCACTTCACTGTCCACGGTCACTGGATGGCCCTTGGACGTGAAAACTGTTAAGACTGGAAGTAGTTCATCAGCTGACCTCCTTAACACACACACCCTGCATCATCTGCCCTCCTACTCCACCCATGTTTTTTTTAAATGCAATCAGTAAACAATGTTTTCACTAAATACACAGGCATCAATGTTTCTTTTTTTTCTACCTTGTTTCATCTTGCATAAATGAAAGAAGGGAATCTGATAAATAGAACTAAATATGGGTGTGCCACATCCCAAAGACCATTGGAAAGAGAAAAAAAACCCTGGAGTGGGACTTTAAAGGCATTACCGCAAGAATAATAATAGTAATAAAATAAATAATATTTATTGAAAACACATGTATGAATAGTACAAAAACGTGGATACATAAAAATTGCAATACAGATATGGATTCTTAAAACCAACGCATTTCGGAAAACAGGGTTTTTTTCTTCCTTCATCAAGGTAGTAACAGAATTTCACATCTATAAGAAATGCAAGATATCAATGGACAATTTGTACAACAATACATCTATTTAAGTCTATAGTATATCTAGCCCATCAAAGTACTTGTCACTTACATCCTTAATGTTGGCAAAGCAGATAAGTATCCAAAACGATTAAAAAGAGAGTTTAACACCGCAGCACATGTCCCTTCATGCAGTTCATCCACTGTGTCAATGTTGGTAGTTAGCAGACAGGAGGGGAGAGATACAAGGACCTCAGAAGATAACACTGGGAGAACCTATGGCAGGAGCATAAACATATATATATATATATATATATATATATATATATATATATATATATATATATATATAGTAAATGCATAGGGAAGAAAAAAAGGGGGGGTGGTGGTGGTAAAAAAGGTATTGAGATCAAGACAATGACTCTCATATAAAAGATAGAATCACTGCAAATGTAACACCCACCTATGTGTATTGGTGTGCTCACATACCGGCAGGCAGGTTTATGTGGGAGTGTGAGGATTAGACAGCACAGATGGTATCAGCATCAGTAAGAGAACCAACTATACTGTAAAAAAACGTAGAGAAAAACGAGAAGAATGAATCATCAAAAACCAATATGAAAGAAAATATCCAAAGTTAGGATGTATTCAGCATGAAATATGCCCAACACCCAAAAATAACATATGTATTCAAAGGGATAAATTTATTGTACTTACTCTCAAGCTGAATGTCATGTAGATTCCTCTAGACACAACCTCCTCCCTGCCATGTCTGCCGGTAAATAAAGTGAGCTTAATATAGCCCAGCTAGTCAGGCCATAATTAGTGCCTGATCTTGATCAGCTGGGAATGACAGGCTATTCTGCGGGTAATCAGTCGGGCCCCCTGAGCACAAGCGAGGACCGGCAGCCACATGGCGCACGCGCAGAAGCCATACCGCGCATGTGCACTACTATGTATGTCTCACACTGGTCGGGCTGTCAGCCTGCTCATGTCCAATAGGATGACATCAGGATGGTGCTTGTGTACCTGTCACGGCTAAGACTCCTTCTTTAGAGTCCTTGGGATGAGTCAGGCTATTCCATCTCCTCCTTTCTCCTCCCTTTTGTTGTGTCCATGGCAACTATAGTTGCCTTTTTGAACGCGCTGCCGTGCTGGTGGGACCGGCGTGTGCGCGGTCCTGCCTTCAGTAGTGCACATGCGCGGAATGGCTTGTGCGCTGTGTGGCGGCCGGTCCGCGCTGGGCGCTCAGGGGGCCCGCAGAAAAGCCTGTCACTGCCAGCTGATCAAGATCAGGCACTAATTATGGCCTGACTAGCTGGGCTATACTAAGCTCACTTTATTTACCGGCAGACATGGCAGGGAGGAGGTTGTGTCTAGAGGAATCTACATGACATTCAGCTTGAGAGTAAGTAAAATAAATTTATCCCTTTAAATACATATGTTATTTTTGGGTGTTGGGCATATTTCATGCTGAATACATCCTAACTTTGGATATTTTCTTTTATATCGGTTTTTGATGATTCTTTCTTCTCGTTTTTCTCTACGTTTTTTTACAGTATACCGGTAGTTGGTTCTCTTACTGATGCTGATACCATCTGTGCTGTCTAATCCTCACACTCCCACATAAACTCCCACATAAACCTGCCTGCCGGTATGTGAGCACACCAATACGCATAGGTGGGTGTTACATTTGCAGTGATTCTATCTTTTATATGAGTCATTGCCTTGATCTCAACACCTTTTTTGCCCCCCCCCCCTTTTTTTCTTCCCTATGCATTTACTTATATATATGTTTATGCTCCTGCCATAGGTTCTCGGTTTTTTGGACCCCAGTACACAAACACACTGTGTCTGAAAACAGCACACAGTTTTACCTGAGGTGTGTAAGACAGAGATTCTCCCAGTATTATCTTCTGAGGTCCTTGTATCTCTCCCCTCCTGTCTGCTAACTACCAACATTGACACAGTGGATGGACTGCATGAAGGGACATGTGCTGCGGTGTTAAACTCTCTTTTTAATAGTTTTGGATACTTATCTGCTTTGCCAACATTAAGGATGTAAGTGACAAGTACTTTGATGGGCTAGATACACTATAGACTTTGTTAATGTATTGTTGTACAAATTGTCCATTGATATCTTGCATTTCTTATAGATGTGAAATTCTGTTACTACCTTAAAGGAAGAAAAAAACCCTGTTTTCCGAAACGCGTTGGTTTTAAGAATCCATGTCTGTATTGCAATTTTTATGTATCCACGTTTTTGTACTATTCATACATGTGTTTTCAATAAATATTATTTATTTACTTTATTACTATTATTATTCTTGCGGTAGTGCCTTTAAAGTCCCACTCCAGGTTTTTTTTTTTCTCTTTCCATCTTGCATAAATGGTTCATTTGGCAGAGTGTTCAGTAGCTGGACGATCAGATAGCAGCCTATGTGGATAGAGCTATAGTATTGAAAACAGGAGAAGTATGTCCTGTGTTCAGTAAAGCTCACTTTACAATACAATTTGATTGTACAATCTCCTTAAGATCTGCCATCAACAATGTAGTGCAAGGCCCTATCTGATTTGATACAGAGTGATTAAATAGATGGTGTATCCTTCTATTATATAGTTTTGGTAAATCTAAAGGAGATCATACCTGTTTTGGGTCAGTGCCTCAAAGTAATGAAACAAGAGGGTCGGCATTATATTTGGGCAGGGCTTTTTTTTCTCAGAAAATAGGTTCAGGAACTCCAACCTTCAGCCTTTGTTTCTGCTCCCTACCCGCCCCTGAGCACCGTTCCTTGGTTCCACCTCCTACCGACCTCCACCCATTTTAGAGAATACAGAACCAAGTATCATTTTTGCTACTAAGTGATTTGCACGGAATTTGGTAATATGATAACAAAGGGACAGTAAAATGGATCCCCTGCAGTGAGCAACAGTAGACCTCACCCCAGCAGAAATGGAGCCCCCACACAACAATAGAAGACCCCCCGCAACGAAATACCACCCCAGCAACAATAGACCCCTGGAAGCAACAACAGATGTCCCAGCAGACTGCATCAATAGACCTCTCCGTCAACAGTAGATCCCACCCTAGAAACAAGACCCCCACTAGCAACAATAGATCTACGCAGCAACAAGAGACCTCCACACAAAAATAGATCCCCACCAGTGACAATAGATCTACCAGCAGCAAGTATCAATAGACCCTCCGGTACACCCCAGCACTCCTTGCTATTACATACATTTATTGCTGGAGGTGCCGGAACTGCGTTCCCCCGCGTTCCTGCTGAAAAAAAGCCTTGTAGTTGGGTATCTAGCATTTTCAATAGGGGGGTGGGCAGTGGTAGCCTCCATAGATCTCTCATAACGGTTTTATTTATGTTACCAAATGTCTGCTTTAAAAAACATCACATTTATACTACAATTCTCATTGCTTCCTACAGATGATCTTGACCAGTGAGTCGGAAAATGGACAGGTATTCCATGTCATCCCTTCTAGCCAGTCTGGAACAGCCCAGCTGATTATTCCTCAGGATAACGGTGAGATACAGATGCCATTATAATGAAGATATTACCATTATAATGCAGATATGGAACATTCACCAGCCATTTCTTTATAGAGATATATACTTTTTTATCATTTTGCCCTGCTAAACCTTTTTTTTTATTAAAGTGTATATGCTCTTTAACCACTTATACCGATATACGGCGGCAGGTCGGCTCTATTGCACGAATCAATGTACTGGTGCGGCCGTTAGTTTAGGAGATATAGCGTCCGCTGGGGCTAATGCGCGCGATTGCTCCACAGAGAGGCAGAATGGGGATTTGTCAATGTAAACAAACAGATCCCTGTTCTGTCAGGAGAGTACAGTGTGATCGTCTGTTCCTAGTGATCAGGAACAGCGATCTCTCTGTACTCCCTATCAGTCCACTCCCCCCACAGTTAGAAACACCTCCTTAGGACACACTTAACACCCTGATCGCCCCCTAGTGTTAACCGCTTCCCTGACAGTGTAATTTATACAGTAATCCGTGCATTTTTATAGCACCGATCACTGTATAAATGTCACTGGTCCCAAAAAAGTGTCAAAAGTGTACGATCTGTCGCAGTCCCGCTAAAAATTGCTGATCGCCGCAATAATTTTAATTTTTTTATAAAAATGCCATAAATCTATCCCCTATATTGTAGACACTATAACCTTTGCGCAAACCAATCAATATACGATCATTGCAAAAAAAAAAAATATTTTCTTTACCAAAAATATGTAGAGGATTGTCTTTTTTTTTTTTTTTATAGTGCAAAAAATTAAAACCGTAGAGGTGATCAAATACCACCAAAAGAAAGCTCTATTTTTGGGAAAAATGGACATACATTTTGTTTGGGTATAGCATCGCACGACCGCACAATTGTCAGTTAAAATGACGCAGTGCCGTATCGCAAAAAATGGCTCGGTTAAGCGGTTAAAGGGAATATTTTGTGCTAAACCTTTATTTTACAGACAAATATTTGATACTGTTTACTTCTATTATCTTTTAATAAGAAATTCTAATGCTGTCCCAGCATCTACTGAATGCTCCAAAGGATTAAATATCCAGAAAGGTACTCTCTTTACTAGCAGAAAGAAAGGGCTGTGTTCCCACTTAATTTACCACTGTGTAAATTCATATTCTGCTTTTAGGTCTGTTCATCACAGAGGCTATTTCCTGCATAGTATTCTTTCAGCCTTATGCAGAACCTGCAAGTACTTGCCTTGTATTAAACCACCTGCTGGCTGCAATTGGTATATATGAAATCATTGTGTCATCATTCAATATTTTATATATATGTAGCGCCCTGCTCCCAATGAGTGGGCGCTATATGTTAAAATTATAGATGTCTGAGCAATAGTTTGGCTCAGAAGGATTGTGTTCAAATTATACTTCTGTTTCAGTTCAGCTGGTTGCATGATTTTCCCCCTGACGGTGGGTGTCGCTGTCACCACTGGTCTGGGTTGGAAACGCAACAGGCTGGATGCATTGGGTATCTCTTTCCCAGAAGCAGCCCCGGTGGCGTAGTCAATCTGCTGTGCATTCTGGGAGAGGGTACTTAAGGGACAGACACCATTTTGTGGGTCGTTCGTTGGCGGTGGGCGCCTCCCGATCCAGACCTGAGGGCCCTCATGGCCTCAGGGATGTGCTGGAAGTTTCCGCCTCGGGGCCACGTTGGCCTGAGGCTCCGTTACTGAGAAGTAGGCCCAGGAGTACTGGGGCCTACTGATCCAGGGATGATCCTGTGTCGCCTTGCCTGCAGGAAAGGACCGAGCAATTGAGGACTCAATTGGAGGATGTATCCGGATCAAAAATCTACCTCACAGTGCTACCGGAATGGCTGAAAGATCCTGGCACTGAGAGCTGTGTTCTTTTCATCAGAAGGTAACCCAGTGAGTGGTTGCACAAGTCTGTGGCAGAGACTATTGAGCAAATTCTATTTTCACCAAGTCTGTGGCAGAGACTATTGAGCAAATTCTATTTTCACCAAGTCTGTGGCAGAGACTATCTGTGATCGAGCTACACACTGGTTTCTAGGCCCGTGAGAGTGGGCCTATCTGGTGGTTGCTGAGTCCAGCGTGGAGACAGTTATTCCTCTGGACCTAAGAAAATACCTGTGATCCGCAAGTAAGGTGCCGGAGTCCTTCCCCATCCCTTCACCTCCCTCTGTTGGAAACTTTAATCAATAAAACCCCTTGAAAGAGACTTTGTGTTGGTGCAAACTTTCTTCTGGACAACTCCTCAAGGAGAACCCCTGAGACGAGCGTATGGAACAGTAAGGTAAGGGCAGGCCCAAAATTAAACCAACCAGCAGCTCCTACGGGGGTAGTGCTACATTATATATATATATATATATATATATATATATATATATATAATATACCGGACTAAGGGAAAATAAAAGTTAAACATTTTACCTTTTAGCCTTAACCATAAATATAATATATACGAAAACACTGTACTTACCTTTGTGGTTTTCCTTAAAGTGGTTGTAAACCCTTACATATACCCACTAAAGTGACACTAGCCTTAGGTGACACACAAAGATGAAACAAATCCTCATAAACAGGTTGTACACGTTTTATCTGCAGCTCTCTAACGTCTACAGCCCTTCAAAGTATGAAATGTAGACAGCATTTCTCAGCTGTAGGGGGCAGAGATTTGATGTAACATAGTGCACAGCATAGAGCAGGGAGCTGAGTGTAATCTGAGATCTGAGTGGAAGGAAGGGACACACCCTCCTTTACACAGTCTTATAGGGAAAGCCACACAGCTGAGTCTGTCAATCACCTGCTGTGTGCTGGGGGGGGGGGTGGTAAGGCCATCTGCCAATACTGTCTGGCGTCGGCAAAGACTAGAAACATAGAAGAGTGATGGCAGAAAACAGACCAAGTGCGCCATTGAGGCTGCCCCTTTTTTTTTTTTTACTTTGTTGTCGGAGTATAGATCTATGTTTGTCCCAGCATGTTTGAAACCACATACTGTTGACTGACCGCTACCTCAGATGGAAGTCTATTCCAAGCATCAACTACTGTTTTGGCAAAATAATACTTTCTCTGTTCAATGATATTTATTAAAGTTATCAAAAATAACATGAAAGAACAAAACGGTACAACAACCATTCTTTGGTCTGTCTCAGCATATGGTACTGGTTACAGAAACGTGTCAGAAAATAACATGCAACCTATAAATAACCTCCTATTATTTAGTTAGGTAGCTGAGCCATAGGCAACGCAAGACCTAAACACTTTAGGAATAGCAAGGAAACAATCATCAGAAGAAAGAAAAACAAAAAAGGAAGACAACATCACATCTGTTTTAAGTGGTATCAAGTAGTTAACAGCAACCTATTCGATTCCGTGGACTTCTACTGGGCCCTTCACTGATTTTATATAGTAAAGAAGTCGCACAGGACCAACAATGGCTTAAGAGTTAAACTAGCACGTGGAAATGTCGTGTTCTGGCATTACGAAATTAGCCACGACCATTTACTCCCGACTGCAGACGGGTGGGAGTTCTCCCTTCCGTGCTGCACAGCGGAAGTGGATGGTCGACATCCCTGGGCTTTCAGAGGAGGGGTGGGAGGAGGCCTCTGGGGCCTGTTTCTTGGATATTGTTGGGTCTAACGACCAATATATACAGTTCAAATTTATTCATCAACTGCATTACACGCCGGCCCGTCTGGCTCGCATGGGTTATGTTTCAGGGGCCCTCTGCCCTAGATGTAAGTGCACCAATGCTGGTTATGTACACATGTTTTGGTCCTGCCCGGCCCTCTTGGGGTTCTGGGTGGACCTATTCTCTTTTTTTGAAAACAATCTATGCCTAGTGACCCCCCACACTGTTGAAGTGGGGCTCCTGGGCATCCTTAATGACCACATACCCAGAACCCACGAACGGACCCTAGTCCGCTTGATACTCTTTTATGCCAGAAAACTGATATTACTACAATGGAAGTGTGAATCTGCTCCCAACATCCAACTGCTGTACCGCATGATAAACAAAGTCGTACCAACCTTTAAACTAATCTATAAAGGAAGGGCCTGTATACAGAAATTCTACAAGATCTGGCAACCTTGGCTGGATATAGACAGCTCCTTTTGGAAGGATACCCCTCTGTCTCAGCAGTAGTGGGCCCTGATTCAGCCCCTCCTGTTTGATGGGGGGGGGGGAGAACTACCTCCTATCCTAAATAAAGAAGCTGGGGACATGAAACATATCCCACATAAATGTGGGGGGGGAGTAGGAGGAGTGCCCCCACCCAGCTGTAGTTTCGGCTGGGGAAATGGGTGGAAGTGCTGGGTGAATGGGTATGAGTGTTGTGTGAGTGAATGCAAGCACTTAAGTATTACTGAATAAGGATAACCGAATGAGTCCTGTGAAAATCACAGTTAAATACTCTCGATACACCTTTGGTATTAGGGTTTTGTGTTTCTTTTTTTTTTTTTTTCTTCTCCTCCGTTGAGGAACTGGGACACCTATGTGGCCATGTGGCCACAAGCTGTAGGCCTTATTAGGCTTGAATGTTATTTCGAGACTATATTGTTTATGCTCCCGCTTCACGGTGTAATACTGGTATATTGCTACTGAATACAAGAAAATAATGTGTAAGCGTGTATGTTGATATGCTCTGTAATTTTTCTCTGTTCAATGGAAAAATCAATAAACATAAATTTAAAAAAAAAAACTAGCACGTGGAAGAGAAAGGAGCAAAAATAAGAGTAAAGGGAAAGGAAAATGTGTAGATAAGAGAAGGAAGAGCGAAGTAAAATCAAAAGGTGAAAGAGGTAGGTACAAGACGAGGGTAAAATAATACTTTCTAAGATTCGTTTTGAACTTTCCTCCTGCTAATCTGAAGTCGTGTCCCTGTGTTCTTGATCTTGGCTTTATATTGAAAATACTGTTGTCCTGAACCTTATTCACCCCCTTGGTATATTTAACCCTTTTGCTGCCAGATCCATATGAGGTATGGACCTGACAGCAGGGGGTTTTACACACCCTGTAATAAGCAATTGGTAAAAAGACTGTAGTAAAGGTTTCATTCATGAAACCTTGTGTACTAGTGTGATGCTGTGATTGGTCACAGCTATGACATGATACAGGGTCACTGTGATTGGCCCTGGTACCATGTGATTGCTGTCACCAATCGCAGAGCTCATAGAGTAGTAAACAATTACATCATTATTTACTACTGTTTATGTTGCGCACAGCGTTACCAATCCCACCACTGCGCGCTCTAGGAAGTGCGCATGAGCGAGCGATGCAGGAGGACATATGGGTACATCCACCTGCATCAGTGCTGCTCCCGTCCGGTCATTCATGACTATTAGGGATGAGCTTCGTGTTCGAGTCGAACATACGTTCGACTTGAACATCGGCTGTTCGATCGTTCGACGAAGATCGAACGATTTGGGCCGTTCGCGCCAAATTCGAGTGACGCGAACGGCCCACAATGCACTACGCCATCGCAGTGTCATCCAGGCGCTGTGATTGGCCAAGCATGCACTGTGACCCCGCATGCTTGGCCAATCACAGCGCCGGCAGCGAGGAGAGCAATGATTGGCCACAGGCAGGATGCCTGTGGCCAATTATTGCTGAGGGTGTTTAGTACACGCCCCACACTATAAAAGGCCGCCAGCACGGCGGCCTAGTGTAGTGTGTTCCGGAGCAGGGAAAGACAAGCATAGGCAGGGACAGTGACATTTATTTCTTTCTTGCTTAACCTGGATTCCTTTAGTTTAGGGAAAGAGAAGGATAGGTAGGGAGAGTGTCAGTGTGTTTTACTGTGCGAGTCCTTGTTTCTAGGGACAAAGAAGGAAAGTGAGGGGATTTCTCCTTGTGCTATAGTGTGCTTTAAAAAAACAGTTTTTCTAGGGACAGAAAACTGTAGGTAGGGAGAGTGTCAGTTTCTTTCACTGTGCCAGTCCTTGTTTCTAGGGACAAAGAAGGAAAGTGAGGGGAATTCTCCTTGTGCTATAGTGTGCTTTAAAAAAACATTTTTTCTAGGGACAGAAAACTGTAGGTAGGGAGAGTGTCAGTTTCTTTCACTGTGCCAGTCCTTGTTTCTAGGGACAAAGAAGGAAAGTGAGGGGAATTCTCCTTGTGCTATAGTGTGCTTTAAAAAAACATTTTTTCTAGGGACAGAAAACTGTAGGTAGGGAGAGTGTCAGTTTCTTTCACTGTGCCAGTCCTTGTTTCTAGGGACAAAGAAGGAAAGTGAGGGGAATTCTCCTTGTGCTATAGTGTGCTTTAAAAAAACATTTTTTCTAGGGACAGAAAACTGTAGGTAGGGAGAGTGCCAGTTTCTTTCACTGTGCCAGTCCTTGTTTCTAAGGACAAAGAAGGAAAGTGAGGGGATTTCTCCTTGTGCTATAGTGTGCCAAAGCATTCCTCATCAACCATCTTTGAAATCCTTGTTTTTTGGACAGTCAGGGAAATTGTCGTTGTGCTATTCTGTGCAAAAGCAATAATCCTCAACCATATTTAGAAATCCTTAAGTAAAGGGACAGAGAAGGACACCTGAAGGTAGCCCTTATTGCTTTTTTCCCATCTCCCTGCAGGCCATCTATTAGAATGTCTGGAAGGCAAACAAGGAGAGGCAGACAGTCAGAGGCAATAAAAGAGGGCAAGCGGGCTCTGTGTCTGGGGGCAACAGTGCTGGTCGTGGACGCGGTGCATTGTCATCAGCACATGGCCATGGGACACGCTTGTCCTTCTTTTCGGCAGCTGGACATGTTGAGCCACATCATGCCGAAGACTTGGTAGAGTGGATGACCAAGCCCTCCTCCTCCTCCTCATCCTCTCTCACCCAGGCTCAGGGTACTGGCAAAGCAGCTGCCAAAGCGTCCTCTTCCCTGGTATCAATGTCAGACTCATCATCAGTCACTCCTTCCCTAGACCCACCATGTCCTCCTCCTGAGGAGTCCCCCGAACTGTTTGAGCACAGTGTTGGGTACATGCTCCAGGAGGATGCCCAGCGTTTCGAAGGGTCTGATGATGAAACCCAGCTACAGGAAGGCAGTAGCGTGAGAGCAGACAGAGGGGATGCTCAAGAAGGACACCAATCTGGCAGTCATGTTCCAGCAGCTGCAGCATACTGCCAGATTGGCTCCAGTGATGAGGAGGGAGGGGATGATGAGGTCACTGACTCCACGTGGGTGCCTAATAGGAGAGAGGAGGAGGATGAGGAGGAGGCACATCTCCAACGAGGCAGGATGCCCTTTGGTGGCCAGCGTAAGGGCAGTACACCGACGGAATCACACCGCAGAGCTCCGCCTGTGCAGGGCGCTGCCTCTGCCCGTCATTCAAAAAGTTCCTTGGTGTGGGCCTTTTTTGAGGCTAGTGCATCAGATCGCACAGCTGCTGTTTGCAACATATGTCTCAAGCGTATATCGCGTGGCCAAAACATCAGCCGCTTGGGTACCACATGCCTGACCAGACATATGTTGACCTGCCATGCAGCTCGTTGGCAAGCCTACCTCAAAGACCCACACCAAAGAACAAAGCGGACCTCTCCTTGCACCGCATCAGCTGGGATCTCCAACCCCACTATAACTTCAGTCCTCTCTGAAACATGCACTGAGAGGAATGAAGGTGTAGAATTAGGTGTGTCACAGCCAAGTACTTGCGGCCACTCTGCTAGCAGTACACCGACGTCCGATTCTAGCAGGCAAATTTCCCTGCCCCAGCTGCTGGACCGTCGAAAGAAGTTCACTCCCAGCCATCCACATGCCCAGCGGTTGAATGCTAGCTTGGCTAAATTGCTAGCGCTTCAACTGCTGCCTTTTCAGTTGGTAGACTCGGCCCCCTTCCGTGAGTTTGTGCAATGTGCGGTTCCTCAGTGGCAGGTTCCCAAACGCCACTTTTTCTCACGGAAGGCTATTCCGGCTCTCTACCGGCATGTGGAAGGCAATGTCTTGGCCTCGCTGGACAGGGCGGTCAGCGGTAAGGTGCATATTACCGCTGACTCATGGTCCAGCAGGCATGGACAGGGACGTTACCTTTCTTTCGCGGCCCATTGGGTCACTCTTTTGGCAGCTGGGAAGGATGCAGGACAAGGTGCAGTAGTGTTGGAGGTTGTTCCACCGCCACGCCTCCAAAATGCTACTACTGGTTGTGACACACCTCTCTCCTCCACCCCCTCCTCTTCTTCTTCCTCCATGGCCTCTTCCTGTGGTTTGTCCTATGAACCAGCGGTGCTCCGTAGCCGTTCACGGGGCTACGCAAGTACGCAGGCAAAAAGATGCCATGCCGTGCTTGCGCTGGTGTGTTTGGGGGACAGAAGCCACACTGGGGCAGAGGTCCTGTCTGCTCTGCAGGGCCAGGCCGAGAGGTGGTTGACGCCACGCCAGCTTAAGCCAGGAATGGTGGTTTGCGACAATGGCACCAACCTCCTCTCCGCCCTCCGACAGGGACAACTGACCCATGTGCCCTGTGTGGCTCACGTCCTTAACCTGGTGGTGCAGCGGTTCTTGGCCAGGTACCCGGGCTTACAGGATGTCCTGAGGCAGGCCAGGAAAGTCTGTGTGCATTTCCGCAGATCTTATAATGCCAGTGCTCGCCTGGCTGAGCTGCAAAAGGAGTTGAACCTGCCCAAGAACCGCCTTATATGTGACATGCCCACCAGGTGGAACTCAACGTTGGCCATGCTGCAGCGGCTGCACACGCAGCAGAGGGCCATCAATGAGTACCTGTGCGACTACGGCACCAGGACAGGGTCAGGGGAGCTTGGTTTTTTTTCTCCACGCCAGTGGGGCATGATCAGGGATGCATGCACTGTCCTGGCACCATTTGAGGAGGCCACGAGGATGGTGAGCAGTGACAGTGCATGCATCAGTGACACTGTACCTCTTGTCCACCTGTTGGAGCACACGCTGCGTGGAATAATGGACAGGGCACTTGAGGCAGAACAGAGGCAGGAAGAGGAGGACTTCCTTGCCTCTCAAGGCCCCCTTTACCCAGACAGTGTTCCTTCTGTCCCACCCATCGCACAGGAAGAGGAGGAGGAGGAGGATTGTGTCAGCATGGAGGTGGAGGCTGGCACTCAGCATCATCAGCAGCAGTCTTTTAGGGATGATTTACAGTCCCAAGAAACCAGTGGACTTGTACGTGGCTGGGAGGAGGTGGCTGCGGATCATGTCGTCCTTAGTGACCCAGAGGACTCCGGAGCGAATGCCTCAGCAAACCTACGCTGCATGGCCTCCCTGATCCTGCAAAGTCTGCGGAAGGATCCTCGTATTCTTCGGATCAAGGAGAGGGACCATTACTGGCTGGCCACTCTCCTTGATCCACGGTACAAGGGTAAGGTTGCGGACCTTATGTTACCTTCGCAGAGGGAGCAGAGGATGAGACAACTCCGGGAGGCCTTGCAGAAAGGTCTGTGCAACGCGTTCCCAGAGACTGGGAGGTTACAAACTCCTGGTCCTGGACAACGAGTTGCTGAGGCTTCGGCCAGTCAAAGAAGGAGCGGTGGGGAAGGTGGCCGTCTGACCGATGCGTTCAGACAATTCTTTAGTCCGCAGCCCCAAAGTATGATCGGTTCCAGCAACCATCGCCAGCGTCTGATAAACATGGTGCAGGAATATCTAGGGGCAAGGTCAGACTTGGACACCTTCCCCACCGAAAATCCTCTGGCTTACTGGGTCTTGAGGATGGATCACTGGCCAGAGCTTGCACAGTATGCAATTGAGCTACTGGCCTGTCCTGCATCCAGCGTTCTTTCGGAACGCACATTCAGTGCTGCTGGAGGATTTGTCACGGATCACAGGGTGCGCCTGTCCACCGACTCGGTTGATCGACTGACTTTCATCAAGATGAACCAGTCTTGGATCACCACCAGCTACCACACACCTGATGCTGATATAACAGACTAATTGATTTTAACATGTCACATCCCTTCAAGACTGATGCTGATGCTGAGTGCCTGTGCTGTTATGTTGACTGGCTATCCTCCTCCTCCGAGTCCTCAATGATACGATTGATGATGATAGCTTGGAAGATCATTTTTGTTTATGGGTGCCGCCACCAGTGGCTAAGGCCCAATTTTTCAGCCCCTGTTTTACAGGGGCGTGTAATTACAATTTTTTTAGCAATAATTTGCCATAGGGCTCATTGCTGTGCTCCAAGTACAGTATCTGTGAGGGGTTGGAGTGTTGTGGCACCAGTGCCTAAGGCCCAATTTTTCAGCCCCTGTTTAACAGGGGCGTGTCATTACAATTTTTGAAGCAATACTTTGCAACAGGGCTTATTGCTGTGCTCCAAGTACAGTATCTGTGAGGGGTTGTAGTGTTGTGCCTAAGGCCCAATTTTTCAGCCCCTGTTCAACAGGGGCATGCAATTACAATTCTTGATCTAATAATTCACAGCAGGGCCCATTGCTGCACCCACCAAGAGTAACTCTGAGGGCTTACAGTGTTGTGGCAACGCCACCACCACCACCACCACGAAAGGCCCAATTTTTCAGCCCCTGTTCAAAAGGGGCATGTAATTACAATTCTTGATCTAATAATTCACAGCAGGGCCCATTGCTGCACCCACCAAGAGTAACTCTGAGGGCTTACAGTGTTGTGGCAACACCACCACCACCACCACGAAAGGCCCAATTTTTCAGCCCCTGTTCAACAGGGGCATGCAATTACAATTCTTGATCTAATAATTCACAGCAGGGCCCATTGCTGCACCCACCAAGAGTAACTGTCAGGGCTTACAGTGTTGTGGCACCAGCACCACCATCAAAGGCCCAATTTTTACTACCACTGTTCAACAATTATATGTAATTAAAATTCCTTATATAATAGTTGACAGCAGGGCGTTCCAGCACCAACCAAGAGTAACTGTGAGTGCTTACAGTGTTGTGCCAACACCAACAACTAAGGGGCCTATTTCTGCAGAGTATATACGGCAGGTCCCTACTTTCAAACATCCAACTTACAAACGACTCCTACTTGCAAACGCAAGAAGACAACAGGAAGTGAGAGGAAATCTACCCCTTGGAAGGAAAATTCTCTCCTGTAAGAATAAATATGGGAGAAAGGTGTCTCCTCTGTACTGATGCTTTATCAGCAATCCTTGTTTCAAGAAAAACACCACATTTCAAAAACAGTTGTCATTGGGACGGAAAGTGAGGTGAAATGTTCTGAACAGGGGCACAGACAGCAAAACAAATGTTACAGGGGTGATAACCCTTACCTATGTTTTCCAAAAAGTTTAAAAATAGATTTTTGGGCTGGAGCTACACTTCAACAATGTACCTGTTCAAAATTACAAACAGATTCTACATAAGAACAAACCTACAGTCCCTGTCTTGTATGCACCGCCTGTATACGGCTGTTCAGAGTATATAGGGCCTTTTTTATTTTATGTGCGGGGTTCCCCTTAATATCCATACAAGACCCAAAGGGGCTGGTAATGGGCTGGGGTAGGGGGGGGGGGGGTCATGGGGTAGCTATGCCATTTTTCTTAAAGATTTTCATCCATATTACCGGGACCAGACATTACATTAAAGCCGCAAGCAGTTTTAAATGGCTTTTTTTTTCCTTTAGAAGTGTCATTTTGTGCAGGGACAGTTCTAAACACGGGAAACACGTGGCACTTCACAGGCATACTTTAGACACCCCCCAGGTACGATATTTAAAGGAATATTTGACTTATTTTTTTTCACTTTATGCATCATTAAAATGACTGCTCCCGAAAAACGGCCGTTTTTAAAACTTCTTTTTGCATTGATACATGTCCCCTGGTGCAGAACCCGGGTTCCCAAACCCTTTTTAGGACAATAACATGCATAATAGTCGTTATAATTAGCACTTTAGAATTCGAACGTTCGCATCCATTGTATTTAATAGGGTTCTAATGTTCGTACGAACTTTCGGTCCGTTCGCGGGTTCTGGTGCGAACCGAACCCGGGGGTGTTCGGCTCATCACTAATGACTATGGCCAGATGAGAAGTCGTTAAAGTGTTGTGTATGGAAAATATAGGATACTTAAGTCTGTCGCCATTTTTCACAGGCAATTTTAAGGTTTGACATGTTTGGCATCTATTTACTTGGTGCAACCCCATCTTTTTTCTTTTACCAAAGAATTGGGTACTTTATTGCATTTGTGTGCCCTAAAATTAACTTTGCATTTTCTTGACCATTGCGGTAATATTGTGTAACATATAAAAATTCAAACTACCACTGTTTCTTTTTCTCGGGTGTCTGCTTTCAAAAAATATATCATGTTTTGGGGGTTTTATGCAATCTTCCTAATTTTTTTAAACATGCAAAAATGGTGTTTGGCAGTGAGGTTTCAATCAGGTCTCCCCTTTCCTTTTTTTCCTCCAGACTGTACATATTATGTTCCCGAAGTCTCTCCTGATATGTTTTATCCCCCAGACCTTTCACCATTTTTGTTACTTGTCTCTGGACTCGTTCTATCTTATCGGTATCTTCCTGTAAGTGAGGTCGCCAGAACTGGACACAGTAGTCTAAATGAGGTCTCACTAAAGATCCATATAGAGGAATTACAACCTCCTTCCTCCTGCTGGTTATTCCTTTAGTGATGCATCCTAGAATTCTATTTGCTTTTCCCACTGCCTGGTCACACTGTTTGCTAATTTTGCAATCCTCTAAAATGAGTACCCCCAAATCTCTTTTCTCTGTAGTGCCGGCCAACACTGTACCCCAATATTGTACTCTGTCAAAGGATTGTTTTTTTCCCTAGGTGCATTCTTTTGCATTATCTGCATTATTATTTTGGATTATTACATTATCCCTCCAGGGATAACAACCCTATTACACACTTTTGTATCATCAGCAAAAATACATACCTTGCCCAACAAACTTTTAGTTATATCACTTACATATACTGTAGATTAAAAGAAGTATGGATTTGGGTTTTCCCCCCATCATACTTATCTAGGTGGATGCAGCATCGGTCTGATGCTGCATCTGTCCCCTGGCGCCTCTACTCTGAGAATCACTGACGGCTCGGTTCTCTCAGCTCCCTGAGCAGAGAGCTGCTGACTATCAATCAGCATGTTTCCGCTCTGCTCCTCAATGCTCACTGGAGCAATGAGCTGTGGAGGGGCAGGGAGCGGCCATCTCAGCGGCTCAGTGGCGGCTCTTCTTGTGAATAGGTTTAATATTAGCTGTCTAGCAGTTATGGGGAACTTCTTCTGTTAGAAGAGATTGAATAAAAATATCTGCTAATGGTCCAACAACTATATCTCAAAGTTCTCTTAGAACTCTGTGGTGAATACCATCAGAGCCTCTTGCTTTATTAGGCTTTAATTGAGCCAGTTTCTCTGCTACCCCTGTCTCCAGAAATCCTGAAAATGAACCATCATTACTAGAACCCATATGATTCCCCAACTTGTTATTGTTAGTGCAATTTATTTCTGAGAAGACTGAACAGAAGTACGGTAATTGTTTTAATGGTTTGCTACATCCAAGTCTCCCTCAGCATAAATGTTGTGCCCAGTTTTTTAATTTTAGTGATTCCATTGTATTTATTCTATTCATCGCTGATGTACCTAAAAAAAAAAAAAAAATAAAGTTTTATATCCTTTCTGAATAGATTTAGCCATTTGTTCCTCTTTTTCTGTGCTTTGGCAGCACTGATAATGTGTTTGGCCTTCCTGTTGTCTATTTGTATACACTTCTCTATCGTCTACACTTCCTGTTTCCTTGCATCTCCTATATCCTGATTTTTTTTTTTTTTATCCTTTATCCTACTTCCCTCTTTAGTGAACTATATTGTTTTTTTCTTCCGTTTACTCCTTCTAATTTGTCTGATATATTATCTAGTTACCTCCAGGATAGTAGACTTTAACAGTTCCCCCTGATTACTGACTCTTGTCATTTTACTCCAACCTTTCAATTAATATTTTAGAAATTTCTCCATTTCAGCAAGCATTGTCCTGTTAAATCTAAAACTTTTGCTTTTGTTTGATTTTTGATTTCTGGTTTAATACCAAACCAGACATTGGTGATCACTAGAACCCACATTTTCTCCCACCTCAACATCAGACAGTCGATCCCCATTTGTCACTAGGTTTAGAATATGATCGCCTTGGCTTGTTTTTTTTTTATTAATTGTTTCAGATAAACATTTGAACATGATCCCCATGACTAAGCGCCGGGGGGCGGAGCAAAATGTGTTGGGGCGTGGCCTGGTTGGAGTCCAGGCTGAGGTTGCCACTCTGTTCACCTCCGTAGGGCCACATGGATGTGTGGAATCAGGTATCGCCTCCTTTCCCTCCCTCGAGCCATTGTAGGAGCCAGGACGGGCTCTATCCCTCACCAGCACTCTTAGTAGCAGATGCAGAGGAACTCACACGCACACCCCACATCTACTGAGCGGCACACAAAGATATCATGTTTCAGATAAACCTAATGTATTGCCTCCATTACAACACTGCTCCTGCTTGTTATAGCAGTGTGAGAATTCCTGTTAATGTCAGGCATGTTGAAGTCACTCATATTCAAAACCTCTCCCTTCATTGCCATTTGAATTAACGTGTCAATCAACGGGTTATCATTATGCTCAGTCTGTTATGGGGGTCTATGTACTACATCCTCTCTGGTTGGAATGCAGACCCAGAAGGTTTAAAGTATTTAATTTGTGTTTTGAATTAACATTAGCCTTATGCTATTTTTTTTACATTCAGTATATGGCAACTCCACTTCCTCTCTATCCGGCTCTGTCTTTCCTGTATAGTGTGTACTATGGTACAGTTATTTCCCAGTCATTTGAAACCTTGAATCATGTCTTTGTATTTGCAGTAGGGCCGAAACTAATCGATTAATCGACAACGAATCGATTATGAAATTAATCGATTACAATTTTCATAATCGATTAATCGGCGTAGTAACATAATGGGGTTTAAAAAAATAAAAAAATTAGTCCTGTATAGTACAAACAGAGAAAATCGCTACTGAAAATATTACTTTCACTGTCCCACAGTAAAAAATGAACCCCTTACAGTAGTGATTATTTGCTCTTTTTGTACTAATTTTAGTTTAATTAACCCCATTATGTTGCTAAACATCTCAGGCCTGGGTCACACCTCTGTTTTTTGGTGCTTTTTGCAAAAACACACTACAGTTCATTTACATGGTTTCCTATGGGACACGTTCACATCCATGATTTTTTCAGCTGCTGCGTATTTGGAAAGGGCAAGGACTTCTTTTTTTTTTTTTTTAAACATGCTATTTTGGTTCAATATACTTCAATGGAGAAGCTGCAGAAAGGCATGTAATGTGTTTTTGCAGCAATTTGTGTTTTGTAATCTGCCCAACAACAAATTGGCCCAAAAAAAAGTAAAAGTGCAAATCGCAGCAAAATTACTTTTTTTTTTTTTTTTTTTTTTTTTTTTAAGGTTATTAACCGATTAATCGACTAATCGAAACAATAATCTGCCAACTAATTGATTATGAAAATATTCGTTAGTTGCAGCCCTAATTTGCAGCAAGGTCCAAGTTGTCATAAAAGCTCACAAACCTTGTTGGCCATACTATGAGCATTAGTGCACATGACATGACAAACACTGCTATCTACTGCTTTATTTTTGGCACTAGAAGTGACCACCCCATCAGCCCAGTCCTTAGCACTACAAACCTTCACAGTGTTTTAACCTGCTGAGGACAGAAATTCTCCTCATCAATTAAATATCTGCCCCCATTTCTCAGTTTAAATGCATGTTCAAAAATCTCCTGAATTCCATACTAAGAAGCTTAGTGCCCTTGTGTGAGGGATAAAAACCATCACTTTTGTACAGCGCATTATGAGACCACCTGATAGCGTTGTGACTAACATAACCAAAACCTTCACCTTTGTACCAATCTTTGACCAAACATTGAACTCTGCTATACAAAGTACTTTCCCTTGTTGTGCATTATGCACTTTCTATAGAGCAGTGGATGAAGTTAAATAACCATGCACCCCTTGGTAGGAAGAACTATAGTTACTGTTAATTTTTAGAAGTATGTTTATTTTGTTTGGAAGCTCCATTGTGTTGGTAATTTGGTGACCACTCCAACTTTTTTATTTACATTTTTTTGTTGTTTCCTTTTTTTTTATCGGTGCACTGTTAATGTGAATTGTAGTCTAGGTTAAAGTTTGTATTTCTTTATCGTACACCACGGGACACAGAGCTAGTCATTACATAATGAGTTAAGGGTCACCAGCGGTGATTGGACACTGGCACAACCAATGGAAGACAGTTCCCCTCCATATAACCCCTCCCATCAGGGAAGTACCTCAGTTTTTTCGCCAGTGTCGAAAGGTGTTGGACGCGTTAGGAGGTGCTAAAGGAAAGCTCTACCAAAGAGACCCTCTGGGGGTAAAAGAGCTATGCTTTCGGATCCATCCAAGACGCCTACAAATGAGCTGAATCTGGATGGGATCCGGGCCTCATCCATGAGGCGTCGCCTGTAATGTCTCTCTTCGGAGGACTGGGCTCTAAGATCCAGCACTTTCGCTATTTCGCTATAAAGTCCTGGTAAGAGTCTTGTACAAGGCCCAGGGGAGAGGTATCCTTTAAATAGGAACCCATATCCCTGAAGGTTGGCACACATAGCCCACCGTGAAGGGTGAAGTTTGGTATCTGTCTGAAATCTTTCAGCAGAAAAACCTGCGGCGTGGATAAGGTGAGATTAGAAGGTCCATAACTAGGTTGGGACCTTTTTCAAAAAATGGATGTCTTCTTTTTTTCCACCACTGGGGGGAGTAAAGAGCTGAATATACTCACCTCACTCTGTTCAGTGTCGGCTTCGGCGAAGTACACTGCTCGTCACCTCCGCTGCTGAGCTTGCTGGGGCACCCCGATCCTCCTTTCGGTGGCCGACCAGACACCTGCAGATGCAGGTAAGTGGGAACAAGGGCTGATGAGAGTCCTCTCTCACTATGGCCACCGCCATAGCGCTAAGGGCCGCGCGAGCGCGCTTTATCGGAGGGGGGGGCGAAGGCGTGCGCGGGCACGTGGCGCGCGCAGGCACAGAAACGGCGCCAAATTTAAAAGACTGTCAGTGTGAGAAGCACTGCAGCAGCAAGCAAGCTCGTTAGTTCTCTTGTTCCTGGCAGAGAAACACAGCAGCTATACAGGGACGTAAGACTCCATGTGGTTGGATTGGGTACTTCCTAGAAGACATCCATGTTATGCATAGTTATGTGTTAAAAGTTGCATACTTAATGTATTTGCTAAACTGAACACGGTAGTATATGCATTTAGGTACCTTGTATTTTGTCTAAACAGTAAGCCTTCCAGGGGAAGTAATACGGACAAAAAGAGATAAGAAAGCACCACCGCCTGAGAGGAGGCTCTAGCTGTGCTGACTCGGTACCTTCCTCTCCTGTGTTGCCAAATGCACCTGTACAGGATGAGCCATTACCTCTGTCAGGTATGGCGGCTTCCCCAGTGAAGCCTGGGCCTGTATATGTCACTGAGGACACTTTATCAGCTGCCCTAAATAATCTGGAGGAAAAAATTGCTACCTTAATCGCTAAGTCCTCTAAAAAGGACAATAAGCGAAGCAGGTCTCTTCCAGTATTGGACCTCCCTTCAGAAGTACCTGAGGGAGGAGGATGAGGAGGAGGAGGCTACATCAGCAGAGGATGAGGAGCCAGATTTTAAGGTCACAGGTACAATGCTATAGCAGTGCATTTAAGTTAACCTCTGCGGAGGTAACGGAATTACCTGTCTCCTCCCTAGGGTCATTAAGATCCCTGCAAGGTGCATGCTCCTTCCCGGTTCATCAGTTACTAGAGGATCTAATATACGCAAACTGGCAACATCCAGATAAGCGTTTCTCACCTCCAAAAAGGTTTAACATTCTTTATCCTATGGGGGAAATTTTTTTAAAGAAATGGAGCCTGCCTGCGGTAGTTGCGGCTATTTCTTGTGTAAATAAAAACCTGACATGTCCGGTGGATAATGTACAAGGGTTTAAAAGATCCTTCTGAGAGGAAGTTGAAATCCTCCTTCCTTTTGGCCGGCTCAATTACCCAACCTGCAGTAGCAGCAGTCGGTATGTGTCAGGTCATCAGCCAACAGGTAAAGCAGGGGCTGAAGGAACTGCCTTCAGAGCAGGCTAGAAATTGGGAAAATTTGCCTAAAGCCTTATGCTTCACAGTGGATGCCATGAGAGATTCTATCATACAGGCATCACGCCTTACACTCCAGCTGGTACAGATGCGCAGAGTACTTTGGCTTAAGCATTGGTCAGCGGAAACCCCATGCAAAAAGCTGTTGGCAAGTTCCCGTACCATGGCGAACGCCTATTTGGGGAAGATTTAGAAAAATATATACAGAAGATATCAAGTGGTAAAACGACTTTTACCTGAGAGAAAGAAAAACAAGAGATCTTGTTTTAAACGCTCTCTCTCCCCAGCTCCCGGGAAATCTGACTCCAACCAGTGGCGGCGGCCTGTTTTAGCCGCCCACAAAAGCCAAGGGGCAAGCTCAGAAGAACAAGAAGCCGTGGGGTGCAAGAGCTAATAAGCAAGCCCCCAAAGCCTCTCAGTGAAGGGGCGCCCCCGCTCGGCCGAGTGGGAGGAAGGCTTTATCAGTTCTGAGCGACTTGGGGGTCAGAAATCCAGGACAATTGGGTAGTATCCACAATATCCTCAGGGTACAAACTGGAATTTCGAGAGATCCCACCTTCTCAATTCCGAGGTTCAAGACTCTCCAAGGATCCACAAAAAAGAGAATCCTTCTTCAAAGGTTTGAATCACTTAATGGCTCAAGGGGTAGTTACAGACGTACCCCAAAAAGAGCGAGGTGCAGGTTTTGTTTTTTTTTTGAGAAAAAAGTTTTTTATTGAACAATTTACATTTGGAACATAATTCTGCAAGTTACAAGGCAATACTGGAGAAATGCATAAAACAAGAAATGTGGCTTATACATATATAGGCACAGTAGATCAAAAAAAACTTGTTCAGATTGAACACTGGATTCAGTGACTATCAATAAGTGGAAAACCCTATGTCCACGCTATTCATGGAATTGCACGCTAGAAGGATGTATAGTATTACGGACCATCAGTGCATGTGTCTGCGGACTCAAGCCATCGATCCCAGATTTTGTAGTACTTATCTGGACAACCTCTGTTGATGTATATGAACTTTTTGTAGGGAAGAGTGTTATTTATATCTAGTTTCCAATCGTTGAAGCTGGGGGGAGTGGGTCTCATCCACTGTCTGGCTATAATTTTTCTAGCATTAAACAATGTTTCATGCAAGAATGTTTTAGTGAATTTGTCCATCTCAGAGTCGGGGAATATCCCCAGTAAGCATTGTTTGGGGTCCAGGGTCAATGGGGATCCCATGTCATCATGAAGGAAGTCAACAATCTGCTTCCACAAACCCTGAAGGACCGGGCACGCCCAGAGTAGATGGAAGAATGTGCCCGTCGTTTGGTTACACATTGTGCACAAGGTAGAAAACTGTCGTCTAAAGCGGGCGATTCTTAGGGGGGTGAGATACGCTCGGTGCACCACGTATAACTGGGTCAGCCTGTCAGAGAGCTTGGGGGATACAGTCTTGCACGAGTCTAGTGCTTCACTCCACTCCTCATCCTCCAGTGGGCCCACCTCTCTTTCCCATCTTGGTTTAAGGCTGTAAGCTAGCGTGGTAGATGATGGGGTGAGAAGCATGACATAAAAATCAGAGATCAGCTTTCGCGGGTCCACACCCTTAACCACTGCCATAATAACATTGGGCGTAGATTGTGGCAAAGGCTGGGGAAACTGAGCTTGGGCTGCGTGACGCACCTGGAAGAATCTAAAAAGCATAGAATTGGGCAGCAGGAACTCATTTTGGAGGTCCTCAAAGTTTTTAAGTGTGCCATCGGAAATTATGTGGTGCAAATAATATATTCCATATTCGCACCATATCTCTGTGTCAGGGATCAAGAGAAACTCTGAGAGTAGTCTATTGTGCCATAAGGGGGTATAATTGTTGTGTTTAGGGGTCGTTAATGTTTTAGTGGTGATGTCCCATACGCGCCTATATTGGTATAATAGGGACCCACGGTCTCTAATGGAGTTATTCCCACTATGTCCCACTGCAATTGCAGTGAGTGGGTCAGTGGTCAGTTGTGCCCACCGTGGACAGAGGAGGGTGAGGAATCTGAGTCTGTCGGTTTTATCTATGTGGTATAGTTGAGACAGTTGGGACGCAAGGTAATAAAGATTTAAGTCAGGGAGGGCTGTTCCACCTAGGTCAGTAGGGTTCTTAAGGACTCTCCAGGCCAGCTTGTGTCTGTTGTTACCCCAAATAAATGTCTTGAGTATGGCCTCCATTGACTTGAAAAATTTCAAGGGTAAGTATACGGGTGTGTGCCAGAGTATATACAATATTTTAGGAAATAATATCATTTTAACAATGTTAATACGGCCCCACACGCCGAGCGGCAGTCTCGCCCATACCTGGGTTCTAGACTTGATGAGATCGAAAAGGGGTTCTATGTTCAGGGATATATAGTCAGCCGGTGTTCTATTCACCAATACTCCAAGATATTTGATAGTGTTCACTCGCTGGAGTGGTAACTGTGCCTGTAGCTTGGGAGAGGGGAAACTATCCATAGGCAGTATTTGAGATTTCTCCCAATTAATTTTAAGGCCAGAGAACTGACCAAAGTGTTCAATTGTATGCAACGCCTTCCGAAGCGATGTGGCAGAGTCGGCCGATGTGGCAGAGTCGGCCGAGGTGCAGGTTTTTACTCAAACCTCTTTGTGATTCCAAAGCCAAATGGAGATGTCAGACCCATCCTGGATCTAAAATCCCTAAATCGGTTCCTGAACGATCGCCATTTTCGAATGGAAACGATCCGATCCGTGGCCGCCACTTTAAAGGGCGGAAAATTCATGGCGCCCATAGATATCAAGGACGCACATTTACACATACCCATCCTCCCCGCTCACCAAAGATTCCTAAGGTTTGCGGTAGAAGATCGCCACTTTCAATTTGTGGCTCTGCCGTTTGGTGTAGCCACCGCGCCCATAGTATTCACAAAGGTGCTAGCTCCTCTGTTAGCAAACCTAAGAACACGGGGCATTGCGGTAACAGCCTATCTGGACGATCTACTAGTAATAGATCAGTCAAAGGAGGGATTGGGTCACGCTGTACACACTACAGTAGGATACCTGGAGCATTTAGGATGGATTATAAATTTACAAAAATCCTCTCTCCAGGCCCAAAGAAGGATAGTGTACCTGGGCATGATCATAGATACAGCCCAAAACGGGGTATACCTGCCAGAACCGAAGATACAGTCTCTGAAAGACCTGATCCACAAGGTCAAAGCAAACAAGAGGCCGTCTATTCGCCTTTGCATGAGACTATTGGGAAAGATGGTAGCCTCCTTCGAGGCGGTCCCTTACGCCCAGTTTCATTCGAGACTACTTCAAGGCAATATTTTAGCTTCCTGGAACAGGAAGAGCCAAGCTCTGGATATACCCATGCGCCTGTCCTCACAAGTACGCCACAGCTTCGATTGGTGGCTAGAAGCCAGGAATTTACGGAAGGGAAAGTCCTTCCTCCCAGTGGCCTGGAAGGTGGTATCTAGGGATGCCAGCCTATCGGGCTGGGGTGCAGTATTCGAGGAGGCTTCTACCCAGGGAACCTGGGCCAAGACTCAGGGGATCCTGCCCATCAATGTGCTAGAGATCCGGGCGGTATATCTAGCCCTCAAAACCTGGACATACAGGTTACAGGGCTACCCAGTTCGGGTTCAATCCGACAATGCTACTGCAGTAGCTTACATCAATCACCAAGGAGGCACCCGCAGTCGGGCAGCCCAAAGAGAGGTGAACCGGATCCTGGCATGGGCAGAAGAGCATGTACCTTGCCTTTCTGCAATCTTCATTCCAGGGATAGAAAATTGGCAAGCAGACTACCTGAGTCGTCAGCAGCTGCTACCAGGAGAGTGGTCTCTTCACCCCGAGATCTTTCAGGCCATATGTCTGAGATGGGGAAACCCAGATGTAGACCTGCTAGCTGCCAGGTTCAACAAGAAATTGGACAACTTTGTGTCCAGAACGAGAGATCCTCTAGCCTACGGGACAGACGCTCTAATAATACAGACGCTCTAATAACTCCATGGAATCAGTTCTCACTGATCTATGCATTCCCTCCGATCCCTCTTCTACAAAGACTGCTTCGCAGGATCAAGGAGGAGGGAATACCAGTAATCCTAGTGGCCCCAAACTGGCCCAGGAGGCCTTGGTACGCCGAGATTGTAAAAATGGCGATAGGAAGGCCCTGGAAGTTTCCACTTCGACACGACCTGCTGTCACAGGGTCCAGTATTCCACCCTTCCTTACAAAGGCTAAAGTTGACGGCCTGGCTGCTGAGACCCACATTTTGAAAAAGAGAGGGGTCTCTGGTCCGGCTCTTTCTACGCTCATTAATGCTAGAAAGCCAGCCTCCAGACTCATCTATCAGAGAGTCTGGAGAGCATACGTTTCCTGGTGTGAATCCAGATGTTGGAATCCTCAGAAATATGAAATAAGTAGGATTCTTGCTTTTTGCCAGTTAGGAGTGGATATGAATTTAGCCCTTAGCACCATCAAAGGGCAAATATCGGCTCTATCAGTCTTCTTTCAGAGACCATTGGCATCTCACTCCCTAGTTCAGACATTCATTAAGGGGGTACTGAGGATAAATCCTCCAGTTAGGACTCCCTTGTGTCCATGGGATTTGAATTTGGTATTGTCAGTGTTGCAAAAGCAACCTTTTGAACCTATTCGCCATATTCCTTTAATTATATTGAGTAGGAAGTTGGCCTTTCTGATTGCTATAGCTTCTGCTAGGAGAGTATCAGAGCTAGCAGCTCTTTCTTGTAAAGAGCCTTATCTAATTTGTCACAAGGACAAAATCGTACTACGACCCCATCCGGCTTTTCTACCTAAGGTGGTGTCGGCTTTTCACTTGAATCAAGACATTGTTCTGCCTTCCTTTTTTCCAAACCCGCGGACTGCGGGGGAAAAATTATTACACTCTCTAGATCTAGTGAGAGCGGTAAGGGTGTATCTGCAAGCAACCGCTCAGATACGTAAAACAGATGTTTTGTTTATTTTACCAGATGGGCCCAAGAAGGGCCAAGCGGTATCAAAATCCACCATTTCCAGGTGGATTAGACAAGTAATTGTTCAAGCTTATGGTTTAAAGAACAGGACTCCTCCTTTTCCTGTTAAGGCGCACTCTACCAGGGCGATAAGTGCTTCATGGGCAGTGCACCACCAGGCTTCGATGGCTCAGATCTGTAAAGCTGCAACTTGGTCTTCAGTCCATACATTTTCCAAATTCTATCAAATAGATGTGAAAGGACATGAGGATTCCGCCTTTGGGCGAAGTGTGCTGCAGGCAGCAGTATAGGGCTTCTGGTCCGCAAGCGGCCTGTTTTGATCTGTGTCTCCCCCCCTTCATATGAGCATTGCTCTGGGACGTCCCATTATGTAATGACTAGCTCTGTGTCCCGTGGTGTACGATAAAGAAAATAGGATTTTTATAACAGCTTACCTGTAAAATCCTTTTCTTGGAGTACACCACGGGACACAGAGGTCCCCCCCTTCTTATGGGAACCTTACTGCTTTGCTACAAAACTGAGGTACTTCCCTGATGGGAGGGGTTATATGGAGGGGAACTGTCTTCCATTGGTTGTGCCAGTGTCCAATCACCGCTGGTGACCCTTAACCCATTATGTAATGACTAGCTCTGTGTCCCGTGGTGTACTCCAAGAAAAGGATTTTACAGGTAAGCTGTTATAAAAATCCTATTTTTTGTGGAGGTTTATGTGTTGTATTTTTGTATGTTTTTTTTTTTGTCCCTTTTTGGAATGTGTTTCTCTTTCTTATTTTTTATTTTTTCTCTTTTTTTCTTTGTTTGTACAATTGATAAGGAAAAATTTAAGTTTTTATATATTAAAAAAATTTAAGTAAATTGTCTGAATGTACTATCTTTATTTTTCCACATTTTAAAGAGTCTGCCGAGCATGGCCAGGCCAGTGATGACCTGCAAACTGAAACCAGCAGCTTTATTATCCACTCCAACACTTCACTTACTGTGCATAATAAGTCACCCACCAGGTATACATTTTTTTTGGTTTTTGTTTACTTATTTCTTGGTCTTGCAGCTGCTGCACCATAGGCTTTTTATATTTTAACTCCATTGGCCTCCATGTAATATTGCCATAGGATTTAGTATGTTTGAGCCTAATGGCACCTAAAAAGTCAATCAAAGCAGCTCATAATTTGCTGATTGGAACATTAAAGTAAGCTTCTCATTGGTTGGTATGGGTAGCAACAGATCCTTTTTAATTTGCTCAATTTAGTAAGCAATAACAATCTCTATTAGCCATAAGATAAATAATAATTGTTATAGAAAATAACACATGCCTAGTTTAATGAATATTAAATTATTTGGATGTCTTTCCAAATATCGGCTGTAAAAGTTAGAATCAAGTTGTACACACAAGATTGTGTGGGTGTAGGTGCATATCTTGGCCTTGCATATACTGCCCTACACTGCCAATAAAAAGTGTGGTTTTTGATGCAGTTTTTATAACCAGATGACAATAACGATGTTCTTTACAGAAAAGCATTAAGGAAGTCTTGTATAGAAAATGGTAACATTTAGGGCCCATTCATATTGATGGCGATCACATGCATCAGCACCGTTTTCAGTGGCACTCTAATGCACTAAGACAACACATGTGTGTTGCAGCACATCTTAATACACTACCATGTATTGTGGTGCACTGCTTTGCAAAAATAGTAAAAAAATTTTTTTCCGTTTTTTGGGATGTCTCGCGCATTGGCAGCCCATTCAATTAAACTGGTTGCCTTATTGCAATGCATTTTAACGCTACACACCAGGAATTCAAGCTGTGAATGGTTCCTTAAGAATTCCATGTTCTTAATGCTGTAAATATTATGCTGTTTTTAAGTGGGCCTGTAACCCACAGATAAAACAGCACTTTAAAATGGTTAAGATAACAAATGTTTAGGTGTCAGTACCGCCCTCCCCCTTTTTACTTACCTGAGCCATCATTAGATCCAGCACTGTGCCTATTTGCAACTCTTCTCACTTCCTGGTCTCATTGGCTTTGCTGAGGCAGTAGGAGCCATCTGCTTCCACTGCTGTCAATTAAAGCCAGTAACAAGGGAGTGGGGCTCAAGAGCGAGCCCACGTGGGTGCCGCCATTGAAGGAATAGAAGGCTTTATATGGAGGCACTCGCCAGAGAGGAAGAGCCAGGTGCACCAGCAGGGGACCCGAGAAGAGGAGATTGAGGGCCACTTTGTGCAATTCCTTTGCACAAAACAGGTAAGTATAAACCGATTTGTCATTTTAAAAAAATGCATTTAAAATCCTTATTTTTTTTTATTTTTTTTAATCTTTCTTTATTGATCTTTTTCCACAAAAATTACTTGCATTTCAATACAAATACAGTAACATTACATACAACAACATACAACACTATTTTGGTCTCAGTTTAGCCCCTACATAAGAACCCATTCATAACATTGTTGGTAAGTATCCTGCAAAATCTGCTCATCTATGTAACATATGACCAGCTATATAGCCCTTATGTTCTTTATCTGCTATTTTGGAGACTCTGTAAATCAGAGAAAGAAGGGAGAGAGGGTAGGGGTACCCAGAGATTGGAGGAGGAGGAAGGAGGAATCCTTTAAAAAAAAACCTGTTGGGGAATGTGAAAAAAAAAATACAACTACAATATCCTGCAAACAAGAAGCTCTATGGGACTCAGTAGTGACAGTCGGCAGGAGGAAATTGACATACCTGAAAGTGTCTGCTAGTAGCAGCGCTGGGCTCTCTTTAAAGCGGAACCTTATCCATAACAACTTGATGAAAAAAACATTTCTTTAGCATGGAACATGCATTCCACATTACTAATTATGCCACCAAAATTAGTATGTGCTGTAAATGCTCCTGTTTCTTCTTGCCGGAGGCTACCATTTTGCTGAATCCCATAGCCCCTGAACAAAAGTAAATCTTTAAGCTGTCAGCAGATCTGCCTCAGTGGCACAGTGCCGAAAAATAGAGAGCAACTGAGCATGTGCAGAGCAGGGTGAGACTGTGTACTACTGGATTTTAAACAGTATAGGCACTTATTTTTAATGTTTTACATAACTTTGCCTGCAAAAGGGGCCAGCCTGAAGTGATCTAGCAGGACTTAATTTTCTGACTAAAGTTCCACTGTAAAGAGCAAAGTTTTAGTACATCGCCTGCTGGACAGGTAAATATGAAGCTTATTATTTCAAAGGGTTTTGCCACTCTTAAATGTATTTTTTATTTTTTTTTTCATATCCCCTGACATGGACGCTTTAACGGGAAACAATCATGAAAATTAATAATGCTCCTTTTTTATTGTTTCATTGATTTTGTTTGTTGAACTACAACCCCAATTCCAAAAAGGTAGGGGCGCTGTGTAAATCTACATAAAAACAGAATGCAATGATTTGCAAATCTCATAAATCCATATTTTATTCACAGTAGAAAATAGAAAACATTTTAAATCTTTAAACTGAGAAAATGTACCATTTTAAAGTGGGAATAAACGTAATTTTTCAAAAAGAGGCCGTAGAACACCAATCCTTTTACAGTATTTTCAAATATTTGTTTCCGAATACACACTGCATGTGACCATTATAGATTATAGAATGGCTAAAACCCTAAAATGTATGTATTTGTCTCATCCTAACTGGATACAGTTCTTAATAATTCTGCTATTGGGAAGACCTATTAAGAGGTCCTAGTTTTGAGCACTATAAGGATCGTGTAGAACAATTTTAATCTTTTGAACTGTCCTTTGTAGATGGACTGTTGAACCCTTTCAGAAACCTCTTCAACCTCTTCCTCTTAACATCCCCGCTTGGGCCCGTCGTCTCAGGAGCTGTGAGGTGAGATAATATTAAATCAAGCCACACCTTACCTTCAGTTGCAATTTTGGATAGAAGCTCAGTGTAGAGTAGACCGACACAGTACACCTTAAAGTGTTTGTTAACCCAAAAAAAAAAATACAGATCACGGTCCTTTAAAGCAGATTAAATGGCACAGTGCTTGTGCTGTGTAATCTGCCCTCCTCTAAACTGTAAAAAAAAAAAACCTGAATCTGCCACTTCCTGTATGCCTGCTTTTAAACGGACCACAATAACCAGGGCTGTTCCGCCCTAATCAATGTGGTCAAAGTGCGTCCCACCGTCATACGCTGCCCTGCTCTACTCTCCTCCCTTCCCCCTCACCTCCCTCCTTCCTGCCTGCCAGCGCCCTCTCTGTCTCTGTCTATGCATTATTGAAAATTAGAAACCTAAAATTGTCACTGCCAGACTCTCTATTAGAGGCTGGCATACAACACTGTGTAAATCCTTTCTAAAAATTTGCAGTGTAAATAGCTATTTAGAGCGGTCTTCAGGCCTGTCACGTTACTTGTGGCCGCTTTACAGCTCCGATACACGGCTACTGCAGGAGGAGCCAAGCGGCCACGTGATCACGGTCCCTCCTTGCCAATTTAGAAAAGGCCAGGAGAGCAGTGTTAATTTTCGATCAAATTTCGATTTATTTTAGTCATTTTTGATTTAATCGTATTTTAACCGCTTGCCACCCAGCCACCGTCAAATGACGGAGGGGCGGTGCGGCTCTCGTTCTGGGAGGACGTCATATGGCAGTGCCCAGAACGGCCGCTACTTTGCACTTGCGGCGGGGGCAGCGAAACGATCGTGGCCGTGCCGTGTTGCTAGGACAGGGCGCGACCCCGATGTCTGTGTTCAGCTGTGTCCAATCACAGCCGGTCACATGTAAATACGGAAGTGCCGTGAATCGGCTCTCCTCGCTTCACACTGACAGTGTGTGTGGCCTTCCATGGGGGCACTTGTCAAAGAGAAAAGGCCTGGAGCGCTGGGGGGACCCCAAAGGAAGAGGATCGGGGCTGCTCTGTGCAAAACCATTGCACAGATCTGTTAAGTATAATATGTTTGTTATTTTAATAAAAAAAAACACAAAGCTTTAATGTGGCTTGAAGCCTGTGTAAATAAAGACACAAAGAAATCAGTCACATTGGTAAACACAGAATTTCTGACAATGCCAAGGAAACCCGTACTGAGATAAATATGGGTGCTTTTGCTGCCCTCCTTGTAAGAAAACTAGTTGCCTGGCTGTCTCTGGATTCAATACATTCTGAGTCACTGAGCAGGAACAAACACACAGAATAGAAAGTTTAGTGAGAACTCATTGAAATATGGTACTTATTCCTGGTAAGTGCCTCAGAAAATACTGAAAGCCAAGTAGTGCTTGGTGATCAGATATTGGTGGTCAGGCAAGTTCGATTCACTTTGATTATGACAAGATACGCAAAAACTGAATATTTTGGTTTATTAAGCATTTTTTATTATATTTACAGAAAATTGGAGACTCTTACCGTGGGTACTGTTTGAGCGAGGCTGAGCTCATGAACATTTTAGGCCTACATAAGCAGCAAACAATGAGTGTTTGGGGAACACGCCAATCTCCAAGCCCAGCCAAACCTGCCACTCGCTTAATGTGGAAATCACAATATGTTCCTTATGATGGTATCCCTTTTGTAAATGCAGGTAAAACCATGATGTTATGATTAAGGTATAATAATTCCTGTCTCCTTCTCTAATGATTGTACATAACTATTGTGATCAGACCTGGTAAAAAATTACATACAGGAGAGTACTTAATAAATGCATACCTTCCACTGTAGCTCATAAGCCTCTTGTGGGTTTCTTGGATAATCCGATTCATAATCCTTTTCAAATGTAGATGCTCATTTAGAAAAGTAATGCACTTAAACTAAACTGGAAGTCCAATTGCTAAATACATAGTTAAAATACAGTACTGTGCAAAGGTTTTTGGCAGGTGTGAAAAATGCTGTGTAAATTAAAATTGCTTTCAGAAAAATAAGTTTTAGGCCCCTTTTACACATGCGGACTGTTCAGGTGCGTCTGTCAGTTTTTTAGATGGACTTGTACGGGTGCTCCATGCAGTTCTATGGAGCGACGGATGTCAGCGGTGACATGTCTGCTGACATCCGATCCGCTCCGATCCACTAAATCCAGGCGGATGGAAACCCTATTTTCCATCTGACAATCAGATCGGATGAAAACGGACAGGCGGATCCGTTTCCATCCAATCCCCCATAGGGGGAAGCGGAGATCTTACAGGTCTGTCTCTCCACAGTGTGCAGAGACAGATCTCATCCGCCTGCTCAGCGGGGATCAACGGATCGATCCCTGCTGAGCAAGCAGAGTCTGTGAAAACGGACATACAAGTGTGAAAGAGCCCTTAATAGTTTATTGTTATCCATTAACAAAATGGAAAGTAAATGAACAGAAAAAAAGATCGAAATCAAATCAATATTTGGTGTGACCAGGGCATCAAGCCAGCATCAATTCTTCTAGGTGCACACAGTTTTTAAAGGAACTTGGCAGGTAGGTTGTTTTAAACATCTAGGCTGCCTTAGATCCTTCTGTCTCTTCATATAATCCCAGGCAGATTTTAAGATGTTGACATCAGGGTTCTGTGGGGGCCCAACCATCACTTCCAGGACTTTTTGTTCTTCTATACACTGAAGATAGTTCCTAATGACATTGCCTGTATGTTTGGGGTTGTTGTCCTGCTGCAGAATAAATTTGGGGCCAATCACATACCTCCCTGATGGTATGACATGATGGATAATTATCTGCCTGTATTTCTCAGCATATCCTCAATTCAGAGTGCAGTGCACATGTGCCTGTGACATCACCACCTGCAGAAAATAGTGAATATCTTCTAAACAGTGCATGCTTAGGAGATATTCATTGTACCTTCAGGTAAGCTTTATCACTGTATAAGCTTACTCAGTCATGCAACACTGTACCCGTATAAAATATTTGTCCTTTTTTTCACACAAATAGAGCCTTCTTTTGGTGGTATTTAATCACCACTGGGTTTTTTATTATTTGAACTATAAATGAAAAAAGACCGAAAATGTTATTAAAAATAAATACATTTCTTTGTTTCTTTTATAAAAATTTGCAAATGAGTAATTTTTCTTCATAAATTTTGCCCAAAATTTATACTGATGTATATCTTTGGAAAAAAGCAACTCAAATTGGCGTATAATATTTGGTCACTAACAAGCCAGGAAAGTAAAAATATTGCCATAGTCCAAATGGCCCCTTTTTGGAAATTAGACATTTTAAGTTATTTAGTAAGAGGCAGGGCGAGTTTTTTTGAAGTTGTAATTTTTTTCCACAATTCTTTTCAAAATTATATATTTTTTTTGTTTTCACAAAATTGTCATATTAACGGTTATTTCTCTCACACAGCATATACATACTTGCAACTACACCCCAAAACACATTCTGCTACTACTCCCGAGTATGGCGATTCCACACGTGTGAGACTTTTACACAGCCTGGCCCAACATGCAGGGAGCACCATCAGGCATTCTAGGGACATAAATTACACATTTAATTTCTTGACTACCTCTTACACTTTTGAAGGCCCTGGAGTTCCAGGACAATGTAAATGCCCAAAAAATGACCCCATTTTGGAAAGTAAACACCCCAACGTATTTTCTATGAGGCATAATGAGTCTTTTGAACATGTAATTTTTTTCCATAAGTTTTTGGAAAATGTGAAAAGAAAATTAAAACGCATTTTTTTTTTTTTTTTTACACAAAGCTGTCCATTTTATATATTTCTAACAAATGGCATGTAAATAGCAAAAATTACACCCCAAAATACATTCTGCTACTCCCGAGTATAGCGATACCACATGTGTCTAGGGACACAAATTTCAAATCTAATTTGGCTGCCTATTACACTTTTGTGAGGCACTGTAGTGGCGTGGATGAGCACTGATGTGGCACAGATGAGAACTCATGTGGCAGGGATGAGCACTGATGTGGCACGAATAAGCACTGATGTGGCACGGATGAGCACGGATGATCATGGATGTGGCACGGATGATCATGAATGAGCCATGGATGAGGATGGATGAGCTATGAATGGGCACAGATTAGCGCTGTGGGCACTTCAGATCCAGCCCACAAGCGCTGCTGCACCCTCTTTCCTTTCCTCACACACTGTACTGATCGGTGTGAGGAGAGGGGAGAAGCTGTACTGGACATGCTCTGGTTTGTTGACAACTGATCGCTCTGTCATTGGGCAGAGCGACCACGTGGTAAAGGCCGCTGTCATTGGTCCTTTACCGCGATCCGTGGCGCGCCGGGTCCCGTGAACCTGGCGAGCACGGACAATCCTGTGTGCACGCCCCAGGGGGCGCACAGGAGTGTGATTCTGGGAGGACATCATATGATGCCCTCCCAGAGTTATCTGACTGCGCTGTAGCCGTTATTCGGCTATGGCCTGGTCGGTAAGTGGTTAATGAAGAGATTACATGCGTAAAAGCAATTTCTTTTCAGTATATTGTTCTAGGTATGAATGTTTTTTACATGGTTACAGTGCCTTGAAAAAGTATTCATACCCCATGAAATTTTCCACATTTTGTCATGTTACAACCAAAAACATAAATGTATTTTATTGGTACTTTATGTGATAGACCAACACAAAGTGGCACATAACTGTAAATAGTTTTACATTTCTTTACAAATAAATATGTAAAAAGTGTTGGAATGCATTTGTATTTAGCCCCCCTGAGTCAATACTTTGTAGAACCACCTTTCGCTGTAAATACAGCTGCAAGTCTTTTTAGGTATGTCTCTACAAGCTTTGCACATCTAGAGAGTGACATTTTTGCCTATTCTTCTTTGCAAAATAGCTCAAACTCTGTCAGATTGGATGTGAACAGTAATTTTCAAGTCTGGCCACAGATTCTCAGTTGGATTTAGGTCTGGACTTTGACTGGGCTATTCTAACACATGGATATGCTTTGATCTAAACCATTTTGTTGTAGCTCTGGCTGTATGTTTTGGGTCGTTGTCCTGCTGGAAGGTGAACCTCCGCCCCAGTCTCAAGTCTTTTTTGCAGACTTTAACAGGTTTTTCTCTAAGATTGTCCTGTATTTGGCTCCATCCATATTCCCATCAACTCTGACCAGCTTTCCTGTCCTTGCTGAAGAAAAGCACCCTCACAACATGATGCTGACACCACCATGTTTCAAGGTGGGGATGGTGTGTTCAGGGTGATGTGCAGTTTAAGTTTTCTGCCACACATAGCATTTTGCTTTTAGGCCAAAAAGTAAAATTTTGGTCTCATCTGACCAGAGCACCTTCTTCCACATGTTTGCTGTGTCCCCCACATGGCTTCTTGCAAACTGCAAACAGGACTTCTTATGGCTTTCTTTCGACAATGGCTTTCTTCATACCACTCTTCCATAAAGTCCAGATTTGTGGAGTGCATGACTAATAGTTGTCCTGTGAACAGATTCTCCCACCTAAGCTGTGGATCTCTGCAGCTCCTCCAGAGTTACCATGGGCCTCTTGGCTGCTTTTCTAATTAATGCTCTCCTTGCCTGGCCTGTTGGTTTGGGTGGACGGCCATGTCATGTAGGTTTGCACAAATAAAGCAGTAAGTGAAGTGCGTGTTAATTGGTGTCGTGCAGGCTGAGTAGTGCAAATAAATATATACCGTGGATATAAAAAGTCTACACACGCCAGGTTACAATGTCAGGTTTCTGTGATGTAAATAAATGATACAAAGATAAATCATTTCAGAACTTTTTTTCCACAAACTGAAATCTTTGGGGGGGGGGGGTGGAGTAAAAATAGAAAAATAATAATAATGTAGTTGCAGAAGGGATGTAGCTGTGTTAAGAATTAATTGGAAACAGAAAGTGCAAGTAGGACGTTAAATACCCCTCCAAAGTAAAACTGTGTTCAGAATTAGGCAATCACATTCAAGCTCATGTTAAATAGTATTGTCAGTACATACCTGCCATCATTTAAAGTGCATCTGATTAACCCCAAATAAAGTTCAGCTATTATAGTAGGTCTTTCCTGACATTTACTTAGTCGCATCCTATAGCAAAAGCCATGGTCCGCAGAGGGTTTCCAAAGCTTCAGAAGGATCTCATTGTTAAAAGGTATCAGTCAGGATAAGGGTACAAAGGAATTTCCAAGGCATTAAATATACCATGGAACACAGTGAAGACAGTGGAGAAAATATGGCACAGCAGTGATATTACCAAGAACTGGATGTCCCTTACAAAATTTATGAAAATCGAGAAGAAAACTGGTCAGGGAGGCTGCCTGAAGGCCTACAGCAACATTAAAGAAACTGCAGGAATATCTGGCAAATACTAGCTGTGTGGTACATGTGACAACAATCTCCCATGTTCTTCATATGTCTGGGCCATGGGGTAGAGTGGCAAGATGGAAGCATTTTCTTATGGGAAAAAAAACATCCAAGCCCGGATAAATTTTGCAAAAACGCATCTGAAGTTAACAAAAAGCATGTGGGAAAATTGTCAGATGAAACCAAGATTGAACTTTTTGGCCATAATTCCAAAAGATATGTTTGGAGCAAAAACAACACTGCACATCACCAAATGAACACCATATCCACAGTGAAGCATGGTGGTGACTGCATCATGCTTTGGGGCTGTTTTTCTTCAGCTGGAACAGGGGCCATAGTCAAGGTAGAGGGAATTATGAACAGTTCCAAATACCATCAATATTGGCACAAAACCCTCAGGCTTCTACTAGAAAGCTGAACATGAATAGGAACCTATTCAGCATGACAGCGACCCAAAGCATACATTCAAATCTACAAAGGAATGGCTTCACCAAAAGATGATTAAAGTTTTGGAATGGCCAGGCCAGAGCCCAGACCTGAATCCAAAAATCTGTGGGGTGATCTGAAAAGGGCTGTGCACAAAAAACGCTCAGGGGACCCTAATGAAGTCATGTGCCGTGAAGTAATGCGTAGGGCATTCCACTGTATCTACTACTTTTAACTGTAAGAGTTACTATTTTAATTAATTCTTGCTACTTTTAACTACTACACTATGGAGGAATACTTTTTTACCCTAAACACATGGAGTTACCGTGGGAGTTTGAACCTTAAAGGAACCACCACCTAGCATTACCTGGAGATTCCAGGAACACCTAAAACAGAGATAAATCAGATGTAACATCATCTTGGATACTACATACATAAGGCTTGATTATTGTCTTTTTAAGGTGAGAATTCAGGGAGCATAGAGGCGGCATGAGAAGTTGCAAGCACACCGTTTGGTTTTATATATGCACTTTAACTTTAACACTGCATTTAATATATTGCCGCTCGAGGAATGAACTATTCTATATTTTATATTATTTAAGTTGAATATACACTTGGATTATGGACTACACTTTGTGAACTACTGTATATGTTTGCGGTTTAACATTTATTTTATTTTGACTGGCACACCATCTAGATCACAATATGTGATGTATATATTTATTTGCACTACACAGTTTGCGCGACACCAATTAACACTTAATTTATTCCTGACCTTTCTGGTGTGTTCCTTGGCTTTCATGATGCTGTTTGTTCACTAAGGTTCTCTAACAAACCTCTAGGGTTCACAGAACAGCTGTATTTATACTGAGATGAAATTACACACAGGTGGATTATTTACTAATGAGGTGACTTCTGAAGGCAATTGGTTCCACTAGATTTTAGTTAGGGGTATCAGAGTAAAGGGGGCTGAATACAAATGCACGCCACACTTTTCAGATATTTGTAAAAACTTTGGAAAACCATTTATCATTTTCCTAAAACTTCACAATTACGGTATGTGTCACTATAAATTATATATTTTATCACATAAAATCCCAAAAAAACACATTTATGTTTTTGATTGTAACATGACAAAATGTGGAAAATTTCAAGGGGTCTGAATACTTTTTCAAGGCACTGTACATTGGTCCAGCTTGAAAATAAAACATAATACTTTTGTTAGAAGCTGGAGACTGAACTTGCGATGTTGCTAGTGTGCCCAAAGCTGCTGCACTTTTATTTAACATTGCTCACTGGCACCATCAAAACACATTTAAATAAAAAGATCTGGAGCTATTTTATTTGTATTAAATGTAAACATATGTACCGTATATACTCGAGTATAAGCCGAGTGTCCATCTTCACATTTGTGCGCCTGATCACAGCCAGCCGTAGGTCCTCTGGACCCCAAACTTGGCACACATATAGCCCCACTCTTCATCTACATGTAAAGTAGGGGGGAAGGAAGTGGGACTTTAAATGAAGCATGTTGTTGTAAAATAAAACTAGAAAGGGAGGATTGATTGAAAATTTTAATTTAATTAAATGCCATATACCCCTAGGGGTTGTCCATAATATGAAAGAGCGCAAACATTCATTTGTATACCATAATAAAATATAGGCAATCATACATGATTTACAGGATAATCATGGTATTAAATGTTATGCTAATAATCAAAGGACATAGTTGAAACAATCAATATACACATATATACAAAAGTTATGAGATCAGGACACAAAGCAAATGATATAATGGAAAATTCATGATTAAAAAGACAAAAGCTGAGCTGAACATCATAGGTTGACAACCAAATAAAACAGAAAGATTCTGCCGGACCTGGACTTAACTTCACGGGCTGCTCTGTGAGTAATTCCATCATATGGCCCCCACTGTTAATCCCCCATTGTAATTTTCAATCTTCATTTACCAATTAATTACCTATTTATTTTCTTAATTTTTAGAGTTTATATAATTATACATCATACCCCTGATGATTGGTAGAAGCCAAGAAACGCGTCGGGTTCTCAACTCATGATGTTCAGCCCAGTTTTTCTGTATTATTTGGTTGTCAACCTATGATGTTCAACTCGGCTTTTGTCTTTTTAACCCCTTCCATACCGGGCCATTGGAAAATGACGCCGGCAGGAACCCTCTCTCCCTCTGGGTGGGCGTCATATGACGTCCTGGGTTTGAGGGGGGATATCTGAATGATGCCTGCAGCTAGAGGCAGCATTCAGATATCCTTTTTTTCAGCCGGCGATCCTGCGCACCATAATAACGATCATAGCGGCGGTTCCGCCGCTTGATCGTTCTTATAGGCGGCGGGAGGGGACATCCCCCCCCCTCCCGCCGCCATCCGGTGCTTCTCCGGGCTCTCCCGTGCCATTGGGGACCCGGAGAGAATCGTCGGCGCCGGTGGTGGGTCATGTGACGAGCATAGAGATGACTGGTGACCAGATGGTCACCAGTCATCTCTATGATCGTCAGAGGCCCGGGCGCGATGTGATGACATCACGCCCAGGTCCTCAAATGTAAACAAAGCCGCCATTGCGGCTGTAAGTATGAGATCAGTGAAAATGTTTTCATGATCTCATGCTTTCCAGCCTGGAGGAGAGATGTGGGGTCTTATTGACCCTGCATCTCTCCATAAAGAGGACCTGTCACACACATTCCTATTACAAGGGATGTTTACATTCCTTGTAATAGGAATAAAAGTGATCAAAAAAAAATAAGTAAAAAAATAAATAATATATATTTTTTTTAAAACGCCCGTCCCCAATAGCTCGCGCTTAGAAGCGAACACACACGTAAGTCCCGCCCGCATATGTAAACGCCGTTCAAACCACATATGTGAGGTATCGCCGCGTGCGTTAGAGCGCGTGCAACAATTCTAGCACTAGACCTCCTCTGTAACTCTAACCTGGTAACCTGTAAAAATTTTCAAAGCGTCGCCTATGGAGATTTTTAAGTACCAAAGTTTGGCGCCATTCCATGAGTGTGCGCAATTTTAAAGAATTGGGCTAACTTTACTGTTTTGTTATTTTTTTAATTCATGAAACCATTTTTTTCCCCAAAAAAAGGCGTTTGAAAAATTATTGCGCAAATACCGTGCAAGATAAAAAGTTGCAACGACCGTCATTTTATTCCCTAGGGTGTCTGCTAAAAAAAACATATATAATGTTTTTGGGTTCTGAGTAATTTTCTAGCAAAAGAATGATGATTTGTACATGTAGGAGAGAAGTGCCAGAATAGGCCCGGTATGGAAGTGGTATAAAAAGCCCTGTATGGAAGTGGTTAATCATGAATTTTCCATTTTATCATTTGCTTTGTGTCCTAATCTCATAACCTTTGTATATATGTGTATATTGATTGTTTCAACTATGTCCTTTGATTATTGGCATAACATTTAATACCATGATTATCCTGTAAATCATGTATGATTGCGTATATTTTATTATGGTATACAAATGAATGTTTGCGCTCTTTCATATTATGGGCAACCCCTAGGCATTTAATTAAATTTTCAATCAATCCTCCCTTTCTAGTTTTATTTTACAACGACATGCTTCATTTAAAGTCCCACTTCCTTCCCCCCTACTTTATACGTTTATACAGGGATGGAAGCATGCCCTTGTTTCCCTTGAGTGCGTCGGGTCATTTTCTATTTTTGAACTTCATCTACATGTGTGCAAAGTTTGTTGTCCGGGGGACCTACGGCCGGGGAGCACCGATTTTTCAAAGCCGGTCTCCCCTTCCATAGACTCCCATGTTAAACGGTAATTTCTCCGGTGATTTTGGGGACCCAGTCCTGACTGGCCCTAGGTCCCCTGGACCCCAAACTTGGCACACATGTAGCCCCACACCTCATCTACAAGTGTGCAAAGTTTGTTGTCCAGGGGACCTACGGCCGGGAAGCACCGTTTTTTTTTTCTCCCAAAGCCGGGCACCCCTTACATAGACTCCCATGTTAAACGTCAGTCTAGTCACACAACGCCAGAGATCAGGTAGGGAGATTGAGCACAGTGACAGTGAGGCATGGACACAGTGAGGCATGGGTACAGTAAGGCACAATGAGGCATGGACACAGTGAGGCACAGTGAGGCATGCAGATGGATACCCTAGACTTATGCTCGAGTCAATACGTTTTCCCAGTTTTTTGTGGTAAAAATAGGTGCCTTGGCTTATATTCGGGTCAGCTTATACTCGAGTATATATGGTACTTATTTTAGGGCCAGTTCACACCATAGAAACACAATCCAAATGCGTCCCAGGTGCTTTTTTGCATGCACGTTTTTGATGCGTTCCAGTGCGTTTTTGGTACGTTTTTGATACAGTCCAGTGCTTTTTTTTTACCCCTCTTTTTTATTATCCTTAGATAAGGACAAGTGTGTTCCTGTGCATTTTTGGTGCATCATTTAGGTGCGTTTTACAACGTTCCAGTGCAGGTAAAATGCAGCATGTTCTATTTTTTTTTTTACTGGAACTGCAAGCACTGGTGTGAACTAGCCCGTTGAAAACCATATAACCTACTTTCCATGCGTTTTTGATGCAGAAAAAATAACGCACTGGACTGCATGTGGTGTGAACTGGCCCTTAAAGATTATCCTGGCTTTTGTCATTATTGCTTAGCAGGGCTATATGGGAAAATCCGTTTGAAATGCTAAAATCACAATATTTTATCAAAATATGTCTTTCATGTGCAAAAGTTGCCAGCTTATTTTTGTTCTTGCTTGCAGTTTTTATCTCTTTTGAGAAGGCCAATAATGTGCATGCTTCAGAAATCTGAAAGATATACAGACAGATGTTTTTTTCTTATACAAAAATCTAAATTTGGCTATTATAGGAAGCAGAGCAATTGTGATGGAATGTCAGTATGGGCCAAGAAGAAAAGGTTCACAGCCCAAGAGAAGTGTGGAGGTAGACCATGCATCTGGGCAATCATACAAAGCAACATGTCCTGCAAGGTGGGTGCTTCTCATCTAAATATCTCTTTGCTGAGACATATAACTCTCTTTCCAGCTGGAGGTGAGAACTGTAGACCCAAAGCACAATTTTCATAAACCGTAAAAGTGCTTTTAATGACCAATTCTATGTTGTTCTAGCATCATATTAAACTGGAAGTACAGTACATCAGTGGGACACTAAAAAAAAGTGTTTTTATCATTCATATGTAAAAATCTTACAGTGCTTCGAATCTCAGCACTTATCAGGTTTGATTTGTGTTTTATTTTAAGGGCTGTAGATGCTTTGTATGCTGTCCCCAGTTCCTGTTTTGGTTTAGCTCCATGGCCATACAGGAACCCATGGAACCACATCTTTAGCGCACTCCTGACTGTCCCTGAAGCTGAGTGTCTGCATGCTGCGTCAGATAATACAAAAGTCTGCAGTGGTAAGCCACTCCTCTGCTTCTCCCTCCTTCAGTAGTTTGACAACAGCTTGAGCTTGCACTAAGTTACCAGTACCTTTTACCGGAAGTTCAGGGCAGGGAAGTGACAAATGGTATTACAGTCAGGTTATATAGGAGGTTGGGACACTGGAAAAGCAGTAAGCCAGCACCTGTATAAACCACCTCTCCACCCCACATACTTCAGGTTTTTTGCTAGTGTCCTATAAGATTGAATTTTTATTCAGCTCAGCTCTACCTTCATTTTTTTGCTAGCCTTCTAAGCTAGGTGACTTCAGTCAAGATTCTTTTGCTACACTGCTGGTGTTTTTTCCTTGGTGAATTCAATCAAGACTTCCTGCATACAGCTGCTTGAGCTGGTCTTTGCTTCTCTCCGGATCAGCAGGTCCTCAGCACTAGCTTTGAAAGCCTACCTGGACTCCAGCGCAGAGCTAGCCTGGAATGTGAATTTTGAGAACTCCACTCTGCTTTTGGCGCTTTACAGACCTGAAAATACGGTTTAGTTAGCTGCAGTGCACTTTTCAGGTCCAGAGCCATGGAACAGCCCCTGGTGTAAGTCTGGCCAGGCTGAAGCACTGGGAACTACCTCATTGTTGCACCACTGGGTGCCATTTTAAATTTCACACCACTGCCAGTTTACTGTGGCAAGGCTTAGGCATCGAGCTTTGGAGCCATCTGTTGGGTGGAGAGCTGTGCGCACATGCTTAATGCTCTATTTTTCATAATTTAGTCTGAAGGTAGCATCATCTTGCTGATTTTTACTGTCTCCCCACAGTGACTTGGTTACCATTGGTCACCTGAAACCCTTGCATAAGTAGAAATAGAGGAGGGTGTACTCACAGGGGTGGTCCTGTGGACAACAAAGAGTATACTATGCCACGTCCTAATAGTGATCAGGGAAGTTCATGGAGTGAAGAGAGAATAGACTTTATAGGCATAAATAAAACTTTTAGGCCCCTTTCACACAGGCTTTCCAATCAGGTCCACATGTCAGTTTTTCAGACGGACCTGATCGGAGCCTCCTTTTACTCCTATAGAGCAGCAGATGTCAGCGGTGACATGTCTGCTGACACCCGCTGCTATCCGATCTGATCCTGTCTGTGAAATCCAGGCGGATGGAGACCCTATTTTCCATTTGTCTAGCGGATCGGATGAAAACGGACAGGCGGTCCTTTTTTCATCCGCTCTGACAGGTCCATATCTGCACAGTAAGCGTAGACAAACCTGTCATCCGCCTTCTCAGAGGGTATCAGCAGATCGCTCCCCCACTGAGCAAAGCAGAGTCCACCGGGGACATCACCCGTGTGAAAGAGCCCTTATATAGAATTTTTATTTTAGCAAAACATGAAATGACAGACAAATATAAAAACGCATACATCGTGAATAGTGGAATAAAAATCCCACTAGCCAATGAAGGGTAGTGGATACTGGATACACAAAGAGCTAAGCAATAAAAACAAGTTCATAACCTCCTTGAGAATGCTTGATACCTAGCATTGTCCTAACACATATGCTGTGGGGATCAGCTCAGTCAGCTCAAGGTGTGAAATGGCTGCTCAGTGGTGGTTCGATCTCTGCTCGCTCGACTAGACGCGCTTCTTCGAGAACTAATCATATAAAATTGGTAGTCATGGTGTGGAGTGCCAGTATGGTTATGCAGACACAAGCACAATAGGAAACCAGGCAAATCAAAAGAGTAGATACTGGGGGGCGCAGACGGCAATGGAAAGGGTGATGGATGTATTAAAGGTTATAAAAGCCTCCCCGGGGGTTGTTGTTCAAAGTGAGGTTTCCAAATAGGTGGTCCTCAATATGTGTAATCAAGGAAGATATCCTACAAGGGTCATAAAGGTAAAGGAGACATGAACAAGCTTCAAAATAGGGTGCAACAGGATTTGAAGTAGCCCAATGGGAGGAAGATAGAAGTGATTAGCCCTGCCTTCATGGGGGGGGGGGTCAATATTGTACTGCCATGGGTATAGTAATCGCTTCCCACTGTTCGGCTGGATTGTGGAGCCTAAAATAAAAATTCTATATAAAAGTTTTATTTATGCCTATAAAGTCCATTCCCTCTTCACCCTGTGAACTTCCATGATCACCTGAAACCCTTTTCGGCACCTGCCACTTACTGTAGGTCTGAAAATATTAGGGCCTTGCCTCACTCTGGGCCTAGTTGCTTTACTGCTGGGTGGGTGGAACATGTCTTCCTTAAGATACGTAGAGGACACTCCTGCTGTCACTGGTGACCTCAGCCATACTCCCCTAGTGATTTCTGAGACTTATCTGTGATTTCCGAGACTTATCTGTTATTTGCAGAGGGAGCCAATGCCTGCAAGAATATGGAATCCAAACAACCTGCCTGTAGAGGTTTTAAGGGCGCCCTGGCTCCATTCCTGGCAGAGTCTGCCTCCGATCCTTCCGAGTCCAAAAAAGGATTCGCAATCTGCAATATATTCCAATTTTGGTTTTGGGATACTTGGGATACTTTACAATCTGGTTCCTCCCTTGGCAGGAGCTTACTGTCAAGAACTATATCCCTCTTGACCCTGAACCCCCTCCTTAACCCCACCATTACCACCTATCAGTCCTATCCATCTTCCAATGGATCTTTTGACCTGAAAGGTTGACAGGTAGTAGCTCAACTGGCTCTTTTACTAATAAGGTTCTGCCTATTCAGCATTCCCCATAAGTGCCATCTTTAAGCAGCTTTCCTTTCTTCCATCCTGGCATGCCCATTGTGGAACACTCAGGAGACTCCCTCTGAAGAGGATTTATTTTCTGGACTCTCATCCGAGTCCTTCCTAACTTACGCCTGCAGACCTCACTTGGAGGTGGCCTCTTTTGGGCATTTGGTTCACCAATGGGTAAGAGGTTTCAGGCTCTCAACATAAATATCCCTTTCTGGTGATCAATGGCTCTCTTCCCTACTTGTCAGGGAAATTACCCCTTCCCTCCTCCCACTTTGGGGCCGATGGGGTGTCTACGGGTGTCTAGGGATTTCCCATATATTTTGGTCTCCTCTTCTCTTGTGGGCTATCCTTTAGCATCAGAGTGTATGGCTCAAGAAGAGAGAAAACCAAATGATCCCTTTGGATTAATTAGTTTTGGATGCTACTTTGCAGACTCTGGATAGAGGGATGGAGTGGTGCTTTCCTATCACCCTGAGAATATTTCTTTGTATCATATATCTCCACACTCAGAATGTTCCTCTAGTTCCCCAGGACAGGATGTTCCCATCTCATAAGTTCAACCTACCATAAGTCTGTGTACTGACCTGGCCTCTGTAAAACATCTGCTGGGTAATACAGAATCTTCTCAAATAAAGTTTGGGAATCCTCCCATGGAAACTATTGCCTGTGTTTCCATTGACCACGCTGGTTCTTCTGCTGAAAAGGCTTTGACTTCTCAGTCTTGTTGGCTGGTGGAAGGATTTCTGCTCATGTTTCTGGTAGACTGTGGTGATACACTGGTTGGGTTGTGAGGTACAATTGGTGCTACCTTGCCTCTCTAATTTAGGGGTTCTGCTTGCTCCCTCTACTTTCTCCTCCATGATGTTTTAGGGCTGGTTTCCCTAAGAATCTATCCAGTCTTGGGAGTAGGGTGGGGGTTTTCCTGGCTGGTCTTTTCATATTGGACTTTTTTTTAATATAAGAATAAAGCTTATGAAGTGTTTCAACTTAAATACACACACTAATAGAAAGAGATTGAAGTAGGGGTATAGTACATAGAGGCAAAAGGCAGGTCTCACCCCTATAAGGGGTTACAACAAATATCCTTCAGTCTGGTGCAAGGTAAAATTTACAAGCAATTATTAAATGCCAGAGAGTTAGTTGTGCATTTTGCCGTTATAGTTCTTGTTAGAAGTAGAGAGCCTACTGCCTCCACTGCCTTAGATAAGTGGGGGTTTAAAGTATAATCGCTTTTGCATGACAGTCTTGAATCTGATGGTAACCTCCTTTTCTGGCAGTTTAGTTTGCCCAGTTTCTCCCTAGACCTTCACAAAGCAACATTCTGTCATTGTGGGATGAGTCCGTACAGTTCCCGAAGAGACTACTTCATGTGGCACTAAGGACTAGATTGTACCTGGTTTGGTGGCTCCAGGAATTCAGCTCTGGTGCCAGAGAAGTTTAGGGAAGTCTATCTCTTTTGTAAGATCCTTATAACTAATGCCAGACTGTTGGGCTGGAGAGGAGTCCTGGGCACACTTTTGGTGAAGGGGACTTGGTGATTGTCAGTCTCATCTTCCAGTCAACATCCTGGATTTTCAGGCGATTTGGCTGTCCCTGCAGTATTGAACCATCCTGTTGGAGGATCAACCAATCCAAATTCAGTCAAACGGCACCATGGTGCTGGCATACGTCAACCATCAGGGAGGAACCAGAGGTCTTGCTGAGAAGAGAGTTAGATCGCACCCTGTCCTGGGCAGAACTCCAAGTTTCAGTCTTGTCTCCATGTACACCTTAGGCATGGACGATTGTCAGGCAGATTTCCTTAATGTCCACATCCAGGGAAGTGGTCTCTATACTTGGAAATGTTGCAAAAACCTGTGACACAGGTGGGGGATGATGGATGTGGACCTCCTGGCCTCCAGGTATAACCAATCAGTTTTATTTTTTTACAGCAGATGTCCAAATCACATGTTTTTGCGATATCTCATATCCTTTCCATCACAGTGCCCTCATTTTATATCGCAATCCCCATCCTTACATCAGTGTCCTCAGTCCCCAGCACATCAGTTTCCCCTTTACATTAGTGTCCACTGCCCCTTCACATCAAACCCCCCCCCCCCACAGCACTGCCCCCCCATTTACCCTTTACATCACCCCCTTAGCACACCCCCCCTCCACAGCACTGCCCTACATAACCCCCCCCCCCATGGCACTGCCCCTCCTCACATCACCTACCCCTTAGCTCTTTCCTCGCTTTACATCATATCTTCCCCCCACAGCACTACCTTATTTCAAATCACCCCCCCCAGCACTGCCCCTCTTAATATCCCCCACAGCACTGCCCCCTTTATACCACCACCACCCCCCCCCCACACACATAACTTCCCCCTTTTATATCACATCTCTCCCCCCACAGCACTGCCCCCCCCTCCACAGCACTGCCTGCATTCAGATCCCCCCACAGCACTGCCCCCCCTACACCCTTCACATCACATCTCCCCACCAGCACTTGCCTTCACATTACCCCCCCACAGCACTGGTCCCATTTATGCCCCCCCCCCCACACACAGCACTTCTCCCCCTTCACATGAGAGAGGTACAGCAGCACTGAATGGAGGGCCAGGGAACTGCCAGAGTTAAGCTTTCATATTACCAAGCTGGTGATTGGTTGCTAGGACCAGGATCCTGGCAACCAATCACTTTCTACTTCATCTGGAAAGTTAACTCATGCAGCTCCCTATTTCTTCATCCAGTGAGGCTGTGCCTCCCAATCTCTGTTCATTGCTATCTTGCCCTCCTGCCCCCTGCTCTGCCTTGAGATTGACAGTGACGGAGGCCAGGGGGAAGAAAGTGGCTCCTATGATGTGACCGCGGGTCTGAATGGGTCAGTGGCTCACTTTGGATCCGGACCGCGATCCACGGTATGCCATTTACTGATGCTTGGCCTAGACAGATGTGGTACACCAACCCTGCAAGACTCCTGGTTGTCACTCTGTGGACCCTACCAGACTGCCCAGATCTTCTGCCCCAAATACTGATTTGCCATCCTGTTTCATGGGCACTGGCTTTAACAGCCCAGTTGCCCAGGTTCTGAGAGACAGGGGCATCTCTGAATCGGTGATTCCTATGGTATTCAAAGCTAGGAAGTCTACTTCCTGCAAGGTCTATCATCGGACATGAAAGGTATACCTTGATTTATTTGAGTCGGGGGTTCCGCCTTAGGAGTTTCTCTGTACAGCTGGGTCTAGACCAGCATTTGGCTCTCAGCACTATCAAAGTTCAGAATATATGGGGTATAATACTTGTTTTGTCTAATAGAGATAAATCTACAATATCCAATATATAATCTAATAATCGCTACAATATTTAATAGAAAATAATAACTTCATGGTAAACGGTGCTCAAGTCTTCATTTGTGTGCCCCAAGAATGTGGGTGGGCCTTTAACATCATCACGTACAATGCAAGACTATTGGTGGCATGATGGACAATTGGAGAGGCAGCACAATGGGAAAAGGGAGTGGCTTCAAGTGATAGTCTCTGCCAAAACTGGTAGGGAGGAAGCCTTTGGGACCGTGGATTAAGGAGAGGTGCGTGAAAGAACACCCCCAGTTATATTTTGTTGGGCTAGCCCAGGGGGCTTTAAAGTGGAACCAAACCCACCAATTTAACTGTTTCCTAAAATAGTTATATCCAAAGCATGCCATGAATGATAACTGTCACAGTGTTGCGGTGAAGCACCATGACAACTGCAAATCGCACAAAGGCTACAATGGCAGCTTTCTTGGCTGTAAAGGAAAGGAGAGTTTAGTCCCTGTCAGAAACCATGAATCAGCCAGAGACAGAAGTACAGTTAAATCACACTTTTTTAATAATAATAATAAAAAGCCAGCGATAAAGGTAGTAGTACAGCAAGCAGGATCTGTAGCCAGAGGGGACGTCAGTCAAGCAGGTCTTCAACTGGAACGCAGGAGAAAGTCTCTTGTGATGTTAACACAGGCGAAGGTGAAGAGCAAATGAACTGGAAGTCCTTAAGTAGGCAGAGCTGACGAGCAGATCATCAACAGATGGATCACTGTGGAGAGATGGAAGCTGGCAATTGGCTAACAGCTGAGGTGCCAGCACAGAGAAGGAAGCCCTGACAGTACCCCCTCCTCAATGACCCCTCCCCCTCGGAGGACCACCGGGCTTGAGGGGGAAAACGTCTATGTAAATCACGGAGGAGGACAGAAGCATGTACGTCCGAGGATGGGACCCAAGAGCGTTCCTCCGGACCGTACCCATTCCAATGCACCAGGTACTGAATGCGCCCACGGAACCTACAGGAGTCAACAATGGACTGTACTTCATACTCCTCATGGTTCTCAACCTGTATAGGGTGAGGACGTGGCACCAAGGTGGTAAAACGGTTGCAGACCAAAAGTTTCAATAAGGAGACATGAAACACATTAGAGATAAGCATACTGGACAGAAGGTCCAACGCGTAAGCCACTGGGTTTATCCTGCGAAGGATGCGGAAAGGCCCAAAAAACCGAGGTGCGAACTTCAGAGAAGGAACACGAAGTCGGAGGTTGGGAGATGACAGCCAGACTCTGTCCCCAACCTGGTAGGAAGGCGCAGGCAGGCGTCTGCGGTCAGCATGGAGTCTGTACCTCTCGTTAGCCTGTCGCAAAGCCTCCTGGACTTGTACCCAAGTGGAACGAAGACCACGGAGATGTTCCTCTAACGCAGGAATACTCTGAGGAACAAACGAGTCAAGCAACATGGAAGGTTGGAAACCATAATTTGCCATAAACGGGGACAAACGGGAAGCAGAATTCAGAGCGCTATTGTGAGCAAACTCCGCCCATGGTAAGAGGTCTGACCAGTTGTTGTGATGGTCAGAAATATAGCATCGCAGGAAATGCTCCAAGGACTGATTGGCTCGTTCTGTGGCCCCATTAGACTGTGGGTGATACGCAGAGGAGAAAGCAAGCTGAATTCCCAACTGTGCACAAAAGGCTCGCCAGGACCGGGACACAAACTGACTTCCCCTGTCAGAGACAATGACCTTGGGTAGGCCATGTAAGCGAAAGATCTCCCGAGCAAAAATGGAAGTCAGTTTCTTAGACGTAGGCAACATCTTAAGTGGAATACAGTGAGACATTTTCGAGGACCGGTCTACCACCATAAGGATAACTGGGTTGCCCTGGTAGTCGGGTAATTCCACAATGAAATCCATAGACAGGTGGCTCCAGGGCCTCTCTCCATTGGGTATGGGTTGTAGGAGGCCCACTGGAAGGAGTCGGGGAGTCTTACTCTGAGCATACACGGAACAGGCAGCTACGAAGGCGGCTACATCAGCACGTAGACTAGGCCACCAGAATTGTTGGGAAATGGTCCAAAAGAGTTGATTCCTCCCAGGGTGGCCAGCAGCCCTGGGAGAATGGTAAGTCTGGAGCATGGCAGTACGGAGACTCTCGGGAACAAAGCAGCTGTCACAAGGTTTCTCAAGAGGGGCATCGACCTGAGAAGTCAGAATTCTGTCGCCCAAAGGAGAAGTGAGACTGGTGCGAACCGTAGCCAGAATATGATCAGGAGGAATCACAGGAACGGGAACCGACTCCATCTTGGAAGTGGAGGAAAATTGTGGTGACAAGGCGTCAGCCCTTACATTCTTAGTACCGGGTAAGAATGAGACAATGTAATTGAAACTCGATAAGAAAAGAGCCCATCGTGCCCTTCTGGGAGAGAGGCGCTTAGCCTCAGACAAGAATGTGAGATTCTTATGGTCAGTAAGAATGAGAACCGGCACAGTGGTACCTTTGAAGAGATGTCTCCATTCTTTCAGGGCTAAAATGATCGCCAAAAGCTCTCTGTCATCAATCTCGTAATTGCACTCCGCAGGTGACAATTTCTTGGAAAAGTAGCCACACGGATGCATAGCGCTGTCAGAGCTAGGACGTTGAGACAGAAGGGCGCCAACTCCAGTCTCAGAAGCATCGACTTCAAAGATAAAAGGCAACGTGGGATCAGGATGTGCCAACACAGGAACAGAAACAAAGGTAGTCTTAAGACTCTCAAAAGCCTTAATGGACTCTGGAGACCAACTCTGTGGGTTACCGTCCTTTCTGGTCATATCAGTCAGGGGCTTGACCAGAGACGAGAAGTTACGAATAAAATTCCGATAATAGTTGGCAAAGCCAAGAAAGCGATGCAGAGTACGTAAACCCACGGGTCGAGGCCGCTGTAGCACTGCAGAAAGTTTTTCTGGGTCCATCGAAAAACCAGCAGTGGAAATGACAACCCAGGAATTGAACCTGTTCACGATGGAATTTGCACTTCTCAAGTTTTATGATAGAGATTGTTCTCTCTTAGTTTCCGAAGCACTCGACAGACATCTGTGTGGTGGCTCTCCAGGGACTTGGAAAATATGAGGATATCGTCAAAATAAACCACCACACATAACTGCAACAAGTCTCGTTAATAAACTCCTGGAAAACTGCCGGAGCGTTACAGAGGCCAAAAGGCATTACGAGATACTCATAATGACCTGTTCTGGTATTAAACGCAGTTTTCCACTCGTCGCCCTCCTTAATCCTGACGAGATTGTATGCCCCTCTCAAATCAAGCTTCGTGAAGACCGTTGATCCCTTGAGGCGTTCAAATAACTCGGTAATCAACGGGATCGGATAGGCATTCTTAATGGTGAAATGATTGAGACCCCTATAATCGATACAAGGTCTCAGTTCACCACTCTTCTTCTTCACAAAAAAGAAACCAGCACCAGCAGTAGACGAGGATTTGTGGATGAAACCTCAAAAGTGCGTCTGCAACATACTCCTCCATGGCCTTATCCTCCAAGACAGACAAAGGGTAAACCCGGCCACGAGGGGGTATGGCACCAGGTTGAAGGTCAATTGCGCAATCATACGACGGGTGTGGAAGCAACGTACCGGCTTGACCTTTTGTCAAAGACATCGCTAAAATCGCGGTACTCCTCCGACAGGGAGGAGAGTGAAGAGGTGCACAGGACCTTGGCTACCTTCTGGAAGCATCTCTCACTGCACTGTGGTGACCAGGACAGAACCTCAGCATGGAGCCAATCAAAAGACGGGTTGTGCCTCTGTAACCAAGGATAACCAATAACCAGCGGAAACTTAGGTGAGGAAATAACTTGGAATTGGATTATCTCATGGAGAAGAGCCCCTACGGCCATGGACAGCGTAACAGTCTCGTGAGTCACATGGGCAGGCTGTAGAGGTCTCCCGTCAAGAGCCTCAATGGCAAGTGGAGTGTCACGCAGCTGCAGCGGAATCGAGTGCTTAGACACAAAGACAGCATCAATGAACAGGCCTGCAGCCCCGGAGTCGATTAGAGCCTGTATCTCGATGGACGACTCAGCCCAAGACAGGGTAACCGAAACCAGGGGCTTATCCTTCTGGGCAACTGGAGACGAAACAATGCCACCTAAGGTCTGTCCGCGACAGGACCTCAAGGTTCGGGCGTTCCCTGGACTGGTAGGACAAGACTTCAAAAAGTGACCGGCCTGGCCACAATAAAGGCACAATCTCTCCCTCCTCCTAAGGGCTCTCTCATCCGCAGAGAGACGCGTGAAGCCAAAGTGCATGGGTTCATCTCCACAGACCGACTCTGTACCAGGAGGCATGGGAGGTGAGGGAGGCAAGGGTGGGACTGCAAAGCTCAGAGACAAACGTACAGGAGGCTTCTGCAAGCGCTCTTTAACAGAGGGTCTTTCTCTGAGTCTGGAGTCAATGAGGATAGCAAATGTGATCAACTTCTCCAGCTCAGTAGGTATATCTCGGGCTGCTGTCTCATCCTTGATGTTATCCGAGAGACCATGAGAAAAAGTAGCCATGAGGGCCTCATTGTTCCAAGCAACCTCTGCTGCCAGAGTACGGAATTCAATGGCGTAATCGGCAACAGTTCTCGTACTCTGTTTGATGGACATGAGGCTCTTGGCAGCAGAAGCGGAGCGTGTGGGAACGTCAAATACCCTTTTGAAGGAAGCCACAAATTCTGGGTAACTCAGGACCACGGGTTTTTGCGTCTCCCATAGAGGGTTTGCCCAGGCCAAGGCTCTCTCAGAAAGCAAAGATATCACGAAACCTACTTTGCTTCTGTCCGTGGGAAACGCCTGGGGCAGCATCTCAAAATATATCTCAACCTGGTTGAGAAAACCTCTGCATTGGATTGGATCGCCCCCCAAATCGCTGGGGAAGCGGGTCGGATCCCGACATACCTCTTATAGAGGTAATACTCGAGGTGGGTGCCTGCACAGAGACAACCGGAGCGGCCACAGTGGGGTACTCTAGACGAGCCGTGCGACTCAGGAGCGTCTGTATCGCCGTGGCAAACTGATCCATGCAGTGATCCAGGTCATCCAATCTGGAAAAAATATCATTAACAAGTGGATTGGCTGCATCTTCTAAATTCATGGCCTTCGCCTACTGTCAGAAACCATGAATCAGACCGAGACAGAAGTACAGTTAAATCACACTTGTTTAATAATAATAATAAAAAGGTAAACAGTAAGCGTAGTCAAAACATAGCCAGAGTTCAGTAACCGGAGCGGGTAGTCGGCCAAGCCAAAGTCCAAGAGCCAGCGATAAAGGTAGTAGTACAGCAAGCAGGATCTGTAGCCAAAGGGGACGTCAGTCAAGCAGGTCTTCAACTGGAACGCAGGAGAAAGTCTCTTGTGATGTTAACACAGGCGAAGGCGAAGAGCAAATGAACTGGAAGTCCTTAAGTAGGCAGAGCTGACGAGCGGATCATCAACAGATGGATCATTGTGGAGAGATGGAAGCTGGCAATTAGCTAACAGCTGAGCTGCCAGCACAGAGAAGGAAGGGCTGAGCCCAGCCCTGACAGTTCCACTTTAAGATTATTAACCTGTCACTTTGGTGTAAAAGCAGGTCTCCAAATGCTTTTTATAGTGGTTTCCTTTTCTTCCAGAAAACTACAGAATCCTCCAACTCTTCTGTATCCTATTCTGCAAATTCTGACCACGGCTTGTAGGTTTGAGTTCTATAATGCCCCTACCGTGGCTTGGTATCACAATGATGGCCCAATAAGGAGGCATTCCTCTCCTATTGGAGAGGGTTGGCCAATGTTTTGGTCTGAATCGACATAATAGGTGTGCCCCAAAGGTGGAGACTCTAAGGAGCTCTGAAAAAAAGGTAAACCGATATAAAGGCACATAGGTGCCCTTGCTATTACATCCAGGTGACATTTTATATCAACAAAGATATGCTTTAAAGTGATATTAAAGCTTTGGATTTTTTTTTTTTTACATGAAAATAATAAACACGTCATACTTACAAACTCTGTGCAATGGTTTTGCATAGAGCAGCCCCGACCCTCCTCTTCTTGGGTTCCCCCCGCCAGCGCTTCTCCTTCTGCCAAGTGCCACCATAGCAAGCAGCTTGCTATGGGGGCACCCAGGCAGGCTTGCTCCCCAGCCATTGCTCGGCATGTACATTCACACACACAGCCACGGCTTGGCCCTGCATCTCTCTTTCATTATTGGGTCACTAGCTGTCGGGCTGCTGCACAGAGATCGTTTTTTACCTTTGTGCATAGAATGCATAAAGGTTAAAAAAAAACTTGAGCCTTAATAACCACTTTAACACGAATAATAAATGAGGCAAAGTCCCTTTAAGTCTACACCTAAATCTGATATACAGAACGTATGACTTCTTAAGATTTTCTAGCACATCAAAACCAGTTTTTCTTTTTATTATAAGGATATACATAAAAAAGGTGAAGAAGTTTCCAAAATACAGAGTTCCTACAGATCCAAAGATTGATAAAAAACTGATTAAGATGGAGCAAGAAAAAGCTTTCAACTTACTAAAAAAGGATTTGGATAGTACAGAGGGCATTTTAAGGTAAGAAAATTTGTAATTTTTGGTGTAGGGTAGGCTGTTTGCATATAGTGACATCCCGACTGTAGCAAAATATGTAGGTGTTTGTACAGCTATCTAGATATTTAATTCTAACAAAGTAACATTGAATTACCGCTAAATCTCTGGCCCGTCAGTGTCCTTGATTAATTCACGGGCATTTGGCCTGCGGACAAGTGGTTGTCTGTATAAAAATGTCATATGCAAAAGTGTCTGTGTTATATACCTTAATAAAAATGCAGCTATATACCTCATTAAGAGCACCACTCAGGGCTCAGGTGACTCGCTGCCTCCCCTCCTGACTGACGTCATTCTCGGCCCCGCCCGCTGCAATTGTCAGAAAAGAGAGAGGCGGACGGTCACGTGAGCACCAAGCGGCGCCCTTATGAGGTATTTAGCTGCATTTTTTATTATATGACACAGACACTTTTGCAGATTAAATTTTTAAACAGAGTGAATAATAGGAATATACAGTTCACATTCACCTCTGTACCCCCCCATCCACAGCCACCTCTATACCCCCCCATCCACAGCCACCTCTGTGCCCCCCCATCCACAGCCACCTCTGTACCCCCCCCCCGTGCACAGCCACCTCTGTACCCCCCCTCCTGTCCACAGCTACCTCTGTACCCCACCTCTGTATCCCCCCCTGTCCACAGCCACCTCTTTACCCCCCATCCCCAGCCACCTCTGTACCCCACATCTGTATTCCCCCCCTGTCCACAGCCACCTCTGTATCCCACCTCTGTATCCCCCCCCCCCCTGTCCACAGCCACCCCCACATACACAGCCACCTCTGTATCTCCCCCGCCTTGTCCACAGCCACCTCTGTATCCCCCACTGTCCACAGTCACCACTGTACACCCCCCCCCTCTGTACCCCCCTCTTTACCGCCCATCTTCATTTATGCGGCCCTCGATGCATTCACATTCATTGAATCCGGCCCTTACACGATGATGCAATTAAAGATAAATATTACTGTACACGGTGGAGATCCTGTCTCTCCTCATCTGAGGAAGACGCAGGGGGTATAGGAACACCTGAAAACATTAAATTACGCAATAAGGAAAATATGAAATTTTAGCAACACACTATAGTATAACCTACTATTATAGCAATACTAGTACAGGATAAACCTTTATATACATTTTTGGAGCTTTTGTCTACCCTCAGCCGAGAGTGACAAAAGGTGGAGGGTGAACGCAGCAATATACTCTAAAATATTTACATTCCTAGCAAATAACTGTACACCGAAATATTGACATGGTAAAAGCATTTCAGCATATCTAAAGGTAAAGTTCACTTAGCAACTATATTGAGAATAAGACCCTGTTGCTCACTCAGAGTGGCACGCTCACGCCCTCTGGTGGGCAGTAACAGAGAACAGTTCGCATGTAGACATTCTAGACCATAAGGTTAAAATTGTTGGTGAAGACTTGCACAATTGCCATAGCACAGGCTACCTAACTTGGCTAACTAACTAAACCGCCCCATTGTCCTTGGATCCCCAAAGTCCAATAGGCACTTCCCTTTGGAACTGTAATGAACATGGTCAGCACTTTTCTGGTTCCCTGATTTCAGGGACAAACATTATGGAAAAATAGAGGAGGGAAGCACTCACATTGCCACATCCATAAATTTAGAGGGGAAACAACGAAAAATAGTGCTCAAAGAGTCGCCATTAGGCCGGGCTTTAGAGGCATGAAAAACAATGAGGAAGTAGAAAAAATAAAAATGTTATTGAAAAAAGTACATGGTATAGTCAACAATGTTCAAAATTGATAAAAAATCATATAAAATTATACATTTTGTACAGTGAGCCCTTGTGCATCAACGCGTTTCACCGTTGGGCTTCTTCCGGATACAATCAAGGTTCAGAGAGGTGGTCAAAGTGTTTCAAGCCAAAAATATCCAATATATGGAGAGTTAAGGACTGCAGAAAATGATCAGCAAGCGGCTAATTCTAATCACACCGAGATTAGAAGATTGGTGAGCAGGGATATTTGGATGTCTCATACAACAGCAAACAAAGAACCATATCAAAAATCCAGAGAAGAAGGAAGAGCAACCAACACGGAGCTCCTAAATGCTGATGGGGTATTATAAAGTGCTTGCTGATCATTTTCTGCAGTCCTTCTTAACTCTCCATATATTGGATATTTTTTGTCTTGAAACGCCAAACGCCATACCTCTGAAGTCCGGCCAAATGGTGACTCTTTGAGCACCGTTTTTTGTTGTTTCCCTTTAGGGACAAACACTTGAGCTGTATGCATGGCTACTCAAACAGCACTCAAGCTTCACTCACAGCTACCCGCTGGGTTCCTCGGACTCACAGCTACCCGCTGGATCACTCAAACTTTACTTATAGCTACCACTGGTCTTTTGGAGATGATGCCAAGTCCACTAGAAGACAGTGAGACTCGTTCTCCCTTTTTGTTACCTCTCTGAACCTTAATTGTATCCTGAAGAAGCCTAATGGTGAAACGCGTTGATGCACAAGGGCTCATTGTACAAAATGTATAATTTTTATATGATTTTTATCAATTTTGAACATTGTTGACTATACCATGTACTTTTTTCAATAAAATACCCGCTGGATCACTCAAACTTTACTTATAGCTACCACTGGTCTTTTGGAGATGATGCCAAGTCCACTAGAAGACAGTGAGACTCGTTCTCCCTTTTTGTTACCTCTCTGAACCTTAATTGTATCCTGAAGAAGCCTAATGGTGAAACGCGCTGGATCACTCAAACTTTACTTATAGCTATCCACTGTACTCCTTCAAGCTTTGCTCACAGCTACCCCCGCTGTACGTCTTGGATGAGTTCTATCCTGAGGCTTTTCCAACACTTCACAGTCCCCGGCTAATGAAGCGTCTGCTCTTGTACTCCTTCAAAACTCCATCCCTTTGACACCTGCCTCCGGCAAGAAGAGTGGTTGACCCTCTGGCAACTTCTTCTCCTATGTCTCCTGGCAACAATCAGGCTCTCCTCGGGCTGAGCCCCTTTACACGTGGCTAGGCCTCAGGCTCCATGGAAAGAACCCCCGATCACCTGACTCTCTCCAAATAAATAGACTATCCCAGCAGCCTCAGCGGCCAAAGAAACCCCTGCTGATAACCTGAATTAACTGTAATCTATCATACTAATGCCAAATGTAACAGTGCCACCTATTGACAAAAGAGAGAATCACAGTTCCACTCAAGCTTAGGAGAAAACCATTTGATCAAGCTACAAATTAGCCAGGCTAGTTACCACCTAGCACAACTAACTTTACTAGCAGCCCAGTTTAGGACAAGGGTGCTACACACATACCACGTTTTATGTACCTTTTAATTTTTCTATCGCTATGTATTGCAATTAGGAATAACTGGGCTCTACTGGTAATAACTGGGTTTCATCATAGTTATAGTTTCATAAAAAGTCCATCATTATAACATATTTCCTTGGACACGAATGAATCCTTATTTATTTACTTATTACAGGTACTTGTACATTCACATTAGTCCCTGTCCCCAAGGAGCTTACAATCTAAGGTCTTTAACTCCCATCCGTACATAAACATACTAGGGCCAATTCAGACAGGAGCCAATTACCTACCATCATGTCTTTGGAGTGTGGGAGGAAACCGGAGTACCCGGAAGAAACCCGCACAGGGAAAAAATGCAAACACCTTATTGCTTTATTGTATGTATTGTTCTATGTTTTAACCACTTGCCGACGACATAACTTGCATATACGGTACAGGATCGACACTTCCGGGTAGGGGGGTGCACATGCACGCCGCCGCCGGCCCACTTCTGCTGTGATTCTACACAGCAGGAGCTGATCGGCGGGTACCGCAAACTCGATGTCCGCCACCACCAGCTGATCTTTCAGTACAGAGGGAGAACGGCGGTCTGCCTATGTAAACAAGGCAGATCGCCATTCCATCAGTAGGGAAGTAATGGACCCTGTGTTCCTGCAAAGCAGGGACATAACTGATCACTGTATCAGTGTCACGGGTCCCCAAAAAGTGTCAAGTGTCAGTTGGTGTCCAACTATCTGCCGCAATATCGCAGTCCCTCTATAAGACGCTGATTGCCGCCATTACTAGCAATAGAAAATAAATAAATACAAATATCCCACAGTTTGTAGACGCTATAACTTTTGCACAAACTAATATACACTTCTTGGGATTTTTTTTTTTTTTTTTTTTTTGCCAAAAATATGTAGCAGAATACATATTGGCCTAAATTTAACAAGAAATTCGATTTTTTTTAATTTTTTATAGAAGAAAGCAAAAAACATTGTTTTTCTTTTCAAAATTGATCAAATACCACCAAAAGAAATCTCTATTTGTGAGGGAAAAAAGGACATCAATTTTATTTGGGTACAGTGTCACACAACCACGTAATTGTCAGTTGAAATAATGCACTGCCGTATCAGAAAAAATGGCCTGGTCATGAAGGGGGGTACATTTTTCTGAGGACAAGTGGTTAACAGGGTATGACCGAAAACATTTAAATATCTTCTAATTTACCCCAACCTAGTGGCAGAGGAATTTAAGCAATTCTATTCTGATCTCCACAAGTCCACAGCGAGCCACACACAAGCCAAACTCTCCCAATTCCTACATCAGATTGACTTCCCCAACCTCACTCAGACTCAAATATCCCTCTTGGAAGCGCCTATTACCTCAGAATGCGTTGCCGAGGCAATATCCCAACTCCCACCCTCCAAGGCACCAGGCTCCGACGGCCTTCCCTTGGAGTTCTACACACAATTCCAGGAAGTCCTTACCCCCAAGCTGCAAGCACTGTATGCCCACATATTTGACACCGCGACCCTCCCATCATCCATGGGAGAGGCTCTCATCGTCCTTATCCCAAAACCTGGCAAGGATCCCCTCTACCCAGAGTCCTATCGCCCCATCTCACTCCTGCAGCTGGACGTAAAAATCCTAGCCAAAATCCTCGCTCTGCGACTCAATAAAGTTTTATACTCAGCCTGATCCACCCTGATCAAACCTGATCAAACCGGGTTCATGCCTAACAAGAATACTGCGTTCAACCTCCGTAGACTCTTTATGAATTTGCAGTCTACCCACGACAACACTGGATCCAGGGCGGTGGTGAGCCTGGATGCCGCCAAGGCGTTCGATTCTGTGGAGTGGGGCTACCTTTGGGCATGCCTGTACATATTTGGCTTCGGCCCAAAATTTGTAAAGTGGTTGCAGCTTTTATACCAGGCCCCCCACTGCCCGGATCCAGGTCAACGGTAGGATCTCTTACCCTTTCCCACTATCCAGAGGCACCCGCCAGGGGTGCCCCATATCCCCCTTGCTGTATGCCCTGGCAGTCGAACCGCTGGCTATCGCCATCAGGGCTCACCCACACATCAAAGGTCTCCGCGCGGGCCACCTGACCGAGACTCTAAGTCTCTACGCGGACGACATGCTTTTATATCTAGAAGACTCGGGGCCCCTCCCTCGCGGCGGCTTTGCGGTTGATAGAGCAGTTTGGGGAGTACTCCGGACTACGAATTAATTGGTCTAAATCCCAAATCCTCCCGCTTGACCTGGACCCCGTTTGCGGCCCAGGCAGCACTTCCACTTGTCAGAGCTAGCCAGATCAAGTACCTGGGCGTGCAATGCTCCAGAACACTACTAGATTACATCAACCTCAACATAGAGCCCCTATTTACTCTTCTCAAAGCTAAAACCCAAATATGGTCCCGACTCCCCCTTGGGGTTATGGGACGTGTGAACTTGGTCAAGATGATACTTCTCCCCAAGCTGCTCTATCTGTTCTGGAATGCCCCCCTCTACATCCCTCCCAGAGTCTTCAGGTCCATGGAAGCCATCCTCAACACATTTGTGTGGGGCACATCTCGCCATAAACTTTCATGGCGCACGTTGAAATGCCCCGTCCATCTGGGGGGCACTGCCCTTCCGGATCTCGCCCTTTACTACGTCGCCTCCCAACTGTCACATCTCTATTACTATAACCAAATAGACAGGGATCGCTATGCGACACTAGTATGTTCTCCCCGCGTCGACCAGGTCGTTCATCCATTTCGAGTCCTTCTGCGTGGCACTCACGGACCCTCGGGTATCAAGAACACCATACTGACTCACCATTGCAAAATCTGGCAACGAGCCATGATCACTACCAAGGCACTCCACACCCACACGCCCCTCTGGGACAACTCCTAGCTCCCTGAACTACGCACAATCCCAGACCAAACTCAGTGGATAGTCAAGGGAATCCTTTTCCTTTCCCAGGTTCTTGAAAATGGAACAATTAGACCGTTCCAAGCTCTCAAAGAGGAATTCGGTCTCCCCAACCGAATGCTCTTTCGCCATCTCCAGCTCCGCCACGCTCTCAATTTGGAGAATCCATCCCTAGGCTCGAGCCGCTGCCTCTTGTGAGTGTGATCCTTGGCCAAGACCCCAATAGGTTGATCTCTTTTTTTTTTACAACCACCTACTGACACCGGCGGCCACCTCGCAGGCGTACCGGCTCAAGTCTAAATGGGAGACGGACCTCTGGGCTGTGGAGGACGGGGACTGGGAAGACGCACTGGCCACCTCCAAGGTGGTCTCCCCCAAAATGTCTGATAGACTCACCCATCTATATATGCTGCACAGATCTTACCTCACCCTTACCCGGCTGTCCAAGTTCAAACCAAATTACAGCCCGGCATGCCCCAAATGTGGTGACCCGCAGGGCACATTCTATCACCTGCTATGGTCATGTCCAAGACTCCAGAACTACTGGTCTCAAATGGTGAAATTCCTCCATGACCACATGGGTTCCCCCTTATCTTTATGCCCCCGCCAATGCCTGCTCGGCATCCTCCCCCTACCAGAAGAAGAGAAATACCTTATTATATTCTTACAGGAATCGTTGTTTCTTGCCAGGATGCAGATCGCCCGCACCTGGATTAGGACAACACCCCACACCATACAGCAATGGAAGGGGGCGATTAACGCCACCCTTCCCTACAAAAAGGTGCTCTACAAGCATAGAGGTTGCCCGACCAAGTTCAATAAGATATAGGACAGGTGGGTGGAGGACTCGACCACTTGCACGGAACAAGGCTAACCCCTATTCACGCTGTTGCCCCTTGGGGTGTCCTAGATCAGTGCTAGCTGTCTCCTAACTTTATGACCCATGGGCCAAGACGCACAACAATGAAGGCTCTCCATATACCCCCTCAATTGACCGCTGTGAGCTGCCCTCTTGGGCCGTCCCGTTGTTACTATCACCCGGGCCCCTACATGGACTTCGTACGCTTACTCAACTTGTATGCATTGTCTGTATGGTAGTAATGTCAGTTTGGATAGCCTTGTATTTGGTGCATGTTGCACCCAGTGCTTGATTATGTATTCTTTTTTCTTATGCTCAATAAATGTTTTTCTGATTAAAAAAAAAATATCTTCTAATTTCATTTGAAATTATGTTAGTCTAACTCCAGCCAAACTTTTTTTAGTCTTGGGTAATAAGAAGAAAGGCTAGAAGTTCATGTGTTTACTGCAGAGACAGAGGTTACCAGAACAGGAAGCAAGGGAGAACAGCAGTAAAAGCCCTTCACAACTTTATCCAAAACTAAAATAGACATGGCTGGAGTTGGTCTTTAAATACAGACATTCCCAAACAGAAAATGATGTATGCCTGCCATCTGAAATCACTACCTTTAGTTATGTTCGCAAATTGATTTTCCATGTAACAATATTTATCCTGAGATAGATATATAGATAGATGGAGATATATATATATATTCGCTAGATCTATATACATTTTTACATTTTTGCTCCCTGTTAATGTAAATCACTTCCTTACTGTCTGCTTACAAAATTTTAGTTTACATACTGCAGTTTTAAGACTGTCCAAGGTAACACTGTGCTGTTACACATATAACTCTTACTCATGATATGTATGCATGACTAATCCTCTCTTTTGATGGATTATCACAGATGGTATGTGCAGTTACCTGACCAGGAAGCGCATCAGTATCACAGTCTAGATGCAGGCTGTTTCTCGCCATCACCTACCTCATTCCAACCATCTAATGAGGAAGAGGAGGAAGTGGTCTGTGATGAGAGCTCTGCTCTACCCTCTCGGCTGCACCCCTGCGTAACAGAAAAAATTCGGGAGCTTGTGTCCAAAGGAATTGATGAGGTTTATGCTGTGAGGAAACAGTTAAGGTAAAAAAAAGATCCTTGATCAGGAAGTAAACCGAATAATCACCCTCTGTGGAAGGACATTTAGGATTCCTGTTTGTTCAAAAAATATTGAGGTAGCCCACTGATCTTGTCACACACATCAATTGGCAGTATGCTATTCCAATCTGTTATTGGTTTAAACACATAATGATCTTTCCCTATTACTGAATAATTTGGGCTTCCTCTACACTAGGCCTCTGTGTGGCGGCAGCCATCTTGGCAGAGGCAGATTTTACTTTCTCAGGTTATAGCCTCTAGCGAGATGAGCAGCACAGTAATGACACTACCAAATATCACTACAAATCTGAGACTAGCATTTAGAGGCAGCAGTGCCTTGGATCTCACTGCGGATGCACACCTATAAAACTGTAGGCACAGAAGTACTTAGGCACCCTCATATACCAGGAAACGCTCTGCAATTTTTTCAGAGACATTCAAAACAAAGTGTATATTTTCCAGGGTACTGCTCAGGGACAATGAACATTTCGAAATGTTCCCTATAGCAAATCTTCACTTTTTGAGTTCAGGTCCACGTTGGGTTTTTTCCACAATTTTGGATACATTGGCACCTATAGTCTTGCATGCAATGTCATCTTACTCAAATATTTCCATTTTCTTTTCCCAAATGTCTTAAAAAAAATTCATATGGATATTCTGACTTGTGTATCAAAAATCAAAGCACAAAAAGCTTTGCCAGGGTTATCTCACGTGTAGCGCATTTTTCTTATGGAAATATAAATATATACATCCCTGCTGCTCAAAAGCAGGATTATCAGCCACTAAAACATATAATTATTGTTTCCTTGTAACAGAGTTTGGCTGTAAATTGTTTTTTTTTTTCCTTGACTGATTAGAAAATATGTGGAGCGAGAGCTATTTAAACCTGATGAAATTCCTGAACGACATAACCTGTCTTACTTCCCAACTGTGAATGATCTAAAGAACCAGATCCATGAGGCACAGAAAGCTCTGGGGAATGGAGACCTCATTTACGATCAGGAGACTGTTCCAGGATCAGTGAGAGAGGTGAGTGCTGAGTTTATGTACATGAGGTTTTTAAGGAAGTTATTCCCCGATAAGCGGTGTGCTGTTACTAATCTATTGGCTGGTGGTAAATAGATCAGACATGCAAAAATACTGATATGTGTATAGAGCTGTTGTACAACAGCATTCAACAGAGGTGGTTCAGCTATTTTACTCCTTGTATTGAATTTTGTACATAACCTTTTCCTAGAATATTCTAGACAAGTGATGTGCAATTCATGACTAGGATCATTTTGGTGTTGAGAAAAGAGACCCAAGTAGGTGTAAAAATGTGGATATTGCAGCAGAATAGTACATAGGTAGTGAAAAGTCGTCTGGAATACAGGTCTTAAAGTTTATCTAAAGCCAAAACTTTTAATTGTTGATAACATATGAAATGGTTAGAACTGCTTTCAGTTACTTATTGCTTTCTGTTTCCCCTTTGGTGAAATGCAACTTTTCTGTTTGTACTACTGACTGTTGTCACCTGGTCTGAAAATGACGTAAAATTCAACATTTTCCAATTGAAAAGCTTGTTCCCATGACAGTCCTCTAAATGAGGATTTCCTTTACTTCCTGTTGTGACTACATGACAGGAAGCGAAGTGAAATCTCCCCAATGGGACACAGATGGCAAAAATAGAAAATTTAAAGGGGTTTTAGCTCTTCCCTACTATATGCAAAGTTTTACAGTTTTGTAAAACTTAGAACAAATTTATTTATTTGAAATAGAATTAATAAAGTTTTAGCTCCAAGAAAAATAAAAAAAGAAACACAAAGGTTAGGATACAAAGAATACAAGATGCACATTTAAAGTGGAAGTAAACTCTTATTTTTTACTTTTATCTACAGGTAAGCCTATAATAAGGCTTACCTGTAGGTACAGTGAATATCTTCTACGTGGTAGGACAGTGGGTACAGTGTAGGTACCTCCTGCACAGTTTGAGATATTCACACTGCATGTAGCCGGTGATGTCACCAGGGCATGCGCTCTGAAGGAATGGTATACCTGTGTCTTTCCTTCAGAGCTTCGTGCTGTGGTCCATGTCTTCGCTGCGCAGGCAATCAGACTCTAACCCGGAAGAAGACCAGGTGAAAATGGAAGCGCCTGTCGGCGGTGACAGCGTTGCACTGTAAGGCAGCGTTCTAAGGTAAGTATTTCATAATTTGCTAGTATGTGATGCATACTAGCACATTATGCCTTTACCTTGTACGGTTTAAAAGAAAAAAAAAATAGGTGTGGTTTACTACCACTTTAAGGACCCATTCACACCAGATGCAGTGGGGCCATACCGGCAGCTATTTTAAGCACAGCCCTAACGCATGGACAAGGCAAAATACTTTTCCTTTTGTCCTGTCAGTTTATACCACAGCTTGCCATTTCTTTTTTTTTTAACAGAAGGATAGCTTGCCATTTCTAACCATTGGTTCTCAATGCCGCTGCAGTGAACAGACCTCTATTGAAATGTCACTTGTGATGTTTATTTCTAGTATTAAAATATATTTATATATTTTTTTTAGCTGCAGTGGAGCTCTGATAATGGCAGTGTTCTCAATGAAATGGTTACAGTTACATTTGATGCGGCATCTCAAGAAGGTAGGTGTTTTATTATTTTTCATTTATTACATAGCACTGGCATAACACCACATTCACATCAGTTCTTTCCCCTGGTATTGTTTAGAGCAGGGGTGTCCAACCTTTTGACCTTTATGGGCCACACTGAAAGAAGAGGAATGTTCTTGGGCCACACATAAAATGCACTAACAATGATAGCTGATGAACAGAAAAAGTCTGGCAGAGAGTAACAATCACTGATTTAGATTATGTACCTTTTATGAGTAATAAAACGATTTTTTTTTTTTTTATATTTTTTATTATAAAAATAAAAGACGGCAACATAAAACTAGTGCCATATATTACATGGTTTTTGATAAATCAGTATCTAATTTGATGGCTGTAGTAGCAATTCTCAGTGAATTCTCAATGTGCTCATCAGATATTTTGATTCTAATTTTGCCCTTCATGTACTTGAAAATAGTTGCTCACAAAGATAGGTGCTGCCGAAAACTGATAACATGAATAGCACGATTGTGAAGAGTGTAATATTCTTTCTTAAAGAAGATAACATTTATAATAGTCCAGTAAAGAGACACTGTCCAATTTTTCTTTGGCCACATGTGTTCGCTAAGTGTAAATGCATTTTTTCCAAAAAAATCCACATCTTTATGTAAGTTTACAATTTTGTGTTGGACTGCATTCATATTATTGGGGTGCATGAGGGTTTCCAGGCCTCATGTTCACTTTGTTCAAAGAGGTTGCTTATGTGCAACATTACACCAGAGCTCTGCAGTTGGAGATTCTGGAAAAGTGGAACAAGGTTCCAGAGTCTCTGGACAGGACCATTTGTTTCTCACCTGACAAATGTGTTCCTGTCGTGGTGGATTCATTCTACCGTTTTGCTGCCTGGAAAGTCCTTCCTTCTTCATTAGAAGATCATCACGATAAATGTCAACCTGATCCGGCTGGAAGGGAATTGCTGGGTCAGCTGTCAGTCCAGGGCCAATAAGCCCAGGAGGAGATCAGGCTCTCCATTAATGTTCTGAAATTCAGTGCGTTTTAATCTCGTTCTCCTACTGGAGGATTCTTCTCGAGGGTTGCCAATTCAGGGGCAAGTCAGTCATTGACTTGGCCGTGGCTTACATTACTTGCCACGATGGTACAAGACCTCAGCAGCTGCGATGGAGGTGGATTTGGCAGAACTTTATGTCTCAGCCTTGTCTGCTGTTCACATCCTCTGGACTAGGGGAGTGGCCCTCCACCTGGACATCTTTCAACCAACTTTGTCTCAACAGGGGCACGTTGGAGGTTGACCTCCTGGCATCCAGACTCAATCAAAAAGTTTCCATTTCCGTGTCCAGGACAAGAGATCCATGCACTGATGTATTAAACGCACTGGTAGCTCCGTGGGACAGGTAATCCATGATTTATGCCTTACCTCCTCTAAAGTTTCTACCCCGACTCTTGTGAAGAAAAGAGTGGGGAGGGCATTCAAGTGATTCTGGCTGGCCACTCCACACCTGGCTCTCAGATATTGTCTGATTGGTTGCCAACATACCATAGTGTCTTCCGTTACATCAAGACCTTCTCTCTCAAAGGCCAATCTTCCACCATGCTTTACAGTTGTTGGCTTTAATGGCATTGCTGATGGACAGGGCCTTCTGCTGTCAACTCCCACGATGCTTCAGTCTCGCAAATTCCACCTCTTGTTAAATTTGTTATACCTGAAAGGCCTGTTGCACGTGATGCAGAATCGCTTTGGTTTCAGCTCCACAGGTTTTCCGTAGCTCATATTTTGGCCTTCAACAGGATGTGGACCACCGTATGGCTCTATGTATAGTGAAGCATCAGGTTTCTACCTTGGCTGTACGTCTAGGGGTAGTGGCATCCTTAGATGCTGAAAAAGCATTTGATTCAGTTGAGTGGGAATACCTCTGGGCGGTTCTAAATGGCTTTGGCTTCGGTCCCTGTTTTTCTTTCTTGGTTGCGCTTGTTTGCCCACCCTAGAGCTAGAATCGGAATGAATGACACTCTATCAGAATTCTTTCTATTGGGCAGGGTGACACGCAAGGCCCTTTTTGCGTTGGCAATGGAACCACTGGCTATACTCTGTGCGGGGTATTACCGTGGGCTCTATAGTGGAAAGCTCTTCTTGCACACCGTTGACGCTCTGCTGTATCTGGCGGATGCGACCTTGTCTCTTTGTGCGGCTCTTGCTATAATACGATTTGTTTCAGTAATTTTTCAGGGATTTGCATTCATTGGGACAAGTCGGTACTTTTTCCACTGCACCCCTCCGCCCCTCATGTCGTTGATCAAACTCCGTTACGCTGGGTGGACAGGTTTACCTACCTGGGGATTCGGGTGGGGGCTAATGTGACTGACTACTTTTGAGAATAACATCTCCCCTCTCATTTCCCAGTTTGCATGCAAATGTACTTCCTGGTAGACTCTCCCTTTGACCCCCATTGGTCGGCTATATTTATTGAAAATTATCTACCTACCGAAATTTCTATATTTTTTCTGCAATACCCCAGTTGTCCTACCCAAATAATTTTTTCGGGGGCTAGAAGGATTGGTAGTGTCTTTTGTCTAGGCTGGGCGAACCCCTCAGTTGACCAAATCAACCCTGCACCTGCCCTTATCACAGAGTGGTCTGGCTTTGCCCAACTTCCAGCTGTACTATTGGGGAAGCCGTGCTGGTTACAGTCCGGTGGTGGTTCTACCAGCGTAGACATAATTCAGTGTTGACACTGGCAGCGGCCGTATTAGGCTCGTATGTGGCCCTGAGTAATCCTAGTTTTTAGAGTCCCAAGGGCGCATCTATCTGTGACGGGATCTTTGCAGGTACCTCTGCGTGTGTGGGGTTAAGCCCGCAGTGTAGATGGTGAACCTTCCAAATTCTCCCCACATCTGCCCCTATGGGGGAATCCCTCACTTCCTCATCTTTATTTGATACCAGATCCGCAGCTGTGGGCGTGTCGTGGGGTGCTGATATTAAAGCATGTTATTGCTAGTGGGAGGGTAGTGCCCTTTGCTGACTTGAGACAAGAGCATTCCCTGCCGAGATACATGGGGTTTAGATATTGACAATTGAACCATGCACTTAGGATGCAATTTCTTGAACCTATAGTCTTGGAGTCTGACACGATTGAATGCTGTCTTACCTCTCGAGTGATGGGAAAGTCCACCCATTCACCGGAATTGAACAAAGTGTATTAGTAACATGCTCTTATGCTGGATTTTTGAGCCTTCTGAAGCTGTTTTATTATATTTTGCTTTACAATAGTTTTTTTCACTGCCATTTGTGCTGTATGAACTACTTGTGCTAAGATTTGATAAAATGTTTTCTGGTTTATATATATATATATATATATATATATATATATATATATATATATATATATATATACTGCTAAATACCTTTTCTCATTAGCAGTATATAGCAGTCTTATGATTTCTATCAGTGTCTGGTTAAAGCTTGTAGGAGGATTTTTCATTCTACTCTGGCTGTCCTACGAGGCTGCAAGACCCCTGACCCTATGTCTGGACAGTGCTGATTGGCCCTCTGACGATCACATGCACCCTCCCAAGAAAAAAATTAAAACGGTCTAGCAATACACATCTAACGGAGCATGTGCAGAGTGCCCCCAGGTGCTTTGTACTGTCGGGAGATGGATTGGGGATGGTAAAAGAAGTGGAGGATTAGAGAAGACAAAGTCAAACAGTCTTTCTCTTATCATCCATGGACTGACACAGCGTGTCTTTACACTTTACACGTGGCTTATGTCCCTGCTTGCAGAAGACCTAGGCAGAATGTGAAATGTTATACATACATTCTAAAAAGCCAGAGCTGAATAGCCCCGCCCAGGGGGGCGGTCCCTCCAGACATAACCCTCCCACTGCAGTCAGCAGACCTCCGTTTTTTTCTGCCTAGCAGGAGAAGACGTGGCTCTCTCGGGAGCCAGTCTCCTGACCTATTTTTATTTCTTTTGGAATTTTTTTCTTATTTTATTTTTGAGATCTTCTATCAACTGTCGGCTGGGCAACAGGTTGGGTACAAGATATCCTCGTAGTCTTCCCTGTCCGACCATCGAGCGTGCTGATCCTCGCCTTGTGTGCGTGAGACTCAGTTCACGACATGCCCCACGACTCCAGGGGTGGCCGGTGGGCTTCATGCTCCGCCGTCCTCTCAAGATTGAACAGTCCGGCTGTATCTTTCGCGGTGGACCGGGCCGACAGCTACTCAGTACCGCACTGTGATAGTTCTGTCAGAAACACACCAGTGGGTCCCTCCGGGGACGGGTAAGTAGTCTCTCCTGGCTGCAGGTGAGTACATGCTGTGTGTTTCTCTGTGTGGGGGATTTTCCCTGTCTCCCCCTGTTTTTTTATTGTCACTCTGTCACCATTGCTGGCGCTGTGCTGTGTGGGGTGCCTGGGGGTCACACTGTCCTGGGGGGGGGGGCTCATGCTGGTCTGTATCTCGCTGGGGCTGTTTTTTGAGTATTTGGGGGCCTGGGCGCCATGTTTTGTGTTTGTACTGTATTTTACATTGGCGGTTATTTTGCCGTGGTTCGCCTGAGCACATTGCAGCAGCCATTTTCTTGTAGCCGCACGCTTTTCAAACACTCGTTTGGCCTCTATCGTCGCTGGGAACGGTGGGAATCTCCTCACACTCTCTCCTCTCGGCTCACTCACGCTGAACAGCGCGGCGCAGAGAGACAAGGCAGCGGAACCGAGCGGTCCTGGTTCAGGTTGGTGGGTCCCCTGGGCATTCCCCCTACTCAGTCAGCACAGCCTGTGGGTGGACTTTTTTTCTGAGGAGTCTCAGAGAGGGACAGTATGGAGTCAGTGTCACCAGCTTCCCCTCACATGCCAGAGGCGACAGGCAGTGCCCCAGCACCTGCGGTCCCCATGGACCAGTTGTCGGCAGTCCTGGAATCATTTCTGACCAGGATGGAAGCGGTGTGCGAGCGCAAGGGAGCAAAAAAGCGCCCTCTCCCCACTTTATCTCCACAAGGGGAGTGCTCTGATTCCGATATGGGCCTAGCTGCTGCTGCTCAGGACCCTAGCTCTGAATACTTGGATGGTTTTGAACAGGACATTCCTTGTGAGGAAGACTCCAGTTCTGAGTCAGTAAATGACAGGGCGCTTGTTAGTGAACTCATTGATGCTGTGAGGGACATTCTCAAGCTGAATGCTGCGGCTGCAGAACCTCAGGCGGAGGCAGTCTCCTTTGGTTCTTTTAAGGCCAAGCCTTCTAAAAAGGTTTTTCCATATGTACCTTTCTTTGACCAGCTCATTGATCAGGTCTGGGAAAAGCCGCAGAAGACTTTCATGGTCCCGCGGCGTTTGTCTATCAGATACCCCTTTGAAGACGCCCTGCTTAAAAAATGGGCTTCTCCCCCAGTGGTCGACCCTCCAGTCGCCCGTTTGAACAAGGCCACCACTCTCCCGATGGAGGGGACATTTAAGGACCCCACTGACAGGAGGTCAGAAGTGGTGAGTAGAGCCATGTTTGCCTTGTTGGGGTCCGCCCTACGGCCTGTGGTAGCGGCGACCCTTGTGTCTCAGACACTCACGGAATGGGCAAAAATTTTGCACCAAACTGTACAGGAGCATAATCTTCCCCCAGACACTATTACTCTGGCCCACGAAATGGTGCAGGGCCTGATATATGTGTGCGACGCCATGTTGGACACGGCCCCTTTAATATCCAGGGCCTCTGTCTCTGCGGTGGTTTTGTGTCGTCTTATCTGGTTGAAATGCTGGTCTGCTGACCTTGCCTCTAAGAAGCTCCTGACGGATTTACCTTTTAAAGGTGGTAAACTTTTCGGTGCTGCTCTGGATGACATCATCAAGGATGTCACGGGAGGTAAAAGCACTCTCCTTCCTCAGACTATCAAGGGTAAGGAGGCCCACCGTAAACCGGGTCCTTCCTTTCCAGCAAAAAAGGTTTTTTTTCGTCAGTCAGAGTCCACGGGTAAGCCCTCCCAGACTGACAACAGTGCGGCTGGTGGGCACAAGCGCACCTGGGTGCGTAAGCCGAACAAGCCGGCTCCCAAGTCCGCCTCCGCGTGAAGTCTTGCCCCCGCCCGACTCTGGGGTGGGGGGACGACTTCGCAGGTTCACGGCTCGGTGGACCTCCCGGATCTCCGACCGGTGGGTGTGCGAGGTGGTCACCTCAGGATACAGAATAGAGTTCTGCTCCTGGCCCCCAGACAGATTCTTTCCCTCAACTCTCCCTCTCCTTCCTGCCCGTCGGGCAGCCCTCTTGGGGGCTGTACAGGATTTGATCGGGTCCGGAGTGATTGTGCCGATTCCGTCCCAGGAGAGGTTTCAGGGGTTCTACTTGAATCTGTTTGTTGTTCCAAAAAAGGACAGGGTTCGGCCAATCCTGGACCTCAAGGTCCTGAATGCCTTCGTGAAGGTGCAAAAATTCCGCATGGAATCCATTTGCACGGTGATCGCTACACTCCATCAAGGGGATTATCTAGCGTCCTTGGACATCAAGGACGCCTACTTGCATGTTCCGATCTGCGCAAGCCACCAGAAGTTTCTGCGCTTTGCGATCGGCGAAGTCCACTATTAATTTGTGGCTCTTCCCTTCGGCCTAGCCTCGGCACCGAGGGTGTTCACCAAGGTGCTTGCTCCAGTTCTAGCTTTGCTGAGACAGCGAGGCATTGCTATCGTGGGCTATCTGGACGATCTTCTTCTAAGAGCAGACAGTGGCTCAGAATTAGAAGAAAGTGTGACTATCGTCAGTCAGACCCTCAGGGACTTCGGGTGGCTCCTGAACGTTCAGAAGTCGGTTCTGGTCCCGACTTAGCGTCTGGAGTATCTAGGTCTGATTCTGGACTCCTTGGAGGCAAAGGTATTCCTACCTCCGGAGAAGCTACTGACACTTCAGTCTGCGGTGCGGGTGCTGACGTCCCGAAAATGGTCGTCAATCCGTTTTTGCATTAGAGTCCTGGGACTCATGGTGGCCTCCTTCGAGGCCGTTCCGTATGCCCAATCGCACACCAGGGCATTACAGAAAGAGATCTTGTCCACTTGGGACAAATCCCCGTTGTCCTTGGATCTTCAGATCCAGGTGAGTCACCTGGTCAGGGCGTCCCTGACGTGGTGGTTGAGGTCCCCGGCTCTTCGGTCCGGGAAGTCGTTCCTCCCCATCCAATGGACGGTGATCACGACGGACGCCAGCCTGACGGGCTGGGGGGGAGTCTTGGGAGTCCTGTCGGCCCAAGGGCTTGGGACTCCGGACGAAACCCGTTTGCCCGTATCTCCAGCACATTGATTGGTAATCAGACTGTGCCTCTCCTCATGGTCGGAGAAATTACAGGGTCGCTCCATCAGGATCCAGTCGGACAACGCCACAGCGGTGGCGTATATCAACCATCAAGGGGGGACTCGGAGCTCAGGTGCGGCTTCCGAAGTCGCCCGCATCCTGAGGTGGGCTGAAAGAAGCGTGCCGGCTCTGTCGGCCGTCTACATTCCGGGCGTAGACAATTGGCAGGCGGACTATCTGAGTCGCCAGACGCTGGACCAGGGAGAGTGGTCCTTGCACCCGGAGGTCTTTCAACTCCTTTGCCGACGGTGGGGCACGCCGGATGTGGACCTGATGGCCTCTCGACTCAATCGCAAGGTGTCGAGGTTTAGGCCAGATCCAGGGATCCCTGGGCGGATGCGTTGGTGGCCCCATGGGGTCATTATCAGGTGATATACGTTTATCCTCCGCTGCAGTTGCCCCCTCGCCTGCTGCGCAGGGTAGCGACTGAGGGAATTCCGGTGATCCTCATTGCTCCGGATTGGCCTCGGCGTCACTGGTACGCCGATCTGGTACGTCTCGTCGTGGACGTTCCCTGGCGGTTGCCAATGTGGGAAGACCTTCTGTCTCAAGGTCCTATATTTCATCCTGCTTTACAGTCTCTGGCTGTAACGGCATGGCTATTGAAAGCCAGGTGCTGAGAGACCGAGGTCTCTCGGATTCGGTCATTTCGACCATGTTAAGGGCACAGAAGTCTTCTTCCAGAAAGATCTATCACCCTACATGGAAAGCTTACATCGCCATGTGCGAAGAGCTAGACTGGCGTCCACGAACGTATTCCTTTCCCAGAATCCTGCATTTTCTGCAGCGTGGCGTGACCCAAAAGCTCGCTTTGAGTACCATTAAGGGTCAGATTTCGGCCTTGGCCATCTTCTTTCAGCGACCGCTGGCGGGTCATCCCTTGGTTAGCACCTTTGTGCAGGGGGTTCGCCATGTGCTCCCTCCTGTCAAGCCTCCTCTCCCCCCGTGGGATCTGAATTTGGTGCTCTCGGTTCTCCAGGAACCTCTCTTTGAAAATATCAGAGATATTCCCCTCTTGACTTTGTCTCAGAAGGTGGCCTTCTTGGTGGCCATTACTTCCGTTAGACGGGTGTCTGAGTTGGCGGCCTTGTCCTGCAAGTCGCCCTTTTTGGTCATCCATAAGGATAAGGTGGTGTTACGTCCGCGACCTTCTTTTCTGCCAAAGGTGGTCTCGGCCTTCCACTTAAATGAGGACATTGTCCTTCCGTCCTTGTGTCCTCACCCATCGCATCCCAGAGAGTTTGCGCTTCACACTTTGGATGTGGTACGAGCCTTGCGGGTGTACCTGTCTGCTACTGCTTCTGTTCGGAAGTCTGACTCACTGTTTGTGGCTGTCTCTGGTCCAAAACCGGGCCAAGCGGTTTCGTCTGCCACCATTTCTAGGTGGATCAGACAAACCGTCATTCAAGCCTATGCTCTCAAGGGGCGGGCGCCTCCCTTTCCGGTTACGGCGCATTCCACCAGGACAATTGGTGCTTCCTGGGCTTTCCGACATCAAGCGTCGGTTGCACAAGTGTGCAAGGCGGCGACCTGGTCGTCTGTTCATACCTTTTTCTAAGTTTTATAAGGTTGATGTGGCTGCATCTTCGGATGCTTCCTTCGGCCGCAAGGTGTTGCAGGCCGCTGTTTGAAGTTGCAACTCCTCTGTTGAGGAGCTCTGCCTTGTTTGGAGTGAAGTTTTTGGTTTTCCATTTATACTGCTCCCATCCCTCTTGACACTGCTTTGGGACATCCCACGTGTAAAGTGTAAAGACCCGCTGTGTCAGTCCATGGATGATAAGAGAAAATAGGATTTTTGTACTCACCGTAAAATCCGTTTCTCTGACATCCATGGACAGACACAGCACCCACCCTTCTTTTTAAGTTTGTACTGATTGTTACGAACTGAGGTCTGCTGACTGCAGTGGGAGGGTTATGTCTGGAGGGACCGCCCCCCTGGGCGGGGCTGTTCAGCTCTGGCTTTTTAGAATGTATGTATAACATCTCACATTCTGCCTAGGTCTTCTCCTGCAAGCAGGGACATAACCCACGTGTAAAGTGTAAAGACACGCTGTGTCAGTCCATGGATGTCAGAGAAACAGATTTTACGGTGAGTAAAAAAATCCTATTTTTTACACAATGCGCAGGATTAACCCCTTAGGTTCTACAGTGAGTATAACAAGTGTGCTTTACTGCATATACAGACTGGTTTTACTGTTGTGGTTTTAGTAAGACTTTCATTATTTGGACGTGTGTTGGGCCATTAGAGTCTACTTGAATTCTGCCACCCCTGTTCATAGTCACAGATGGTCGTAGAATGGGACAAGCTGCTTCATCATCAACTATTTCCAGGTGGATTTCTCAACTGGAAAGCGCTTGTCATCTTCATCAGCTGTCTGCACTGGATCCAAGTCATCGCTTGCCGTATCTAGGGGTTTTCCTAGACATGGCTTGGTCAAGTGTTCCTTCCCCAAGAAAACCTTAAAATTCTTCCTTCCAGCCTTAGAACCCTATAGCCTAGGTGTTGCCTGACTCTGCTGTTCTTCATGGAAGTTCTGAACCAGATGGAAGCCTCGATTTTGGCAGTACAGTTTAATTTTTCATTTCAGCTCTACATTCCACATTCTGTCATCGGGGGGTCTGCTGTGTTCAGTCGCTAGACAGTCAGACTTACTTGCCATTCAAGGCCTGGTTCTCTCAGGCCTGCTGGCTCAGGAATTCAGCCCGGAGGTTGGGGTTACCTATTTTCTCAACCTTTTGGAAAATTCTCACAACGGATGTCAGCCTACCTGTCTGGGGAGGAGTCCTAGACACCTTGTTAGTACAGGGGACTTGGTAACACAAGGAAACCCATCTCCCAACAAATGTCAGCATTCTGGAACTCTGAGCAATTTTTTTGTCCTTAATAATTGGACTTCCAGCTGGAGAATCATCCAATCTGGATTCTGTCATACAACATCAAAAATGTTTATGGTGTACATCAACCATCATTGAAGACCCAGTTGTCTTCTGTAGCAAGAGCAGTAGAAAGGATTCTGTCTTGGGAAGACTTTGCATTCTAGCCTTGTCCGCCAGTCAAATCACAGAGCTTGACAATTATGCAAGACTGCTATATTGTCAGAGCTTGTCTTTGAGGGAATGGGCCCTAAACCTGGAGGTGGGGGGAGACCTCTGATGTGAACCTTCTGTCCTCTAGGCTCAACGCTATCTTGGTCAACTTGTCTCTGTTGAAAGTAGTAGATACTCTGGTAGCTGTGTGGATTCTATACAGCCTGATTTACATCTTTTCTCCCTTGAAACTCTCTCTTTGTCTGCTCCACAGGTTCTGGATAGTGGGCATTTGGGAGATGATCATCCAGGTTGGTCCAAGCAGATGGGGTACTCTACCCTGTTCTCGTTGACCTCTTCCAGACCACCTTGATATTTGGTCCCTTTGACCAATTTATGGTCAGTGTGCTTAATGGCGTAGCTGTTGCTGCCCAAGTTATGGGAGATGGGGGTTTCCCTGCTTTGGTTATTTTCCACTGCTAACAGTTATGTAGTGGACATCCCTTAAGGTCTATCTTCACACATGAACGACACGATTTGGGTTGTGCGGAAATAGGAGCTGTCACCCCAGAAAATTCTCAATGGAACAAAACCTGACCTTTTTAGTTTTGCAATCAGGTCTGCATCTAAGTTTGAACCTGCGTACCATCAAGAGATAATTCCCTCGATTTGTAATTTTGCTCTGAAAATCACTAGCCTCCCTTTCCCTGATTTAAATTTTTATAGGGTGTGTCCTCTGTAGCTTCCCCCTCTATGGCCTTTTACAGCTTTTTGCAGCTTAGTTAGCTTTGTGAAGTTCTTTCACTTTTTGAACCTGTTGGGAATATTTTCACTTTGCTCACAAGGCTGTTCTCCTGGTGCTTTCACTTGGGGTTTCAGCCCAAAGCCTTCTTCCTTCATAGGGTTGTTTTGTTATATTTTCTTCTCAACCAGAACATTGTTCTTCTGTTATTCTGTCCAGCTCCAGTGCATCAGTAAGCTATTCTCTCTATTATCTAAATGTAGTTAGACTTTTCGGGCTTGCTTTACAGCCTCTGCTTTCGTTTCTTAGTCTGTCTCTCTCCAAGTTTTCAAGAGGAAGCCTCCCAGCCATTCACTTTTTTGGAATTGGCTTGTGCACATTACTCGATCAGGGGACCTTTCATATGGGGAAGTTCCATATCTTATTTGCAGCTCAAGCTTTTTAGCCAAGTACAAAAAACACATTTTTGCGATTTCTGGAAGCTGTCCTCAGTCTCGTAAACATCCCTCCTATCCTCGGTTCTCCATTGCCAGCTTTAGTGATCTTAGGGCCATTATCACCCCTGCACTATTTTGCCACTAGTATAAAGGGGTTTGTGTTCTGTGTTTAACATGCTGTATCTCAACTTTAGGCAGGTAATAGATGCCCACCCCCTCCTGTGTTCTGAGTACTCAGAGGGGAATAATACTCATGGTATGGGTGGTGTCTCGATACCTATTGAGAATTCAGATGTAAAACATACCTCCCCTGGGAGTGATGATTAGGCAACCACCTGAACTCTGCTTCAGGAGAAGAATCTGATAAAAATCAGTCAGGGATGCACTTAAAATTGAGGATTGCATCTATAAAAGTGACTTGACTGTTTTGCCACTGCATTTATATGTGTTTGAGGAGTTTGCAAAAAAGTGGCCCACCTCAGTCTGGTGGGAGTAGGTTACTAGGTACAACGATTCTATTGCACAGAGCAGGCAAGTACAGAGATTTTCCTTTATAATTACTTTAACTTCCTTCAAGCAGGTTGTGCATTTCTATAGACTTGTATGGGGATGCAAAACTCGCTTGAAGTGAACAATAGTCTGTTGGCAAGGGGTCCTTACGGTGAGTACAAAAAATATATTTTTCCCAATCCACCTGTTGCATTCTGTGTAGTTTTAAATGCATTAAAAATGTAACAGGAAATATGGGACTCTATTGTAGTTACTGTAACATGGTTACAGACCCAGCAATATAACCACTTGAGTCCCTAAGAGACACAAGAGTCTTACAGAATAAAACCCTGTCTTTTATCTTGGAAGAAAAGAAGGCTGGACGGCCTCACTCCTGTGCAATTTCTTTATTCAAGTGCCGGATACAAAAGTGAACTACAGGCATCAGCTAACATGTTTCACACCAAGGTCGGGTGCGTACTCATAGCACAGCCTTCTTTTCGTCTAAGTATCTGTTTGCATACAGGGCTTGCACCCTCCATGTGGGATAGAGTCTTTTTGGAGCAGCAGGGTAAGATAAACTGCCTTAGAGCGATGTACATGTACATACCTGTCCTTTATCTGTCAAAGACTGATACATCTGCTTTAGAATTCTTTCCAGCCCCTCCCCATAAATATCAGTAATGAAAGCTCATCAATGATACATATAACTTTGAGAACTTTTTGCTGTTTCGCAGAACAAGAAGAGGAGAATTCGCCCAATGAAGACCTGTGTCAAGATACAGCTCAGCTGATCTCCTCACTTACCTCTCTTCAACCAAAAATATTTGCACAGCTACAGGTTTGTGAAATTTAATAAAGTGTTTTAAACGAGTACAACTACATGAATAGCTCCAGATAAAACCTGCTTGTTGTCTTGACTATTTTATTGACTACTCAAAGCAATATATTCAGAATCAAACACAGCAATGAGATGGACAATTTTTATGCTAAGACTATGTATTCAGTCTTGGACTAAAAAGAAAGCCTAAGTTTAGTCAAAAATGAAAAAACAAAAATCATCACAAAGAACATTACTTATAGTCAGTAGGATGTGACCCTACGCTAATTGCTCCTGCGTTAGTTGAAATCTTCCTCCTCCGATCCACAGAATGAAAAGTTTGCCCGATTCAAGATCCTTCTTTAAACACGTTAACATCATCAATTCATCTGTAGAGGTTTGAATTAGAGGATTTATTTTCAGAGGCCTTGTGCCATTATAAATTATATTAACGAATTCTTTCATGGATTTAGTTCACAAGTACTGTGATATCTGGTACTGTCATTAGGGCATAAGACATTTATTTATACAAATTAGTTCAGCATTATAAAATGAACAAGGTAGGAAGTAGCAACCTTCTTTAAAATGTGTTAAATACACATGATTGACTCATTTCAGTAATGTCTGTGCATGGCTTGTTGTTTTCTCAAGGGACTTCAGCTTCAGCCCTCTTTCACATCCTCTGATGGAACTACTGCCCTCATTGCAGTGAATCGACCATCTTCCACATTCGCCTCTCCTGATGAAACAACAGCTCTAATTACAGTGAACTCTGAAACTCCATCATTTACATCTTCTGATGGGACAACAGCACTTATTACATTGAATCACCAGCCCCAGACATTCACATCTGCTGATGGAACTACCTCCCTTATCACAGTAAGCCCATCAACTCTCTTGAATGCTGGAGCAAGCAATCAGCCACTTGTGCTAAGTCACTTACACAGTCAACCATGTGACTCTTCTATGTCTTCTGTCACTACTTTGCCTGCATCTGGTCACAACTTAGTGAGTATGGGACAGCTAGTGACTGTGGAGGATGCTTCTGGCATATCAGGAGAGGTGCACCAGATCCTACTGGGGGAGATACACCCAATTCCTTTTAGGATTATAGACAACCAGCCAACAATTGGTGAGTATTTTTTTTATAGTACACCATAGGAAAACACTGTAGTAGAGCCACTTATTTATTACTTGTGCAGTTCCAATTTAAAAGTAGAGCTTTAACAAAATATGACCCCTTTGCTACTCTACCCAAGCCGCATCAATAAAATCATGAAAGGTAATAGAAGGCATGAAGCCATAGACTGCCTGAACTCTGATTGTGACGTATGGAAGAAATCAGATGGCCAAGTGTCTAGGCATTGACTCATAAAATCAACTATCATGGGATTCTGAGCAGTGGTTTGTGCAGAGAAAGCGCTATAAATAATATCTTGCTTTTAATGAAGAGTTACAGGGGGATTCTACCTTCAGTTCTTTTTAGATGGGCATACACGGTGTTGCTATATTGTGATTGAGGCACAGGTTTATATTGATCATACATAAACAAAATAATCTGCACTCCTCCTACCTTCCACCATACCTTAGGCAGTTGTGCTCAGCGAAATAAATTTCACCCAAATAATGTTATACCGTATAATATGGGGCATGTGTTTATTTAGCTAGTCTCTTTAAGTGTATTTCATGATAAAGCTTAATATTTCTCAAGTCTGTTTTACATGAGACCAAACAGGTTGGAAGGTTTGTTTGGTTTGCTGTTAATTACGTATGATACAACAGAGATGAAAGAAGAAAAGTTGGTGTAGCACTGTACAGATATGGCTAATATTTGGAGAATGTCAGTGCGGTTGATCTCCTGAAGCCTTTTTTCAGCCACTTTTTTTTATTGATGGTGTCTGTGTCCAAAACCTGGAAAAACTAAATGATATAATAATTTAGATTATTGGCCACTTTTGATTAAATAGTGTGCATGACAAAATAACATTTTATTGTACTTTTTTGGTTACCACCTCCATATTACACCCCTGGAACCCCACAAGATACTTTTCATGTTTTACTAGCATTTTACTGCTTAGGAGGATAACCAAAGCCAGAGCTCAGACAGAAACCACCTGTAATAAGGTAGGTGTGGCCATGCACCTGGGTGTGCATGTATGCATAACAGGATAGCCGGATGATCGTTGAACCAAAATCTGTAGCTGTGACCATGTCCCAAGTGCATTTTAAGAGTACCATGTAGTTATCATTGTTACCTTTCTTCAGTATTCATTGCATGCCACTTTCTCTTGGTCCAAACAATAAAGTTTTGTTGCTTCTTCTTACCCTGAATACTCAATAAAAAACACTGATGAGTCATATATTCAGTATTTGCACTGAAGCTTCACAAATATCATCCCTTGCCGTATCGTATGGTTCATGGACACGCTTTTATTTTTATAAATTTTTTCCAATGAAAAGTTTTATTGATGAAATAGACAATACAAACCGTAATACAAAGGAAAAATCATTATAAATACCCCCAAGAGGAGTTGCCGTAAAAAGAAAATGGAGATAAACAATATGTATACATTAATAGTGTTACATTGGTGAAAACAGAGAAAGGTCTGGTCACAGATAATTATGGTAAAAGTTAAAAAAAAAAATTCACTTTAAGTTTACAAAAATACCAAAATAAATATTTATTTAATGGGCCTAAAGTGAATAAAAGAATTGTGTCTTGAAGTAAGTCTGGGGACAGTTCCAACTAGGAATCACAGGTTTTATCCACGTTGGCACAGGGCTTTTATAGGCATATCATATACTTAGTGTAATTTCCATCAGAAGCTGCACATGCTGTGTACAGCCTGTCATACAAGTAAATGGATGTACGCGCCGTAACCTAAAAAGCTCTGCACTAAAAATTTCTGGCTTCAGAAAATACATTGGACATGTGCAACCAAACTCCAATGCACAAAAGCAGGTCCACTTATAGCGTGATAGTAGAATCTTCCTGTATTTCCATTTTCAAAAAGTGTTTTACTGACAGTATTATAATTCAGGGATTATTTTGAGTTCATCTTCCTAGGAGACATGGATTAATTGCTTTTTTTCTGGGGTTTTTTTCTTTGTAGTTGAAGTCAGTCCAGTTGATGCATTTTGTACTGAGCAAATTGAAGCAAGGAAAGAGCAACCTGAAGCACAGCCACATGAAGATGTAGCTGAAACTATGGATTTTCAGGACTCTGCTTGAGCAAAGAAAAATAATGACATGATCTCTTTTTTTTATTACTTGTAATGCATTTTCTGCAGTAGGATTTAATAACTCTCATATTGAGGGGAAACATATGGACAATACTGATCCAAAATTTGGATATTTTGGAGATGACAATGTTGCATATCATTTCTGCTAAAAAAAATACTTTTAGAAATGAAGGGTTTAAACCAGGACATCTGTACAGACACTGGGTGCTTTGTGTCTTTTTAGTCATAGGACATTGTTGCAAATGTTGGATGTTCCTAAATTATTTGAAGCAAACACAATGGTAAATAAATAGGTGTTCTGGACTAATATGTGAACCCCTAATGTACAGGCAACGGCATCATATTGTATATCCTGTACATGTTGGTATATTCTACACATCTGAGAGCAGGACTATCACGGTTTATGTCTGGTTAGAGCATGAACATCCCATGGGCTACAATTGCCATTATGGTCTCTGTATACTTTGTATTATTATATCCCCTTGAGAATTGTGTTGCATAGTTTTTATCTGGGCACATACAAGTACTTATATCACCTAAAAAAGTATTGAGGTTGACAGGAAGTCTGCAGCCACACAACAAAGTAAAACTGGCAAGACCCAACAGAAAGAGTCATTGTGCTTAAGGGCAGCTACAAATACCTGGATGTCAATGGATTTCTAAGGTCTTGTGCTGCAATAAAATACCAAACCGGTTCAGGCTTTCTGGTGAAGTGAATCTCAGACTTTGCAAGGGGGCTGCCATTACTAACTTCCCTTGACAAGGTTTCATTTCTGATGAAAGTTGAAAAGCTTATTGTAAAAATCAAGTACATTTTACTAACCCATTTCTAAATATGATGACATTACTGTTTTATACTGCAGTTTAATTTGTATCCTTGTGTGAGTGGTAGAAGATATAATGCTAGATAATGTTAAAGCCTATTAGAACTTTTAGTTTAAATACAATCCATGTTTATCTAAAGAAAAGGTGTACAAAAACAGCCACAACCTGAGTAGAAAAGCTTGTCCTCTGCGTGAATGCTACAGTGTCAGACCATTGCTCTCTTCGGGGAAGCGAAATCTCTTTGCAGAGGTCCGACGTGCCCTCTGCTAAAGTACACACTATTCAACCACAGGGTTGAATTTTAAAAAAACTGTCCGCTCCGGTTGGAGCTGCTGTACTAACCATGTGAGATTAGTTCAATGATCTCCCTCACTGAGCTATTGTGTTCTGACAAAGGGACGACCCCCTCCCCCCACCAGAAAACTCCGATCAGCACTCTCTGCCATTGGCTGAGAGCGCTGATCATGAGTCGTCGGAAGCTGGTTTTCCAGCATGCACGTCTGAAAGCCGGTGGAATGTCGGATGTTTTTTTTTTTTTTTTTTTTTAAACCGACCGTTGTCTCCCGACATTCGGCCCGTGTCTATGCGGCTTAAGTCACAGACAGATCTCCCCAATCAGCAAGAATCATGAGGTTTGATGATTGCAGAGCTCTAGGTCTGACACAGTAGGGGGCATGTCTGACTAATGCTTCCCCACAGAGAGCAAAAGTACTACTCTGCAGCAAGCTGGCAAAGGACAGGCTTTTATACTCGGGCTGAAAAAAGAAAACAAATGGGTAAAACGTTGAACACCTTTTCCAGGTTAAATATATTCCCAAGTGTTTATATGCACCTGGAATATATTTACCTGTTTTAACTTTAAACTGAATGTTCAGTTGAACTGTATTATTTATTGAATGGCACATAATTACCAGAAGAATGTTAAAGCTAATAATCATTGTTTGGATCAGGTTTTCCATTTGTCTTGCTCAGTAAACCTTCACAGTCCATGGCGTGCCTGAGGGCAGTTATAGCATTGCCATAACAGGATATGTTTACATTTGTGAATTAAATGTTTGAAAGGGAAGGATAGACAAACAATACAAGTACACAAACCAGGCGGATACGTTTTTTATTTTGCGGATGTTAATATAGTTTGTTCTTGCAAAATTACAAAACATGAGAAGTTAAAGTGATTCTAAAGGAAAGAATAAAAAAAAAATAACAAACATGTTATACTTACCGGCTCTGTATAACAGTTTTGCACAGAGCAGCCCCAATCCTCTTCTTTTTGGGTCCCTCACCGGCAGTCCTGGCTCCTCCACCCTGCCGGGTGACCCCAATAGCAAGTGTTTTGCTATGGGGACACTCGAGCAGGTTGCGCTCTGTGTCTCCTTTCACACACACAGCATGGCTTGGCCCCACCTGGCCCTCTCTCCTCATTGGCTCACTGGCTGTGATTGCAAGCAGCAGGAGCCAATGGCTCCCACTGCTGTGAGCCAATGAAGAGAGAGAGACCTGGGATAGCTGCTGCTCTCGTGCACATCACTAGATCGAGATGGGGCTCCGGTAAGTATAAGGGAGGGCTGCACCCAGAAGGTTTTTTACCTTAATGCATTAAGGTAAAAAACCTTGAGAATTTAGAAACACTTTAAAAGTGTGTTCCAGATCACCAGTGAGGGGATAAATTCAGTTACGTGTGCAAATTATTTGTTTTGGATTATTATACAATGTTGTTGATATGGTAAAGAGACTTGCTCAGTGGGTTTGAGTGGCAGTGCTATAATGGGAATTGTCTTAATAGTCACTTGTCTGTTCAGCACAGTGGAAACATTGACCTCATCCATAAATGGCCATTAATATAACTGAACTGCACAGAAAATGTAGGTTACTCTTTCTAAAGTTTACCATTCAGGAAAGTTCTATAACTCTTATCATTTCACTGAGTCAGGTTAGGTGTGCTGTCCACGATCCCTTGTTTAAACCTGCCTGTTAATTTTTATTTATTTTATTTTTTAAATAAGACATCAGTCTATAAGATAGATTCATTTTCATACCGCCACATTCTTCTCTCCTATTCTCTTCATTCTTGAGGGTTATGTACATTTAACAATTTCTGTGAATGTACATTAGCACTTGTTTAATAATAGGATTCTAGATTATAAAAAAAAGTTTGACAATTTATACTAGCGCAAAGATTGTCTGCTTATAAGGCAGGCAAAGTAACTTTTTTGTGTTACATTTGTTTTAACATATTTATAAAAATGTATAAGTATGTTTTTAATGTTTTACCTGAAAGCAGTAAAAAATACTTGATGCGGGTTATGTTGAAAAATAATAGACTTAATGGTATGCCTGGGAAATTCAAATTTGGTTAGTTTTATTTAAAGGGGTCATACAAGACTAAAAGTGGAAGGTGAGTGGTTGGTCCCATTAGTAGTGGAAACATGTTCCCATCTATGTAATAAAGGCCAATGCCCCGTACACACGGTAGGAATTTCCAACGGGAAAACGTCCGTCGAAAATTCCGATGGAAAAATTGAGAGCCTGCTCTCAATCTATTGCTGTCGGAATTTCCGACAGAAAAAGTCCAATGGAGAATACACACGGTCGGAATTTCCGACCAAAAGCTCCCATCAGACTTTTTCTGTCGGAAATTCCGACCGTGTGTACGGGGCATTAGATGAACTAGAATCTATCCTTTCCAGTATATACCAATATGGGCTTGATGCAATAGCTTTTGTAGTACCTGGCCACCCCTTTTAAAAGCTTTCTAAATTCCATTTAGCAGTTATCTTGAACAATGTTTACTACTTTAAAACCTTGAAAGGAAACTTGGACTGAGAGAAATATATGTGCTGCCGTTGCTAGCCTTTTTTTTCTTCCTGAACATGCATGGCTGTTATGCTTATTCAATAAGTTCATTCTTTCTGTGTTTCTAACCTGGAACAAGTGTGCTGATCAGAAGTTCTGACCTTGCTTGGTGCATACTTCCTTTGGGTCAATATGTCCATGGCAGTATTTCTTTAAAGCAGAGTTTCACCCTCTTTAACAAGATTCTCCCATTTAATTGCTCGTACCTCGGTATTCACCATTTGGATATTGCTTTATTGTTTTGTTTTTTTTAAGTACATTTTTTTGTTTTCAAATTGCCGCCACTTCTGGCCCACCCTGTTGTGGCGATCTACATCATCAAGGGTGTCCCATTGACTTCTGGAATATCGGTGTCCTCAATCCCAGGAGCCAATGGGCATCCTCTGTTTCTGGCATCGCGTTCTGTGCATCGCATAGTATATTTAATGCGCATGGGCGAGAACAGGAGGTGCATGCTGGGTAGCCAGCTGCCCAAAAACAAGGAAGTATATGGACACCAGGTTCAGATGCTTACACAACCAATGGCCGCCACCAGAAATTCATGAGGAGAAGCTCAATTTGGCCAAGTAAAAATTGCACACACATATCAGACAGCAGGCAAAGTAGATGAGGTGCTTTGTAAGATGCCAGAATGTGCTTTTAGTTACATTTTCGCACAGGCTTTCCAATCAGGTCCATCTGTCAGTTTTTCAGGCGAACTTGATCGGACGCTCCAATCAGCCGTTTAGAGCGGCAGATGTCCGCTGATATCTGATCCGATCCTGTCCGTGAAATCCAGATGGATGGAAACCCTATCTTTCATCCGTCTGGAGTTTCAAATCGGATAGGATCGGTTGAAAACAGACAGGCGATCTGTTTTCATCCGGTGTCCATAGAGGACAGCGGGGGACTTTGACAGGTCTATCTCCGCACAGTGAGCGGAGACAGACCTGTCATCCACCTGCTCAGCGGGGATCGATCCCTGCTGAGCAGAGCGGAGTCCGTACACGGACAAGAACCTGTGAAAGGACCCTTAATATGCTCTATACCAGTGGTTCTCAACTCCTGTCCTCAGGACCCACTAACAGGCCAGATTTTAAGTATTACCTTGGTGAGATGCAGACTAGAATACTGCAATCCCTGAGCAGCAAATTATATCACCTGTGATGCATTTCAGTTATCTTGCAAACCTGGCCTGTTGGTGGGCCCTGAGGACTGGAGTTGAGAACCACTGCTCTATACCCTTGTTTTGAATCTCTAGGTCCCTCAAAAGTGGGGTTTCAGTTTTAGATAGATGTTGGTTGTCTTTACTATATTGTCTTCCTGTAGCTCCACTTTGCTGGAAATAATGTCCAACTACACCTTGGCCATTCTAAAGCCAAAGGAATGCATTTCAAAGCCAAAGTAAAATTATTGGCTGAACATTAGCTGCATTTATCAGATGAAGTCACTATTCAACAGTGCCATTGTAATCACACAGCCACGGGTGATGCAGCTCCTTGAATACAGTAGCCACATGTGATCAGGCCAATAAGAGCGCCAAACAAAAGTCTTGTGAGTACAAATTCTTTAATGGTTAAACCAATAAGAACAAGTAAGCAAAGAGGCAGTCTGTACATTTCAGGGCCAGAAAATCCCACACCAGACCTAAAGAGAAATAATATGGGTCCTCATTATTTTGTTGCTGACGTTGGCACAGTTATTACTGTATACTAGCCCATTATGTGCCACTTACCTGCAAAAGAATCCAGCAATGTCCCCTGTGTAGGCAGCGTCCATCTTCTGGCCCCTCTTCCTTCTGGGCCGCGGACACCGGCTCTGTGATTCGCCGGAGCCGCGTGACATCACTCCCGCGTGTGCGCATGGGAGCCACCATTAATGGCACAGGCTAGGGAAGTACGGCACTTAGTTTAGTTTCTTCCCCGCGCATGCGCTGTTAACATTTTCGGCGGACTACAAGAGAAATATCTCCTAAACGGCGCACTATCTATAGGTAAGCCTTATTTGAGGCTTACCTATAGGTAGAAGTAGAAAAAATAGGTTTAAAATCACTTTAAAGTATAACTAAAGGCAAAACTTTTTTTGTTTTTGTTTTGGATAGAGGACAGAGGGATTAGAACACTGTCCGTATTATTGCTGTCTGTGCCCGGTTAAGGAGATCCCCCTCTCTATTTGTCCTGTTTACCATTATTATTGAAAGTGACAGTAAAAGAAAATCCCATAAACAACAATTTTTTAAGATTTTCTGTACATGTCTTGAATTGAAAAATAAAAATTTATTGAAAGAAAAAAGAAAATCCCAAATTTTGGGTTGTCCCCAGAAAAGTAATAGAGGGGAAATCTTCCAATGGGGACACTAGTTCTAGTGAGCTTGGGGGTCCCGAAGGAATTCCCTTAATTTGGAGGGATTTCCTCCCACTACCTGTTTGGCTGTAATAGGACACAGATGGTGGAAAAAAAAATCTGACAGGGGTTATAACCCTCCCTTACTATATCCAAAATGGAAAAAAAAAAGTTTTGCCTATAGTTCTGCTTTAAGTCCTTTAAACACTGATATTTCTCTTAAGCCCCAGTGAAGGGGGTTTTCTGCCTTTTGCATTTTTGTTACTGGTTTATTCAATAAAAGAATTTGGATTCTGGATTTGTTTGGCACTTTTATTGGCTTGATCACGCATGGCTGTTTTATTTCTGTTGGCTGCCTGAATATAACTGCATCGTCGAACATTGACTGCATCTGATGCAGTCATTGTTTGGCTAATCATTTTCCACCTGGCCAATTGTTTTATTGATTTTTGTCACATTGGGTGATGCTTGTAGGGCCACCCATGGCTCAAATTGCAGCAGGAATTGGCGAAAATTCAAGCCCTCTATGGCCAGCCTTATTGTATTTATGCAAATGGATAATGGACAAGAGCTAGACAGTTGTAAAGTGTGAAAATTGGCCTTGGGCTGGGCTAACCCTTTAATTCTACATTTTCACAAAGCTCTGCCTCCTTTTAGGCTACTTTCACACTGAAGCGCTGGATGTGCTGGCGGTATAGCGGCGCTTTTTTAGCGGCGCTACCGTTGTTTTTGCCGTGATTTGCGGGCGCTAGCAGGGTGATTTTAACCCCCGCTAGCAGCTGAAAAAGGGTTAAAAACGTCTGCAAAAACACCTCTTTACAGCGTTTTTGGAGGTGCTACCCCAATGTTTTCAATGGGCAGGGGCGCTATAGGAGCAGTATTTTTACCGCTCCTATCACGCCTCAAAGATGCGGCTTGCAGGAGTTTTTTTAGCCTCCTGCCAGCGCACCGCTCCAGTGTGAAAGCCCTCGGGCTTTCACACTGGATACAAAGGAGCGGCTTTTTCAGGGCGCATTGCAGGCGCTATTTTTAGAGCAATAGCGCCTGCAAAGCGCCTCAGTGTGAAAGGGGCCTTAATTCCTTACAGCTGCCCACTAGTTTTAGAAACTTTCAAATTTTCTATTTTTCAAGTCATAAACAAGATGTTTTGTCTATATACATTCAACAATATTTTAGTGCAATCAATATTGCTCATTAGATAATATCATTATGCAGAGTGTTATGCTTTTGGTTCTACAACCCAGGCATGTTTCAGCCACCAGTAATTTGGAGAGATCAGTAAGGATATGTTAGTGGTTTACTGCACTTTGCTCCTTGCCCTAATTCAGTAAGGGCCCTAGTATACACGTTACATTTGAAAATCTTTAATTTACTATTTATTATGTGTTCTCTGTTTGCAAGGATTTAAATTCTGCACTGTTTGTTTTTCATTGTCACAGAAGCTACCTTTGTTCATTTGGTTTGCTGTGTCTGGGGAATTGTGTACATAAAATGTAAACATTTTGTATATTTTTTTAATTTGTATTTGCTCTATACTATAGTCTTGCTAAAATGTAAAATAAAGTAAGTCTTTATATTTTGCTTTTTTTTAATTATATATAAATATGTGTATATTCTTATCAATTCCTTTTCGAAGAGGAGCATGTTAGGACTCTAGCATAGGAAAGGCACACAAAGATACACTATAGTACAAAAGTATTGGGACGCTTGCCTTTACACAAGCCCAACCCCTAAAAAAAACAACCCCACACCATAATCCCCCCTCCACTAAATGATTTAGATAAGTGCACAAAGCAAAGTCCATAAAGACATGAATGAGTGAGTTTGGGGTGGAAGAACTTGACTGGCCTGCATAGAGTCCTGACCTAAACCTGATCGAACACCTGTGGGATGAATTAGAGCGGAGACTGCGAGTACAGGTCTCCTCATCCACATCAGTGCCTGACCTCACAAATTCACTTCTGTAAGAATGGTCAAACATTCCCATAGACACACTCCTAAACCTTGTGGACAGCCTTCCCAGAAGTGTTGAAGCTGTTATAGCTGCAAAGGGTGGGCCAACTCATTATTGAACCCTATGGACTAAGACTGGGATGCCATTAAAGTTCATGTGCGTGTAAAGGCAGGTGTCCAATACTTTTGGTAATCTAGTGTATGTATTGAATCATGATGTACAAAACCAAACATACATCCATTTCTAAACAAATGTGTAAGGTTGTGGAAAAGTTAAGGTGGATGAAGAGAGAAAAAAAATGGGGCTAAGGGAAATGGGTAGCGTGGAAACCTGGTACCTCAAAATTTTTCATCTTGATTTTTAAAGGCAGTAAAGAGAAGGTCTTCTATAGTTTTAATTTTTTTTTTATTTTGTCAAACCAATGTGCCATGTAAGGTTGGGGTAGTTTGGCATCCAAAAGGTGAATTAGTAGAGAGCATTTATATTTTTCCTGGGAAGTGGGTGGGTTGGTACCTACTAGGGGTGCAACGGATCAAAAAATTCACGGATCGGATCGATCCTCGGATCAGAGCCACGGATCGGATCATTTTCGGATCGGCAAAAAAAAAAAAAATTACTAATATCCACGTCATCCCCCCCACTGTAATATCCACAATCTCCCCCAGTAATATCCACAATCTCCCCCAGTAATATCCACAATCTTCCCCCAGTAATATCCACAATCTTCCCCTGTATGTAATATCCACAATCTCCCCCAGTAATATCCACAATCTTCCCCTGTATGTAATATCCACAATCTTCCCCCAGTAATATCCACAATCTTCCCCTGTATGTAATATCCACAATCTCCCCCAGTAATATCCACAATCTTCCCCTGTATGTAATATCCACAATCTCCCCCAGTAATATCCACAATCTTCCCCTGTATGTAATATCCACAATCTCCCCCAGTAATATCCACAATTTTCCCCTGTATGTAATATCCACAATCTCCCCCAGTAATATCCACAATCTTCCCCTGTATGTAATATCCACAATCTCCCCCAGTAATATCCACAATCTTCCCCTGTATGTAATATCCACAATCTCCCCCCGTATGTAATATCCACAGTCTCCCCCAGTAATGGGCATCTCCCCCACTTACCAGTCTCTCCCGCCGGCCAGTTCAAATCCACGAGCAGCGAGGGGTGATGACGTCACAAGGCGGCCGCTGCCCCCGGGTGTACCAAGATGGCCGCGGCTCCGGAGCTAGGCCGAAGCCGCGGCCTTTCCTAAGGCCGCGGATCGCTGTGTGTGCCGATCCGAACGGGGTGACCCGTTCGGATCACGGATCGTCACCGATCCGTTGCACCACTAGTACCTACAGTAGATCAATATCCTTTAGTTTCTTGATAATCAAGTGAACCCCCTCTTAGAAGATACGATTTGGTGGGCACTCCCAAAAATGGTGTAATATGGTTCCTACTTCTTGCTTACATTGCCAACAGACCAGGGAAGATGTTGTGTAGGATTGCAAAAGCTTTGTGCAAAAAATAAAATAAAATGTTCTTTGTTCTGTGGTGAACTGGGTTCCTAGGTCTCTTTTCAATTTTCGTAAGTAGAAGTGGGTGGAATCATTGCAAAGCAATTTAACATGCCATAGGTTAAGTAGAGCACAAGTCTTGGGGGTTTTGTAATAAGAAAATAGCCAATTTCTACCAAACACATACCTGAAGTCAATATTTTAGATAGAATTGGCGCTACAAGGATGAGAGGATGTTTTGGAAATGTGGAGTTGGAGTTTTAAAGTGTTTTTGTGTACTCTGTTTTCATTTGTTATTAAACTTTTCAGACAATGAAGTGTGGTACTGCAATAAAAAAAGGCTGGCAAACTATACTAATAAACCGTTGTGCCACTGGCTTATTTGGAATAAGTTGAGGGCTTTAATTTACATTTTTTAAGAGTAAACTTTCCTTTTAATTCTGTTGTGGCTGCTACTTCCGCCATTCAGTCAAGCCCCGTACACACGTACGGTTTGACTGATAAAAACCGTCCGATGGATGGTTTTCATCAGACCAACCGATCGTGTATGGTACCCATCGGTCTTTTTTCCATCGGTTGTAAAAAATAGAACTTGTTTTAAAATTTTCCGATGGATAAAAAACCGATGGGAATTTCCGATCGTCTATGGGCAAGTCCATCGGTTAAAAAACCCACGCATGCTCAGAATCAAGTCGACGCATGCTCAGAAGCATTAAACTTCATTTTTCTCGGCTCATCGGAGTGTTTTACGTCACCGCGTTTGGAACGGTCGGTTTTTTGACTGATGGTGTGTGGCCAAGATTGATGAAAAACAGTTTCATCGGATTTCCGATGGACAAATCCATCGGACGAAAATCCATAGGTTATCCGATCGTGTGTACGGGGCTTCAGACCTATTACTGCTGGATAAAATTGGGTATCGCAGCAACAGTTCTCTAAAATAAACTTTTCTTAACCACTTGCCGACCAGCCGCCGCAGTTATACTGCACCAGGTTGGCTCTCCTGTGTGAAATGCCATACATGTATGGCGGTCTGTGCATGTGAAACTGTGGGCACGGGCGCCAGCTGCACGCCGCGGGAGTGCGCCCGCATGTTCTGCGGACTTGATGCCGGCGACCCGCGATCACGGTACACAGGCAGAACAGGGATCTGCCTATATAAACAAGGCGATCCCCCTACAGTTAGAACACACCCTGGGAACACAGTTAACCCCTTGATCGCCTCCTAGTTTTAACCCCTTACCTGCCAGTGTCATTTATACATTGATCAGTGCATTTTTATAGCACTGATCAATGTAATAATGTCACTGGTCCCCAAAAAGTGTCACTTGGGGTCAGTTTTGTCTGCCTCAATGTCGCAGTCCTACTAAAAATTGCAGATCGTTGCCATTATTAGTTAGAACATAAACATTTTTATTAAAGTCCGCAAATTTATCCCCTATTTTGTAGACGTTATAACTTTTGCGCAAACCAATCAATATACACTTATTGCGATTTTTCTTTTTACCATAACTATATAGAATACACACTGGCATAAATTGATGAATACATTTGTTTTTTATATATTTTTGGGATATGTATTATAGCAAAAAGTTTAAAATATAGTTTTTTTTCTTTATAGCACAAAAAATTTAAACCGCAGAGGTGATCAAATACCACCAAAAGAAAGCTCTATTTGTGGGGAAAAAAAAGACGTAAATTTTGTTTAGGTACAACGTCGCAGGATCGCACAATTGTCAGTTAAAGCAACACTGTGCTGTATCACAAAAAAATGACCTGGTCAGGAAGTAGGTAAAACGTTTCGGGGCTGAAGTGGTTACGTTGAAATGGGTCAGGTTGGGGTGCTGGTGCTGTGTTTCAGCCAAACGAAATGTTAAAGTAAAAAAATCAATTACACATTCAAAATATGTAAGGCAGAATAAGGGTGTAGCTGACGCTGTCTGCTGCACTGTTCTGTAACACCATAAACAGCTTAAAGACATCTGCCAAGCATGTAATTTAAAGGATTAATATTTTTTCCATGTCGTCTTCAAAGACACATTTGAAGGACTCTTTCCCCACTGTAAGGTATTTAAAAAAAAAAATAACCTTGTTAAATGTCCTTCTTGGCGGTGCCCAGCTCCCTATAACCTAGTTTGATAATAGCTTGCCTATTAGCTTTGCAAATGGCCAGAATTTAGTATCAAGATATGCCCCCCATTAGACTGGACCAGAGCACCCCCGGAAAAGTTAAGTATAGACATCTTTCCTTTACAGGGTAGTTCATATAGGCTAAAGGCGTGTACACACGATACGAAAATCAGAGGGAAAAATTTGTACGAGGAGCTGTCTGCCGCTTTTCGGATCGCTCCTACAGTGCTTTCGACAGCCGATTTCACCTTTTTTGTCAGACAAAAGCTGGATGTGCAGACTATAAAATTTATGTCGGATGTGAACTCAACATCCAATTTTCGTTCCATTAGTACGGTTTTCGTACGAAAAAAATCATAAGAGCAAGGCTATGCATGCTCAGAAATGAAAGAATACATACAAAACTATTCAACAGGTTACGTCACTTCTGACGTTGTATTCTGTCGTACGAAAATGTTCGTATTGTTAGTAACCGCTTCACTTTCGACATGAGACTAGCATGCCACAAAAATCGGATGTTCGGATGTCCGAAAATCTAAGCATGTGTACGAGGCTTTAGAATGGGGGTGGGAGTGGGTTTAACCACTTCCCTACCCAGCCATAGTCAAATGACGTCCACAGATGGGATCTCCCATCCTGGGTGGATGTCATATGACGTCCTGGCTTTGTAGGGGGATATCTGAATGATGCCTGCAGCTAGAGGCAAATATCGTGCAAGAAAAAAAGTTGCAATGACCGTCATTTTATTCCCTAGGGTGTCTGCTAAAAAAAGCATATATAATGTTTGGGGGTTCTGAGTAATTTTCTAGCAAAAGAATGATGATTTGTACATGTAGGAGAGAAGTGCTAGAATAGGCCCGGTATTGAAGTGGTACAAAAAGCCCTGTATGGAAGTGGTTAAGTATAGTTAGTATTTGACTGGACTTCTGCTTTAAGGCTCCATGCACACTAGCTTTAAAAAAAATGCTCCTAGCAGAGGCTTTTGAGTGTTTTCTTTTTCTGCTTCTACAAGCAAATAGTGTTATCCAGTGTGTCCATGCACACTATTTTAGGCATTTTTAAAAATCCCTAAACGCTGCTAACCACCAGTTTCCAGGGTTTTGTCTTTTGACCAATGAATAGCTGGTTGTTAAGGAGCAGCAAGCCGGCCGCCGCGTCCTTAACAGCATATGACTCGGCTGTCAGTGGGATTCCCCGCTCACAGCTGAATTTAAACAAAAGAATTGCCGGCAATTAAAACTGAAAAAAAAAATGCGTGGAGCCCCCCCAATCCATACCTGGCTCCCGCCAAATGACAGCTCCACCTCCTTCAACCGCAAAGTAAACAAAGGGGGGGCCACCCGATGATATCACCAGGTGACCCCATCCCATTGTGACGTCATCGAACCAGCATGCCCCAGGGGACAATTTTTTTTATCTTAATTTTTTAATAAAGGACTTGCCAAAAACTGGCTTTCGTCTTTCTTTATTTACACTACTCTGGTCCTGGTCTGCCGGGCTGTATGCTCAGGTAAGAGTCTGGTATGGATTTTAGAGGGATTTCATGCTGTTTTTTTTTCCTTATTTGTTTTGGCATGGGGTTCCCCTTAAAATTCGTACCAGACCCAAAAGGCCTGGTATGGATTTGTGGGGTGCCACTCAGTTTTTTAGAAAAAAAAAAATTATGCCGCCATTCTTTTGTTTACATTCAGCTGTCAGCGGACAATCCTTGTAGTACGTCACTACGTTCGTGTTTGTTGGCTGACAATTGTGTACCTTTTAGTATGCAAGACAAGATCCTGGCACATGCCCTGAAGACAAAAATCAGACACTCGGTTGGCCAACAATTTAATCGTGTGTACCAGGCTTAAGAATGAAAATACTTAAAGGATAAGTACATTTTTTAGAAATAAAAGAATAATTGGGCATTTTTCTGCAGGTAACAAAATGTGCATTTACATTTTTTTGGAGCCTGTAAAGCATTGCACCAGCAATCGGCAGCTCACCGGTGCTATGCAGGTCTCAAGCAGATCTGCCAGTGTATCTGTGTGCCTATACGTCCAGTATGGGCAAGCAGATACAAGCTGACGGGAAGAGAGAATGAACTACCACAGCGTCCCACAGTGCCGTGGTAGTTACCGTAATTGAAAACTACAAGCCGACAGCTGCAAACTACTACCTTGTAGTTTTCTATTCACAGGACACTGAATGAATGACACAGCGGAGCCCCACTCGGCCATGTTTTTTTTTAAATTGTGACAACTAGCAAAGCAGGGGGGGGAAGAAGATCCCCGCTAGCTGTCAGATCGGGGAGGTGCAGGGGCCGGTCCATTCGTAACATGTTACACCCTGAATATGGGTGTAACATGTTACGAAAGGTGAACTTATCCTTTAACAAAATCCTGGTTCTGAGTTTGGCAAAATCAGGTCAATGAAAATAAGATGGATCAGTGGATTTAATAAATCTTAGATGATGTTTCTTTGTTTGATGGTAAAAGGACAGCTCTACATTGCTGATACAGTCACTCTTTTCTGGTCCCCATGGAGTGTGAATGACCTGACCAATGAGAAGGTCTGAGGAGTGGCCAATGAGAAGTCACAGGTTTATGACCATGCAGCTGCCCCTTCCTCAGATCCAGATTTATAAATGTATTAATACTTTGGATATTCACATGTCATGATCTGGTAATCCACATATTATTATGCAGTATGTAATTGCCATTCCAGAGATACTAAACATGATATGCCTCAGATAAGCAGGTCACACAGAAGTTAAAGATGTCTATTCCACCTCCTGGGTTGAATAGCCTAGCCATGTGTGATTTTGATCCTTTCAGTATTTTCTTCCACATTCATATATACTGAATACTCAATAGTAATGTAGCTTTATCATATCAAATTTTTAAGGACTATATGTACATTTTGAATTGGAGAAGGGGTATTTTGTAGGTCAAGAAAAGTAGCTACAGTATCAGTATAGACCAGTCCTAAATTGCTTTAGATTATAAATTAGCCCCCTGCAAGACAACAGGCTTATTCATATATAGATTCCAGGCCTAGGCGATATCAACAATACAGTTGGAAAACTGATGCCTTTTGGGGGACATGCCCCGAGGAAGGGGGCATGTCACCCGAAATGCGTCAGCTTTGGCAATGCACTAGGCATTTGTGCCCTCCTGTGTGTGTTTTTACAGTTGTTTGAAGGCTACCTAATCTCAGGAAGGCTGCACTAGATTGATCATTATGTTTGACACCATTAAGCCCCATACACACAGTCGGACTTTTGGCCAACAAACTTTGTTTTGAAGCCTCGTACACATGGTCGGACTTCCATCAGACTTTTCCGTGGTTTTTTGTCCGAACGGAGTTGGTCGGGAACACCCATAGCATACACAAGCTCTGACTTTTCTGCAAACTTTCTCAAAACTTTTTGAAACATCACGTGGTTTTTCTGCTCTTTACCGCCACCCTTTGGTCAACTTCTGCTATTGTTGGTTGATTTTAACATTAATTGTTTTGTCCATCGGACAAAAGTCCGATGGTTTTCTGTACACATGGTCGGACTTTGCTCCATCTGACTTTTGTTGGGCAAAAGTTTGTCCGTTTGCAGACCCAACTTTTGTCCGATGAAAACAAGAAAAAAGCAAAAAAAGTTTGTCCGATGGAGCGTACACACGGTCGGATTGTTGGTCCAACTTGCTCAAAATGAAGTTTGTTGGCCAAAAGTCCGACCGTGTGTACGGGGCTTGAGCAAGTTGGACCAACAATCCGACCGTGTGTACGCTCCATTGGACAAACTTTTTTTGTTTTCATCGGACAAAAGTTTGGTCTGCAAACAGACAAACTTTTGGCCAACAAAAGTCCGATGGAGCAAAGTCCGACTGTGTGTACAGAAAACCATCGGACTTTTGTCCGATGGACAAAACAACTAAATGTTAAAATCAACCAACAATAGCAGAAGTTGACCAAAGGGTGGTGGTAAAGATCAGAAAAGAGCAGAAAAAACACACGATGTTGTAAGAAGTTTTGGGAAAGTTTGCAGAAAAGTCCTGTGGTGTGTATGCTATGGGTGTTCCCGACCAACTCAGTTCGGACAAAAATCCAGGGAAAAGTCCGATGGAAGTCCGACCGTGTGTATGGGGCTTTAGGAATACCTCAACCTGAGTGCCTGCATGTAATGAGACTTTGGTAAATCTACACACCAAATTTATGGTGAAAAATAGAAAATATTGTCTGCACTACAAAGGGTACCTGCCCTTTTAGGTCTAGGGGGCATAGAAAAAAAGATGTACCCGATCCTCTGCACTCTTTTTGCAGCATCATCTCCCTTATGTTTCGGGGGTCTAAGGTCCTGACATCCTTGGGACCAATGCAGAGATCAAAGCCCTGCTAGGGGAGTCGAGAAAGCGCAAGGGAGAATTTTTCCATTTCCCAGAGTTCAGCTTTAAGATTTTCCTACCATTCTATTGAACAGGAATCGAGGACACAACCAAATTATTCACCGCAAACAGTTTTTATGGTATCCAGATATTGGGAATGTTCAGACCTAGAATAACGTTTTCTATTTATTTACTGGTGAATAATCACTTGTCCAACAGCCTCCCCCACCCGCAAGATTTGGAATCGTCATAGGCGTGATGACAGGGTGTGCTGGATGTGCCTGGGCACGCCCTCATCACACCATGTGCATTAGCATTATCACGCTGTGTGCTGGAAGGAAGATGGGAAAGATCTCCCTCTTACCGGCTCTGCCATAAGAAATGTTTTACACACTTCTCTTTCACTGTGCCGACACCAATGGGTATCATCCTTTGCCATTTCTTGGCTAGAGACAGATCACCATGGCAACCAAGCGGCCCACGAAGAAAGGGCTCCAGTCCTGCAGATATAAGGCTTAAATATACTGTATGTTACAGTCTGACTATACAATTCCTGTTTATTAATGTTAGATCTACCAAAGCTATGTAATATAAGAACCTGCCTGAACTATCCAATCAGTTTGTATCCAATCAGGCAGACACTTGCACTACAGTCTTATTGGTAGATCTAAAGGGGATTGTACAATCAGATTGTAACGAGCATGGTGAGCTTACGGCTGGACATACACTAAACAATCTGACTGTACAATTTTCCTTGCACTTCTAGTTGTTGGTAAATCTAAAGGAGATTGTACAGTAAGATTGTAATGTGTGTGGTGCACTTTAGAGTATATCATATGAGGACAAACCTAAGAAATGTATTTAGTTAGTATGAAATCAGGCAAGGTTTTGCACTACATAGGTGATGTCAGATCCTAAACTCACCAATACACATTACAATCTGACCATCATAGGTATGTGCAGCCTATTGGATTAGAGTGTGCCCCCTAAAGCTCAAACACACACGTGTGTCTACCTATATATGACCCCGGCACATTGATCACCCTGCTGGCACAGTGAAAGAGAAGTGTGTAAACACTTCTCTTATGGCAGAGATGGTAAGAGGGAGATCTTTCCCATCTTCCTACCGCCACACACAGTGATCATGCTAATGCACATGGGGTGATTAGACTGTGCCCAGGCATATCTGGCACACCCTGTGCGCACGCCTATGCTGACCATACAATTTCTGTACAAGGTCCATAAAGACATTGATGAGAGAGTTTGGGGTGGAGGAACTTGACTGGCCTTCACAGAGTCCTGACCTCAACCCAATAGAACACCTTTGGGATGAATTAGGAATTAGTGCTAGTTTACACCAGATGCAGTTCCGTGTGCTTATTTTCTGCACTTAGAGCTGAGACTGCGAGCCAGGCCTTCTCGTCCAACATCAGTGTCTGACCTCACAAATGCGCTTCTGCAAGAATGGTTAAACGTTCCCATAGACACACTTCTAAACCTTGTGGACAGCCTTCCCAGAAGAGTTGAAGCTGTTATAGCTGCAAAGGGTGGGCCAACTCAATATTGAACCATACGGACTAAGACTGGGATGCCATTAAAGTTCATGTGCGTGTAAAGGCAGGGCCGATCCGCCCTATACGCTTGCTACGCAAGCTGCGTAGGGCCCCGAGTAATTACTAGGGGCCCCCGATTCTTCGCCGCCGCTAGAGGTCCGCGGGCCGGGTGGAGACAATGTCTCCGCCGGCCGCCATTTTCTTGTAGACCAAGAGGAGGGTCAGGGTGGCTGCCAATAGGAATTGAGCTGCGGCACCGCCCACCTCCCGCCCCGCTGATGTCTGTCTGTGAGTGAAATGTGGGAAGGGGCAGGGGTGGGCGGCGCCGCAGCTTAATTCCTATTGGCAGCCACCCGGCCGGCTCCTCCACTGTCCCCTCTGCGTAATGGCGGCGGAGAGAGTCTCTGCTGCTGGGGCATCACACCTGAGGTAAGGGGGGCCTCCGCTGGGAATGCCTGGTGTAAGGGGGGGGCTACGCTGGGAATGCCTGGTGTAAGGGGGGCCTCCGCTGGGAATGCCTGGTGTAAGGGGGGACTCCGCTGGGAAGGCCTGGCGTAAGGGGGGACTCCGCTGGGAAGGCCTGGTGTAAGGGGGGACTCCGCTGGGAAGGCCTGGTGTAAGGGGGGACTCCGCTGGGAAGGCCTGGTGTAAGGGGGGACTCCGCTGGGAAGGCCTGATGTAAGGGGGGACTCCGCTGGGAAGGCCTGATGTAAGGGGGGACTCCGCTGGGAAGGCCTGGTGTAAGGGGAGACTCCGCTGGGAAGGCCTGGTGTAAGGGGGGACTCCGCTGGGAAGGCCTGGTGTAAGGGGGGACTCCGCTGGGAAGGCCTGGTGTAAGGGGGGACTCCGCTGGGAAGGCCTGGTGTAAGGGGGGACTCCGCTGGGAAGGCCTGGTGTAAGGAGGGACTCCGCTTGGAATGCCTGGTGTAAGGAGGGACTCCGCTGAGAATGCCTGGTGTAAGGAGGGACTCCTCTGGGAATGCCTGGTGTAAGGAGGGACTCTTCTGGGAATGCCTGATATAAGGAGGAACTCTACTGGGAATGTCTGGTGTAAGGGGGGACTCCGCTGAGAATGCCTGGTGTAAGGAGGGACTCTTCTGGGAATGCCTGGTGTAAGGAGGGACTCTACTGGGAATGCCTGGTGTAAGGGGGGACTCTACTGGGAATGCCTGGTGTAAGGGAGGACTCTACTGGGAATGCCTGGTGTAAGGGGGGACTCCGCTGGGAATGCCTGGTGTAAGGGGGGACTCCGCTGGGAATGCCTAGTGTAAGGGGGGACTCCGCTGGGAATGCCTGGTGTAAGGAGGGACTCCGCTGGGAATGCCTGGTGTAAGGAGGGACTCCGCTGGGAATGCCTGGTGTAAGGAGGGACTCCGCTGGGAATGCCTGGTGTAAGGGGGGACTCCGCTGGGAATGCCTGGTGCAAGGGGGGACTCTGCTGGGAATGCCTGGTGTAAGGAGGGACTCCGCTGGGAATGCCTGGTGTAAGGGGGGACTCCGCTGGAAATGCGTGGTGTAAGGAGGGACTCTACTGGGAATGCCTGATATAAGGTGGAACTCTACTGGGAATGCCTGGTGTAAGGGGGACTCCGCTGGGAATGCGTGGTGTAAGGAGGGACTCTACTGGGAATGCCTGATATAAGGAGGAACTCTACTGGGAATGCCTGATGTAAGGGGGACTCCGCTGGGAATGCCTGATGTAAGGAGGGACTCAGGGCTTCCTCTGATTCTGCATTATGGTGAGTTGAATAATTTCATTCTATATTACAATGTAATAATAGAAATAATGCGCTTCAGTCATCCTGACACCATAACAACCATGATGCCGGGATGATTGAAGCGCTAACACCAGGTGTTTGGAGTATCTTTATCTGCTGATTTGTTAAACTTTCTGGAATACACACATTTCTATTGTGGTGTAGGATCTGGGCCTGCTGTCCCTCCACCCCTCTTTCTTCCTTTCACTCTTTCTTTCTTTCTCTCTCTCTTTCTTTCTCCCTCCATCCCTCATTCATCTCAGACTCTAACCACACCCCTCCGAGCCACGCCCACTACTCCACGTAAACCACACCCATTTTTTGCCACCGTAGAGGGCCCCTTAGCAGAATTTTGCTTAGGGCCCCAGGGAGGTCAGGATCGGCACTGTTTAAAGGCATCCCAATACATTTGGTAATATAGTGTATATAGTATGAGTGCCTACCTGAACTATCCCATCATTTTGTATCCAATAAGACAGGCCCTTGAACTTCATGCTTCTTAGTAAATCTAAAGGAGATTGTACAATCAGATTGCAACGTGTGTGGTGAGCGTAAAGAGAATTGTATGGTGTATGGTCAGCCTTATTCAGTAAATAGTGCAAATGGCAACATGGATGTACACAGGGTGGAAACCCATATCAACCAATCAGGTTTCAGCTTATTGGAGTCAGCTAAGGGTATTTTGGTTGCTATGGATTACTGTACTGCACATCATCACTACTCTACATTGCTGTATGGTTCCTGAGCTCTTCATCCTCTCTTCAGCAGGACAGAAAAGTAATATTTTAAGAGACATGGTGGTTCATTTCTGCCAGGAATGAGGGGAAGATATTTCCAGGGACATGGTTCATTTCTGCCAGGGGTGAGGGGGGGTGTATATTTCTAGGGACATGGCTCATTTCAGGCAGAGATGGGGGATGTATATTTCCAGGGACATGGCTCTATTCAGCCAGAGATATGGGGGGGGGGGTGTATATTTCTAGGGACATGGCTCTATTCAGCCAGGGATGGGGGATGTATATTTCCAGGGACATAGCTCTATTCAGCCAGAGATGGGGGGGTATATTTCTAGGGACATGTCTGTATTCAGCCAGAGATGGGGGGTGCATATTTCCCGGGACATGGCTCTATTCAGCCAGGGATGGGGGGGTGTATATTTCCAGGGACATGGCTCTATTCAGCCAGAGATGGGGGGGGTGTATATTTCTAGGGACATGTCTGTATTCAGCCAGAGATGGGGGGTGTATATTTCCCGGGACAAGGCTCTACTCAGCCAGGGATGGGGGGGGTGTATATTTCCCGGGACAAGGCTCTACTCAGCCAGGGATGGGGGGGGGTGTATATTTCCAGGGACATGGCTCTATTCAGCCAGGGATGGGGGGGGTGTATATTTCCAGGGACATGGCTCTATTCAGCCAGGGATGGGGGGGTGTATATTTCCCGGGACATGGCTCTATTCAGCCAGGGATGGGGGGGGGTGTATATTTCCCGGGACAAGGCTCTATTCAGCCAGGGATGGGGGGGGGTGTATATTTCCAGGGACATGGCTCTATTCAGCCAGGGATGGGGGGTGTATATTTCCCGGGACATGGCTCTATTCAGCCAGGGATGGGGGGGGTGTATATTTCCAGGGACATGTCTGTATTCAGCCAGGGATGGGGGGGTGTATATTTCCCGGGACATGGCTCTATTCAGCCAGGGATGGGGGGGTGTATATTTCCCGGGACATGGCTCTATTCAGCCAGGGATGGGGGGGGTGTATATTTCCAGGGACATGGCTCTATTCAGCCAGGGATGGGGGGGTGTATATTTCCCGGGACATGGCTCTATTCAGCCAGGGATGGGGGGGGGTGTATATTTCCAGGGACATGGCTCTATTCAGCCAGGGATGGGGGGGGTGTATATTTCCAGGGACATGGCTCTATTCAGCCAGGGATGGGGGGGTGTATATTTCCCGGGACATGGCTCTATTCAGCCAGGGATGGGGGGTGTATATTTCCAGGGACATGGCTCTATTCAGCCAGAGATGGGGGTTGTATATTTCCCAGGACATGGCTCTATTCAGCCAGGGATGGGGGGGGGTGTATAATTCCAGGGACATGGCTCTATTCAGCCAGGGATGAGGGGATGTATATTTCCAGGGACACTACTGATCAGGTTTTGGGGAGCAGTCATTTTTCTTGGGGTCCCCAAACCTGCTATTTCCAATGACACTGCCACACTAGTTCAGATATAAGGGGAGTGACATTTCTAAGGGGGCGGCAATATTAGGAAGTAATATTTCTGGGGACATCAAGCATGGGGTGATGTTATATAAAATGTACATTATGATTCGGAGCCTAGTGGGAGCACAGAGACAGTTCCAGGGACACTATGGTGATGACCTGGGGAGTATGGTGTATTTACAGGAGCGCCGCTATGCTGGAGACAAGGGACCTTTATTTCCAGGGACAGGGGTGAGGGTATAGGGGCAATGGTGTGCCAGAACAGGGAAAAATGGAGCTGCTTCATTGTTTCTGTTTAGCCAATGGGTGCAATACCGGTAATATGCACCGATCAGCCATAACATTATGACCACCCACCTAATATTGAGTAGATCCCTCTGCTGCCAATAAAACAGCCCTGACCCATCAAGACAAGACTTCATTAGACAAAGCATAACACTGGTCCTGCCAGCTTGCTTTCTTCCCATATTCCAGCTCTGTGCCATCCCTTCTCGAGGTAAGTGACGCACACACCCGGCCATCCACATAATGTAAAAGAAAATGTGATTCACCAGACCAGGCCACCTGCTTCCATTGCTTTCTGGTCCAGCTCCAATGCTCACATGCCCATTTTGGGTGTGGATACGAGTCAGCATGGGCACCCTGGCAGGCCGGTGGCTATGTGGCCCCATTCACAACAAACTGCGATGCACTGCGAACCAACATTCACTTTTTCAGCCATTTGAGCTACAGTGGCTTTTCTATTGGACTACACTGGGCAGCCTTCGCTCCCTACATGCATCATGTGCCATGACCCTGACGTAATTTTCTTATTGCAGATGTTTAAAAGGCTTGCAGAAGAAATCAGGATTAAATGCAGTGTATGTAAGATTTTTCGCCAGCAGTTGAAAGGACACGTACTGATATCAATGACTGTAGAAGACAAAAATGCAATATCTGTGGAAGAAGTAAGTCATGGCTTTGCCTTTGTTATATTAATATATATGAGGAATGATCCCCGAGTTCCAGGCTTCTCCGTCCCCTAAATTAGAACAAAACAAAAAATGTCTCCTATGGGACTTTGTTGCAGCTAATGACACAGCAAAAATATGTAAAAGATAAATATTTTATTGTACAAACAACAGTAAATGATTACAAGTTAAAAATGCTGGTCTTTATACATATACATTATGGTATAAAGTGTTACTCTCACTACATGGGCACAGTAAGCATCATTACATATTGAGACGGATAACTGTTTAAACCACAAAATTCCGCCACGTTTCGATTACTGGAGAAATCTTCCTATGGGGATAATTGTGAGAGTACATCCGTATACAGTGAGAGAAAAAAGTATTTGATCCCCTGCTGATTTTGTACGTTTGCCCACTGACAAAGAAATGATCAGTCTATAATTTTAATGGTAGGTTTATTTTTACAGTGAGAGACAGAATAACAAAATAAATCCAGAAAAAACACATTTCAAAAAAGTTATAAATTGAGTTGCATTTTAATGAGTGAAATACGTATTTGACCCCCTCGCAAAACATGACTTAGTACTTTGTTGCAAATCCCCTGTTGGCAATCACAGAGGTCAGACGTTTCTTGTAGTTGACCACCAGGTTTGCACACATCTCAGGAGGGATTTTGTCCCACTCCTCTTTGCAGATCCTGTCCAAATCATTAAGGTTTTGAGGCTGACGTTTGGCAACTCGAACCTTAAGCTCCAGCCACATATTTTTTATGGAATTAAGGTCTGGAGACTGGCTAAGCCAGTGTTTCTCAACTCCAGTCCACAAGGCACCCCAACAGGTCATGTTTTCAGGCTTTCCATTAGTTTGCACAGGTGATTTGATCAGTTTTACTGACTTAGTAATTACCACAGCCATTTCATCTGAGGGAAATCCTGAAAACATGACCTGTTGGGGCGCCGTAGAACTGGAGTTGAAAAAACACTGGGCTAGGCCACTCCAGGACCTTAATGTGCTTCTGCTTGAGCCACTCCTTTGTTGCCTTGGCCGTGTGTTTTGGGTCATTGCCATGCTGGAATACCCATCCATGACCCATTTTCAATGCCCTGGCTGAGGGAAAGAGGTTCTCACCCAAGATTTGATGTTACATGGTCCTGTTTATCATCCCTTTGATGCAGTGAAGTTGTTCTGTCCCCTTAGCAGAAAAACACCCCCAAAAGCATAATGTTTCCACCTGCATGTTTGATGGTGGGGATGGTGTTATTGGGGTCATAGGCAGCATTCCTCCTCTTCCAAACACGGCATGTTGAGTTGATGCCAAAGAGCTTGATTTTGGTCTCATCTGACCACAACACTTTTGCCTAATTCTCCTCTGAATCATTCAGATGTTCATAAGCAAACTTCAGACGGGCCTGTACATGTGCTTTCTTGAGCTGGGGGACCTTGCGAGTGCTGCAGGATTTCAGTCCTTCAGTCCTTCACGGCGTAGTGTGTTACCATTTGTTTTCTTGGTGACTATGGTCCCAACTGCCTTGAGATCATTGACAAGATTCTCCCTTGAAGTTCTGGGCTGATTCCTCATCATTCTCATGATCATTGAAACTCAATGAGGTGAGATCTTGCATGGAGCCAGAGACCAAGGGAGATTGATGGTTATTTAGTGTTTCTTCTATTTGCAAAAAATCGTACCAACTGTTGTTCACCTCTCATCAAGCTGCTTGGCGGTGGTCTTGTAGCCCATTCCAGTCTTGTGTAGGTCTACAATCTTGTCCCTGACATCCTTAGAAAGCTCTTTGGTCTTGGCCATGGTGGAGAGATTGGATTCTGATTGATTGATTGCTTCTGTGGACAGATGTCTTTTATACAGGTAACAAGCTGAGATTAGGAGCACTCCCCTTAAGAAAGTGCTCCTAATCTCAGCTTGTTACCTGTATAGAAGACAACGGGGAGCCAGAAACCTTGGTGATTGATAGGGGATCAAATACTAATTTTAATCATTAAAATGCAAATCAATTTATAACGTTTTTTAAATGCGTTTTTTTGGATTTTTCTTTTGTTATTCTGTCTCTCACTGTTAAAATTATAGACTGATAATTGGGCAAATGTACAAAATCAGCAGGGGATAAAATACTTTTTTCCCTCACTGTACCAACATCATAGAATGAAGGTTATGATAACAGCTTGTCTTGGGAGACCCACATGTCCAAGATGGCCTGGCCCTAAATATCTACAGGAGACTAAGATGGGTGGTCACAAAGGGCTGGGAAAAATCAGACCACTGGGTGTCATATTCGTAATAGCTTTGAGGAAAATATATGAGTAATGGAAGGATCCTCAATAGAGATTTGCAACCATTGTTAAGGATTTGAGGCTTGTGCATAATGGTTCCCGGACCAAAACAGGTGTACCAGCTGGATCCTTCCATTCAGGGGTCAAGTCCTGGGGAAAAAAGTGTGTGAACTCCCACCCAAGATCCACTCCCTTACCAAAAAAAAAACCTACACTGATGGTAGTGACCTATATACACTGACACACCTACACTGACGGTAGTGACCTATATACACTGACCTACCTGACCTACACTGACCTACCTACACTGACATTTATATACACATTACACTGTCTAACCTACCTCAGCTCAGCGGTGTCACAGCAGGCACTACTGCAGTCAGTCATTCCGTCAGAGGAGGAGCCTGGAGGGGAGGAGAGCCGTGGAGTCTGGAGGAGAACCCGAGGAGAGCCTGGAGAGGAGAGAAGAGCCGCCCGCCTGAGGGCCGAGCGTGGATGTGGCGCGGCGGCCGATTTGTAATTCTGGAGTCTGCAGCGTCACACGTCCCGTGGTCGTGGCATTGGACCAGTGGTACGTCCATCATAGGCGCTGCGCAGGCTCCAGAAGGCGGGACCTGCTGTTATGGCACTCGGCGAGTCGGCAGGACTCGGCGGCGCTCTGGATCAGATCAGTCCCGGCACTCGCCACTCGGGGGCTGCAAAGGGAACGGCGTTCCTGCTGTGAAAAAAGTGCAGGGACGCCGTTCCCACGCGTTCCTGCAGGACTCGAGCCCTGCTTCCATTACTCATATCACGAATATGACACCCAGCGCGCTGATTTTTCTCAGCCCTTTGTGACCACCCATCCCAGTGTCCTGTGGGGAATTTAGGGCCAGGCCATCTTAGACATGTGGGTCTCCCAAGACAAGCTGTTATCATAACTTTCATTCTATGATGTTGGTATACAGATGTACTCTCACAATTATCCCCTAAGGAAACGCGGTGGGATTTTGTGGCTCAAACAGTTATCCGTCTCAATATGTAATGATGCTTACTGTGCCCATGTAGTGAGAGACCAGTAACACTCTATCTATACCATATTGTACATGCAGGGCTTTTTTTCTCAAACAATAGGTGCTGGAACTTAACCACGACCCCCCAAAATCCCTCCCCCACACACACCCTCCAAATCACATCAAATGGTGGGTGTGGTCAGTCAAATTTCATGAACAGTAGGAGGGTCTTAAAGGGGCATTAAATACCAGGATTGCATTACATACAGAGTGCAGAGTTCATGGGGGTTACACACAGAGTGAGAACTGTCACTTGTAAACACAGAAACTGGACTTCTGTGCTTACAAGTGATTGTGGTGAGCAGGCCCCCCCCCCTCCAAGGGTCTGAGCCAGAGGTTGTGGAACTGAGTTCCACCAAGTTCCCCCTGAAAAAAGCCCTGTGTATATGTATAAAGACAAGCATTTTAAACTTGTAACCTTTTTCTGTTGTTTGTGCAATAAAATATTTATCTTTTACATATATTTTTTTTCTGTGTCAATAGCTGCAACAAAGTCCCATGGGAGAAATTTTTTGTTTTGCCTTTATTATATCATTCTGTAATTAGCAGTAAAGTACTTTAAGGGGCCATTTACATTCCTACAGTAGGTTGCCATCTGTGCAGGTTGTGTTATTTTGAATGGGCTGACAAAATAACAGATATGGACCTTTTTTGCCAACTATCGCACCACAAAGCATGGTATGTGCATTGTGTTGTGTTGCCATGCATTGGCAGCTACTGTAATTGTGTTTAGGGTGCCATTCACGCATAAAACTGAACATTGACATGCATTTTGCTACTCATTACTGCAATGCAATAGTCTAAATGGGCCCAAAATGTTAATGACTAGGGATGAGCTCGGTGTTCGAGTCGAACATAGGTTCAACTCGAACATCGGCTGTTCGCGGCGTTCGGCGAACAACGAACGATTTGGGCCGTTCGCGCCAAATTCGAGTGACGCGAACGGCCCACAATACACTGCGCCATCGCAGTGTAATCCCGGCGCTGTGATTGGCCAAGCATGCACTGTGACCCTGCATGCTTGGCCAATCACAGCGCCGGCAGCGAGGAGAGCAATGATTGGCCACAGGCAGGATGCCTGTGGCCAATTATAGCTGAGGGGGTTTAGTACACGCCCCACACTATAAAAGGCCGCCAGCGCGGCTGCCTTGTGTAGTGTGTTCCGGAGCAGGGAAAGTGAAGGATAGGCAGGGACAGTGTCAAATCTTGTCAAATCTATTCTTTGCTAAACCTTGTGTGTAGGGACAGAGAAGGATAGGCAGGAAGAGTGTCAGTGTCATATTCTTTGCTAAACCTTGTGTGTAGGGAGAGAGAAGGATAGGCAGGGAGAGTGTCAGTGTCATATACTTTGATAAACCTTGTGTGCAGGGAGAAAGAAGGATAGGCAGGGGACAGTGTCAGTGTCATATTCTTTGCTAAACCTTGTGTGCAGGGAGAGAGAAGGATAGGCAGGGAGAGTGTCAGTGTCATATACTTTGTGTGACAGCAGGAAGGTAAAGTCACCTGGTTGCATCCAGGGGGGTATATATATTTCGCCCAGATTCAGGCTTTACGCCGACTTATACAACTAGGTGGAGAGTTGTATAAGCCCAGCTAAGGCTAGTGGGCTCATGGATGATTCATATGTCTAGGGAGAGTGTGGGGCGTCGTGCAGACAGGGAGTTGATGAGACCAGCTGAAGCTTGTCAGCTCATTTAGGCCTCTATAAGAACTCCCAGATTCATTAGGTGTTAGCTCATGCCTGGAACCAGACCTGTGTGGACTGTCTAGGGAGAGTGAACCCCTGTGCGGTGAGACAAAGCCTGTGTGGCTATTTGCTTGGACATTTAAAACCAGGGACTTAGGGACTAGGACAGCACTAGGCTGATCCCAGTTGTTAGTTAGGAAACCTGTATGTTTAGTCAGAGGTCAACTTGACCAGGATTTATTTTGTTTATGTTTCTTTTGCTTTGCTGTTTTTTGTCACTGTAAATAGAAAATAAACCGCACCTTTTTGATTTTGAAAACCACAACCTCCGTTTGCTGGGCCTGTTTTGTGTGGGGAGCCCATCCCGGGGGTCACACACACCCGCTGCCGAGCTAACCCCCTCACAGTTGGTGGAGAACCAGTGGCAGTTTTTTTTTAAGCCAGCATGGAGGAGATACTGAAGCAGCTGGCTCTAGCAAATGCCAATCAACAGCAGACAAATGCAGGTTTGCAAAAGAGCCTTGCAGCTCATCAACAGAGCCTTGCAGCTCAACAACAGAACTTCGCAGCCCAGCAGCAAGCTCATCAACAGAGCCTTGCAGCCCAGCAGCAGACAAACGCAACTTTGCAACAGAGTCTGGAGGCTCAGCAACGAGCCCAGCAGCAATCTGAGGCCCGCTTCATAGACCTGTTGCAGAAGCAAGAGCAGAGACTACAACAACAGATGGAAGCAGTAATGCAGCAACGTCCGCAGACCAGTGAGGAAAGCCGTCCCACTAATACCGCGTCCTTTGGGGTGAGTCGTTTATTGACAAAAATGACTGGAGAGGATGATCCAGAGGTATTTTTGACCACATTTGAAAGGACCGCTGAAAGAGAAAAGTGGCCTGAGGAGCAGTGGGCTGGACTGGTGGCTCCTCTGTTAACTGGTGAATCGCAGAAAGCTTACTATGACCTAGAGCCTAACCAAGCAAAAGACTATGTGATGCTAAAAGCTGAAATATTGGCAAGGCTGGGTGTCACCCAGGCTGTCCGGGCTCAGCGTGTGCATAACTGGACTTTCCAGCTTGGAAAACCCCCCAGGTCTCAAATGTATGATCTCATTCACCTGAGCAGAAAGTGGCTACAGCCAGAGACTTTGTCCGCACCAAAGATTGTGGAACGTGTTGTAATGGATCGGTTTTTGAGAGCTCTTCCTACTGCCATCCAAAAGTGGGTAAGCCATGGAGACCCAGAGACGGCCGATGGTCTTGTGGATCGTGTGGAGAAATACTTGGCTACAGAGAACCTGACGGCCTCTTCCAGAGACACTCGGACTTTCCACCCTAAGACCAGACCATCCCCAGGGGCGGATAAGAGGATTCCAAGGGGTGAGGGTGGAGAGAGTGAGAGGGTGGGAGCTCTACCCCAAGTTTGGCGAGAACAGCCTGGGAAATCAGCGGCTCAAGAGGCGGCAAGAAGGATCGTTTGCTACCGCTGCCGGCAAGCGGGACATATTGCAGCCAATTGCCCGGTTGTGGAGGAACCCATGCAGTGTGACTTTCTGACGGGCAGACGTCAGTCGCTGTGTGCGACAGTCACAGTCGCATGCACTGCCATTCGAGGAACTGAGAAACATTTATGCAAAATGTGTGTTAATGGTAGAAATGTTGTGGTATTGCTGGATTCAGGTAGCCTTGTGACCCTGATAAAGGCTGAGTTAGTTAAAACAGAGGTCTCTGGGAATAGCAAGGTAGCTGTTATTTGTGTGCATGGGGACACCCGAGAGTATCCAGTGACTACAGTGTGTTTCGAGACCCCCAAAGGTACCCTCTCTCATCCAGTGGGCTTAGTATCTCAGTTACCGCATGACGCCATTGTGGGAAGGGATTTTCCGAAGTTCTGGGAACTGTGGGATGATCCTGAGCCCCTCACTGGTGCCCCCTATGTACCAGGAATGTGATAGCCAGAACTCCCCTGAGAGTGGTGAGGACTCTCCGGAATTTCCCTTATCAGTATTGGCAGGGGGGACTCAAGAAACTGGAGAGGAGCCCACCTCCTCAGACGAAAACCTACCGTCTGTGGAGTTTTCTGATCTTGAGGTTCACAGGGGAAAACTTTGCCACAGAACAGTTGAAAGACCCCGCCCTAATAAAGGCACGGGAAAACGTAGTGAAAATAGATGGCGAGTTAGTGAACCCAGATAATACCTGCACTTACCCATACTTCAGCGTAGAGAAGGACCTACTGTATCGGGTGGCAAAAAGGGCAGAAGAAACCGTTTGAGCAGCTTGTGGTGCCCAAACCTTACAGGAAGTTGGTGTTGGAGTTGGCCCATGGGCACATTCTTGGAGGTCATCTGGGGACAGAGAAAACCCGAGAGAGGGTATTACAGAGATACTATTGGCCGGGGGTGATGAAGGACGTAGAAAATTATTGTTCCTCCTGCCCTGTGTGTCAGAGGTCGGCCCCGATGCCACATTTCCGTAGCCCGCTGGTCCCTCTACCCATCATTGAGGTCCCGTTTTGAGAGGATCGCCATGGATTTGGTAGGTCCTATAATCAAGTCCGCTAGGGGGCACCAGTACATATTAGTTATAATGGACTATGCCACCCGTTATCCAGAAGCGATCCCTCTCCGAAATACCTCGGCCAAAACCATAGCCAAAGAGCTATCTCTTGTGTTTAGCCGGGTGGGTATTTGTAAAGAACTGCTTACGGACCAAGGTACACCCTTTATGTCCCGGGTTATGAAGGAGCTGTGTAAATTATTCAAAGTGACGCAATTACGTACATCTGTGTATCACCCCCAAACCCAATGGGCTGGTTGAAAGATTCAACAAAACCCTAAAACAAATGTTGAAGAAAGTGGTGGATAGAGATTGAAAAGGATTGGGACTGTCTACTTCCTTATCTGATGTTTGCTATTAGGGAGGTGCCCCAATCCTCTACGGGATTCTCCCCCTTTGAGTTACTGTATGGGAGACACCCAAGAGGGCTGTTAGGATATTGCCAAGGAAAACTTGGGAAAGTGAGAGTTCTCCCCACAGGAGTGTGATTGAGCATGTCGCCCTGATGCAAGACCGAATTGCACAGGTAATGCCCATCGTGAAGGAACATTTGGCCCAAGCGCAGTTAGCACAGCAGAGAGTGTACAACCGTGGAGCCAAGACCCGTACCTTTTCCCCGGGGGATAGGATACTGGTTACTTGTCCCTACGGTTGAAAGTAAATTCCTTTGCCAAATGGCAAGGCCCCTACGAGATAATGGAAAAAGTGAGCGAAGTGAATTACAAGGTCAGACAACCAGGAAGGCGAAAGCCCGAACAGATCTATCACGTTAATCTGTTGAAAGCCTGGAGGGATAGAGAGTCCCTAGTCGCAGACACTTGGTCACCAGCTCAAACTGGTTGCGTGATTCCTGAGGTTGGAATAGCAGCCACCTTGTCACAACCCCAACACAGGAGGTTAATTTGTGCTTCGCAACAAGGAGGTATTCTCTGAGCTGCCGGGACAAACATCTGGGGTACAGCATGACATCATTACCCCGCCCGGTGAAAGGGTGAAGTTAAAACCCTATCGGATCCCAGAGGCCCGACGGGAGGCAATACGGGAGGAAGTACAGAACATGCTGAACTTAGGGGTGATAGAGGAGTCCCAAAGTGATTGGTCTAGTCCCATCGTGTTGGTGCCTAAACCGGATGGGAGCTGGCGATTTTGTAACGATTTTCGTCAGTTGAACAAAGTTACAAAATTTGACACCTACCCCATGCCACGTATAGATGAGTTGATCGACCGGCTGGGAACAGCCCGATACATGACGACTCTTGACCTCACAAAAGGGTATTGGCAAATCCCCCTGGCCAAGTCGGCCAAAGAGAAAACCGCATTTGTAACCCCAGACGGGGCGTTCCAATATAAAAGAATGCCGTTCGGGTTACAGAATGCGCCGGCCACATTCCAGCGGAAAATGGACCAGATGCTGAGGCCCCATCGGAAGTATGCTGCGGCTTACCTGGATGACGTAATTGTCCATAGCACAGATTGGGCCTCACATCTGCCAAAAGTGCAAGCAGTCCTGGACTCTGTTCGGGAAGCGGGGTTTACGGCTAACCCCAAGAAGTGTACCATTGGGCAGGAGGAGGCCAAATATCTTGGGTACACCATTGGGAGGGGAGTAATAAAACCCCAACTCAACAAAGTCGAGGCCATCCAGAGTTGGCCACGTCCCAACAGCAAGAAGCAGGTACGAGCCTTTCTGGGAATCGCTGGGTATTATCGGCGATTCATTCCCCACTTTGCTTCTAAGGCTGTGCCCCTAACCAACCTGACGAAGGGGAAAGGGTCGGTCATGATTAAATGGACCCCCGAGGCTGAGGCAGCATTCCAATTCTTGAAACAAGCCTTATGTAGCCAGCCAGTGTTGTACTCACCCGACTTCTCTAAAGACTTTGTCGTACAAAGTGATGCGTCAGATGTGGGGTTAGGAGCAGTATTGTCCCAGGTCTGGAACGGGGAAGAGCACCCAGTCATTTACCTCAGCAGGAAGTTGAAGTCCCATGAGGTAAATTACGCCACCGTTGAAAAGGAGTGTTTAGCGGTGAAGTGGGCTCTAGATTCCCTTCGGTACTACCTGCTAGGTAGGCACTTTGACATGGTTACGGATCACGCTCCGTTAAAGTGGATGGCTCAAAACAAGGAAACAAATAGAAGAGTGAATAGGTGGTTCCTGGCCCTCCAGGAATTCAACTTCACAGTAAAGCATCGCCCTGGCGTTCAAATGGGGAATGTGGATGCTTTGTCTCGAGTACATGAATGCCTGATTGCTGGTGTTCCAACCCCGAGGTTAAAACAAGAGGGGGGGGTATGTGACAGCAGGAAGGTAAAGTCACCTGGTTGCATCCAGGGGGGTATATATATTTCGCCCAGATTCAGGCTTTACGCCGACTTATACAACTAGGTGGAGAGTTGTATAAGCCCAGCTAAGGCTAGTGGGCTCATGGATGATTCATATGTCTAGGGAGAGTGTGGGGCGTCGTGCAGACAGGGAGTTGATGAGACCAGCTGAAGCTTGTCAGCTCATTTAGGCCTCTATAAGAACTCCCAGATTCATTAGGTGTTAGCTCATGCCTGGAACCAGACCTGTGTGGACTGTCTAGGGAGAGTGAACCCCTGTGCGGTGAGACAAAGCCTGTGTGGCTATTTGCTTGGACATTTAAAACCAGGGACTTAGGGACTAGGACAGCACTAGGCTGATCCCAGTTGTTAGTTAGGAAACCTGTATGTTTAGTCAGAGGTCAACTTGACCAGGATTTATTTTGTTTATGTTTCTTTTGCTTTGCTGTGTTTTGTCACTGTAAATAGAAAATAAACCGCACCTTTTTGATTTTGAAAACCACAACCTCCGTTTGCTGGGCCTGTTTTGTGTGGGGAGCCCATCCCGGGGGTCACACACACCCGCTGCCGAGCTAACCCCCTCACATTTGATAAACCTTGTGTGCAGGGAGAGAGAAGGATAGGCAGGGGACAGTGTCAGTGTCATTGTTGCTAAGCCTCCTGCACATTATGCACCTGAAGTTAGCCCGTATTGCTGCTTTTTCCTGGTGTGTTACACCAACAGGATTTTGCGGCACTTACAGCGGGCGGAGTGTGCCTCCTGACCATATTACACCTTAACTTAGCCTGTATTGCTGCTTTTTCCTTGTGTGTTACACCAACAGGATTTTGCGGCACTTACAGCGGGCGGAGTGTGCCTCCTGACCATATTACACCTTAACTTAGCCTGTATTGCTGCTTTTCCCATTTCCCTGCAGGCCATTAGAATGTCTGGAAGGCAAACAAGGAGAGGCAGACAGTCAGGAGCCAAAAAAAGAGGGCAAGCAGGCTCTGTGTCTAGAGACAACAGTGCTGGTCGTGGACGCGGTGCATCGCCATCAGCACGTGGCCATGGGACACGCTTGTCCTTCTTTTCGGCAGCTGGACGTGTTGAGCCGCATCATGCCGAGGACTTGGTAGAGTGGATGACCAAGCCCTCCTCATCCTCCTCATCCTCTCTCACCCAGGCTCAGGGTACTGGCAAAGCAGCTGCCAAAGCGTCCTCTTCCCTGGTATCAATGTCATCATCAGTCACTCCTTCTGTCACGTACCTGACGGTGACGAGCCCGGTTTAGCAGAGGGAGGCCTCCCTTACGGCTCCCACCAGCGGCCCCTGGTAGTGAAACAGGAGGCACGGAGGTAGAAGGGGTACGAGTGCCTGGCAGGATCAACACAGAGCAAGTGGCTGGGTGGCCTGGGCTGGATCCGGGTACACCGAGGTGAGGCGAGTTGACAGGAACCAGGAAGCCAGGCAGCACAGCAGGTTGACAGGAACCAGGAAGCCAGGAAGCACAGCAGGTTGACAGGAACCAGGAAGCCAGGAAGCACAGCAGGTTCTGGAACCAGGAAGCCAGGAAGCACAGCAGGTTGACAGGAACCAGGAAGCCTGGAAGCACAGCAGGTTCTGGAACCAGGAAGCCAGGAAGCACAGCAGGTTCTGGAACAGCTGAACGGACCGGAACGGAGCCTGGGTCAGGCAGGGTAGTCGGACAAGCCGGGTCGGATACACTGGCAGACAGCGAGGTACAAAAGGACAAAGCAGAGCGGTGGTCAGAAACAAGCCAGAGATCAGGTGCAGGCGGATAACAGGAAGGTCACAGGAAAGCCGGGTCAGATGCAGATGGGTTTCTCAGATCGGGTTACACAGGTACTACGCTGTAGAGCAGACAGCAGGGACTGTCTGTAAATGGCAGGTTTAAATAGTCTCTCTGGCGCCACCCGCTGGACGCACGCGCGAACGGAGACCAGGAAGTCCGGGGCGCCTGTTTCAGGCAGGATCTCCATGACATTGCCCCCCCCCAAGGGGCAGCCTCCGGATGCCCATACGGATACATCTTTCGGGGTGAGATCTTCTGAAGGCCTGTATCAGATTCCTGGCATGAATGTTCTCCTCCGGTTCCCAAGAGTTCTCTTCGGGTCCGTAACCCTTCCATTTAATTAAGAATTGGTTCCGGTTACCTCTTCTCCTCATGTCCAGAATAGCCTCTACTTCGAATTCCTGCTCCCCGTCTATGATGACGGGATCAGGGCGAGCCGGAGTCCGGCCTGGGAATGGGTTGGAGACTGATGGTTTCAACAGGGAAACATGAAAGACAGGGTGGACTCTAGGGGAGTCGGGGAGCTCCAGCTCGTAGGCCACTTCGTTAATCTTCCTCTTGACAGGAAATGGCCCTAAGAACTTGGGGCCCAACTTCCTGGAAGGGCACGCCAACCTTAGGTTAATGGTAGAGAGCCATACTTGGTCGCCGGGTACCAGCACTAATTCACCCCGCCTTCTCCTGTCGTAGACCATCTTGTTATACTCCTGAGTCTTCGCCATGGTTTCGCGTAAAAGCTGATTGTTTGATGAGAAGAAGTTCACCCTTTCCTGAACTGCAAGCACCGAACACTCCGGGAGGGAGTTGGGCAGGAATGCAGGGTGAAAACCATAGTTCGCGAAGAATGGGGTCTGGTTAGTTGCGGAGTGGATGGAGTTATTATAGGCGAACTCAGCCAACGGGAACAGGGAGAGCCAGTCATTATGAGCAAAAGAGGAGAAACAACGCAGGTATTGCTTGAGGGTCTGATTAGTCCTCTCCGTCTGTCCATTGGTCTGAGGGTGATAAGCCAAAGAAAACGATAGTTCTATCCCTAGGGTCTTGCAGAGGGATCTCCAGAACCGGGAGGTAAATTGTACCCCCCGATCAGAGACAATATTGTCAGGCACCCTGTGGAGCCTGACGACCTCTTTGATGAATATTTGTGCCGTTTCCGGGGCTGAGGGGGTCCCCTTCATAGGGACAAAATGTGCCATTTTGGACAGACGGTCCACTATCACAAAGATAGTGGTATGGTTTTCCGCTGGAGGCAGTTCAACTATAAAGTCGATGGAAAGCATCTTCCAAGGCCTGTCCGGAACAGGTAAAGGCCTCAGTAGTCCCCAGGCCTTGGATCTGGAACCCTTGTTTCGGGTACAAGTAATACAGGTCTCCACGAACTTCCTGCAATCCTCGCATAATCGGGGCCACCAGAAGGTACGTTGTACCAAATCAGTGGTCTTGGCAACACCAAAGTGCCCGGCAAGGGCATGATCGTGGCAGAGCTCTAACACGTTTATTCTTAGTTCCTCTGGTACGAATATCCTGTTCTGGTGCCATAGTAGCCCATCCTTAGCCTGCAAGTCCAGCTCAAAGGAGGGTTCCTGTCCAGTGGTGGCTTGTCTGATCCGAGTAAGTAAATCTTCCTGAAGAAGAAGAAAATTTCCAGGGGCGAGGATGGTATCGGGCAAGGGGGTTTCCTTTGATCCATGAAACATTCGGGACAAGGCGTCGGGTTTAGTGTTCTTGGCACCAGGGCGATAAGTGACATGAAAGGAAAACCGGGAAAAGAACAGCGCCCATCTGGCTTATCGTGGTTTTAATCTTTTTGCCGCTTTCAGGTCCTCCAGATTCTTATGGTCGGTGAATATTAGAATCGGGTGAGCAGCTCCTTCAAGTAAGTATCGCCATTCTTCCAAGGCAGACTTGATCGCCAGTAGTTCCCGGTCCCCTACATCATAGTTTCTCTCCGCCGCAGATAGTTTGCGAGAAAAGAAGGCTACTGGGTGAAGAAAAGCCCTGGTTCCTTGTCTCTGTGACAGTATTGCTCCTACCGCGACTTCAGAGGCATCTACCTCAAGTACAAATGGCAGTGAGGAATCTGGGTGTTTCAAAATAGAAGCAGAGGTGAAGAGACCCTTCAGGACTTCGAAGGCCTTCTGGGCCGCTGGGGACCAGTGGAAGCGGGTTCCCTGCTTGGTTAACTGGGTGATGGGCGCAATGATTGCGGAGAACCCCCGGATGAATTTACGATAAAAATTAGCGAACCCAACGGACCGTTGGATTCCCTTTTTATCCATTGGCACTGGCCAGTCCAGGATTGTGGCAATCTTCTGGTGATCCATCCTGATGCCTTTGCCGGAGATGATTAACCCCAGGAATGCTATGCTCTCTTGCTCAAACTCACATTTCTCAGCCTTCGCATATAGGCTATGCTGGCGAAGCCGATCCAACACACTTCTGACGTGCCTGCGATGAGAGTCAAGGGAGGAAGAAAAGATTAGTATGTCATCCAAGTAGACAATAACAAAAAGGTCTAGAAAGTCCCGAAGTACATCATTAATAAAGTACTGGAAGGTGGCAGGTGCGTTGCACAACCCGAAGGGCATCACTAAGTACTCAAAATGTCCAAACCGGGAGCGGAAGGCAGTCTTCCATTCATCACCCTCCTTGATTCGGACCAGATTGTAAGCTCCACGGAGGTCAAGTTTAGTAAAAATGGTGGCAGCTCCCAATCTTTGGAATAACTCTGGTACCAGGGGAAGCGGGTAGCGATTCTTAATGGTGACCTTATTTAGTTCACGGTAATCCACACAGGGTCGGAGGGTATGGTCCTTTTTTTCCACGAAGAAGATGCCTGCGCCTGCTGGCGACGTAGAGGGGCGAATGAACCCCTTTTGTAGGTTCTCGTCGATATAGTTCTTTAGTGCCCCCTGTTCTACCTCCGTTAATGGGAAGATCCTACCGAATGGAATAGCTGCTCCGGGTAGCAGGTCGATGGGGCAATCATAGGCCCGATGGGGTGGTAGTGTCTCTGCCCCCTGTCTGCTGAACACATCAAGGAAGTCCAGGTAGGCATCAGGGATGATCTGACGTGTACCAGCATCAGTGTCGGTACACAGTAGAGCGGCCGGCCCAGGGAGCTTGTGTGAGCCGCAGGACTGTTGGCAGTAGGAGGAAGGAAAGGTAACTACCCCCGTGACCCAGTTGATGGTGGGGTTGTGGGCTTGCAACCAGGGCATACCGAGAATCATAGGGAACAGTGGAGAAGAAATAATGTCCAGACGTAGGTACTCTCGGTGAACCCCGGTAGTGGTGAGGATTAGACATGTGCAATTCGTTTAGTTACGAATTCGTTATCCGTCAAAATTTGTTATATTCGTTGATTCGTAAACATACGAATGAACGAACGGTTCGATAACATTACAAACGAACAACGAATAATCTAAACGAACGAATATGGAAAACAAATAAAATACGAATTTAGTAAATTTGAAACAAACAAAAAACGAAAAAGTGAAAAACGAAAACATAAAAACAACGAAAACACAGAAAAAAGATAAAAAATAACGAAAATAAAAATGAACGAAAACGAGATATTACGAATATTCGAAAAACAAAACAACGAATAACGAACAAAGATCCATATTAACGAATATCAAAATGAACGGAAAAAAAATTACGAATCTTCGGAAAACGGAAATGAAAACAACGACAATTCGTAAAAACTTAAATTCTATTTCGTTAGTTCTGAATTAGTTCTGGACTTTGGCCAATGGCCAATAAGCTTGTCCCTTCCCCTGAAGAGGTCGTCTCTTCCCCCAATGAGCTTGTTTCTTATAGACATGTGCTATAATGTGTGTGTATGTGTGTTTTTCTGTGTTAGACTGCAGTGCATTCCATCCAGAGTCCAGATAGGGTGTGGTTGGGTAGGTTGCACCGTTCTGTTGGATTTTGTGAGTAAATTTTTTACTTGGGAGAGAGAAATTCTTTGTTTCTTAAGGATATTAGATTGAGATTCTAGAGTCTACATTCTAATTTATAATTTTATTTATGTAATATCTCTGACATATTGTATTTTTCTTCTTTGTCAGACTACATTCTAGACAGGGTGTGGGTGGTGTTTGATTTGTGAGTCATTCAAAGAGACTGATATAGAAATTATAAATTTCTTACTATTTCTATTACTCCTAGGATTTTCTAAAGTTAGTTTTTTTCCCTTTTCTGGGACTGTGTTTTATTATATTGCTGTCTGTCTGCCCCTACCTATTTTTTTTGTTGTGTTAGCCAGTGCCACTACTAGGCCAGCCCAGGCAGCATATACTACGTATTCATGGTAGGAGAAGTAGATTAGTATATATTTTTTTTTGCATGGACCGGTAAAATAAGAATACTCCAGTCCTCAATCCCTCCACTCTCAGTCACACCAACACCAACTCTCATACCAACACACTCACTAACACCAACAGTCTCACTTACAAGACTCACACGTCCATTCTCACTCCCAGACATTCCATAGTTGCCAACATTGCAAAAAAAAATCCGTGACACTTTTTCGCATGTAGGCGGAGCCTTGGTATAATTAGGGGGTGGGGCATTCATTTGAAGGTGTGTTATACTTTAGGAGAAAAAAGTGTCGCACGAAGCGTGGGCGTGGTTTACGCGGGTAGTGGGAGTGGCTTAAATGAGCGTGGCTCAAAGGGGGTGTGGTTAAAGTCTGAGATGAATGAGGGATGAAGGGAGAAAGAAAGAGGGAGGGAAGGAAAGAGAAGGAAGGATGGAAGGACAGCAGGCCCAGATCCTACACCATAATAGAAATATGTGTATTCCAGAGTTTAACAATCAACAGATAAAGATAATCCAAACATCTGGTGTTAGCTCTTTAATCATCCCGGCACCATGGTTGTTAGGGTGTCAGGATGACTGAAGTGCATTATTTCTCTTATTACATTTTAATATAAAATGAAATCATTCAACTCACCAAAATGCCGAATCAGTGGAAGCCCCGAGTGTGTCACCTGCCATGTCGCCTGCCACCAGATGCCATCAGGTGTCCACAGGGGAGTCCCTCCTTACATCAGGCGTCCCCAGAGGAGTCCCTCCTTACATCAGGCGTACCCAGCGGAGTCCTTCCTTACATCAGGTGTACCCAGAGGAGTCCCCCTTACATCAGGCGTCCCCAGCGGAGTCCCCCCTTACATCAGGCGTCCCCAGCGGAGTCCCCCCTTACATCAGGCGTCCCCAGCGGAGTCCCCCCTTACATCAGGCGTCCCCAGCGGAGTCCCCCCTTACATCAGGCGTCCCCAGCGGAGTCCCCCCTTACATCAGGCGTCCCCATCGGAGTCCCCCCTTACATCAGGCGTCCCCATCGGAGTCCCCCCTTACATCAGGCGTCCCCATCGGAGTCCCCCCTTACATCAGGCGTCCCCATCGGAGTCCCCCCTTACATCAGGCGTCCCCATCGGTGTCCCCCCTTACATCAGGCGTCCCCATCGGAGTCCCCCCTTACATCAGGCGTCCCCAGCGGAGTCCCCCCTTACATCAGGCGTCCCCAGCGGAGTCCCCCCTTACATCAGGCTTCCCCAGCGGAGTCCCCCCTTACCTCAGCCGTCCCCAGCGGAGTCCTCCCTTACCACAGGCGTTCCCAGCGGAGTCCCCAGTTACCACAGGCATCCCCAGCGGAGTCCCCCCTTAACCACAGGCGTCTCCTGTCTCGGCCGCCATTATTGTTTCCCCTTCCCCGAAGGGGAACAAAATAGTAGGATTTTTAAAACAGCTTACCTGTAAAATCCTTTTCTTGGAGTACATCACGGGACACAGAGCAGCATAGTCATTACTATGTGGGTTATATAGAATTACCTTCAGGTGCTGGCACTGGCAACTTCCAAAACAGGAAGTACCCTCCCCTATATAAGCCCCTCCCATCCGGGAGTACCTCAGTTTTGTAGCAAAGCAATACGTGTCCCCAAAAGAGGGGTGGGAGCTCTGTGTCCCGTGATGTACTCCAAGAAAAGGATTTTACAGGTAAGCTGTTTTAAAAATCCTACTTTCTTGTTCATACATCACGGGACACAGAGCAGCATAGTCATTACTATGTGGGACGTCCCAAAGCAATGCCACATGAGGGGGGGGGGATACACCATACATAAGCTGGGCGCCATCAGGCATGAGGATCTTTTGCGGCCTGCAACACACTGCGCCCAAAGGCGACATCCTCCTGACTTCTCACGTCCACCTGGTAGAACCTAGTAAACGTGTGTACTGAAGACCATGTTGCGGCCTTACAAATTTGCGCCAGGGAGGCCTGGTGATGCACTGCCCATGACGTTCCAACTGCTCTCGTGGAGTGCGCCCTAACTTTGAACGGAGGCGGTCTACTTTTCAAGCCATAGGCTTGTATTATGACCTGTCGAATCCACTTGGCTAAAGTAGATTTTGATGCTGCCTGATCCTTTCTGGGGCCTTCCGGCAGAACAAACAGAGAATCCGTTCTACGAATCTGAGCAGTGGCTTTTAGATAAGCTTTAACTGCTCTTACTACATCCAAAGAATGCAATAACTTTTCCTCTACCGAGCTTGGTTTGGGGAAAAAAGAAGGAAGAACCACATCCTGGTTCAAGTGAAACCTCGATACCACCTTAGGAAGAAAGGCTGGGTGAGGACGTAATACTACTCTGTCCTTATGGATAACCAGATATGGCACTTTACAGGACATGGCGGCTAATTCCGACACTCTTCTAGCCGAGCATATGGCTACTAAAAATATCAATTTCCTGGTGAGTAGAACCAAGGAAATGTGCCGCAAAGGTTCAAATGGCTGCTTCTGCAGAACCGACAGAACCAAATTTAGATCCCATGGGCATATGGGAGCCTTAATCGGTGGAATAATACGAGTCACACCTTGCATAAAGGATTTGACAAGTGAATGCATAGCCAGGGGCCTTTGAAATAGTATTGACAAGGCCGAAACCTGGCCCTTGATAGTACTTAAGGCAAACTTCCTGTCTACAGCCCACTGCAGGAAGTCCAGAATTCTGCCTATAACGTACTTACGTGGATGCCATTTTTTGGCCTCGCACCAAGTGATGTACGCCTTCCAAACTCTATAGTAGATCTGCCTGGATACAGGCTTCCTGGCATTGATTATAGTTGATACCACAGAGTTAGAGAGACCTCTCTTCTTTAGGATGTGGGACTCAATAGCCAGGCCGTTAAACTTAGAGTTAGTAAGGAAGGGTGGTATATCGGTCCTTGCGAAAGCAGGTCCGGACGACGTGGAAGGGTCCAAGGACTCCCCACAGACATTTTGATGATCTCCGCGTACCAGGCCCTTCGGGGCCACGCTGGAGCCACCAGGATCACCGGCTTCTTCTCCAACCTGACTCTGCGAAGGAGTCGAGGCAACAATTGTAGCGGAGGGAATGCATATATCAGTCTGAACTGATCCCAAGGGAACAGCAGAGCATCCGAGCCGCAAGCGAGGGGATCCCTTGTCCGGGAGACAAACCTGTCCACCTTTGCGTTGAATCTGGATGCTAGCAGATCTACATCCGGTGTTCCCCACCGCTGACATATTGCTCGGAAGACCTCGGGATGAAGGGACCATTCCCCTGGGCATAACTGTTGGCGACTCAGAAAGTCCGCCTTCCAATTCTCCACCCCTGGAATGAAGACAGCTGATATACATGGGACCTGCTTTTCTGCCCATTCCAGGATGTGACTTACTTCCCTCTGGGCTGCACGACTCCTGTTGCCTCCCTGATGATTGATATATGCCACTGCTGTGGCATTGTCTGATTGAATTCTGACAGGGGACCCTTGGAGTCTGGATGTCCAGGCTACTAGGGCGTACCGGGCTGCTCGTATCTCTAAGAGATTGATGGGCAGGGTTTTTACTACATTTGACCATCTGCCCTGGAGAGACCATTGCTCCAGTACTGCCCCCCAGCCTGTAAGGCTGGCATCTGTAGTGACCACCTTCCAAGATATCGGGCTGAAGGGTTTTCCCTTCTGGAGATTCTGGGGGATCAACCACCAGCAGAGACTCTTCCGAACGGAAGGGGACACAGCCATCGGGAAGTCTAGAGCCTGAACTTTTCCGTTCCAGGCTGACAATATGGCCCTTTGTAAATTCCTTGAGTGGAATTGGGCGTATGGCACAGCTTCGAATGATGCTACCATCTTTCCTAGCAGCCTCATGCACAGGCGTATGGACGGCTGTCTTTTTGCACAAAGCAGACGGACCAAGCCCCTCAAAGAGGATACCTTGTCTAGAGGTAAGAAAATCTTCCTCTGGTCTGAATCCAGCCGTAGCCCTAGATATACCAGGTTTTTCACTGGCTGTAGGGCTGACTTGTCCAGGTTGATGACCCAACCGTGAGATTCTAGATACTTGATTGTATCGACAATTACCACTTCTAGCTTGGCAACTGAGTGGTCCATCAACAACAGGTCGTCTAGGTATGCCATTATCGTTACACCCCGTGTTCTTAGATCGGCCAACAGTGGGGCCAGAATTTTTGTGAACACTCGTGGTGCTGTGGCCAGACCGAATGGTAAGGCTCTGAACTGAAAATGGCGCCCTTCTACTGCAAAGCGTAGGAATTTTTGATGACCTGGAAAGATGGGAACATGCAAGTAAGCATCTTTGATGTCGATCGAGGCTAACCATTCCTCCCCTTGTAGGGCAGTGGTGACCGATCGGATCGACTCCATCCGGAAAGACCGGACGTTTAGAAATTTGTTTAGACTCTTTAGGTCCAATATGGGTCTTATGTCCCCGTTTGGCTTCGGGACTGTGAAAAGGTTTGAGTAGAAACCCAACCCCCACTCTTCCATAGGAACCTCCATAATTACTCCTTGGAGCAATAGTTGTTCTAACGCCAATAGGAGAGACCGTCTTTTCAGAGGGTCTCTTGGCATGCCTTACCACATAAAATGGGACGGAGGAGACTCTTTTAACTCCAACTTGTATCCCAGAGTTACTGCGGAGAGCACCCATCTGTCTTTGATCATCTCCCGCCAGGTCTCTGCGAACAACTGAAGTCTTCCCCCCACCCGTTTGAGTGGGGGCAGCCCTTCATAGGCTTGACTTGGAGGCTGGTTTAGTACCTCTTCGGATCCAGGGCTTTTTATTACCCTGTGGCTGTCCCTGATTTTTACCTCCTGAGTTTGACCGAGGAGGCCGTCGGAACTGCTTAGTAGCAGACGTCGCAGGGATAGGAGAGGTAGTCCTCTTAAAAGATGGACCCCTAGACCTCTTCTTACTCGGTAAGAGAGTACTTTTACCACTGGAAATCTTCTGGATATATTTATCCAGGTCTTCGCCAAAAAGGCGTTCTCCATGAAATGGGAAGCTAACTAAGAGCTTCTTACAGGGAGCTTCAGCAGACCAGTTTTTGAGCCACAGAAGCCTACGCATATGTACCAAAGACAGCGTGAGGCGGGAGGCCTGATGGATAGAATCCTTGATGGCGTCAACCGCAAAGCATAATGCTCTAGGCAGATCAGCCAGAGCCTGGGCCTGTTGGTCTGGCAAATCCCTCAGGACCATTTTCATTTGATCCTTTAAAGCTTGGCAGACCCCAATAGCTGCCACTGCTGGCTGTGTAACAGCCCCTGCTGTGGAAAAAGCAGATTTTAATAAAGATTCCAATTTTTTATCCACTGGATCTTTGAACATTTGAACATTATCTACTGGACATGTCAGTGATTTGTTCACAGAAGAGATGGCTGCATCCACCGTAGGAACATTCCATCTCTGGGTGAACTTTTCCTCCATGGGATAGATCACCGGAAACCTTTTAGGCGGAACAAATAGTTTATCAGGATGTTCCCAGTCCTGGTATATAAGTCCTTCCAATAATGGATGTATTGGAAAGGAGCAATTAACCTGGGGAGCTTTTAGCGACCCCAATGAGGAGACAGCAGTAGTTGATGGTTCAACAAGAGGCATTTTAAATGCAGATCGAACCATGTCAGTTAGGGTCTGGACCCACAATCTTTCAGTCTGTGATGCTGAAAATGGTTCATCTACTGTCGATTCCTCAAAAACAGAGCTAACCTCCTCCTGATCCCCTTCAGGTAGGTCGGTCCCTTCCTGGGACTGTTGCTCTGCCAACAGGCACTCTAATGGAGGTGATGGAGATCTGGCGCGCTTTCTTTCCTGTAGAGAAGAAGCGATCAATGCAGCCAATCTCTGCTCCAATCCCTCCAGAGTTGAGGAAAAAACCTCCTCTGTTATATATGCAGGAGCAGGTGGACTGAGGACAGCCGCAGTACCTGGCACTCCCGGGGGTTCCTTATGGGTATTAACCTCTGATTTCTCAGGGGAGGAAGGTGCAGATGACTGCTCCAGATCCTCAGAGCCCGATGGAGACCCCCTACACTTCCTGAGAGGTATATCTCGGAGTTTTTTAGGCGGCATATTCCTTAGTTCAAAGCTGAGGTATTCCAGCCGCAATACACCCCTTACTGAAATAGTCTAATGCAATTTGCTGCTATGTACATCAGTGGGTGTTTACTAATGCGTCTTTCTGGGGATGCCTGTATCAACCGCCCGCTGTAAGCCCCTATACCATGCTACCAGCTCCTTTTCATGCTCTGTGTCCATAGCAAGCAGCGTGGACTGAGTCCTTTTATCTTGCTGGGACGCCCGCACATGCGCAGAAGCGCTGGGCGCACAGAGCGCGTCATCCGCCAGGCTCCGCCCCCTTTTTTGAAGCTAAACCTTATAAAAAGAAAGCATGTGTGCGCGCGTGCACGTGTGCGCTCTTGGCGCCATGTAGGGAGAGGAGCCAGGGTCCCTGTTTCACCAGGACTCGGGGATGGAAGGAAACTACTTGGCAGCATGACAGAGGAATGCAGCTTCCCTGATAGAGAGCTCACTCATCTGCCTGGACTTTCACCATGGAAGGAATAGTCCCAAGAAAAAAGACGTTCCACAGCGGCCTCTAGTGGACAAACACAGGTACCACACTTTTGTCTTTTTTTTTTTTTTTTTTTTTTAAAACCTCCTTTATGAAAAACATTTCCAGGTTTACAGTTTTTTTAAAACTTCCCTTATGAAAAACATTTCTAGGATTTCTTAGGCATATACAGCTATTAGCGGGAATACCCTTTAGGTAACAGGCAGAAAGACATATTAGGCTTGGGGGTCCCCTCAATAGAACCAAGTTCCTGAGGGGCCCCCACTTACCTTTTCCCCGCCGCAGGACTTTGTTTGGTCCACAGAAGCCCAAACTTCACCTCTCACGGCAGGCATTGTACTAGACCTTCAGGGACCGGGTTCCCAAGGATTCCACTCCCCTGGACCTGTATAGCACCCTGCACAGATAGCCTCTTGGTTTTGGGTATGACCAGAGCTCTGGATCCCAGGGTCCAGCCCTCCTAAGAGAGGCATTACAGGCAAAACCCTGCTCTTCTCTGCAAGGCCCGGGTACCGACCGTTTAGCTATGAAGCTTTTTTGGTCGGATCCGGAATAGCTTGCTAAGGCCCAGAGAACCTGTACACAAGCCCAGATGAATACATGTTAACCTTGGCCAACACCTTAGACACTGGCAAAAAACTGAGGTACTCCCGGATGGGAGGGGCTTATATAGGGGAGGGTACTTCCTGTTTTGGAAGTTGCCAGTGCCAGCACCTGAAGGTAATTCTATATAACCCACATAGTAATGACTATGCTGCTCTGTGTCCCGTGATGTATGAACAAGAAAAAGGCGGAGCCGACAGTGTGGCTGCAAAAAAAATAAAAAATTAAGCTGTGGCGCTGCCGACCGGCCAGCCAAAACACAGATGTAGTACAATAGAAGATAAAGCTGCTGCGGCGCCGCCCACCCCGGGGAGGTGCGGGGTGTGGGCGGCGCCGCAGCGGCTTTATTTTCTATTGTACTACATCCGTGTTTTGGTCTTCTTGAACATGGCGGCCGGCCGAGACATTGTCTCCGCCAGCCGTGGACCTCTAGCGGCGGCGGCCTGCGGCGTCCAAATTCGGGAAAAACGGGAAAAATTGGATTGGCCGGGACATTGGCCGGGACAAAATAAATCCGGGAAAAGGGTTTGAATCCCGGGAACGTCCCGGCCAATCCGTGACTGTTGGCAACTATGACATTCTAATTGCAATAAAACCACCAAACCACACAAAAACAACTACAAAAACCACAATATCACTCTCTGCACTGCTCTCTGCTCCTCCCTCACCACACCACTTACACCCTCTCAAAATGGCGTACAGGGGCGGAGGCTATAGCCGCTTGTTGAAAACGAAACTAAAATACGAGATTGCGAATGGCCGCGATGTATTTACGGGAGTACGAATGCATTCGAAGCACGTGGACGTATTTTAGTTTCATTTTCAACACGCGGCTATAGCCGCGTGTTGAAAATAAAAATAACTAGTAACGCGAGATTGCGAATGACCGCGCCGAGATGTATTTACGAAAGTATAAAAAAATTACGAATCCATTCGAAGCACGGTAGTAGACACGAATCAAGGAAAACAAAACAATGTTACGAATCAACAGAAACGGCAGAGTAGTGTACAGAAAAACGAAAATTATTATCTAACAAAATTACGAATTACGAATCGTTCAGTATCAACGAAAATCAAACTGTTACGAAAGTACGAAAATAACTTAAACAGAAATACGAATCATTCAATATCAACAAAATTACGAATTTCAAATCAACGAAAATAACTTAGACAGAACTACGAATCATTCAGTATCAACGAAAATTAAACTGTTACGAACATACGAACGAGTCCGAATAGGAAAACTCGCGTCTTACGAAATTACGAATCTTTACGAACATACGGAACGAGACGAAACGAAACGATAGGAAACTAATTTTTTGGTTGTGCACATGTCTAGTGAGGATGGTGACAGGTAAAGGGACCGTTTCTTGGACCACGGGTCCCGACTTGATAACGGACCCGTCAGCCAGGTGAACACATAATCCATGAGTCTTGGTAAGGAGAGGGATCAGCTGTGTGCGGGCAAAAGTTGAGTCCATAAAGCAACTACAAGCCCCAGAGTCAATGATAGCGGACACTTGCAGAGTCCTTCCTGGGAGCTGTAGGGAGATAGAAAGGGCAAGGTGAGATGAAGGCTTGGCCTGAGGGTTGGTTAAACCAGACGATACTGAGAAACACTTACGGGCTTTCAGGGGACAACTTCCAACGAAATGTCCGGGTTTCCCACAATACAGGCACAGGTTATGCGCTCGCTGGCGCTGGCGTTCCTCCGGAGTGAGGGAGGGACGAAGGACTCCAAGCTGCATGGGTTCAGGTGCATCGTGTGAGGGGGTCAGGGGTGCGACAGGAGCTGGGTGCAGGTGACTGGGGACCCGAGGAAGCATCCAGGTCAGACGGGAGAAGCCTGTGGCCCTCTCAGCCCTCCGTTCCCTCAAACGTCGGTCAATCTGAATAGTTAACTCGATCAACAGATTCAGAGTCTCTGGTATTCTGACCCTAGCCAGTTCGTCCTTCAGGGGGTCTGAAAGACCTATGCGGAACTGGTGACGGAGGGCGGCGTCATTCCACCTGGTATCTGCGCTCCAGCGCCTACTAAATTCAGCTACATAGTCCTCTGCCTCTCTGCGTCCCTGCTGAAGGGTCCGCAAAGCGTTTTCTGCTGTAACTGAAAGCTGAGGGTCCTCATACAGTTGGGCCATGGCATTGAAGAAAACTGTAAGGCTGTCCAAGGCCACGTCCTTATGTTCCAGCAGGCGGTGGGCCCAGTTCTGGGGGTCTCCAGAGAGCAAAGAGATCACAAAGCCCACCTTGGTGGCTTCCAAGGAGAAGGTGCGGGGCTGTAAGGCAAAGTACAACTCACAGGAGTTACGGAAGGCTCTGAACTTGCTCCGGTCCCCGGAGAACCTTTCAGGTGTAGGGACCCTGGGTTCAGGAGGGAGCATGACCACCGTGGGTGTGGACTCTGTACCGGCAGAGGACGTAGAGGCAAGTGGACCCCCTTGGCCTCCAGAAGGGTTGGTGAGGGCCCGCACTTGTCCTTCCAGGTGGGTGTAGCCTTCCTGGAGGCTTTTGACTGCTTCAGTCAACCCCGCCAGGTGCCGACATAGTTCCTCCATAGGTGAGGCTCCCTGCTCGGGCTCAGACATGGCTGTCTGCTGCTGTCACGTACCTGACGGTGACGAGCCCGGTTTAGCAGAGGGAGGCCTCCCTTACGGCTCCCACCAGCGGCCCCTGGTAGTGAAACAGGAGGCACGGAGGTAGAAGGGGTACGAGTGCCTGGCAGGATCAACACAGAGCAAGTGGCTGGGTGGTCCGGGCTGGATCCGGGTACACCGAGGTGATGCGAGTTGACAGGAACCAGGAAGCCAGGCAGCACAGCAGGTTGACAGGAACCAGAAAGCCAGGAAGCACAGCAGGTTGACAGGAACCAGGAAGCACAGTAGGTTCTGGAACCAGGAAGCCAGGAAGCACAGCAGGTTGACAGGAACCAGGAAGCCAGGAAGCACAGCAGGTTCTGGAACCAGGAAGCCAGGAAGCACAGCAGGTTCTGGAACAGCTGAACGGACCGGACCGGAGCCTGGGTCAGGCAGGGTAGTCGGACAAGCCGGGTTGGATACACTGGCAGACAGCGAGGTACAAAAGGACAAAGCAGAGCGGTGGTCAGAAACAAGCCAGAGATCAGGTGCAGGCGAATAACAGGAAGGTCACAGGAAAGCCGGGTCAGATGCAGATGGGTTTCTCAGATCGGGTTACACAGGTACTACGCTGTAGAGCAGACAGCAGGGACTGTCTGTAAATGGCAGGTTTAAATAGTCTCTCTGGCGCCACCCGCTGGACGCACGCGCGAACGGAGACCAGGAAGTCCGGGGCGCCTGTTTCTGGCAGGTTCTCCATGACACCTTCCCTAGACCAACCATGTCCTCCTGAGGAGTCCCCCGAACTGTTTGAGCACAGTGTTGGGTACATGCTCCAGGAGGATGCCCAGCGTTTCGAAGGGTCTGATGATGATACCCAGCTAGAGGAAGGCAGTAGCGTGAGAGCAGAGAGAGGGGATGCTCAAGAAGGACACCAATCTGGCAGTCATGTTCCAGCAGCTGCAGCATACTGCCAGATTGGCTCCAGTGATGAGGAGGGAGGGGATGATGAGGTCAATGACTCTACGTGGGTGCCTAATAGGAGAGAGGAGGAGGAGGATGAGGAGGAGGCACATCTCCAACGAGGCAGGATGCCCTCGGGGGGCCAGCGTAAGGGCAGCACACCGACAGAATCACACTGCAAAACTCCGCCTGTGCAGGGGGCTGCCTCTGCCCGTTATTCAAAAAGTTCTTTGGTGTGGGCCTTTTTTGAGTCGAGTGCATCAGATCGCACAGCTGCTGTTTGCAACATATGTCTCAAGCGTATATCGCGTGGCCAAAACATCACCCGCTTGGGCACCACATGCTTGACCAGACATATGTTGACCTGCCATGCAGCTCGTTGGCAAGCCTACCTTAAAGAACCACACCAAAGAACAAAGCTGACCTCTTCTTGCACCGCATCAGCTGGGATCTCCAACCCCACTATACCTTCGGTCCTCTCTGAAACCTGCTCTGAGAGGAATGAAGGTGTAGAATTAGGTGTGTCACAGCCAAGTACTTGCGGGCACTCTGCTAGCAGTACACCAACGTCCGATTCTAGCAGGCAAATTTCCCTGCCCCAGCTGCTGGACCGTCGAAAGAAGTTCACTCCCAGCCATCCACATGCCCAGCGGTTGAATGCTAGCTTGGCTAAATTGCTAGCGCTTCAACTGCTGCCTTTTCAGTTGGTAGACTCGGCCCCCTTCCGTGAGTTTGTGCAATGTGCGGTTCCTCAGTGGCAGGTTCCCAAACGCCACTTTTTCTCACGGAAGGCGATTTCGGCTCTCTACCGGCATGTGGAAGGCAATGTCTTGGCCTCGCTGGACAGGGCGGTCAGCGGTAAGGTGCATATTACCGCTGACTCATGGTCCAGCAGGCATGGACAGGGATGTTACCTTTCTTTCACGGCCCATTGGGTCACTCTTTTGGCAGCTGGGAAGGATGCAGGACAAGGTGCAGTAGTGTTGGAGGTTGTTCCACCGCCACGCCTCCAAAATGCTACTACTGGTTGTGACACACCTCTGTCCTCCACCCCCTCCTCTTCTTCTTCTTCCGTGGCCTCTTCCTGTGCTTTGTCCTCGGAACCAGCGGTGCTCCGTAGGCGTTCAAGGGGCTACGCAAGTACGCAGGCAAAAAGATGCAATGCCGTGCTTGCGCTGGTGTGTTTGGGGGACAGGAGCCACACTGGGGCAGAGGTTCTGTCTGCTCTGCAGGGGCAGGCCGAGAGGTGGTTGACGCCACGCCAGCTTAAGCCAGGAATGGTAGTTTGCGACAATGGCATCAACCTCCTCTCCGCTCTCCGACAGGGACAACTGACCCATGTGCCCTGTGTGGCTCACGTCCTTAACCTGGTGGTGCAGCGGTTCTTGGGCAGGTACCCGGGCTTACAGGATGTCCTGAGGCAGGCCAGGAAAGTCTGTGTGCATTTCCGCAAATCTTAAAATGCCAGTGCTCGCCTGGCTGAGCTGCAAAAGGAGTTGAACCTGCCCAAGAACCGCCTTATATGTGACATGCCCACCAGGTGGAACTCAACGTTGGCCATGCTGCAGCGGCTGCACATGCAGCAGAGGGCCATCAATGAGTACCTGTGCGACTACGGCACCAGGACAGCGTCAGGGGAGCTCGGTTTTTTTTCACCACGCCAGTGGGGCATGATCAGGGATGCATGCACTGTCCTGGCACCATTTGAGGAGGCCACGAGGATGGTGAGCAGTGACAGTGCATGCATCAGTGACACTGTACCTCTTGTCCACCTGTTGGAACATACGCTGCGTGGAATAATGGACAGGGCACTTGAGGCAGAACAGAGGCAGGAAGAGGAGGACTTCCTTGCCTCTCAAGGCCCCCTTTACCCAGACAGTGTTCCTTCTGTCCCACCCATCGCACAGGAAGAAGAGGAGGAGGAGGAGGATTGTGTCAGCATGGAGGTGGAGCCTGGCACTCAGCATCATCAGCAGCAGTCTTTTAGGGATGATTTACAGTCCCAAGAAACCAGTGGACTTGTACGTGGCTGGGAGGAGGTGGCTGCGGATCATGTCGTCCTTAGTGACCCAGAGGACTCCGGACTGAATGCCTCAGCTAACCTACGCTGCATGGCCTCCCTGATCCTGCAAAGTCTGCGGAAGGATCCTCGTATTCTTCGGATCAAGGAGAGGGACCATTACTGGCTGGCCACTCTCCTTGATCCACGGTACAAGGGTAAGGTTGCGGACCTTATCTTACCGTCGCAGAGGGAGCAGAGGATGAGACAACTCCGGGAGGCCTTGCAGATAGGTCTGTGCAACGCGTTCCCAGAGACTGGGAGGTTACAAACTCCTGGTCCTGGACAACGAGTTGCTGAGGCTTCGGTCAGTCAAAGAAGGAGCGGTGGGGAAGGTGGCCGTCTGACCGAAGTGTTCAGACAATTCTTTAGTCCGCAGCCCCAAGGTATGATCGGTTCCAGCAACCATCGCCAGCGTCTGATATACATGGTGCAGGAATACCTAGGGGCAAGGTCAGACTTGGACACCTTCCCCACCGAAAATCCTCTGGCTTACTGGGTCTTGAGGATGGATCACTGGCCAGAGCTTGCACAGTATGCAATTGAGCTACTGGCCTGTCCTGCATCCAGCGTTCTTTCAGAACTCACATTCAGTGCTGCTGGAGGATTTGTCACGGATCACAGGGTGCGCCTGTCCACCGACTCTGTTGATCGACTGACCTTCATAAAGATGAACCAGTCTTGGATCACCACCAGCTACCAAACACCTGAAGCTGATATAACAGACTAATTTATTTTCAAATGTCACATCCCTTCAAGACTGATGCTGATGCTGATGCTGAGAGACTGTCCTGTTATGTTGACTGACTATCCTCCTCCTCCTCAATGATCCGATTGACGATGATAGCTTGGAAGAACATTTTTGTTTCTGGGTGCCGCCACCAGTGGCTAAGGCCCAATTTTTCAGCCCCTGTTTAACAGGGGTGTGTTATTACAATTTTTTATGCAATGCTTTGCAGCAGGGCTCATTCCTGCACTTCAATTAGAGTATCTGGGAGTGGTTGCAGTGTCGTGGCACCAGCACCAGTGGCTAAGGCCCAATTTTTCAGCCCCTGTTTAACAGGGGCATGTAATTACAATTTTTGATGCAATACTTTGCAACAGGGCTCATTGCTGTGCTCCAAGTACAGTATCTGTGAGGGGTTGCAGTGTTGTGGCACCAGTGCCTAAGGCCCAATTTTTCTACCCCTGTTTAACAGGGGCGTGTAATTACAATTTTTGATGCAATACTTTGCAACAGGGCTCATTGCTGTGCTCCAAGTACAGTATCTGTGAGGGGTTGCAGTGTTGTGGCACCAGTGCCTAAGGCCCAATTTTTCTGCCCCTGTTTAACAGGGGCATGTAATTACAATTCTTGATCTAATAATTCACAGCAGGGCCCATTCCTGCGCCCACCAAGACTAACTGTGAGGCCTTACAGTGTTGTGTCAACACCACCACCACCACCACCATCAAAGGCCCAATTTTTCAGCCCCTGTTCAACAGGGGCATGCAATTACAATTCTTGATCTAATAATTCACAGCAGGGCCCATTCATGCGCCCACCAAGAGTAACTGTGAGGGCTCACAGTGTTGTGGCAACACCAACATGTAAGGGGCAAATTTCAGCTGAGTATATACGGCAGGCCCCTACTTTCAAACATCCAACTTACAAACGACTCCTCCTTGCAAACGGAAGGATACAACAGGAAGTGAGAGGAAATCTACCCCTAGGAAGGCAAATTCTCTCCTGTAAGAGTTAATATGGGAAAAAAAGTGTCTCCTCTCCACTGATGCTTTATCACCAATTCTTGTTTCAATAAAAACCCCAAATTTTCAAAAAACATTTGTCATTAGGACGGAAAGTGAGGTGAACTGTTCTGAACAGGTGCACACTGCACAGACAGCAAAGCAAATGTTACAGGGGTGATAACCCTTCCCTATGTTTTCCAAAAAGCTTAAAAATAGATTTTTTTGCCTGGAGCTACACTTAAACAATGTACCTGTTCAAAATTACAAACAGATTCTACATAAGAACAAACCTACAGTCCCTGTCTTGTATGCACCGCCTGTATACGGCTTTTCAGAGTATATAGGGCCTTTTTTATTTTGTGTGCGGGGTTCCCCTTAATATCCATACAAGACCCAAAGGGGCTGGTAATGGGCTGGGGTGGGGGGGGGGGGTGTGATGGTGTAGCTATGCCATTTTTCTTAAAGATTTTCATCCATATTACCGGGACCAGACATTACATTAAAGCCGCAAGCAGTTTTAAATGGCTTTTTTTCCTTTAGAAATGTAATTTTGTGCAGGGACAGTTCTAAACACGGGAAACACGTGGCACTTCACAGGCATACTTTAGACACCCCCCAGGTACGGTATTTAAAGGAATATTTGACTTTTTTTTTTCACTTTATGCATCATTAACCACTTAACAACCACCTGCCGACAAATAACGTCGACAAGGTGGTTGCTTAACTCTGGGAGGACGTTATATAACGTCCTCCCAGAATCGCGCTCCCGCGCGCCCCCTGGGGCGCGCACACGGGAAACTCCGTGACCGCCGGGTCCTCACGAATCGCGGTAAATCGCCGCCGATAGCGGCCGTTTACCACGTGATCGCTCCATCAAATGACGGAGCAATCACTTGTAAACAGACCGGCGTCATTTGATGACGCCGGTTCCTCCCTCCCCTCTCTGTTCCGATCGGTACAGTGTGAGAGGAGAGGGGAGGGAGCGGATGGCAGCAGCAGCTCTGTGGGCTGGATCTGTGACAATTGCAGTCACAGATCCAGCCATCCATCCATCCCTACTCAGCCATCCCTGGTGCAATACCCTGCCAATACTCTGCAATACACCCTGCCAATACTCTGCAAAATACTCTGCAATACCCTGGCGCAATACTCTGCAATACCCTGGCGCAATACTCTGCAATACCCTGGCGCAATACTCTGCAATACCCTGCACAATACTCTGCAATACCCTGCACAATACTCTGCAATACCCTGCGCAATACCCTGCAAAATACTCTGCAATACCCTGCGCAATACTCTGCAATACCCTGCGCAATACTCTGCAATACCCTGCGCAATACTCTGCACAATACTCTGCAATACCCTGCGCAATACTCTGCAATACCCTGCGCAATACTCTGCAATACCCTGCGCAATACCCTGCAAAATACTCTGCAATACCCTGCGCAATACTCTGCAATACCCTGCGCAATACTCTGCAATACCCTGCACTACCCTGTGCAATACCCCGTGCAATACCCTGCCATACTCCGCAATACCCTGCCATAGTCCGCAATACTCCGCAATGCCCTGCAATGCCCGGCAATACTCTGCAATAACCACTTCCCGCCCGCCGGCCGTCATATGACGTCCTTGACTTTGTACGGGGATATCTGAATAATGGGAGCAGCTACAGGCATCATTCAGATATCAGCTTTTTCAGCCGGCGATTCCCTACACCATAAGAACAATCATAGCGGCTGTTCCGCTGCTTGATCATTCTTACGGGAGGCGAGAGGGGATGTCCCCCCCTCCCGCTGCCCTCCGGTGCTTCTACCGACTCACCGCTACGATCAAAGCCAGGATTGTTGTTTTTTTTTTGTTTTTTTTTCAGGCTTCCCAGCCTAGAGGTGAGATGTGGGGTCTTATTGACCTCATATCTCACTGTAAAGAGGACCTGTCATGCCATATTCCTATTACAAGGGATGTTTACGTTCCTTGTAATAGGTATAAAAGTGATCAAAAAAATTTTTGGGGCGGAAAAACATGTCAAACTAAAATAAATAAAGTAAAATGAACAATAAAAAAAATATATATTTTTTTTAAAGCGCCCCTGTCCCCGTGAGCTTGCATACAGAAGCGAACGCATACGTAAGTCCCGCCCACATATGAAAACGGTTTTTAAACCACACATGTGAGGTATCTCTGCGAACGTTAGAGCGAGAGCAATCATTTTGGCCCTAGACCTCCTCTGTAACTAAAATCATGTAACCAGTAAAAATATTTAAAGCGTCGCCTATGGGGATTTTTTTAAGTAGCGAAGTTTGGCGCCATTCCACGAGTGTGTGCAATTTTTAAGGGTGACATGTTAGGTATCTATTTACTCGGTGTAACTTCATCTTTCACATTATGCAAAAACATTGGGCTAACTTTACTGTTTTTTTTTGTTTTAAGCACAAAACATTTTTTTTCCGTAAAAAACACGTTCAAAAAATTGCTGCGCAAATATCGTGCGAGATAAAAAGTTGCAACAACCACCATTATATTCTCTAAGGTATTTGCTAAAAAAACATATATATATATATATATAATGTTTTGGGGTTCTATGTAATTTTCTAGCAAATAAATGATGATTTTTACATGTAGGAGAGAAATGTCAGAATTGGCCATGGTGCTCCAGAACGCCTGAAGGTGCTCCCTGCATGTTGGGCCTCTGTATGTGGTCACGCTGTGTAAAAGTCTCACACATGTGGTATCCCCATACTCGGGAGGAATAGCAGAATGTGTTTTGGGGTGTAATTTGTGGAATGCATATGCTGTGTGTGAGAAATAACCTGCTAATATGACAATTTTGTGAAAAAAAAAAAGAGAAAAAAAAAATCTTGATTTTGCAAAGAATTGTGGGAAAAAATGACAACTTCAAAAAACTCACAATGCCTCTTTCTGAATACCTTGGAATGTCTTCTTTCCAAAAAGGGGTCATTTGGGGGGTATTTGTACTTTTCTGGCATGTTAGGGTCTCAAGAAATGAGATCGGCCGTCAGTACTTCAGGTGTGATCAATTTTCAGATATTGGCACCATAGCTTGTGGACTCTATAACTTTCACAAAGACCAAATAATATCCACCAATTTGTACTTATTTTTACCAAAGATATGTAGCAGTATAAATTTTGGCCAAAATTTATGAAGAAAAAATAGTAATTTGCAAAATTTTATAACAGAAACGGAAAAAAAAATCATTTTTTTACAAAATTTTCAGTCTTTTTTCTCTTATAGCGCAAAAAATAAAAAACCCAACAGTGATTAAATACCACCAAAAGAAAGCTCTATTTGTGTGAAAAAAAGGACAAAAAATTCATATGGGTACAGTGTTGTATGACTGAGTAATTGTCATTCAAAATGTGAGAGCACCGAAAGCTGAAAATTGGTCTGGTTATTAAGGGGGTTTAAGTGCCCAGTGGTCAAGTGGTTAAAATGACTGCTCCAGAAAAACGGCCGTTTTTAAAACTTCTTTTTGCATTGATACATGTCCCCTGGTGCAGAACCCGGGTTCCCAAACCCTTTTTAGGACAATAACATGCATAATAGTCGTTATAATTAGCACTTTAGATTTCGAACGTTGGCATCCATTGTATTTAATAGGGTTCTAAAGTTCGTGCGAACTTTCGGTCCGTTTCGCGGGTTCTGGTGCGAACCGAACCCGGGGGTGTTCGGCTCATCACTATTAATGACAAACGTTGATGTGTGCTGCATCACAATAGGAATTTAATAGGAATAGGAATTTAATTCAGTTAACTTGTCTGTTTTTTTGGCGGACTTATTATACATAAATACGGAATATATTTTCTTAATAACAGCACAGTAAAAATGTATCTTTTATCCAAGGATACAGATCCCTCTGACACATAATTTTGCTAATCTTAATTTCAGGAAACTAAGGAAGGCAAACCGAAGTTTGATCCCACGCTTTTTAAGGCCAGACAGGTAAAATATTTATCAAATGTATTTATCATGATTTTTTTTTAACACCGTTTCATACACATTATCGTGCTTTTTACATGTATTATCCTCAACCATGTATTTTCATGCACATTTTCATTGCCACATCAAAAACATTTAAAACAAGCTCAGTAGATTGCTTTAAGAAAGGCCTGGATTCTTTCCTAAATGTACATAATATAACTGGGTACTAACATTTATAGGTAAAGTTGATCCAGGGAAAATCCGATTGCCTCTCGGGGGGGAAAGGAAGGATTTTTTTCCCCTGCTGTAGCAAATTGGATCGTGCTCTGCTGGTTTTTTTTTGCCTTCCTCTAGATCAACTGTGGGTATAGATTGGGTATATGGGATTGTATGATATTATTTAATTTTTGTTTGTTTTTTTAGGGTTGAACTGGATGGACTTGTGTCTTTTTTCAACCTGACTAACTATGTGACTATGTAACAATTGCTAACCTGTGTACAGGCTGTCATGGATATGCATTAATGTCTGTCTGCCATCTTACCTTCCTCCTCATGTGTTCATCTAGAGACCAGACCTCCTTCACCTGGCTTCCTTTATAATCTCCTCCCAGCCTGACTCCACCCCAGGCCCTATCACTGAACACTATATTAACCTGTGCACTGCAAGCCTGCTTTGCTGATCAACGTGTTTGTTAGGCATTGTGTGTTTGGGTTCCTGCCTGCCGTGTGCTACGTCTGTCTCTCTGTTACGTTATTGGCTTGTCCCCGACCATCCCTGTCTGCTCGTGACCCTTGACCTTCGGCTCGTTCTTCGTTATCCTTGTCTGCTTGTGGCCCCTGACCTTCGGCTTGTTATTCGGTTCTCTCTATCGTGTGCTGCTGCTTCCCCTTATCCTACGGGGCGTGAGCTAGGAAACTCCAGGGGCCGCGACCTGGTCCCAGCCTGCAGCGTAACATCCTCACCACTAGAGGCCCTGGAGAAGACCAGCTGGGTCTTAGACTCCGCGCCCTGGGGAATCTTGGCTCTCGCTTCCGTTGGGATCCCGGTTGTGCTCCTCTGGTCCCGCTTTCCACAACCACCCAGTTTCCTATCCACAGAAGCCAGCCATAGGGTTCACTACCTCGCGGTGCACTCCTGTCCCCCTACGGTGTGCATCTGTCACCTGGCCACAGGTGACCCTGACAGTTTGATCAGCCATGAACCCGGCTGACATCCCGCTTCCCGCGGATGATCCATTGCAGGGCATAGTTCGCAGACTTGAGACCCAGGAATCAAATCAGACCCAGGTGATGCGATTCCTCCAGGATCTGGCTTCTCGATTCGAGCAGCTTCAGGTCTCCTTGGGAACCCCGAATCCGCAACCCCAAGTACAACCAGCGGCTGTACCTATCGCACCAGTCGCAGCCTCACACTCACTAAGATTGCCAGCTCCGTTCCGTTTCTCTGGGGACTCCAAGGCCTGCAGGGGGTTTCTCAGCCAATGCACTATTCATTTTGAGCTTCAGCCTCAAAGCTTCCTATCTGACCGGGCTAAGGTAGCCTATATCATTTCCCTCCTCTCCGGTGAAGCTTTGGCCTGGGCTGCCCCCCTGTGGGAGAGGAACGATCCGGTGGTTTCCAGTCTGTCCGAATTCTTGAAGCTCTTTCGTAATATCTTCGAAGAGCCGGCTCGGGCTTCTTCAGCGGCTAGTGCTGTCTTACGTCTTCGCCAAGAATCTAGTTCAGTGGGGCAATATGCTCTTCAGTTCCGTATCCACACAGCTGAATTGAGCTGGAATAATGAGGCCCTGGTCGCTACCTTTTTACATGGCCTCTCTGACCGAGTGAAAGACGAATTAGCGGGAAGAGCCATTCCCGTCGGTCTGGACGATGTAATTTCATTATGCAACCAGATCGACATTCGTTTTCAAGAGAGGTCCTTAGAAAAAAGACGCCAGCACTCTCTGGGTCCTAGCCAGTCTGAGCTCCCCTCCCTTCATTCCGTGGAGCATCCTCTTCCTGCTGAAGAACCTATGCAGCTGGGCCGGACCAGACTAACCCCCGAAGAACGTGCTAGGCGCAGAACTCTGGGCTTGTGCCTCTATTGTGGGGGCAAGGGTCATTTTCGTGACTCCTGCTCGCTTCGTCCGGGAAACGCTCGGGTCTAATACATTTGGAAGGTGGAGTATTGGACCCAGAAACATCACCTTCTCGCCTGCTCTTGCCGGTGTCCCTTCATGTAGGCACTTCTCCTCAGTCAACCCTTGCATACCTGGATTCCGGGGCTGCCGGCAATTTCATGGATTGGAGAACTGCTTCTTCTATGAAGCTTACCCTTTCACCTCTCACTACCCCATTGGTAGTCTCGGCAATTGATGGCACTGTTCTCCCAGGGGGCCCTATTCGCTTCCAGACGCTACCCATTAGGATGTCGGTAGGGATTCTCCACCAGGAGTGGATATCCTTTCTTATTCTACCCAAGGCCTCTACCCCAGTTGTATTGGGCCTCCCTTGGCTACAGCTCCACTCTCCACATGTGGACTGGGTCTCTGGGCAGATCCTGGCCTGGGGTTCCTCATGTTTCTCGTCGTGTCTTCTCAAGGTGACCCCCAAGGAGAGTCTTCCGGTTGCTGCCACTTCTGTTTCTTCTGATCTTCCCGCCGCATACAGCGATTACCGGGATGTGTTCTGTAAAAAATCAGCTGAGGTGCTTCCTCCCCACAGGTCTTTTGACTGTGCTATTGATCTTGTCCCCGGAGCAACTCTACCCAGGGGTCGTACCTACCCTCTGTCCATCCCAGAGACCCAGGCCATGTCGGAGTATGTAGCAGAGAATCTGGAGAGAGGGTTCATCCGGAAATCCTCATCGCCTGCAGGGGCAGGGTTCTTTTTTGTTGCCAAAAAGGATGGTACCTTAAGACCCTGCATCGATTATCGGGGTTTAAATGCGGTTACTATTAAAAATCGATACCCCTTACCCTTAATATCTGAGCTATTCGATAGGTTGAAGGGTGCCTCCATTTTCACCAAGTTGGATCTCAGAGGCGCGTACAATCTCATTCGAATACGGGAGGGTGACGAATGGAAGACTGCATTTAACACTAGAGACGGGCATTACGAATATCTGGTGATGCCTTTTGGTCTGTGTAATGCTCCAGCCGTGTTTCAAAACTTTGTCAATGAAATCTTCAGAGATCTGCTGTACCAGTTTGTTGTCATCTATCTGGATGACATTCTGATCTTTTCTGAAAATCTGCTCGTCCACAGAAACCATGTCCGCACTGTACTTCAACGTCTTAGAGAGAACAATCTCCATGCCAAGCTGGAGAAATGTTCCTTTGAATGTTCTGAGGTCCTGTTTTTGGGGTGCTTTGTCTCATGTTCGGGGCTTCGTATGGACCCTGGGAAGGTCTTGGCTATCACCAACTGGCCTCTTCCTGCTAGCCTCAAGGCCACACAGCGCTTTCTTGGCTTCACTAATTATTATAGGCAGTTCATAAGGAATTACTCTTCCATTGCCGCGCCTATTATCGCTTTGACCAAGAAGGGTGTGAATGCCAGAGACTGGCCTCCCGAAGCTGTCTCTGCATTTCACAACCTGAAACAGGCCTTTGTTTCTGGCCCCCTCTTGAGGAGACCAAATCCTGGGAATGCATTTTTTATTGAAGTGGACGCTTCCTCAATGGGGGTGGGAGCTGTGCTTCTTCAAATCTTTGAGAAGAGACGCCAACCATGTGCGTTCTTCTCCAAAAAATTTTCTCAGGCAGAGAGGAATTATGCCATCGGTGATCGGGAACTTCTCGCAATTAAATTGGCGTTAGAGGAGTGGCGTCATCTCTTGGAGGGTTCCCCTCACTCCATAACGATCTTTACCGATCACAAGAATTTACAGTATCTACAGAATGCTAAACGTCTGAATCCTAGACAGGCCAGGTGGAGTCTCTTCTTTGCCCGTTTTAATTTCACGATTACCTACAAACCTGGTTCCTGCAACGGTCGGGCTGATGCGCTCTCTAGGTCATTTGACACTTTGGACGAGGAGTCCGCCCCTGAACCTGAGCCGATCATTCCCACCTCATGCATTGTTGCCCACTCTACCACCCTGAAGTCTAAAATTCCGCCTGGTAAGACCTTTGTCCCCACTGGGCTAAGAGCTAAGATCCTTCGTTGGGGACATGATTCCAAGGTGGCAGGGCATTCTGGATTCCTCCGATCCTTCCTACTCATCAGTCGTCACTACTGGTGGCCTAATCTCCGCTCAGACGTCAAAGACTACGTTAAAGCTTGTCATGTCTGTGCTCAGTCCAAATCCTCCACACAAGCTCCTGCTGGTCTCCTCATGCCCTTGCCTATTCCTAAGGAACCCTGGGCCCATATTGCCATGGATTTTATCACCGATCTCCCACTGTCTGAGAATAATACAGTCATTTGGGTGGTAATCGATCGATTCTCCAAGATGGCTCATTTTGTTCCTCTTCCTGGTCTTCCTTCTGCCCCTGCCTTGGTTCCCATTTTCATTCGAGAAATTCTCCGCCTACATGGGGTCCCTTCTCATATTGTTTCCGACAGGGGAGTCCAATTCACGTCTCGTTTTTGGAGAGCCTTTTGCAAATCCCTCAATATTGTCTTGGATTTTTCTTCTTCTTACCATCCCCAATCCAATGGACAGACTGAGAGGGTTAATCAGGAGTTAGAGGTCTTTCTTCGCACCTTTGTGTCTTCTCACCATGACGATTGGTCCTCTCTACTCCCGTGGGCAGAATTCTCCCATAACAATCATGTGAATACCAGTTCGCAGAAGACACCCTTTTTCACAGTTTATGGAAAACACCCTCAACTTCCTCTTCCTATGATCTGTTCTCCAGACATTCCAGCTTTGGCTTCGGTTCAGGAGTCTCTCAATTCCGTTTGGGGTCACGTTCATGATTCCCTCCGGGCAGCTGCTGAAAAATTCAAAGGCTTTGCCGACCGCCGCAGGCGTAAACCGCCTTCTCTTCAGCCAGGGGACAAAGTCTGGCTCTCTACCAGGAACATCAAGCTCCGAGTTCCTTCTCTGAAGTTTGCTCCACGATTCATCGGTCCATACACGGTAACTGCTAAACTGAATCCGGTTTGTTTCAAACTCCAGATTCCTAAGAGCCTTAAAATCACTAACTCCTTTCATGTTGCTCTTCTAAAGCCTTTAGTCCTCAATAAATTCTCTCGTCCTCTTCCTACCGTGGCGCCTGTCTCTGAGGATAATCAGGAGTACGAGATCAGTCAAATTCTGGACTCCCGACTCTGTAAAGGCATTCTTCAGTACCTCGTTCATTGGAAAGGGTTTGGTCCTGAGGAGAGGTCTTGGATCACTGCATCTGAGGTCTTTGCACCTCGTCTGTTAAAGGAGTTTCATCTGAAGTTTCCCTCTAAACCTGGGCCCAGGCGGGGAAGGGGGAGGCCTCGTAAGAGGGAGGGTACTGTCATGGATATGCATTAATGTCTGTCTGCCATCTTACCTTCCTCCTCATGTGTTCATCTAGAGACCAGACCTCCTTCACCTGGCTTCCTTTATAATCTCCTCCCAGCCTGACTCCACCCCAGGCCCTATCACTGAACACTATATTAACCTGTGCACTGCAAGCCTGCTTTGCTGATCAACGTGTTTGTTAGGCATTGTGTGTTTGGGTTCCTGCCTGCCGTGTGCTACGTCTGTCTCTCTGTTACGTTATTGGCTTGTCCCCGACCATCCCTGTCTGCTCGTGACCCTTGACCTTCGGCTCGTTCTTCGTTATCCTTGTCTGCTTGTGGCCCCTGACCTTCGGCTTGTTATTCGGTTCTCTCTATCGTGTGCTGCTGCTTCCCCTTATCCTACGGGGCGTGAGCTAGGAAACTCCAGGGGCCGCGACCTGGTCCCAGCCTGCAGCGTAACATCCTCACCACTAGAGGCCCTGGAGAAGACCAGCTGGGTCTTAGACTCCGCGCCCTGGGGAATCTTGGCTCTCGCTTCCGTTGGGATCCCGGTTGTGCTCCTCTGGTCCCGCTTTCCACAACCACCCAGTTTCCTATCCACAGAAGCCAGCCATAGGGTTCACTACCTCGCGGTGCACTCCTGTCCCCCTACGGTGTGCATCTGTCACCTGGCCACAGGTGACCCTGACACAGGCACTAATGTGCATTAAGACAAATAGGTATAAATGTGCCATCCCATTTACAACTTGGCATTTGATTGCACACATTTTAATGCCATGAATGCATTTAAACAGGTAAAGCCATTGTTTTAAATCGTTCTAGTTCACATCTATGTGACATGCATTGGAAATTTTTATTTTTATTTTTTGTACGTCAATAGGCTTGAAAGGTCCTATTGATGATGACGGCAGCATAATAAAATGTTACTTCCACAAAAATAGAAAAGCCTGCATATTAGCCTATTTTTATTAGTATCAGGAACCCTAAAATTAAAGTGGCTCTTTTTCTTGTCCTCTGCACAAGAGAAGGGAGAGCTGAGTTATGGTAATCTAAAGTATCTCACAAAAGTGAGTACACCCCTCACATTTTTGTAAATATTTTATTATATCTTTTCATGTGATAACACTGAAGAAATTACACTTTGTTACAATGTAAAGTAGCGAGTGCACAGCTTGTATAACAGTGTACATTTGCTGTCCCCTCAAAATAACTCAGCAGACAGCCAATATTGTCTAAACCGCTGGCAACAAATGTGAGTACACCCCTAAGTGAAAATGTCCAAATTGGGCCCAATTAACCATTTCCCTCCCAGTGTCATGTGACTCATTAGTGTTACAAGGTCTCAGGTGTGAATGGGGAGCAGGTGTGTTATACTCTCTGAGGATCTGAAAAAATGAATTTTTGCTCTACATAAAGATGGCCTAGGCTATAAGAAGATTGCCAAGACCCTGAAACTGAGCTGCAGCACAGTGGCCATGACCATACAGCGGTTTAACAGGACAGGTTCCACACAGAACAGGCCTCGCCATAGTCGACCAAAGAAGTTGAGTCTCAGCGTCATATCCAGAGGTTGTCTTTGGGAAATAGACAAATGAGTGCTGCCAGCATTGCTGCAGAGGTTGAAGGGGTGGGTGATCAGCCTGTCAGTGCTCAGACCATATGCCGCACACTGCATCAAATTGGTCTGCATGGCTGTCATCCCAGAAGGAAGCCTCTTCTAAAGATGATACACAAGTAAGCCCGCAAACAGCTTGCTGAAGACAAGCAGACTAAGAACATGGATTACTGGAATCATGTCCTGTGGTCTGATGAGACCAAGATAAACTTATTTGGTTCAGAGGTGTCAAGCGCGTGTGGCGGCAACCAGGTGAGGACTACAAAGACAAGTGTGTTTTGCCTACAGTCAAGCATGGTGGTGGGAGTGTCATGGTCTGGGGCTGCATGAGTGCTGCCGGCACGGGGGAACTACGGTTCATTGAGGGAACTATAAATGCCAAGATGTACTGTGACATACTGAAGCAGAGCACGATCCCCTCCCTTCAGAGACTGGGCCACAGGGCAGTATTCCAACATGATAAAGTCCCCAAACACACCTCCAAGACGACCACTGACTGGCCAAGCATGTCTCCACACTTAAACCCTATTGAGCATCTGTGAGGACATTTGGACATTTTCATTAAAGGGGTGTACTCACTTTTGTTGCCAGCAGTTTAGACATTAATGGCTGTGTGTTGAGTTATTTTGAGGGGACAGCAAATTTACACTGTTATACAAGCTGTACACTCACTACTTTGTAGCTAGTGATGAGCCGAACACCCCCGGGTTCGGTTCGCACCAGAACCCGCGAACGGACCGAAAGTTTGCGCGAACATTAGAACCCTATTAAATACAATGAATGCGAACGTTCGGATTCTAAAGTGCTAATTATAACGACTATTATCCATGTTATTGTCCGAAACAGAGTTTGGGAACCCGGGTTCTGCACCAGGGGACATGTATCAATGCAAAAAGAAGTTTTAAAAACGGACGTTTTCCGGGAGCAGTCATTTTAATGATGCATAAAGTGAAAAAAAAAAAGTCAAATATTCCTTTAAATATTGTACCTGGGGGGTGTCTAAAGTATGCCTGTGAAGTGCCACGTGTTTCCCGTGTTTAGAACTGTCCTTGCACAAAATAACATTTCTAAAGGAAAAAAAGCCATTTAAAAGTGCTTGCGGCTTTAATGCAATGTCTGGTCCCGGTAATATGGATGAAAATCTTTAGGAAAAATGGAATAGCTACCCCATCAACCCCCCCCCCCCTACCCCAGCCCATTACCAGCCCCTTTGGGTCTTGTATGGATATTAAGGGGAACCCCGCACACAAAATAAAAAAGGCCCTATATACTAAGGTGACCAGATTTTTAAAATAAAATCCGGGGACATTTTTTTTTTTTTTTACTAGTAATGGCGGCAATCAGCGACTCGCTGCACATCGCCGTCTGCCTCACAGCCTCTCAAGTCCTACTCTCCGGGCCCCGGATTCTAGTGGGTGGATAAGCAGGCAGGCGGCTGGCCGGGACTTGAGCCAAGGCAGAAGAACATGCGAGCGAAGCTGAATGGGCATGCACCCGATCCAGCACATGATCATCAGAAAGGGGCACAGATAATGGAAAAAAATACACCCCCCTAAGCTAGTAGGAGCGGCGGAGCAGGGGTGTGTAATTCAGATTTTTTTTTTTAAATTCTGCACTGATTGTCTTTGAAATTGCCCCAGCCCCTGTTCAAATCCAATCCGGGGACAAAACCGGGGACAGACTTGGTTCGGGGACAGTTTCCTCAATCAGGGGACTGTCCCCAGAAACCGGGGATGTCTGGTCACCCTACTATATACTCTGAACAGCCGTATACAGGCAGTGCATACAAGACAGGGACTGTAGGTTTGTTCTTATGTAGAATCTGTTTGTAATTTTGAACAGCTGCATTGTTTAAGTGTAGCTCCATGCCAAATTCCTTTTTTTTAGCTTTTTGGAAAACATAGGGAACGGTTATCACCCCTGTCACATTTTTTTTGCTGTCTGTGCCCCTGTTCAGAACATTTCACCTCACTTTGCGTCCCAATGACAACTGTTTTTGAAATGTGGTGTTTGTATTGAAACAAGGATTGGTGATAAAGCATCAGTAGAGAGGAGACACCTTTCTCCCATATTAATTCTTACAGGAGAGAATTTTCCTTCCAAGGGGTAGATTTCCTCTCACTTCCTGTTGTCTTCTTCCGTTTGCAAGTAGTAGTTTGTAAGTTGGATGTTTGAAAGTAGGGACCTTCCGTATATACTCTGCAGAAATTGGCCCCTTAGGTGTTGGTGTTGGCACAACACTGAAAGCACTCACAGTTATTCTTGGTGGGTGCTGGAACGCCCTGCTGTCAAGTATAATATCAGGAATTGTAATAACATATAATTGTTGATCAGTGGTAGTAAAAATTGGGCCTTTGATGGTGGTGCTGGTGCCACAACACTGTAAGGCCTGACAGTTACTCTTGGTGGGCGCAGCAATGGGCCCTGCTGTGAATTATTAGATCAATAATTATAATTGCATGCCCCTGTTGAACAGGGGCTGAAAAATTGGGCCTTTGGTGGTGGTGGTGATGGTGTTGCTGGTGCCACAACACTGTAAGGCCTGACAGTTACTGTTGGTGGGCGCAGCAATGGGCCCTGCTGTGAATTATTAGATCAATAATTATAATTGCATGCCCCTGTTGAACTGGGGCTGAAAAATTGGGCCTTTGGTGGTGGTGGTGGTGGTGATGGTGTTGCTGGTGCCACAACACTGCAAGGCCTGACAGTTACTCTTGGTGGGCGCAGCAATGGGCCCTGCTGTGAATTATTAGATCAATAATTATAATTGCATGCCCCTGTTGAACAGGGGCTGAAAAATTGGGCCTTAGGCACTGGTGGCACAACACTGCAACCCCTCACAGATACTGTACTTGGAGCACAGCAATGAGGCCTGTTGCAAAGTATTGCATCAAAAATTTTAATTACACGCCCCTGTTAAACAGGGGCTGAAAAATTGGGCCTTAGCCACTGGTGGCGTCACCCATAAACCAAAATGATCTTCCAAGCTATCATCGTTAATCGTATCATTGAGGAGGAGGAGGAGGATAGCCAGACAACATAACAGCACAGGCACTCAGCATCAGCATCAGTCTTGAAGGGATGTGACATTTTAAAATCAATTAGTCTGTTATATCAGCATCTGGTGTGTGGTAGCTGGTGGTGATCCAAGACTGGTTCATCTTGATGAAAGTCAGTCGATCAACCGAGTCGGTGGACAGGCGCACCCTGTGATCCGTGACAAATCCTCCAGCAGCACTGAATGTGCGTTCTGAAAGAACGCTGGATGCAGGACAGGCCAGTAGCTCAATTGCATACTGTGCAAGCTCTGGCCAGTGATCCATCCTCAAGACCCAGTAAGCCAGAGGATTTTCGGTGGGGAAGGTGTCCAAGTCTGACCTTGCCCCTAGGTATTCCTGCACCATGTATATCAGACGCTGGCGATGGTTGCTGGAACCGATCATACTTTGGGGCTGCGGACTAAAGAATTGTCTGAACGCATCGGTCAGACGGCCACCTTCCCCACCGCTCCTTCTTTGACTGCCCGAAGCCTCAGCAACTCGTTGTCCAGGACCAGGAGTTTGTAACCTCCCAGTCTCTGGGAACGCGTTGCACAGACCTATCTGCAAGGCCTCCCGGAGTTGTCTCATCCTCTGCTCCCTCTGCGACGGTACGATAAGGTCCGCAACCTTACCCTTGTACCGTGGATCAAGGAGAGTGGCCAGCCAGTAATGGTCCCTCTCCTTGATCCGAAGAATACAAGGATCCTTCCGCAGACTTTGCAGGATCAGGGAGGCCATGCAGCGTAGGTTAGCTGAGGCATTCAGTCCGGAGTCCTCTGGGTCACTAAGGACGACATGATCCGCAGCCACCTCCTCCCTGCCACGTACAAGTCCACTGGTTTCTTGGGACTGTAAATCATCCCTAAAAGACTGCTGCTGATGATGCTGAGTGCCAGCCTCCACCTCCATGCTGACACAATCCTCCTCCTCCTCTTCCTGTGCGATGGGTGGGACAGAAGGAACACTGTCTGGGTAAAGGGGGCCTTGAGAGGCAAGGAAGTCCTCCTCTTCCTGCCTCTGTTCTGCCTCAAGTGCCCTGTCCATTATTCCACGCAGCGTGTGCTCCAACAGGTGGACAAGAGGTACAGTGTCACTGATGCATGCACTGTCACTGCTCACCATCCTCGTGGCCTCCTCAAATGGTGCCAGGACAGTGCATGCATCCCTGATCATGCCTCACTGGCGTGGTGGAAAAAACCCGAGCTCCCCTGACCCTGTCCTGGTGCCGTAGTCGCACAGGTACTCATTGATGGCCCTCTGCTGCGTGTGCAGCCGCTGCAGCATGGCCAACGTTGAGTTCCACCTGGTGGGCATGTCACATATAAGGCAGTTCTTGGGCAGGTTCAACTCCTTTTGAAGCTCAGCCAGGCGAGCACTGGCATTATAAGATCTGCGGAAATGCACACAGACTTTCCTGGCCTGCCTCAGGACATCCTGTAAGCCCGGGTACCTGCCCAAGAACCGCTGCACCACCAGGTTAAGGACGTGAGCCATACAGGGCACATGGGTCAGTTGTCCCTGTCGGAGGGCGGAGAGGAGGTTGGTGCCATTGTCGCAAACCACCATTCCTGGCTTAAGCTGGCGTGGCGTCAACCACCTCTCGGCCTGCCCCTGCAGAGCAGACAGGACCTCTGCCCCAGTGTGGTTCCTGTCCCCCAAACACACCAGCGCAAGCACGGCATGGCATCTTTTTGCCTGCGTACTTGCGTAGCCCCTTGAACGCCTACGGAGCACCGCTGGTTCCGAGGACAAACCACAGGAAGAGGCCATGGAGGAAGAAGAAGAGGAGGGGGTGGAGGAGAGAGGTGTGTCACAACCAGTAGTAGTATTTTGGAGGCGTGGGGGTGGAACAACCTCCAACACTACTGCACCTTGTCCTGCATCCTTCCCAGCTGCCAAAAGAGTGACCCAATGGGCCGTGAAAGAAAGGTAACGTCCCTGTCCATGCCTGCTGGACCATGAGTCAGCGGTAATATGCACCTTACCCTGACTGCCCTGTCCAGCGAGGCCAAGACATTGCCTTCCACATGCCTGTAGAGAGCCGGAATAGCCTTCCGTGCGAAAAAGTGTCGTTTGGGAACCTGCCACTGAGGAACCGCACATTGCACAAACTCACGGAAGGGGGCCGAGTCTACCAACTGAAAAGGCAGCAGTTGAAGCGCTAGCAATTTAGCCAAGCTAGCATTCAACCGCTGGGCATGTGGATGGCTGGGAGTGAACTTCTTTTGACGGTCCAGCAGCTGGGGCAGGGAAATTTGCCTGCTAGAATCGGACGTTGGTGTACTGCTAGCAGAGTGCCCGCAAGTACTTGCCTGTGACACACCTAATTCTACACCTTCATTCCTCTCAGAGCAGGTTTCAGAGAGGAGTGAAGGTATAGTGGGGTTGGAGATCCCAGCTGATGCGGTGCAAGAAGAGGTCAGCTTTGTTCTTTGGTGTGGGTCTTTAAGGTAGGCTTGCCAACGAGCTGCATGGCAGGTCAACATATGTCTGATCAAGCATGTGGTGCCCAAGCGGCTGATGTTTTGGCCACGCGATATACGCTTGAGACATATGTTGCAAACAGCAGCTGTGCGATCTGATGCACTCGCCTCAAAAAAGGCCCACACCAAAGAACTTTTTGAATGACGGGCAGAGGCAGTGCCCTGCACAGGCGGAGCTCTGCGGTGTGATTCCGTCGGTGTGCTGCCCATACGCTGGCCACTCAAGGGCATCCTGCCTCGTTGGAGATGTGCCTCCTCCTCATCCTCCTCCTCCTCCTCTCTCCTATTAGGCACCCACGTGGAGTCAGTGACCTCATCATCCCCTCCCTCCTCATCACTGGAGCCAATCTGGCAGTATGCTGCAGCTGCTGGAACATAACTGCCAGATTGGTGTCCTTCTTGAGCATCCCCTCTCTCTGCTCTCACGCTGCTGCCTTCCTCTAGCTGGGTATCATCATCAGATCCTTTCAAACGCTGGGCATCCTCCTGGAGCATGTACCCAACACTGTGCTCAAACAGTTCGGGGGACTCCTCAGGAGGAGGGCATGGTGGGTCTAGGGAAGGATTGACTAATGAAGATAATGATACCAGAGAAGAGGACGCTTTGGCAGCTGCTTTGCCACTACCCTGAGCCTGGGTGAGAGAGGATGAGGAGGATGAGGTGGGCTTGGTCATCCACTCTACCAAGTCTTCGGCATGATGTGGCTCAACATGTCCAGCTGCCGAAAACAAGGACAAGCGTGTCCCATGGCCATGTGCTGATGACAATGCACCGCGTACACAACCAGCACTATTGCCCCCAGACACAGAGCCTGCTTGCCCTCTTTTTTTGCCTCCTGACTGTCTGCCTCTCCTTGGTTGCCTTCCAGACATTTTAATGGATGGCCTGCAGGGAGATGGGAAAAACAGCAATAAGGGCTACCTTCAGGTGTATATTGTGCAGGAGGCTTAGCAACAATGACACTGACACTGTCCCCTGCCTATCCTTCTCTGTCCCTAAACACAAGGATTGAAAATATGGTTCAGCAAAAAAGTTTTAGAACAGAATAGCACACTGACACTTTCCCTCACTGTCCTACTCCGTCCCTCCCTACAAACAAGATTTAGCACAGAATAGCACACTGATAATTTCTACGAGTGTCCTTCTCTGTCCCTCAACTCAGGGATTGAAAATATGGAACAGTAAAATAGTTTTAGAACAGAATAGCACACTGTCAGTTTCCCTCACTGTACCTCTCTGTCCCTCAACTCAAGGATTGAAAATATGGAACAGCAAAATTGATTTAGAACAGAATAGCACACTGTCAGTTTCACTCACTGTAGCTCTCTGTCCCTCAACTCAAGGATTGAAAATATGGTTCAGCAAAATAGTTTTAGAACACAATAGCCCACTGACACTTTCCCTCACTGTACCTCTCTGTCCCTCAACTCAAGGATTGAAAATATGGAACAGCAAAATTGATTTAGAACAGAATAGCACACTGTCAGTTTCACTCACTGTAGCTCTCTGTCCCTCAACTCAAGGATTGAAAATATGGTTCAGCAAAATAGTTTTAGAACAGAATAGCACACTGTCAGTTTCCCTCACTGTACCTCTCTGTCCCTCAACTCAAGGATTGAAAATATGGAACAGCAAAATTGGCAAAATTGATTTAGAACAGAATAGCACACTGTCAGTTTCACTCACTGTACCTCTCTGTCCCTCAACTCAAGGATTGAAAATATGGAACAGCAAAATAGTTTTAGAACAGAATAGCACACTGTCAGTTTCACTCACTGTACCTCTCTGTCCCTCAACTCAAGGATTGAAAATATGGTTCAGCAAAATAGTTTTAGAACACAATAGCACACTGACACTTTCCCTCACTGTAGCTCTCTGTCCCTCAACTCAAGGATTGAAAATATGGAACAGCAAAATAGTTTTAGAACAGAATAGCACACTGTCAGTTTCACTCACTGTACCTCTCTGTCCCTCAACTCAAGGATTGAAAATATGGTTCAGCAAAATAGTTTTAGAACACAATAGCACACTGACACGTTCCCTCACTGTAGCTCTCTGTCCCTCAACTCAAGGATTGAAAATATGGAACAGCAAAATAGTTTTAGAACACAATAGCACACTGTCAGTTTCACTCACTGTACCTCTCTGTCCCTACAAACAAGGATTAGCACAGAATAGCACACTGTCACTGACACTCTCCCTACCTATCCTTATTTGTCCCTAAACACAAGGAATCCAGGATTAGTAAAGGAAAAAAAATGACACTGTCCCTGCCTATGCTTCTCTTTCCCTGCTCCGGAACACACTACACAAGGCCGCCGCGCTGGCGGCCTTTTATAGTGTGGGGCGTGTACTAAACCCCATCAGCAATAATTGGCCACAGGCATCCTGCCTGTGGCCAATCATTGCTCTCCTCGCTGCCGGCGCTGTGATTGGCCAAGCATGCGGGGTCACAGTGCATGCTTGGCCAATCACAGCGCCTGGATGACACTGCGATGGCGTAGTGCATTGTGGGCCATTCGCGTCACTCGAATTTGGCGCGAACGGCCCAAATCGTTCGATCTTCTTTGAACGATCGAACAGCCGATGTTCGAGTCGAACGTATGTTCAACTCGAACACGAAGCTCATCCCTATTTGTAGCAAAGTGTCATTTCTTCAGTGTTGTCACATGAAAACATATAATAAAATATTTACAAAAATGTGAGGGGTGTACTCACTTTTGTGAGCTACTGTAGATGTTTTGGACAATCATTAAAATATTTTAGGGCTTCTTGACAGAAGTACCGAGACAAAAAACATTCCAGTATTGGAGGCACTGTGAAATCAAAGGGTTCCAAAGGCATTTGCATTTTGCAGAAAAACTCCAAGCAGCTATAAGCCTTTTACTGCCCATGCATCATATTATGTTGTATCATGCTGCAAAAAATCCAACCTGTCCTATTTTTTTCAGCCCAGCTCAACACAGTGCATTGATGTGAACAAAGACAATAAAAAGAACGCAATTTGCCTTGTCCTTGGTTTGGGACTGAATTGGGCAACACAGCCAAATGCCTAGCGCAGCTGAATCCTAGTGGCATGAATCAACCCTCCCGAGTCCCTAACACCACACTGCACTTGCACATTTTCATTCATGCACAATGGGCTTAAAAAAACACCAGTTCCCTTGGCAGAAAAAAAACACTTATCAAGGCCTGGTTCACACCTATGCATTTTTTAGTGCGTTTTCAGTTTTGCAGAAACACTCTACAGTCAATTTAACATGGTTTCCTATGGATGTAGTTCACACCTGTGCATTTTATGGAAAGGATCAGGGCTTATTTTTTGGGCTTTTATCCCATAGACTTCATTGGATCAAAAATGTGTATTGAAAAACGCAAAATGCGCCTGTAATATGCAAACTGCAATTTTCCTGGGTTCTAGCGCAGTTTTTTTCCTTATTTTACTATATGCAAACTGCAACCTGCATAGGTGTGAATCAGGCCATAGAGCATTTTTGTACACGTGTTTAGGCGATTTTAGGTGTGTTTAGTGTTTTTTCTGCCAGAAAACTCCAATCAAAAATGCAAACCAAAAGCAATTTTTAAGCCAGTGTGCATGGACCCAAAGGCAGATTGCTGTTCTTAAGCCTCATACACACGATCAGATTATCTAACGGGAATTGTGTGATGACAGGCTGTTAGCGGAAAATCTGACCATTTGTATGCTCCATCGGACAATTGTTGTCGGATTTTCCACCGACAAATGTGGGATAGCACGCTTTAAAATTGTCTGCCAACAATTGTGTGTTGTCGGATTCTGATCTTGTGTACCCAAGTCTGTCGGACAAAACTCCAAAGTACAAACACGCATGCTCAGAAGCAATGCTCACCATAACACAACATTAGCAGAAGTTGCCCAAAGGGTGGCTCTAAAGAGCTGAAAAAATACGTAGTTTCGTGTTTGTTGGCCGACAATTCTTTTCCGTTTGTATGCAATACAAGTTCTTGGCCAATGCCCTTCGGACAAAAGTCCTACGATTAGTCCGCAGAAAATCCGATCGTGTGTATGAGGCTTAAGTGTCTCCAATAAGTTTGAAAGCAACCACAATCTTTGTAGAACTGAGGAAACATGTCATATGAGCTGCATCACTGCGCCTTGTGGCCATAGTCAGAGGTAAGTGGAAGTCACCAGTCGGAGAGTACCAGGGTGGGCTGGCATGAGAAGCATCACTTTGGGAAACACAAAACTAACAGAACACTACTGGAGCCCTATACTAGCATGTCTAAACAAGGATATGGATTAGTTGGGTATAGCTTTTTGAAAGTTTGCTAATATTTTTTATTTTTTTTACATTAAAGTGGATGTAAACCCGAATTATTATTTTTTTGCTGCCACAATGTAGAGTATAAGATTTCCTATCATTTCTGCCAGGTCTTGCCACAAAGAGTTAATCCAGCTCTGAGCAATCCTCTTTTATTGTTCAGTGAGATAAAACGGACAAACAGAGAAAAACCTTTGTCCGTTCCGCCCCCTTGCCTTGAGTGACAGGTTATTTACATATCTCGTGCACTAGCTTTAGACAGGCATTATTTTTTAATTCCCACCCCCACTCCTTTTCTGAAGTCATGTGGTTACTTTTCTGGATTTTTACTGGATGTTAGTGATCATAGCAGAAGGAATCCACAGGAGAAAATGCACGTTGACAAGGGGAGTGTAGAGGTGGGCGGGGAGTCTACTGGCATCACAACTTCACCCACCAAGCTCCAGACAACAGATCCACCCACAGAATCTGCAGTTTTTCAGTTCTTATAACAGACAGAGGGGAGACGTTTGACAGATAAGGATACATGCAGGAGGCATCTATATCATTATAGATCAGCACTATGGCAGTAGTTTAGAAAGGATGAGAGTGGGTTTACATCCACTTTAAAACAATTAAGGCAGGAAAGAGAACTTGTTAATACAGTCTTAAATGGTTCTACATTTCTTCCAGCAAAATAACCAGTTCACTCTTCTAACTACCAACAGGATTGTTTTCCTAGGACAGCTGAGTTAATCGTTTTGAAAAAGCCTGAGTGGAGAACACAAGGTGAAATCCAATACCTGTGCAGTTTACTGCAGACGCTACAAAGCTTTCAGCAATATAGTCGCCATCTTCAGATGCTTCTGGCCATGGTTTTCCGGTTTGAGAGGTGAAATGTGTTTTGGGCTAGTCCACTGTGTACATTATAGGGATGCAGTTTTGAGATGTCACTGAGTCTTAAGCAAAGGTGAAATAACTATTTAAGACTTTTATTTTTATTTTGTATCGTTGGTATCAGTGGAATGAACAGTGTCCCGTTTTGGTGTCAGTGAAAAGAACCATGTTCCAACATTTATATCAGAGGGAGGAATTGCCCCCCTCCCCCATTGTTGGTGTTAGTTTAAGAAATAGTGCCTCATCGTTGGTGTAAATGGAAGGAATAGTGTTCCATCATTTATATCAGTGGGAGGAATTATGCCCCTGTTCTTGGTGTCAGTGGAAGGAATGATGCCCCAAAATTGGTTTTGGTGGGAGGAATTATACCCTATCGTTGGGTTCAGTGGAAAAAATAGTGCCTTATCGCTGGTGTCAATGAGAGGGATAGTGCCCCAAGGGCCAGATAAGGCAAGCCAGGGGAAGGATAGTGCCCCAAGGGCCAGATAAGGCAAGCCCTTGGGGCACTAGATAAGGCAAGCCAAGGGAGGGATAGTGCCCCAAGGGCCAGATAAGGCAAGCCAGGGGAGGGATAGTGCCCCAAGGGCCAGATAAGGCAAGCCAGGGGAGGGATAGTGCCCCAAGGGCCAGATAAGGCAAGCCAAGGGAGGGATAGTGCCCCAAGGGCCAGATAAGGCAAGCCAGGGGAGGGATAGTGCCCCAAGGGCCAGATAAGGCAAGCCAGGGGAGGGATAGTGCCCCAAGGGCCAGATAAGGCAAGCCAGGGGAGGGAGAGGGATAGTGCCCCAAGGGCCAGATAAGGCAAGCCAGGGGAGGGAGAGGGATAGTGCCCCAAGGGCCAGATAAGGCAAGCCAGGGGAGGGAGAGGGATAGTGCCCCAAGGGCCAGATAAGGCAAGCCAGGGGAGGGATAGTGCCCCAAGGGCCAGATAAAGCAAGCCAAGGGCCGCATCTGGCCTGCAGGCTACAGTTTGGAGACCACTGGTATAGAGGGAAAATTGTAATTGGGATAGGAGGTATTTTTCTAATCCAGTTGTAGCACAGTAAATCCTTCTTAGAACAGAAGGTATTTACATTATTATTTCATTATATATCCCCAATATAGGAGTTATCACTGTGCTACACACTGATTTAATTTCTGCTCTTTTTGGTTTACCTAGGCCCTTCTCACCATAACCTTTATGGTTATGCTGTCTCGCAAACCCTCTTCCAAGCCCTACGCAGTAGCCATGGTTTCCATATATTGTGCCGATGACAGCCAAAAGAATCTGCAACAGCTGTATGCAGTTTGGCGTAAATGGATCTATAATATTAGACTATAAAGAATAATCCTCTTATTTTTTGAATATTTTTGGATGAGAAATGTGAGTAATTTCTGCTCTAGGAAGAACAGAAATTACTGTGCTTTACGCTATTTCAGTTGCAGGAGTTTTTTTATATTCCTTTAGTCACCTTATACAAGAACCTGTATGATTCTGTCCTATTCTAGTTTAAAATTGTCATACGAGGCTGCAGGTCTGCTATAGAATTTGATTTAATTCTTATGCCGTGTACATACGGTCGGATATTCCAAGGAAAAAAGTCAGACGGACTTGATGTAGGACTTGATGTAATGCATAGTAACCAATCAGCTTCTAGGTCTTATTGTCAAATCTTAATTGAACAAGCTGAAATTAGAAGCCGATTGGTTACTATGCACAGCTGTACCAGATTCTATGTGCACCAGTTTTAGTAAATCTCCCTCAATATCCTGTCTTAGTAAAGTATATTCACTTACTGTACTTTACCGGAAAATTTATATTTGAATGAGGTTTTAGAAACAAGTCAATAGGCTAGGTTAAAGAGAATGTACACTGCTTTTTAATACTAATTTAGAATATTCGTGTAATAGAGATCAACTTTTTGTAATTCATGTTTGCAATATGTGCTTATGAGTATGTATTTATGCACAATTTATGCACGAGGGCAGCCATATTTACTCTGCTTCTTGCTTTGCAGTGCTACACAATGGTTGTGCCTTACCGCTCTTTCTCACAACGCAAGTCTAAAGCAGCCTATAGATTACTTGATTTTCTTTTCTTCCACCACAGGCGGAAGGGAAAAAAATTGCTTGATTCCCCCATCAACACATTTAGTGTTGATTGGGGAATGCCTACCACAGCGCTATTGTGTTCTGCCAGTCAATGGGGGGTGTGGGGAGCCTTCCAGCTGGCAGAGTACAATGATTACTCCTAGTAGCTATAACCGCTGGCAGTAATCTCATGAAGGAAAATCCGACAGGCTGGTTGTACCCAAGTTTATCGATAGATCGGCTTGGGTACAATCAGCCTGCCTATACATGCATCTAAATTTGTCCGGTCCCTGCTGAACTTTGTGAATTTTCAATCCATGTATGGCTGGCTTAAGATTCAGCTGACTGAAAACAATGCACTCCCTGAGTTGCTTAGGGATGGAGGGATGGAGGAGGAGAGGAGGACTCGGTACTAGGTACCCGCTCAACCCCCCAAAAAAATTACATGCTAAATATGGCAGGGGAGGGGGGGGGTAGTGCCTAAAGCAGAACTGCCCCTTTTGGGAAGAGCTTTGCTTTAAAGGAGAAGTCCAGCCTGAGCTTTTTAGGCTGGGCTTCTCCTAAGGGTCACAGGAGTGCAATTCGTTTTGCACTCCTGTGACCCGTTTTCAGCGGAGAGCGGTCTGAAGTCCGCTCTCCGCTGACGTCACTGCCATCAGTCGGGGCAGCACGTCATCACGACTTCCCAAGTCGGGATCCACCAGCTGCCCTCATTGATGGCAGTCTCAGCGTATCAGCGAGCCGCTGAGACAGCCTCTACCCGCCCCTCCACTGCTCAGCTCTCCAATGAGCGTGGAGAAGCAGAGAGGAAAGAGGCTGACTGAAAGTCAGCCTCTTTCCTCTCGGGGATCTGTGAGAACCGAACCATCAGCGATGTTCGGTGGCTCGGTTCTCAGTGCACAGACGGCGGGGGACAGATGGAGCATTGGTCTGATGCTCCATCCACCGAGGTAAGTATGGATCCACAAAAAAACCAAAACCCAGACTTCTCCTTTAAACACAGGAGCTGAATGAGGCCAAGTTAAGTACAGAACTCCCTCTAATGGTTAATCTACAAATTTCCATATTTGCCTTACATTCACTGACAAATGTTTCACCTGAATTGTAAAGTACTTTACTGTCACATATAAGATGCTGATTTTGATAACATTCATTATATTTATAACATAGCAAATCTGTTAAGATAAATTCATTAGCCTTTTGTTTCTATGAACTAAACACATCAAGAAATGTCCAGTAATTTCCCTGCAGAATTCTCTGACTGTGTAGCGGGTACTTGAATTAAGGGGGGAGCATCTGGGTGGTAGTGTAACCCAGATGCACTGATTGTTAGGGAATCTGAGGTCCTTTTATGGTTCTTGGAGGACTCTGGTGGTGTGAGGTTCCCTGGGCCTATAGGTGGCGTTGCTGCCGGGGGCCGTAGCTGAACCCACACCGCAAGACTGTGCCTTTTTGTCCTCCCCTGGAGCTGGTACAGCGGGGCGGGGAACCCGCTGTGGCGCGAAGGGTGAGGAGATAAAGAGGGCGGACGCCCTTACCACGGAGTTCAGAGTGCAGAGTCGGAGGACGTGGCCGCACCCAGGCACCTTCAGCTTGGGTGCTGGCGTTCCGGTGTTCCGGGCCCAGGTGCCTTTGACCTGGCCGGAGCGGAGATGGAGTCCATCTCAGGCACCTTTAGCCTGGGGTGAGGTACTATGGCGGATGCCTGGGGCTCAGTACCTTCGACTGAGTTCCGCGAGGGTGGAGGAATCCGAGAGGGCCCTAACTCCTTGGGAGCCCGTGTCTGAGTTCGTGAGGACTGGTGTGCGGAACTTCTCTGAAGAGTCCGGCGCAGCATTGCTGGTGACAGAGAGGCCTCCGGTTTCTCCCTTGGACGGATTTCCTTCCCCTGACAGGGGCCGTGCTAGCGAAGGTAATTTACTTTCTACCTCACATAGTCAGTGGCAGTGACTATTTACCACTGGTGATACCACAGTGGTTGGCAATAGAAGGGAAAGGATTGTGCCTCGATCTACCCCCCATTACTACTAAGGAAAAGAAACTGTATGTTTGTACGCCAAGAAGAATAAAACTGAGTTGGACCTATTCACTGTGTGGAACTCTGGTTACTAGGAGCAAAGGAGTCAGGGACGAAGTACAGGACTTGACTCTAGGACACCTACACAAGGCCCGATTGTTCTGGCCTTCACCTCTCAGCTATGGAGAACATGGGCCGTGGTGTATCTCATCCCTCTCCCCAGCACTAATACCCCTAGACGAAGAAAGAAAAGCCGAGCATGAGAAGGGGAGAGAGGGGTGAGGCCGCTACTCTTGCATTCACCCTCCTTGACATGTACCAGCCAATGTTACATACAGTAGATACCTGGGATTTGCAGAGACATTTTTCTGATCACATTTAGACAGAAATGTACATAATAAACAGAGTAAAGCAGCAAATGCCCTTCTTTTTCCTTCATTCCTTTGATCTCTGTTTCTTCCTGGCTACAAAAGGAGCTCTGTACCTGCACACACAATACATGCTCTTTTTTATCAGGTCCTGTTCATCCTTACATTGCTCTCTTTTTTGACCTCCTCACTTTACTGAGTCTCTTTGTGAACATTCCCCTATTTGGGGTCACAAGGAATAATCACACTATTGCTGCTAAAACCTGTCAGCATTTCTAAAGATTCCCAGCTTGAAATCAACCCATCTTTTGTTTCTTTTTCCCCATGTTATTGTAATTGTTTATTTGTGTAGCGCACCCACATCTCCCCCAGCCTGCATTTACAGTAACTCGGCTCCTCGCAGGGGAGGAGAAAGGCACACCGCGCTATCGGCCCGTAACCTCTTGTGTAAAAAGGTTGAGCGGTGTTATTGTTGGGTCTTGTCTGCAGCCAGGTCAAAATCCTCCCAAGAATGATTCTCGCCTCTTATGTGAGTAGAGGCAAGTCCTTAACTTCCCCATTAACATGAATGTCCACACCAGCTGAAGCTCCAACTTAATATTTATTCTCGCTTTACAATACACAGTCTCTTGGATAGGAAAAAGAGGTTGGAGCAAAGGAAACAGAACAGCTCAAGGTGTGGAGGAGGTCCAGGCACAAACGTAGCTCTTTACTGTACTACTCAGATTCTCAAGCAGTATACTAGGCGCACAGTCTCTGCCACAGACCGTGAGTTTTGTCTCTGCCACAGACCCGGTGAATAAGGCCACTGCCACTGACCTAATGAACGTGAACTTCCTTCTTAGAACATGGCCCATATCAAGGAGAAGATGTCCCCCCAGAGAGTCAACAGACTCTTCCTTCACCGTGACTCCCGCATCGGTCCCTCAGAATGATCCTCCCTTCTCTGAGAGTGCGGGTCCCCTCGCAAGGTGACACCCTGGACTCCTCAATCCTTAGCGGACCCCAGCCAAAGGTGCTGGGCCCCGGGCCTTCCCCGCATCCCCTGGGTCTTCATACCCAGGCGATCAGGACAGCAGGGTAGTACCTCATCCCAGGCTAAAGGTGCCTGAGATGGAGCAGAAACACAGCCTCTGGGCCTAGGGCACCCGGAGATGAACCACACTCACTCCCAGGCTGAAGATGCCTGGGGGTGGACCCCGATCAGGAGATGTCTGCCCCTTTTATATCCTCTCCCGGCATGCACATCAGGTTCCCCGCCCCACTGTACAGCTGCCGAGAGGGGACACAAAAGGCACAGCACTACGCTCGTGGTTCGACCTCCGTCCAGAATGACAGCGCCACCCACAGGCCACAGGGAACACATCACCAGCATTATCCCCTGAAGACAAAAATGGTCCATAGCCACTAACAATCAAGGTGTCTGAGCCTAATTACCACTCAGAAACTTCCCTTAAATTGACCACCCCGCTACATTTGTAAAGTATCTGTTACCTGAAAAATATAAAAAAATATTTTAAAAAAATAGGCCTAACAGCACAACAGGTGTTTAAGGTGTACTGTCACTTTCCCATCAAGGGCAAAGTAAAAGGTTCTTTGACAGCCCATCTCTTCTGTTACTGATACTTTTGCCTACCATTTGCATGCAGCAACCCTGAATAGAAAGCTCTATGTAAACTCAGTGTTGAACACAATAGAAATGTGGCACTCACCTTTGTTTCCTTATAGGAAGACACAGACTAGTACTAAGAGAGGTTTCCCCAAGAGATCCCACTGTATTGTCACTCTGCAGCGTACGTCTCTGTGCTCACTTGTTCTAAATCTTGTATTCAATGTACTCCAAAAAAAGGCACTTGCAGACTTTTTTTCAGATGCGGAAAAAGTTAAAAAATATTTAAAAGCTGTTCGGCCTTGTGACCATTTCATGTGTAATGTACATGGTTTCTTAAAGGCATTTTCCTTTGCTGCAAGTGCCCCTAAAGTATCTTCTTTTGGAGTAAGTGTTATGTCCCTTAGACACGGGGTCTCTCAGGGTGCTGCTAGCAATGCTGCCAGTATCTGTTTAGCAAGTTACACACAGGCCGATCAGTGTTGGTCTATGTCAAAGCTTACACAAAGACCTTCCCCCTGCACCCCATGTGACAGTGCTCAGATGTGGCAACTGGGAGAGGGTCATAAACAAACAAGTAGAAATTTTTTTGCTCATAAAACCTGTGCATAATGCCAGAGCCATCATTGCCCATACATAATTGGGAGGAAGGTCATTTTTGTTTGTTCCCTGGCCTGTTTTACCCACACCTGAGCCCTGCACCCTGTGTGATGAGCACTGTACAATACTCACTCCTGAGCCTTGCATCATGCATGATTCGCACTCCTGAGCCCTGCATCCTGTGCTATTCATAATCCTGAGCCCTGCATCCTGTGCGTTACGCACTCTTGATCCATACCTCCCAACATTTTGAGATGGGAATGAGGGACACCTACTAACAAATGTATGTAGGCATAGGACACGCCCCCTGACACACACCCTTAAAGGAGAATTAACAAAAAAAAAGGTTAATTAAATCCACAAGGACTTTTTTTTGCCACTACTATTCCTTTTTATTGGCTTTTAAAATGTACAAATGCAGCAATTTAGAAATTGGATGAAAAGTTTAGTACTGGGAAACACTTTTATAAAGATAAAAAGTGCATTTTATAAACAACTATATGGATCAGACCAAAATGAGGGACAAATGAGGGGGGAGAGGGACAGAGGGACACTGCTCCAAATCAGGGACAGTCCTTCAAAATCAGGGACAGTTGGGAGCTATGCTGATCCCTGCACCCTGTGCAATTCATACTACTCCCTGATCCCTGTGCGATACACACTCTTGAGCCCTGTGCAATATGCAATCCCGAGCACTGCACAATATGCACTCCTGAGCCCCAAATGGCACAAAACTGTCACATTACATCAACATACATTCCAGAGTCACTTGACAGTGTATTATCAATCACATTTAGTGGAAGGTCTGCAGCAGTCACATGTGACAGCATATGCAACACTTAAAGCAGCCATCTAACCTCAGTCTCTCTCTTCTTGGGAGAACCATAGTGTTGGGACTTATGTCCCTGTATACTATTTTTGCAGCATTCTGCTCTATTAAAACCGAGATTCACAAGGGGAAGCATCCTGCTCTGTCAGTCAAGATTTACAGGACTCCTTCTATAGTATATCAATCTCTCCTTTCAAGTTCCATTCCATAGCTCTACCCAGCCGAGTATGCTCCCTGCAGTTACCCTCCTGTTTTCAGAGTTATTAGTACTCATTCATAGGGCGCTGATTTGCCCATTAGGCTTAAAGCGTAACTCCACTTTTGTCGAGAAAAAAAATTCCCCTTTGCGTGATCTATGTACATTGCAAGGAGTATAACAAACTTTGTTGCAGATTCCTACCTTTTGTTATTCTGAAGGAATCCCTATGTGTTTCTCTGTGCCTTTGTACTGAGTGCGTCTAATGGGAGTGGTTTCATTATTAACTGTTAGGTGTGCAGCTGCAGAGCACTAATGAGGAAATCTGCTGGGCCTGCATCCCTTTAGACGTGTTCCTATTGAAAGTATCTCTCCAAAAATTAAATTTTTGTTGAAGGGGATGCCTGAAATCTGACTTGTATCCTAGACAGACTTCTGGGAAAATTGGTGAGCCAATCACACAAGCAGCAAATTATGTTTCTCGGGGTGGTCAGTACACACTCTGTGTACAGAACAACTCCATGTAGCCATATTGCAATGCATTTTCAGAAAATTAGAGTGGCTGCAGATTGAAAAGGAAAGGTAATTTTTAATGACATTCAATTTTAATATGATTAGTGTCGCAATTATATGCGCTATATAATTTTTTCTTTATTTGCAATTTTTTCCCCCATGAAAGTGAAGTTACCCTTTAAGGCATCCAGCTCATGACTCTCCTTTAGTCATCCCAGAGACAGGAATTCTGCAGCTGCTTTTACCAAGGTTGCCAACCGCCAGATTTACTGACAGTTTGTAAAAATCTGTGATTTTTTTATGTAGCGGGGCCCTCAATTTAAGGGAAGTGTTTGAGAGGTAGTTTGCTCAAACACCCTAATTTGTTAGGGTTTTTACAACCATTTTATCCACAGGGAGAGTATCGGTGTACAGTTCCCTGTGGCCTACAGGTGGCGCTGCCATGGTAGGCTAGGGTTGAACCGCTAATACAGTGCTGTGCCTTGTGTGTCCCCTCTCAGCAGCCATACAGTGGGTGTGGGATACCTGCTGGGCATGCTGGGAGAGGATATAAAAGGGGCAGACGCTGTCTGTTTGTGTCTTCGTTCGGTCGTCGGAAGTCCTACTCCCAGGGAGTGTATTCCTGTCAACCCTGGGCACCTTAGGCCCAGGGCGGGTGTTCCTGTTCCATCCTGGGTACCTTTAGCCCAGGGTGAGGTACTACCATGCTGTTCCTGTCCTCTCTGGGTATGTAAGCCCAGGGACCGCAGTGGAGGCCTGGGACCCAGCACCTTCGGCTGGGGTCAGCCAGGGATCGAGGAATCTCAGGGTGCCGCCTTGCGAGGAGACCCGTATCTAGGATGAGGAGGCCGGGAAGGAACTCTCCGAAGACCCAGTGCAGTGTCATGGTGACGGTAGGGTCCCGGTAACTCTCCGGAGGGATGTCTTCTCCTAAAAAAGGGCCATAGCTAAAGAAGGGGATCAGTTTCATCAGGTCTGTGGCAGAGACCAACTTCACAGTCTGTGGCAGAGACTGTGCGCCTAGTTGAACTTGCTTGAGAATCTGAGAAAATATCTGTAACATTTGTGCCTGGACTTCCTCCACACCTTGTACTGTTCTGTTTCTTGCTCCAACCTTTTTCCTATCAGAGACTGTGTTATTGCTAAGAGAAAATAAACTCTGAGTTGGAGTTTCATCTGGTGTGGACATTCACTTTACAGAGAGTCCCGGAGCAAGAAAGAAACAGATAGGCGCAGGGACGGCATGAAAGGGTGGGACAGTACAGGACAAAAGGAAAGCAGGTAGTTTTCCCTTTAAGAAAAGGGGGGTGTCCTGGGGGTTGGAGGTGTTCCCTGGTGTAAGAGTCTGAGAGCAGGAAGTGATGTACAGTCAGTCCTGCAGCAGAAGAGGAAGAAGCTTGACACGCAGCCCCTGGGCCCTGAGCAGGCATACTGCATGTGGCCGAGTCCCGGGGCCTTGCCCAGCTGCGGGCAGCGGCGTCCCCCTGGGAGCCGACTGGGGAAGAGAGCAGGTTAGCGGCGGGCATGGGGGGCACAAGATGCGGCACCAGCCGCAGGGGGGGCGCAGTATCCCACATGTGCGGCGGTATAGGCCGCTGGAGTACATGCAGCCCTGTGCCTTCAACCTGAGGGTGGCTGAGTCCCGGGTTTGGCCCAGCGGTGGGCAGCGGCGCCCGTCCTGGGAGCCGTCTGGGGGAGGGAGCTGGCAGCGGCGGGCATGGGGGAAACAAGAAGCGGCACTAGCCGCGGGGGGGGTGCAGTATCTCACGCGTGCGTCGGCATAGGCCGCCGCCGTCACGCAGTCCCTGGGCCCTGTGCGTTCCAACTGAGTGTGGCTAAGGCCCGGGTTTGGTCCCAGCTGGGGGCACCGACGTTTGCCCTTTCAGCTGTCTGGGGCAGAAGTTGGCTGCAGCGGGTAGGGGGGAACTAAAAGCGGCCCCAGCCGCGAGGGGGGCGCATGGGCCGCGGGTGTGCAGGGACCCTTACTTCTCCCTGGGAGGTCAAAGTCATATTCTGTGACTTGACAGGGGCCCTCCGGCTTCCTCTTAGCAGCGAGCCTTTCCTGGGAATAGGGGGGAGGCCAGGAGACTCCGGCATCCAGGCGGCCAGGGGTCCGATCGTGCACAGGGTGAGGAGCGTGGTGACAGCAGCGGTGATGGCGGTGGTCGTGCAGGGGTGCCCGAGCCAGGGAGTGGGTCTGGAGTCCGTCAGTGGCATCACGAGCGGGCTGGTGTTCCGGGTCGGGAAGGACGAAACAAGCGACAACACGGGCCCTCAGCATCCAGGTCTCGTCCTCCGGGGGAACTGGCTGTGATCATTCGCCAACGGAGAGTCGGAGGGTGAACTGTCCGGGTCAGAGGGCAGCGAGGACCAGGGACATCCAGCAGCGTGGGATTCCAGTTTGGCGGCTGTTGGACCCAGCTCTGGGCAGCCTGGTAAGTGCACTTCATCTAACCTTTGCGCAGTGTTACTAGTTTTTTGCTGGGTCAGTGTAGAGGGGGGGGGGGGCCTGTTACGGTTGGCAGTTGCATTAATAGGGAAAATGGGGGGGTTATCATCTGGGGCTGGTGCATGCCGCAAAAAAAAAAAAAAAGAGTGATATATGTCTGGGGTCTCATCTTATGGTGGAAATTGGGGAGATGATTGGGACGGGTGTGTATGGGTAGATATTTTCGTTAATGCCCCGGAAGAGGTTGATCTGGATAGATTACAGCCGGGGGAGTGAAAAGAGGTCTATGGGGGGAATCACTGTTATCGGTTGAACCCCTGTATCTTCAACATCTGGTGCAGGCTTCTGCCTTCCTTGCAGGGTCGTAGGAATAAGGTTCATTTACGGGTAGGTCATTAGCTATGCTCGCCGGATGGATGGAGGTGTGGCGTGGCAGAGATATGAGGTGCAGTTCCGTCATCGGATGGCCATCAGACCGGCTCTGTGCTGGGATCATATGGAAATCAGCTTGTGGATGAAGCTTATGACGTCGGCGCGGGCTCCCAGTCAGTTTTCCCGGGGGTACACTTGGTACCTTTTGCTAAGGTTTTGTCACAGGACTTAGTGGTTTTCTCACTTGGGGGGGGTCGGAGGTGCCCCGGCCGCCGGTCAACCGACCGGAACACGTTGGGCCACTGCTGGCAGCTTAATTGGGACAAATGCAATTTTGGCGCAAACTGACGATTTAGGGCCGCATGTGTCGCGGGGGGGGGGGGGGGGAACGCATGCCCTGGTATGGTGTTTTCATGCAAGGAAAGAGAAGTGCCGGGGGGTCAGAGGGACGACGTTTGTCCAAGTGGACTGGGTACTCCCCCTTTTCTCTAGAGGTATCCCGACCGACGGGTGGCTGGGGTGTTAGTGACGGGCTTTGCTAGCGGTTTTGTGAGATCCCCCGTTTACTCTCTGCTGTTCCTCCGTAGGCTGGTAATCTGAGACACACCTGTTGCAGCCTTCGGTGGTCTTTGAGACGCTGTCAAAGGGGGGGGGGGCAAGAGGGAGCCGCACAAGTTAGCTTTATTTACCACCTTCTTTTTCAAAGCAGGCTTGGTTACTTATGCTATCGCACCGGGGGAGGGCACGGTGACGTGCGCCTCCTTTACGTGGCGGTAACATGTTCCGCAGGTGCGGGTGGGCCCGGCACGTCTCGGGGCTTGGCTCGGGCATTCATTACCTGGCTGGGTTTTGTATGTGAGGGCCCTCTGTGGGTTAACGTTTTCTCTGTGTTGTCGGGGAACGTTGCAGTATGTAGCGGAGCATTTCGGGGTATGTTGGCACTGGGAGTGTACGTAAGGCCCTACGTCATCCATTGTCTTCTTGGGCATGGTTTGGTTTTCGCTGCGTTGGTAAGATCGGCTGCCGGAGGACAAGCCATAGAGTCTCAAGGTGGAAGTGCGTGGTATTTTTGGTAAGAGGAAGATCCAGCGGCGCCAGTTACAGCTGCGGTGGGGTAAGTTGAATTTTCTGGGCGAGATAAGTCTCAGGGACTGGGTTCTTTTGTCACAGGCTGTCCGCTGCGACGGCAGGGGTGGTATGAGGCAGGGTTCCTGTAGTACTTGGTAATCAGGCGGCTTCCCGATTGGGGTAGTAATGGAACTTTGGGGGGTACTCCTTCCTGTGAGTTTATGGTTCGCCTCAATTTAGACGACCGGGGCGTTGTCCAGATGGGTAGCCGGGTTTCGGCTGTTTCGCAGCCGGCGGTGTGGTTTGCTGCGTCATTTGGTACTGGGCTGTCTGCGATGGCAGGTGTTCATTTATGCTTAGCACCTTCTGGGGGTGGATAACACTTTGGCTGACGCCTTGTCTCGTTTTCAGTGGGACAGGTTCAGAGAGTTGGCACCGGATACGTAGCAATATGGGGTTGCCTGTCCCGACTGGTGGGGGAGCATTGCTGTGACAGTGCATCTCGGTGGTTGCGACAATCACGGTAGGCCTACACCAAGGCATGGTGGGAATGGCTAGCAATTTTGCAGGGGCTGGGGTTTTCTTCGGTGGGTCATGAGGTGGGCACTTCCGGCTTTTGCCAGACTTTGAGAAGGGGACTGGGGGTCTCCGTATCTGCTGTCGACTGTACGTTGGCGATTTTGTCATTTCTGTTTCAGGGGCGAAGTTGCTGGATTATGTATATTACAGAGTTTTGGTTTGGTTCCTGGAAGAGGAGGTGAAAGTGGACGTTCTGGATAAAAAGGGGGTACCCATAGGTGGTATCGGGTTATTGGGTACCTTCCGGTCAACAAGGGTTAACCAGGAAGGGGAAAAATTTTTAGGGTACTGCGGACATGTGTACCGCCTTTGAGTCGGTGTCTTGCGACTGGAGGCCTAGGGGATATAGTTTGGTCCCAGTGTCCAAGTTGCGAGTTGTGGTCTCATATTACGGAGCTTTGGGTATGCAGGCGGTTAGGGGGTACAGGAGTTGCTCTGGTGCTGGGACGGGCGCCGTCCGGTTTCGGTGGGGGATGTTGCACATTTGATTTGGCTATGGCAGTCTGTGCTTCTCGGTGCCCGAGTATTCACTAGTACGGGCAGCCAGTTCACATGCCTGTTGCAGAGCATTTAGGGTTGGCGAGCTGGTCAGTTCTTCCATACTGGCAAAAGGGGCCTGTTGGTACATGAGGTGGAGTGTGCGGACGTTGTGTTGTTCGGGGGCCTGAAACGGATCGGGGGTTTAGGGCATGCGACTCGTTGTGTTTCGCATCCCGTAATATGTCCTTTGCGGGCGGGGTAATTATTTTCTTTCCATGCGTCTAGTATTGGGGGGTGGTCAAGTTATGATCCAGTACGGGTCAGCCCGGCCAGGTTCCGTTGGTGGTGGTGTTGTGGAGATGTTTAATGGCGACAGGTCGCCACCACAAGGTTCAGGCCTTCCACTCAGCCCGCATAGGGGCGGCTGCAGAGGCCGCTCGGGCGGGCAGGTCTGTCAACAGGGTTACGGGGATTGGCTGCTGGTATGCTGACAGGGTTCGGCTTTCCATTTGCCCACACTCTGGGCACGAATAAGGGTTTCCACGTGGGTTCCAGGCTCTTTTCTGTATATGGGTGTGGGGGGGGGGGTGATTCCCTATCATTAGATGCCTTCTGTTTCATTGTTTCAGGTGGAAAGGTCGGCCAGCTTGGATTCTGGGTCACTCTTCTGTGTTTGGTGGCCATACGGGCTGGTGGACTTCCAATGGGGGCAGCAGGGTTTTTTTCCCTGATATGAAGCTCAGGTTCGGTGTTCGGGGTGCCGGGCGGGGATGTAGTAGAGTCATTTCCGGAAGTTTATATGGTTCTCTAGCCTCGCAGGGCACCGGATATTTTAGTGCCGCATGTGGGTTGGAATGACAGGGGGGCCATGTCTATGCATCCGCTGATATGCGAGGTGAAGTTTGACTTCCTGCGAGTACGCACTTCCTTCCCGGGGATGCGGATTGTTTGGTCAGGCATGGTGGGCAGGACAGCTGGGCGGTGGCATGGTCAGTGGAAACGGTGAACAAGGCTCGAGTACAGGTGGAAAGCGAAGTCGGAAGATTGGTTACTTGTGATGGGGTCCTAGTGGTGAGTCATACGGAGCTGCTGAGCTATGGGGTTTACCTCATGGCTGTCGGCATTGATCTCGGGGCCCCGGGTTTTCAGGAAGGATTCCGAGGGTTTTGGGGTTTGGAGGTGCGCGCAAGGGTAAGGTTTTACCCCTTGCGTGCTGTGGCAGTGCTCGGTCTCTGGAAGAGGAGAAAAAGGCTGGAATAGTTAGTAAAATGGTGGTACCCATCTGTGGGATGGGGTTATCGGTAGTAAAATGGTGGTACCCATCCGTGGTATGGGGTTATCGGTAGTAAAATGGTGGTACCCATCTGTGATATGGGGTTATTGGGTACCTTCCGGTCAACGAGGGTTTAACCAGGAAGGGGTAAAATTGTAGGTCACTGCGGACATGTGTACTGTCTCCGAGTCGGTGTCTTGCGACTGGAGGCCTAAGTTAAATAAGTTTTGTCCCAGTGACCAAGTTCTGTGTCGTGGCCTCCAAGACTACCAAGATATGGAAAAAGTTTGTCTGATGTTATGTAAAATGGTTATTTATTTTAAGTTTTGAAATGGTTAAATAAATAGGCCGCAAGGCCAATTTTACTCCACAACTTTGTCAGTTGTTTTATTGGGCAATTGGGAGTTGGGGAGGTTTAGGTCTATCAGGTGGGTCACTACTGGGCATCTGTCCTTAACATGTCAAGAGAGTCCCGGAGCAAGAAAGAAACAGATAGGCGCAGGGACGGCATGACAGGGTGGGACAGTACAGGACAAAAGGAAAGCAGGTAGTTTTCCCTTTAAGAAAAGGGGGGTGTCCTGGGGGTTGGAGGTGTTCCCTGGTGTAAGAGTCTGAGAGCAGGAAGTGATGTACAGTCAGTCCTGCAGCAGAAGAGGACGAAGCTTCCCACCCACCCTCCCTAGGTTTTAGGCGGGGGTATGCAGTTGGGAGGTCGGAACGGTTGTGGCAGTGCTCGGTCTCTGGAAGAGGAGAAAAAGGCTGGAATAGTTAGTAAAATGGTGGTACCCATCTGTGGGGTGGGGTTATCGGTAGTAAAATGGTGGTACCCATCCGTGGTATGGGGTTATCGGTAGTAAAATGGTGGTACCCATCTGTGATATGGGGTTATTGGGTACCTTCCGGTCAACGAGGGTTTAACCAGGAAGGGGTAAAATTGTAGGTCACTGCGGACATGTGTACTGTCTCCGAGTCGGTGTCTTGCGACTGGAGGCCTAAGTTAAATAAGTTTTGTCCCAGTGACCAAGTTCTGTGTCGTGGCCTCCAAGACTACCAAGATATGGAAAAAGTTTGTCTGATGTTATGTAAAATGGTTATTTATTTTAAGTTTTGAAATGGTTAAATAAATAGGCCGCAAGGCCAATTTTACTCCACAACTTTGTCAGTTGTTTTATTGGGCAATTGGGAGTTGGGGAGGTTTAGGTCTATCAGGTGGGTCACTACTGGGCATCTGTCCTTAACATGTCATGGGAAGTCAAGGACTTGTCTCTACTTTAACATAGAGGTGAGAAACAGGCTCTGGAGGTTTTCATTTCATGTTCTGACCGTGGAAGACCCAACAACAACACCGCTCAACCTCCTCGCACAGGAGGGTATGGGCTGTTAGTGCGGTGTGCCTCTCTCTTCCTGCGAGGAGCCAAAGTTAATGCAGGTAAAGAAAGGGGTCTGTGCGCTACATTTAAAAACTGCCAGTAAATATCAGGGGCTGATAATTTCATGCTGTGTTGACTTTTTAGGTGTAAATCAAGCAAATTGTTTTGTTATAGGTATTGTCAGTGTTTCCATATCATGTTTATACTGTTCAAATATTCATTGTGTTAGTTTTCAATGGGAGTTTTGTAATTTCTCAGGTTGGCAGTACATTTTTTTCCATGTTTTGTCAGTAAAAAAATGCTGCGGAAGGTTGGCAACCTGGCTTCTACTGAACTATGTACACCTCTTCTGGGACTTCTGCCCTGAGTAGGACCTGTTTTGACTACATCTGGATAGGTGTAGGGTACCTGGCTCCCATGCCCTATCTTCCCAAAGGTTCCTCCCCCACCTGACTTATATGGACCCTGACTCACCTATGACATCACATCACTACAGGAAGGATTTCTCTTAAAAGGGGGGCTATCACGCGCTTGTAACTTTTCCTTTACCATACTACTGTATTTTAGGACAGAGCCACCTTGTGGCAGACTAGCTAACTGCGCCTGCTTCACGCTGGGAATGATGACTCCAGATGAATGAGCAGTAATGCTTTGCTCTGCATATGTTTATCAGTTCAATCAAGTGTTCACAGATAGTGCCATCTCAGGAGAGGGGGGACTGGGCAGGAAGCAGGCACACATTGCATTTATTTAGGAGGAGGGAGAAGAAGGGCAAATGGGGCCAGCACAGAGAGAAACCCAATACTATGGGAAGTGTCAAATCCTAAAGCCTCGTGCACACGGCCGATTGTCTCGGCAAGAAAACTGCTGGGAGAGCTTTTTGCCGAGAGAAAACCGGCCGTGCGTATGGTTTCTAGTCGGGAAAACTGCCGGGAATCTCAACGAGAAAAAGAGAGAACCTGCTCTCTATTTTCTCGTCGGGATTCTCGTCGGCCTGTTTCCCAACGAGAAAACCGTGCGTGTGTACGAGGCTTGTATGCTTACCTGTCCCCAGGTAAGCCCGCGCATGCTAGATGAGACTTTGACGCATGCGCGGTAGCTTACAAGGGTAGTGTAGGGTGAAGCAAGATGGCGGCGACAGCATCGAATGTGACGAGCGCATGCTCATCGTAGTCGATGACGTCACTGCGTTCTTGCCATTCAAAAGAACGGCGGTTGTTTTGAATGTGCCGTGTGTACACTCGGCGAGCAAGAAATGCGTGCCGGGAATCTCGTCGGGAAAACCAACGGTTTTTTTCCCAACGAGATTCCCGCCCGTGTGTAAAGGGCTTTAGAAAACTTTAATCAGTAGGTTTGGTTAGGGAGCTTAGCCAGGATTGTTAAAGTGCCTACAAACCTACAAATGTTATAAAACAGGCTGTTCTTTTATGTGTGTAGCACATTGCTCTTTACTGAACAATTTTACATTATTATACCATTGTATCCAAATTTTATCACAGACAGTTTTTCTTTATTTTTTAATGTAAATGTTAGTACTCACTTTTTACCATCAGGTTCGGACGTCGAAGGGTGATCATCAAAAAGGGTCATGTTGGAAGCAGCTTCTACTTCATCTACTCTGGTTCTGTTGCCATTTGCAGTGATGAGGATGGTAGCTGCCTTTTTATAGATCAAGAACCTTACCTGCTGCATAAAGGAGATACATTTGGGGTGAGAAATCCCTGGCAACATCAATAATTTTGTAGACTTCAAATTTATTTTGTAATTTTATACTTTTTATATCATTATGCAATCATGATACTACTATTGGGCTAATAGTAAAAGGGCAGTTCACAGTCCAGGATGTTTGGTTGTAGGAGCAAAGGGATGTGGCACAAGGAGGTGCAGAGATGTCAGCACAGTGCTGGCAGTGGTAAGCATTTCCTATCAATTAAAAAAGGCAACCTAACCAGCAAGCTTTCCTACCAGACACAAGGGGAGGAGGATTTATTAAAACTGGTGTACATAGAATCTGGTGCAGCTGTGCATTGTAACCAATTGCTTCTAGGTTTTATTGTAAAAGCTTAAATGAACAAGCTGAAGTTAGAAGCTGATTGGTTACTATGCACAACTGCACTAGATTCTGTGTGAACCAGTTTTAGTAAATCTTTCCCAGGGGGTCAGGAGTCCAGTCAAGGTTTCTGAGAGTCAGGTCCATGCTGTCAGAGAGGTAATGGACCCTCTGTGTTACAAGGTAAATGTAGACTCTAAAGAGGGCTGAGATGAATGGTCTAAGGCAGTGTTTCTCAACTCCAATCCTCAAGGCGCCCCAACAGGTCATGTTTTCACGATTTCCCTCAGATGGAACGGCTGTGGTAATTACTAAGGCAGTGAAACTGATCAAATCACCTGTGCAAAATAATGGAAATCCTGAAAACATGACCTGTTGGGGTGCCTTAAGGACTGGAGTTGAGAAACACTGGTTTAAGGAACCACACGGTGCTCACCAAAGCAACCTGCAAGGGTTGATGTACTTTGTGCTAATGCTTACAAGGTTACAGGTCTTCGGTTAGACTGTCAACAGCTGGCAGCAATGGAAGCTGAAACACCACACCTCAGCTAAAAAGTTCAAATACAACTTTATTCCAATAAAAGTCAGGAGAACAGTCCAAAAAGGACCCAACGCATTTCGGGGGTCCATGATCGCCCTTTCATCGAGGCAGGCGACACACTGAAGGAATTGAGAGGAAAAATGCAGTGTGTTATGTAGACCACCTTGAAGGAAATGAGAAGAAAAATGTGGGGCACATAGTACATTTACTCAATGCACACTTGTGGGCAAAGCCAAAAGTGGGTGTGGTCAATAAAGTGGGTGTTGCTTCACAGTGTATGGCTTATAGTGTGCCACCTTCCCTCCTTTGCCTTGCTATAGTTTAGAAAAAATAGGGCTTAGGAATAAAGTAAAGCATGTGTCGGGGCAAGCAATAACCCCAACAATACCTCCCAGCAAGTGATAACTCCCAGCAAATGTACGGGTAAGCAAAAAACACGCAGCAAATGCCAAGGAAAGCAATAACCCATAGTTCAATAATAACCTCTAGCACAGTAATTAACCACAGTATAATAATAACCCCAACAGAAATGGTAGACCCCAGCAATAATAACCCCCCAGCAATAAAAAAAAAATCCCTGCAGCAATAATGCACCCCCACTATCCTCAGCAATAATAGACCCCCACTTTCCCCAGAAATAACAGACCCTTATCATAATAGTCCCCTAGCAAGGGTATTCAGTGGTTTTACTTATATGAGCACCTGCTCTCGTGAAGCTCCCTTAAGGTTAAAAAGGGTTTCCGATAACAGTGTTTGCACATTTCACATAGAGAAAAGTTCTGCTATCCTTGTAAAAATACAGTTGTTAAATCTCTCATATCAAACAGACACATGGTTTTACAAGGCATATTTAAAATAAGTTGCATGCATAAATGTATACTAATATTTTTAAATATTGTTACATTTTTGATAGAATTAGATAGGGTGGAAGAAGAGTGCAATCCCAACCAACTATCCTAGTCTCCCTCAAATTTAATAGGGCATCCCCTGTGCTGATACTGTACACTATATTTTCTCTTATCATCCATGGACTGACACGGTGTCTCTTTACACTTTACACGTGGTTTATGTCCCTGCTTGCAGGAGAAGACCTAGGCAGAATGTGAGATGTTATACATACATTCTAAAAGCCAGAGCTGAACAGCCCCACCCAGGGGACGGTCCCTCCGGACATAACCCTCCCACTACAGTCAGCAGACTTCAGTTTTTTTCTGCCTAGCAGAAGGAGAAGACGTGGCTCTCTCAGGAGCCAGTCTCCTGACCTATTTTTATTCCTTTTCTGGAATTCTTTTTTATTTTATTTTTGAGAATTTTCTATCAACTGTCGGCTGGGCAACAGGTTGGATACAAGATATCCTCGTAGTCTTCCCTGTCCGACCATCGAGCGTGCTGATCCTCGCCTTGTGTGCGTGAGACTCAGTTCACGACAGGCCCCATGACTCAGGGGTGGCCGGGTTTGCTTTCATGCTCCCACGGTCCTCTCAAGACTGAACAGTTCCTGACTGACTGTATCTTTCGCGGTGGACCGGGCCGACAGCTACTCAGTACTGCACTGTGATAGTCCTGTCAGAAACACACCAGTGGGTCCCTCAGGGGACGGGTAAGTAGTCTCTCCTGCCTGCAGGTGAGTACAAAAGGCTGTGTGTTTCTCTGTGGGGGATTTTCCCTGTCTCCCCCTGTATTTCATTGTCACTCTCTGTCACCATTGCTGGCGCTGTGCTGTGTGGGGTGCCTGGGGGTCACACTGTTCTTGGAGGGGCTCATGCTGGTCTGCAGATATGCTTGGGGCCTTTTTTTGTGTGTTTTGGGGCCTGAGTGGCGCTGTGTGTGTGCTGTTTTTTTCACTTTTGCTGAGTCATGGCGGCCATCTTGCCGCGGATCGCCTCAGTGAAGTGCGGCGGCCATTTTCTTGTAGCCCACGCGCTCTTCGGCACTAGTTTTGGCCTCTAGCGCTGCTGTAACAGCGCGAATCTCCTCACAATCTCCTCACAGCTCACCAGCGCTGACACAGCGCGGTACAGACAGCGGAACTGAGCGGTCCCTGGTCCGGTTTGGTGAGTCCCCTGGGCGCCCCCTCCTCAGTCAGCACAGCCTGTGGGTGGACTTTTTATCTGAGGAGTCTCAGAGGGGGGCAATATGGAGTCTCTGTCACCAGCTTCCCCTAAATGTCAGTGGACAACAGGCAGTGCTTCAGCACCTGCGGTCCCTAGGGACCAGTTGTGGGCAGTCCTGGAATCATTTCTGACCAGGATGGGAGCTGTGTGCAAGCGCAAGGGAGCAAAAAAGCGCCCTCTCCCCACTTTACTTCATGAGGGCAGTGCGCTGATTCAGATATGGGCCTAGCCACTACCGCTCAGGACCCTAGTTCTGAATATATTGGATGGTTTTGAACAGGACATTCCTTATGAGGAAAACTCCAGTTCTGAGTCAGTAAATGACAGGGCGCTTGTTAGTGTACTCATGACTGCGGTGAAGGACACTCTCAAGCTAAAATGCTGCGGATGCAGAACCTCAGGCGGATACAGTCTCCTTTGGTTCTTTTAAGGCCAGGCCTTCTAAAGAGGTTTTTCCATATGTACTTTCTTTGACCAGCTCATTGATAAGGTCTGGGAAAAGCCGCAGAAGAATTTTTTTTATGGTCCCGCGGCGTTTGTCTATCAGATACCCCTTGAAGATGCCCTACTTAAAAAGTGGGCTTCTCCCCCAGGGTCGACCCTCCAGTCGCCCGGTTGAACAAGGCCATCACTCTCCCGATGGAGGGGACTCCTGCATTTGAGGACCCCACTGACAGGAGGTCAGAAGTGGTGAGCAGAGCCATGTTTGCCTTGTTGGGATCCGCCCTACGGCCTGTGGTAGCGGCGACCCTTGTGTCTTAAACACTTACAGGTTGGGCAAAAATGTTGCACCTAGCTGTACAGGAGCATAATCTTCCTCCAGACACAGTTGTTCTGGCCCACCAACTGGGCAGGGCCGGTTTATGTGTGCGACGCCACGTTGGACGGGGCCCCTTTAATATCCAGGGCCTCTGTCTCGGCGGTGGTATTGCGTCGTCTTATCTGGTTGAAGTGCTGGTCTGCTGACCTAGCCTTAGGAAGCTCCTGACGGATCTGCCATTTAAAGGTGGTAGACCTTTCGGTGCTGCTCTGGATGACATCGTCATGGATGTCATGGGAGGTAAAAGCACTCTTCTTCCTTAGACTAGCAAGGGTGAGGAGGCCCGCCGCAAACAGGGGCCTTCCTTTCCAGCAAAACGGGGTTTTTTCGTCAGTCAGAGTCCACGGGTAGGCCCTCTCAGACTGACGGCAGTGTGAGCCGAACAAGCGGCTCCCAAGCCCGCCTCCACGTGAAGTCTTGCCTCCGCCTGACTCTGGGGTGGGGGGACGACTTCGCAGGTCACGAATCGGTGGTCCTCCCGAATCTCCGACTGGTGGGTGTGCGAGGTGGTCACCTCAGGATACAGGATAGTATTCCGATCCTGGCCCCCAGACAGATTCTTTCCTCAAATCTTCCTCTCCTTCCTACCTGTCGGGCAGCCCTCTTTGGGGGCTGTACAGGATTTGATCAGGTCCGGAGTGATTGTGCCGGTTCCGTCACAGGAGAGTTTCAGGGATTCTACTTGAATCTGTTTGTCGTCCCAAAAATAGGACGTGGTTCGACCTATCCTGGACCTCAAGGCCCTGAATGCCTTCGAGAAGGTGCAGAAATTACGCATGGAATCCATTCGCACGGTGATCGCTACACTCCACCAAAGGGATTTTCTTCTGACGTCCTTGGATTTCAAGGACGCCTACTTGCATGTTCCGATCTGCGCAAGTCACCAGAAGTTTCTGCGCTTTGCGATCAGCGAAGTCCACTATCGATTGTGGCTCTTCCTTTCGGCCTAGCCTCGGCACCAAGGTGCTTGCTCCGGTTCTAGCCTTCTGTTACAGCGAGGTATTGCTGTCATGGGCTATCTGGACGATCTTCTGCTAAGAGCAGAAAGTGGATCAGACTTAGAGGAAAGGTGACTATCGTCAATTAGACCCTCAGGGACTCGGGTGGTTCCTGAACATTCAGGAGTCAGTCCTGGTCCCGACTCAGTGTCTGGAGTATCTAGTTCTGATTCTGGACTCCTTGGAGGCAAAGGTATCCTACCTCTGGAGACGTTGCTGACACTTCAGTCTGTGGTGCGGGTGCTGACATCCCAAAAATGGTTGTCAATCCGTTTTTTGCATGAGAGTCCCGGGACTCGTGGTGGCCTCCTTCGCGGCCGTTCCGTATGCCCAATCACACACCAGGGCATTGCAGAAGGAGATCTTGTCCACCTGGGACAAATCCCCGTGGTCCTTGGATCTTCAGATCCAGGTGATTCACCTGGTCAGGGCGCCCCTGACATGGTGGTTGAGATCCTCGGCTCTTCGGTCCGGAAAGTAGTTCCCCTCCCATCCAATGGACGGTACTCACGACGGACACCAGCCTGACGGGCTGGGGTGGAGTCTGGGGGGTCCTGTCGGCTCAGGCCTTGGACTCCGGATGAGCCCGTTTACCAATCACTGTTCTGGAAATACGGGCCATCGGACTGTGTCTCTCCTCAGGTCGGAGAGAGTACGGGGTTGCTCCATCAGGAGCCAGTCGGACACCGCCACGGCGGTGGCGTATGTAAACCATCAAGGGGGAACTCGGAGCTCAGCTGCGGCTTCCGAGGTAGTCCATATCCTGAAGTGGGCCGGAAGAAACGTGCCGGCTCTGTAGGCTATTTTACATTCTGGGCATAGACAATGGGCAGGCGGACTATCTGAGTCGCCAATCGCCAGACGCCGGACCAAGAAGAGTGGTCCTTGCATATTTCAACTCCTTTACCGACGGTGGGGCACGCCGGATGTGGACCTGATGGCCTCTCGACTCAATCGCAAGGGTCGAGGTTGTGGCCAGATCCAGGGATCCTTGGGCGATGCCTCGGATGCGTTGGTGGCCCCATAGGGTCCTTATCGCCTGATATAAACTCCGGCGATCCTAATTGTTCCGGATTTGCCTCAGCATCACTGGTACGCTGATCTGGTACATCTCGTCACGGACGTTCCCTGGCGGTTGCCGATGAGGGAGGACCTTCAGTCTCAAGGTCCTATGTTTCATCCGGCTTACAGTCTCTGGCTTTAACGGCAGGGCTGTTAAAAGCCAGGTGTTGAGGGACCGAGGTCTCTCGGACTCGGTCATTTTGACCATGTTAAGGACACGGAAGTCTTCCTCCAGGCAGATCTATCACCGTGCCTGGAAAGCTTATATCGCCATATGCGAAGCGCTGGACTGGCGTCCTCGGACGTATTCCGTCCCCAGAATCCTGCGTCCTCTGCAGTGTGGAGTGACCCAAAAGCTTGCTTTGAGTACCATCAAGGATCAGATTTCGGCCTTGGCCGTCTTCTTTCAGCGACCTCTAGCGGGTCATTTCTTGGTTAGCACCTTGTGTTGGGGGTTCGCCATGTGCTCCCTCCTGTCAAGCCTCCTTTCCCACCGTGGGATCTGAATTTGGTGCTCTCGGTCCTCCAGGAACCTCCTTTTGGGAATATCCAGGATATTCCCCTCTTGTCTTGTCTCAGAAGGTGGCCTTTTAGTGGCAATCACTTCTGTTAGACGAGTGTCTGAGTTGGCGGCTTTGTCCTGCAAGTCGCCATATTTAGTCATCCATAAGGATAAGGCGGGGTTGCATCCGCGACCTTCCTTTTTGCCAAAGGTGGTGTCGACCTTTCACCTACATGAGGGCATTGTCCTCCCGTCTTTGTGTCCTCACCCATCGCATCCCAGAGAGTTTGCGCTGCACATATTGGATGTGGTACGAGCCTTACGGGTGTACCTGTCTGCTACTGCTTCTATTCGGAAGTCCGACTCACTGTTTGTGACTGTCTCTGGTCCATAACAGGGCCAAGCGGTTTCGTCTGCCATCATTTCTAGGGGAATCAGACAAACCGTCATTCAAGCCTATGCTCTCAAAGGGCGGGCGCCTCCCTTTCCGGTTACGGCGCATTCCACCAGGGCAATTGGTGCTTCCTGGGTTTTCCGACATCAAGCGTCGGTTGCACGAGTGTGCAAGGCGGCGACCTGGTCGTCTGTTCATGCCTTTTAAGTTTTATAAGGTTAATGTGGCTGCATCTTCGGATGCTTTCTTCGGCCGCAGGGTGCTGCAGGCCGCTGTTTAAAGTTGCGACTCCTCCGTTGAGGAGCTCTGCCTTCTTGGAGTGAAGTTTTTGGTTTTTCCATTTATACTGCTCCGGGACATCCCACGTGTAAAGTGTAAAGAGACACCGTGTCAGTCCATGGATGATAAGAGAAAATAGGATTTTTTGTACTCACCGTAAAATCTTTTTCTCTGACATCCATGGACTGACACGGCACCCACCCTTTTTTTTTTTTAAAGTTTGTACTGCTTTGTTACGAACTGAAGTCTGCTGACTGTAGTGGGAGGGTTATGTCCGGAGGGACCGCCCCCTGGGTGGGGCTGTTCAGCTCTGGCTTTTAGAATGTATGTATAACATCTCACATTCTGCCTAGGTCTTCTCCTGCAAGTAGGGACATAAACCACGTGTAAAATGTAAAGAGACACCGTGTCAGTCCATGGATGTCAGAGAAAAGGATTTTACGGTGAGTACAAAAAATCCTATTTTTCCCTTGGTAGGGTATTATTGACTGCTTGTATCCAGTGTTCCTGTGTGCGTGGAAGTGGACAGTTCCACATTTGAGCAAATTAATTTGTAGGTCAGGAATATGAGTTTGATCATTGTTATGTAACCTTCCTGATCCTGAAGGCCTAGAATACACAACTTAGGTTTAGGAGTCAGGGTAGGGTTGCCACCTATCCGGGATTCACCCGGACAGTACGGGATTCACCCGGACAGTATGGGTCTTGAATCCTCTGCCCGGGTTTTGTACTGCCTGTAACCCGGGCACATGATTCAGCCCAGAACAGGGAAAGACCATTTGGGCAGGGGGGACCATCAGCACAACTGTCACTGTGAGAGAGCAGCAGCATTTGCTTGTAAAGAATACACTGTGCCTGCAGTGTGTGTTCGCAATCCTAAGCTGCTTTCTGCCCCCCCCAGTCTCGTGCAGGGTCCAACTCCCTGTTATCTGACTCAACCCCCCCCTCCAATCACGAGTGCGGTGCACTGAGAGAATCGGGAGGCGGAGCTCACTGTACCTCCTGTCGGGCTGGCCAGAGGAAGGGAGGAGGTGAGTTGATTTTTTTTCCAGGAGAAGTCTCCTATTGTGGACAGTTGCAAAGTTTTAGGAGGATGTGTTCTTCAGGAGATGCAGTGAAGGGTTAAGTTGACAGGAGACTTGGTGGAGATAGTGAGTGTGGGGGTGGGGGAGTCTGCAGCCCGATCACATTTGACAGATAACTTCTAAGCCTGAACTGTCTGTCTATGCAAACATCCCCCAATTGTTCAGACCAGATCATGTGCAGTCATTTATAACCATTTATGTAACCCTGTGTATATGTGGTGAGTGTACCTCTGATTGTACAGACTCAGAGCCTGGATACAACAGGGTTATATGAATGGTCATACATTACCTTCACATTATCTGGGTATACAGAGTAATAGGAGCTGGATTACATAGATCTGTACTTACATCTTATAACAGATTGTTTCCATCAAGTAGTACTGTTGTATGAATTATTGTTGTATATGTTTTTAGTGTATGAGCATAAGAGCTTTTTTTTATTATATACATCACTATCTGACCACTTCTCAGCCCCCATCTCCCCCCAGCTCAGACCACTTCATACAGATATTACTCAGAGCCGCTTCCTACCCCCCCAGCTGAGGGACATCATTCCGTGGTCACTTTTCTTCCCTTATCTTCCCAACATCGCTCCCTGGTCACCCCATAGACACTGCAAGAAATCCCTCCCCATACTGCCCCCATCATACCCTCCGCACTCCTCTTCTGTACATACTGCCCCCATCATACCCTCCGCACTCCTCTTCTGTACATACTGCCCCCATCATACCCTCCGCACTCCTCTTCTGTACATACTGCCCCCATCATACCCTCCGCACTCCTCTCCTATACATACTGCCCCCATCATACCCTTCGCACTCCTCTCCTGTACATACTGCCCCCATCATACCCTCCGCACTCCTCTCCTGTACATACTGTCCCCATCATACTCTCCTCACTCCTCTCCTGTACATACTGCCCCCATAATACTTTCTGCACTCCTCTCCTGTACATACTGCCCCCATCATACCCTCCGCACTCCTCTCCTGTACATACTTCCCCATCATACCCTCCGCACTCCTCTTCTGTACATACTGCCCCCATCATACCCTCCGCACTCCTCTTCTGTACATACTGCCCCCATCATACCCTCCGCACTCCTCTTCTGTACATACTGCCCCCATCATACTCCCCGCACTCCTCTCCTGTACATACTTCCCCATCATACCCTCCGCACTCCTCTTCTGTACATACTGCCCCCATCATACCCTCCGCACTCCTCTTCTGTACATACTGCCCCCATCATATCCTCCGCACTCCTCTTCTGTACATACTGCCCCCATCATACTCCCCGCACTCCTCTTCTGTACATACTGCCCCCATCATACTCCCCGCACTCCTCTTCTGTACATACTGCCCCCATCATACCCTCCGCACTCCTCTACTGTACATACTGCCCCCATCATACCCTCCGCACTCCTCTTCTGTACATACTGCCCCCATCATACCCTCCGCACTCCTCTCCTGTACATACTGCCCCATCATACTCTCCACACTTCTCTCCTGTACATACTGCCCCCATCATACCCTCCGCACTCCTCTCCTATACATAATGCCCCCATTATACCCTCTGCACTCCTCTCCTGTACATACTGCCCCCATCATACCCTCCGCACTCTTCTGTACATACTGCCCCATCATACCCTCCGCACTCCTCTTTTGTACATACTGCCCCCATCATACCCTCCGCACTCCTCTTCTGTACATACTACCCCCATCATACTCCCCGCACTCCTCTTCTGTACATACTGCCCCCATCATACTCTCCGCACTCCTCTTCTGTACATACTGCCCCCATCATACCCTCCGCAATCCTCTCCTGTACATACTGCCCCCATCATACCCTCCACACTCCTCTTCTGTACATACTGCCCCCATCATACCCTCCGCACTCCTCTCCTGTACATACTGCCCCATCATACTCTCCACACGCCTCTCCTGTACATACTGCCCCCATCATACCCTCTGTAATCCTCTCCTGTACATACTGCCCCCATCATACCCTCCGCACTCCTCTCCTGTACCTACTACCCCATCATACCCTCCACACTCCTCTCCTGTAAATACTGCCCCATCTTACCCTCCACACGCCTCTCCTGCAGAATCAGATGTAAAGGGGAACAAACCCTGGCATTCAGATGTAAAGGGGAACTCTGCGGATTCTGATCTAAATCGGAACTCTGCGGAATCTGATGTAAAGGGGGACTCTTGTGATTAACTCCATATGATTAGAAATTTTATTTATCCACCTCCCTACCGTGCACGAAAACCCCCTTCCTGCCCAAGCCATTTTTCAGCTTTCAGCGCTGTCACACTTTGAATGACAATTGCGCGGTCGTGCGATGTGGCTCCCAAACGAAATTTGCGTCCTTTTTTTCCCACAAATAGAGCTTTCTTTTGGTGGTATTTGATCACCTCTGCGGTTTTTATTTTTTGCGCTATAAACAAAAGAAGAGCGTCCAGTTTGGGAAAAAAAACACTATTTTTTACTTTTTGCTATAATAAATACCCATTTTTTTTTTCCCCCAAATAAAATTTTCCTCAGTTTAGGCCGATACGTATTCTTCTACATATTTTTGGTAAAAAAATAAATTAAAAAAATCGCAATAAGCGCGTATTGATTGGTTTGCACAAATGTTATAGCGTCTACAAAATAGGGGATAGATTTATAGCATTTTTTTTTTTTTATTAGTAATGGCGGCGATCTGCGGGGTTTTTATTGTGACTGCGATATTGCGGCGGACACATCGGACACTTTTGACACATTTTTGGGACCATGCACATTTATACAGCGATCCCTGCTATAAAAATGCATTGATTACTGTATAAATGTGACTGGCTGGGCTGGGGTTAACCACTAGGGGGCGGTAAGGGGTTAAATATGTTCCCTCAATGTGTTCTAACTGTGGGGGGAGGTGACTGACTGGGGGAGGTGACCGATGGTTGTCCCTATGTATAAGGGACACAGCATCGGTCCCCTCTCCCTCACAGGACGTGGATCTCTGTGTTTACACACAGAGATCCACTTTCCTTCTCGTTTCCCGGGCAATCGCGGGTGCCCGGCGGCAATCGCAGCCGCCGGGCACGCGCATCGGGGCCTTGGGAACGCGGCGCGCGCGCCCCCTAGCTCGTTTTAAAGGCAGGACGTCATATGACGTCCTGTCAGAACGAGAGTGTCCTCCGCCCGCCGTCAATTGACGGTGGGCGGGGGACAAGTGGTTAATCACAAAAATATATGTACAGTGTATACTACATAAAAAAATGAGCTGTGCATTGCTTTGTACAGAGGTAATAAATGTAATGTACTACAAGAAAAAAAAAAAATTGGCGTGCGCTGCTAATGTGTTTGGGTTTGGCTTGACGAAAAGGGTGGCAACCCTAAGTTAGGGCTGTATAAAGCACTCTGGTGTTAACAACATTTTTTGCACCGGGCGCAGAGGGCATGCATCTCTTCTGCCCCATGCATGTAGTTTTTGCAGAATGCAATATGATAATGTACAGTAAAACCTTGGACTGCGAACATAATTCGTTCCAGAAACATGCTTGTAATCCAAAGCACTTTTATATCAAAACAAATTTTCCCATAAAAAATAACCATTTATTCATAGGTCCTTCAGTCTATAGTCCATATAAAAAGATGTGACCAGGTTGTGTAACCATAAAATGTCCATCCACAAATGGAAGCCTCCACAAAGAAAAATCCAGCAGGAGCTAAAGAGTATAAAAAGAAGAGAGAGAGGCATCTGGGGTAAAGCTGTCCACATGGACGGTCCACCACTCTCACAGTTGTCAGTCTGCAATCATGACCGGGAAGATTACCCTGCAGTAGAGCGATCTGAAAGCGAGGCTTGAGTCGCTCGTGGAGCGCAGCGTGGAAGGGATAACATTGATGGTGGTGAGGAGAATGGTCTATGTGGATCGCTTTACCCCGGATGCCTGCATACTTACATGTGCCTGTTTTAATCATCAACCATGTGAGTTGCTCAATGTTGTACCTTTATTAAATGTAACCATATTGCTACACTTAGAGGCGCCTCTCTTCTCTTTTATACTCAGTTGTGACATGACACTACTCTTATGTAGCGGGGGTTTAAATTTAGGGGAATACACCTGGGTGGTAGTATGACCCAGGTGTGTATAAATCATGAAAGGATTTAGACCATTGTTAATTCGTGGAGGACTTGGTGGTGTACTGTTCTCCTCGGCCTGTGGGTGGCGGGGTTCCCACAGGTCTAAGGTAGATTCACTGCTGCAGTGCTGGCCTTTTTGTCCCCTTCCAGCGATGGTACGGTGAGGGCGGGGAACCCGCCGTGACGTCGCGGGAGGAGATAAAGGGGAGAGACGCCCTCACCACAAGGTCTGTTTCCTGCATCGCGCGCCCAGGCACCTTCGGCTTGGGTGCGGGCGGTTCAGAGTTCCGGCCCAGGCGCCCTAGGCCTGGTCGGAATGGAGTTGGCGTCCATCCCAGGCACCTTCAGCCTGGGGTGAGGTACTAAACCAGAGGCCTGGGGCCCAGTGACTTCGACTGGGTCCCGCAAGGACGGAGGAGTCGGAGGGTCCCTGAGGTGGATGGGGCCCATGTCTGAGGTGAGGAGGCCGGGGAGGTCACCCGTCTGAAGAGTCTGGAGCAGCATCAACCCGGTGACGGATGGGCCTTCGGTAACTCCCTTGGAGGGACATCTCCCCCTGATAGGAGTACCTTCACTGCGTTGTGGCCCCTATCTGCATTCTATTGAGTCGCTGGTAGAGACTCACAAGTTCTAAGTTCTCTCTAGCCAAGGCTATAGTAACCGCTGGTGAAACCACAGTGGTTTAGCGTACAATCAGGATAGTGCCTCGACCTGCTCACCCCACCGTATTGAACTGTTATTGGGTCTCAACCAGTTGGCTGGCAAAGAACTGTTTGATTGTGAGTGTGACAATAAAACAAGAGTTGGACCCTAATTGGTGTGTGGTACTCTGGTTAATGGGAGCAAAGGGAAGTGTCAGCACAGCAAGACTTGGTCATTAACTGAAACGCACAGGCCCGAGGAAAATATCTGGTACTGGCCTTCACCTCACTCACTGCCATGGGGAGGACATGGGCCATAGCGCATCTTACTCTCACATACGAAATACCCCTAGACAAAACGGATGTAGTGAGGGCGCTACACTTATATCAAGACATCACTTGTATATCAAGTCAAAATTTATTTTAAAATGGCGCTTTTCTTGCAAAACGCGCTCAAACCAAGTTGCTCTCAAACCAAGGTTTTACTGTATTTTATTAGGAATAATACTTTTTATGTTGCGTATCAAATTATATGGATGTCACAGAATTTTGTAGACCATACGCAGCTAAGGGCAACAACCTGTAACAAGTGGGATAAATACTAGAGTGGTGCAAGTCCTCACACATATGATCAGCACAAAATACAGTAGAAGATTCAGCAGACTATTGGCCAGCTTAGGTGAGGACAGAGTCCAGGTCCAGACAGGTATCCAGACAGGTAAACAGTGCAATGATGGCCAATAGCAGGGGTAGCAGGCCAGTGGTCAGGCAAGCCAAGTACGTATACATCCCAAACAATACACATGAATAATCCAAGGCATAAACAGACAGAAGTCTAGGCAGATAGATACAGTATTCCTCTATCCAGGGCATAAGCAAACAGACAAACCTGTTAAGCAGGCTTGAAGTTCTGGCCTCACTAAAAAGGTCAATAATGAGAACAGGTGAGTAGCAATCGGCAGGTGGCGAAGGCTTAAAATGGGTATGCTGAATTGTGAGATATTAAATAAAGTTGTACTGTATATATGTATGTATATTATGGATATGCTAATAAGGCTCTTTTTATAGTAGACTTTAATAATGCAATGTAGATTTATCTAAATTTCAGGATATTTCATTATTAAAAGGCAAGAGAAGGAATGCCACAATCGTCTGCACATGTGAAACTGAATTTTTAGTGGTGGACAAGAAAGATTTCTTTGCAAATAAACTGGATGAACAATTGCACAAAGAATTGAAATACCGTTTTGACTATTTCAGGTGATATTCCATAACCATATTACATTAGAGTTACCAAAACTGTCTTCTGACTTTGCAACACAGCAAGGATCAGTACCAACATCAGTACATGTCCTACACTTTGGAAATAGAGACTTGTCACAAAACATTTGGTGATCTAATGTCCAAGGCATTAAGGTGGCATAAGAGGAAGGCCATTAGTTTTAGGTCACTAAGAAAGCCTCCATAGTGTCCCCTGCACAATACAGAATTTGTATTTGCCTATGGGTCTGTGATTACAAATCTCTGATGTGTTCATGTACTTAGTGCTTTATGATTGGTGTTTTAGCTTTACCAAAGTTCTGTGTAATAAACATCAAAGGGCAGGCAACGGTGTCAGTACTCACTAATGATTTGCTTGGAGTAATACTCCTCTTTAATCTTGCATGCTGTGTTTTGTCTGCTTCCATAACTCTGACAATGTCTACTGATCCTGCATCAACAAATGATTCTGTCAGACACTGCTAGACATCCTAACAGCACAAAATAAAAAAGTGCACAGACAAAATGTTTTTGTATGCCAGCTTTAAACCTTCCTCCCGTGTATTCATAGGCGTGTGCACAGGGTGTGCCGGATGTGCCTGGGCACACCCTAATCACCCCATATGAATTAGCGCTATCCAGAGGCGGCAGCCAGGTGGGTGGTTGGGGGTGCCAGTGGCCAGCGTAAATGCCCCCTTTATATTAAAGGCTAGTTTCAACTTTATGAACCCGTTACACCTGTATTTAGGGTGTAATGTAATATGATCCTAATCAACTGGCACCCACCACCAGAGCCTCCTCCCTGTGACAGCAGGTGGCGTTCATATGTGTTTGAGCTTTGGGTGCACACCCTAATGCAATAGGCTGCGCACACCTATGCAGTGAAACGTATTTGTGTCATGCCTTGAGACAGGGGCACCCAAACTTTTGAAGAGCAAGGACCACTTACAGTAAGCAACTTGGTAACCGGTTGTAGGCCACAATGAGCGGAGCGGGTGGATAACAGATCTGTGTCCACTCTGCATATTCACAGCCCGCTCTATTCTATGGGCCCTCCGATCCGATCTGCCCAGTTTTTTTAGCAGATCGGATTTGAGGTAGGCAGGTGTAAACGGACACAAGCAAGTCCGTTTACATTTGCCGCTCCATAGAGGTAAATGGAGGGTCTGATTGGGTCCTGCTGAAAAAAGAACAGTGGCCCAAGGCTGCTTTCACACTCATGTGCTGTGGTTTACCTGCACTGCGAGTGCAGCGCAGTGTACCTGTGGCTTTCTTGCGGGTTAGCTGCACTTTGCCATAGACTTCTATTATATCCTGCAGGTGTGGTGCACTTTCTGAAAGAGCACCAAAACTCCTGCAGATAATAACAGAGATCGATGGCACAGTGCAGTTAACCCGCAGGTGCACTGTGATGCACCTGCGGATCAGTTTGAAAGCAGCCCAGTAACCACTGCAAAAGAGATATGAAACAAAAAGAGGGGTTTGGGACTTTAAATGGAATGTGTGAAATCACACATCTCCATCCCTAAATCTATATGCAAAAGAGAGAGGGTTTGGGACTTTGAATGAGGTAGGTCTAGCATGGCTAAAGCATGAGTCAATGTAAAAAGACATGTTTTATTTGATCTATTAAAATGGATCAAATAAAACAAGTCTTTTTACATTGACTCATCTTTTAGCCATGCTAGACCTACCTCATTCAAAGTCCTAAACCCTCTCTCTTTTGCTGCAGAAGAGATATGCCCATATATACACTGTGATCTTAGAAACTAACCTTTAATGATAATCTTCTATTCAGGAATCTCCCTTGCTACATGTATTAATGGCTTGTGCTGTCCCAGGCATAGATTCGCCATCCCAGAGCAGGAGGTTGCGGACCACATCAGAGGGCTCTGCGTGGCCTGTGGGCTAGCGGTTGGGCACCCCTGCCTTAAGGGAGTCCTGTAGTGAGGTAGTAAAGATTCTGTCATTGCTGGCCTTTCCTGTCTCCTATGATGATCCAGTGGTTTCGATACATTGTGCATTTCAAGTAAATGGTTTGGAAAAAGTATTAAAATTCTGACTGAATCCAAAAACAACAAAGCAAATTGTATTTTCCACATGGGATAAGCAATGGCAGCCCCTGTATTTTTCCAGTATATGTTTCCTATACATTTAAAATGGTGGCTTCACACTGAAAGCTGAATGCCATACCTACCAAACATCTAAAGCTTAATATGAGATCCAGATCGCTTAATATGAGATCCAGATCACGTAATATTAGATCCAGATCACTTAATATTAGATCCAGATCACTTGTTATGTAACATATGCTTTCATGCTCTATTTAAGCAAAGTTGTCATAAACCCGGGCATTTTAAATTGGGTATTTGATAAAAAAAAAGTGCACTATCATAGGTCGTCTTCAGCGAAAACCACTTTTTAAAACATTAGGTAGAACCACATGGCTGCGCACTGTTTGTTGTCCCCCCCCACAAAAAAAAAATACCACCGGACGCCACTGCCTTCAAATGACACCCATTGTGAACATTCCACCACCACACTCACCAGAACAGCTATACCTCTATTACTAAAGGTCAAATGCACTTGATTGGAAAGGTCACAAACTTTATCCTTCACTCCCACTTACAGATCAATATTTACTGCATCCAATAGTAAAGCATCCATTGTAAAGCTCTGTGTAAACATTTGGCGCTATATAAATCGTGTATAATATTAATAATAATAATAATAATAATAATAATAGGGATATCATAGAGAGCCCTTTGGAAGTGAGGCGAGCAATGCACTGGGGAGGATTGGGCTGTATTTATAGCTGTCATCCCTAGGCACTCTATGATATCTTTTTGAAATGAATAAAAAAAGCTCCAGTGGAAGCGCTATAGTCACTGATTGACCCCAAATGAAAGAGTCAGTTTATATATATATATATATATATATATATATATATATATATATATATACAGGTCCTTCTCAAAAAATTAGCATATTGTGATAAAGTTCATTATTTTCTGTAATGTACTGATAAACATTAGACTTTCATATATTTTAGATTCATTACACACAACTGAAGTAGTTCAAGCCTTTTCTTGTTTTAATATTGATGATTTTGGCATACAGCTCATGAAAACCCAAAAATCCTATCTCAAAAAATTAGCATATTTCATCCGACCAATAAAAGAAAAGTGTTTTTAATACAAAAAAAGTCAACCTTCAAATAATTATGTTCAGTTATGCACTCAATACTTGGTCGGGAATCCTTTTGCAGAAATGACTGCTTCAATGCGGCGTGGCATGGAGGCAACCAGCCTGTGGCACTGCTGAGGTGTTATGGAGGCCCAGGATGCTTCGATAGCGGCCTTAAGCTCATCCAGAGTGTTGGGTCTTGCGTCTCTCAACTTTCTCTTCCCAATATCCCACAGATTCTCTATGGGGTTCAGGTCAGGAGAGTTGGCAGGCCAATTGAGCACAGTAATACCATGGTCAGTAAACCATTTACCAGTGGTTTTGGCACTGTGAGCAGGTGCCAGGTCGTGCTGAAAAATGAAATCTTCATCTCCATAAAGCTTTTCAGCAGATGGAAGCATGAAGTGCTCCAAAATCTCCTGATAGCTAGCTGCATTGACCCTGCCCTTGATAAAACACAGTGGACCAACACCAGCAGCTGACATGGCATCCCAGACCATCACTGACTGTGGGTACTTGACACTGGACTTCAGGCATTTTGGCATTTCCCTCTCCCAGTCTTCCTCCAGACTCTGGCACCTTGATTTCCGAATGACATGCAAAATTTGCTTTCATCCGAAAAAAGTACTTTGTACCACTGAGCAACAGTCCAGTGCTGCTTCTCTGTAGCCCAGGTCAGGCGCTTCTGCCGCTGTTTCTGGTTCAAAAGTGGCTTGACCTGGGGAATGCGGCACCTGTAGCCCATTTCCTGCACACGCCTGTTCACGGTGGCTCTGGATGTTTCTACTCCAGACTCAGTCCACTGCTTCCGCAGGTCCTCCAAGGTCTGGAATCGGTCCTTCTCCACAATCTTCTTCAGGGTCCGGTCACCTCTTCTCGTTGTGCAGCGTTTTCTGCCACACTTTTTCCTTCCCACAGACTTCCCACTGAGGTGCCTTGATACAGAACTCTGGGAACAGCCTATTCGTTCAGAAATTTCTTTCTGTGTCTTACCCTCTTGCTTGAGGGTGTCAATGATGGCCTTCTGGACAGCAGTCAGGTCGGCAGTCTTACCCATGATTGCGGTTTTGAGTAATGAACCAGGCTGGGAGTTTTTAAAAGCCTCAGGAATCTTTTGCAGGTGTTTAGAGTTAATTAGTTGATTCAGATGATTAGGTTAATAGCTCGTTTAGAGAACCTTTTCATGATATGCTAATTTTTTGAGATAGGAATTTTGGGTTGTCATGAGCTGTATGCCAAAATCATCAATATTAAAACAAGAAAAGGCTTGAACTACTTCAGTTGTGTGTAATGAATGTAAAATATATGAAAGTCTAATGTTTATCAGTACATTACAGAAAATAATGAACTTTATCACAATATGCTAATTTTTTGAGAAGGACCTGTATATATATATATATATATATGTTATTATTGGTGTTGAATCCTGTCCAACAAGGACTTTGATTAAATATGCAGTAGACCAAATAAAGGACAAAGCTTCTTCCAGTCAAGCCCTTAAACTTTCTAAGTGTTCCAAATAAGAATAAAACCAGTTTATGTAGTCAAGAATATAGTCTGTAATCTGCCCAATCAAGGGTTAAACAACACTACTGGTGCACAGGACTGTGCAGCTCCATCAGCCAGTGGGACACTGGAAGTCATAGAAGCAAAAAGGAGAGGCAGAGCGCAGCGGCTCCTTGTGCAATACAGTTTATTGAGTAAATTAACAAAACGTAAGACCTGAAAAAGGAGACCACGCCCTCTGAAACGCGTTGTTATTAGCAACCTTCAGAGTGTCCCTTGTCAACTGGCACGGCTCCGAGTCACATGATTGTGGATGTGGGACCAGCCTCACGGAGGATTGGAACTCCCTAGCAGGAAGGAGCGGTTCGCTGCTCTCTCACTGTCTGGAGGACCACTGTCCGTATGCTGGCTGCGTTTTTTTCACAGGAATTATATCTCTTTGGAAGCAGCAAATGGTGATCTGTACTAGAGAGTGAAAGATCTAATCTAGTGTGCCCTCTGCATGGTGGTGGATTGTGTAGTTTGGGTGTCAAATTTGGATTTTTCATTTTATTTGTGCACAAGCACAATGGAGGAGAGACTTTCATTTATTGAGGATTTTCTCATTTGACTGCAGAGAAACTTCAATTCATTATGTATGGGCGTTATATTGATTTAATGTGGTAGCACTATTTTTTATACATTTTTATTTTACCGCTGATTCTTTAAACGGGCATTATTTTTCTTGTCTACCGTACCCAGATCTCTGGACATCTTTTCTCACTGGCTTCCTGAGCACATTACAAATGTTTCAGAAAACTGCCAAGTTAGAGAATATCGCTATGGACATCTGATCACTCAGGATACCAGGGATAGTCACTGCATTATATTTATTACTGAGGTAAGTACCGACAGGTTAATAGCATCCAATACATGTACATTTATCTAACAATTTTCTTTGTAAATTACCTAATTTACCCCTGTGGTGGTACTGGTCAGTGTTATACCACCCTTGATCTGCCCCAGGATGGATGCATAGCTTAGTAAGGTCCTACAACATTTATAGTTCAAGCTCTATGGCTATCAATTTTCCTTTCAATAGTAACAGAGGGTAGATTGTATATGTACATACAGTACATATGAATACTAATAATACTCCATATTCCCATCGCACACGTTCCTGGATAAGCTCTCAAAAGTTTGGGTGCTGCAGCAACAACCAGCTAGAAACCGGTTCAAAAAGTAAGAAAGGAGATATTTGCCAGCACACCGTAGCGTCTAAACGGATTGCTTATTGTATGATCACATCACAAGAACAGTGCAATGTTTGGGAGTCACGCAGGACCCCTTCGTCAGGCATGTGATAAATGTGGGGTAACAGGAAGTGTCTACATAAATTAAGAGCACAGGTATTTTCAAAGACAGAAAGTAGAGGGTAGCAGATCCCTACACTTGAACCACATGCCAAGCTGAATTGAATTTTACAGCACTGTCTGTAACCTTACACATAGTTAAACTTTGTACTGAAATAATTGCCCAGAGTTCTGCTTTATCCTTGATATTTTGTTGCATTGTCTGTACTCTGTACTCTGTACTCCCTGTAAAAGCTGTCAGATACTAAAGATTCCTTCCTGGTGCTGGGGGACTATTAACCACTTATTAATTCTTTGCAGTTCTTGTATCTACTCCAAACAACCATTTCTACCTGTTACTGGCATATATTATGGTTTTGCTGCATAAGATGATCTTTGCATGTAGACCACTCACAGTTAAACACAACACCAGAATTGGTGCTGAATCCTTGGTCAGACTTTTATAGATATCTTTTTTTTAACAAAAAAATTAAAATTCCTTCAGAAAAACGTGTTAATGTGACGATGGCAGACCATAATGAAAAGATGCTTTTGGCTAAAGAAGATAAACCTCCTTATTTTGAGTTCATTACAAATTATTGCCCATTTTTCTGTTTCCATTCCCAGGGCACATGTGAAGTATTGAGGCGTGTGAAATTGTTTGAATGTCCATCTTATCATAGTTGGCTGCGTGCTTCTCTGCATACATCCCTTCCACAAAAACAGAGTATGTACTAAAAATGTTTTTAAAAACAATAAATGTTTTATTAAACAATAAAGGCACAGATATCAGAGTCTACAATTCCAAGACAGTCACTTAGGTTTCTTAAGCATAATCAGAAAACTTCTCATATAACAAGTGTAGCGGGGTCTCTTTTACGACCCCAGGACTACGTTACCCAGAACCCCATTCAGCCCCAAGGCGGAGGTTCCACCGCAAAGACTCATGGGAGGGGTTACTTAAGGGAGAGGCGAGTTGGAGCTCGCTCTCTTGGGACACGGCGCGTCAAGCAACAAGTCATCCCGCGCGGATCGGCTGTGGAGCAAGGCCTGAAGCCTGAGGCCTTGCTTGAAGTCCAAAGAGCCTTCCACCATACTGCGGAGCCTGGGTGGATCCTGACCCGTCGTGATAGGACGTGAGTTGGATCGAGGACTCGATCGGAGCAGACGCTGTGTGCGACACACAGGAGGTGGAAGTCCCAGGCTGGGATCGCGCCTGGAGTGGTGAGCGGGCACCTGCCCATATCAATAGACTGAGTTGTGTTCAGGCCTGTAGACTGCCTAGGCCCGCTGTTCGCTCACCAGTGTTCTTGGGGAGTCTGGTAGTTGGGACAGAGCTGAAGTACCTACCCCTCCCCCGTTTTACCCTGTTATTTCAAGTTAACACCCAATGTGGATTACAAATGGTTATTTCTTTAAGTGCACCAACGAAAGCTGGCCGGTGAAGAAACCTTCCTTCCCTGGGGAAAGAGACTTAGTTCCATCTCATGTCAGGCCTGACTTAGGTGGGGAATCTAGAAAGTTTGTGTTACTACGCCATAGGCGAACGCACGCCATAATAGCTCCGCGTGGTGGATACTGCGCGGCGCCATATTATTGTGCTGCACCTAGTACATTGATTGATGCAGGGCTCTGCAGGCCCATATATACAAGTTGCATGTTATACCTTGAATCCTTTATTACCAGTAAAGCTGATATATGTTTTATATTCTTGCCTCAGTGTGTTGCCTGAACTGTTTAGAGATTGTCAAGTACAATACACCTGAGAGTGATAGGAGTTTAACCCTAGACTGACTGTGCCAGAGTGGGTTGAGTAAGATTACCGGGGGTTGGCGGTGCTGCGTTCAGGGCCTGAAATCAATTCAGCGGCTCTCTTAACTGGGGGTAGCGCTACACAAGCACAATAGTATGAATCTAGCTTGCCTCTGCCACAAAATGACAATACAGTGTGGTCAAAAACAATAGGGTCACGCTCCCCTAATCTCTACATCTTCTAACCAAAGTAAAGTAGAAATCACCCTTAAGAGGAGTTTAACTCAACCCACTAGTATCCTATCCATCTCACCAGTTCTAATGGGCTTAGGCCTGGGGTAGCCAACCATGGACCCCAAAGATTTTCAAATTAGCATGGGTGCCCCCTAAGTTGATAGATAAACTTCTCCAGTCTAAGGGTTTCACCCATACATTGTATTCATTCTTTATGAGGAGAAGAATCAGTAGACTTCCAATACCGAAGCACCACTCTCCGAGTTTGCCAAAGGCGCTCTAGCTACTGCTTCTCTAATAGGGATATTTAGTTTGGAGTCATCTAAGATGCCCAAAAGGCATGGTTTAGGGTCAAGTGGGATAGAAGTCTTGAATACATATCATAATCAGTACTCCCACCCAATGAATATGTAATTTGGGACACCGCTAGATTAAATGGATCAAGTCTCCGTGATTCCAGGAGCATTTTCTGGCATGGGAGTATCTAATATGCCCATTTTGTGTATATGTATCTAATATGCCTATATTTTATGTTAAGGTGCACACTGATGGACACATCTGATGTAAGGGGGCACTCGGATGGGAATGCTTGATATTAACAGAGTGTGTGGAGGAAACAGTAATGAAAACGCCAGAGAGTGTGGCTTGCGCAAAAAAAAAAAGAAAGTAGACGTCTACAATCTTTCATGGCATAGACTTGAGACTCGGACCTCGGCCAGAAGAAAATTTTAGTGACTGGACCTTCTTGAATTTAATTTCAATGCCCCTGATTTAGGGGGTTTAAACAGGCAATAAGAAAGTGAAAATTTTAACTAAAACCTATATAGTTGCATGTGAAGAAAATTTGCTACTGAAAAGAAACAAAATAAAAAGTACATGCTGTCACAATGGTACTGATGTGAGCCCACAGGCGAGCAGGTGACAGGGGATCCCCCAGGGCGTGGAATCTAAGGGCCAGCCGGTATTCTGCCAGGGACCCACTCACGAGGGTTTAGGCTTAGCTGCGTGCTGACCCCAGGTCACGACCCCCAGGTTCACCCTGCTCGCGAGGAAAGTACCAGAAGACACAGTTAGCAACAGATGGATGGATGGATGAAGCAAAAGTAGAGCCGGATAGCGAGCCAAGGTCGGGGCGGGCAGCAGACAACGTTATCAGGAGAACTAGCCGATTCGGTACACAAGAGATCAGTTCTCGAGAAGTCAGGTTAAGCAGGTTACAGGAAGGGTGCTCAGAAACAAGTGCTGCTCAAGCAACCAGAAACCGGTCTGAGTGGAATTTAAATAGGGAAGCACATAGGGGGCTGGACAGAAAGTAGCAGGAAGGAAGGATATATTAAGCAACAGGTGAAGCCGGCAACACCCATAGCTGCTGAGTGCAGCAAGAGCTGAACACAAGCTGAACAGGTGCCAGCCGACCTACAGCAGTAAAGGTAAGACACAGATCAGCTCCGCAGCTGATCTGTGACAGTACCCCCCCCCCCCGCTTACGAGGTCCTCCTACACATCTGGGGGCTGGCTTGGAGGGAAATTTGGTCACCAAGCATGGGGCTAAGACATCTGCAGCAGGAACCCAAGACCTCTCCTCTGAGCCATAGCCCTTCCAATCAGATAGAGTAGCTTCCCTCTGGAGTATATAGAGTCCAATATTCCTTTAATCTCATACTGATCCGTGGTATCAGCCACAGGAGCGGGGCGAGAAGAAGGGCGAGAGAAGCGATTGAGGACCAGTGGCCTGAGCAGGGAGACATGGAAGGCATTGGGGATCCTGAGATGAGAGGGCAGACGGAGCTTGAAAGCAACTGGATTGATCTGACGGAGAATGGGAAAGGAACCAATGAAGCGAGGGGCAAATTTCATTGAGGGCACCCGGAGTCGGATGTGCTTGGTAGAGAGCCAGACTCTATCGCCAGGTAGGAACTTAGGAGCCGGACGGCGATGACGATCTGCTGCTGTTTTATGCCTGGAAGCAGCCAGATGAAGATTCTTAGAGACTTCTTCCCAGATTGAGTTGAAGGTCCTTTGGGTTTCAGCTGCTGCTGGTACAAGGGGAGAAATGGGAACAGGGAAGGGAACAGATGGATGCTGCCCATAAACAGTGAAGAAGGGAGATTTTCCAGAACTGGCATTGGAGTGTTGGTTTAAGGCAAACTCTGCCCAGGGCAAAAAGTCCACCCAGTCATCTTGGTGGGCTGAGATGAAGGCACGGAGAAAACGTTCTACATTTTGATTGACAAGTTCTGTTTGCCCATTGGACTAGGGATGAAAGGCAGAAGAAAAATCCAATTTAATCCTAAAGGATTTGGCCAAGGCTCTCCAAAACCGAGCAGTAAATTGAACTCCTCTGTCAGAGACGATATGCGAAGGCATCCCATAAAGACAAAAGATCTCCTTAATGAAAGTTGTGGCAAGACTGGGAGCAGAAGGTAGGCCTGGGAGAGGGATCAAGTGACACATTTTGGAGAACCGATCCACCACTACCCAGATGACTGTAGAACCTGTTGAGGGGGGCAGATCCGACATAAAATCCATGGAAATACAGCGCCAAGGTATATCAGGAACTGATAAGGGCAGAAGCAACCCAGCTGGGGCAGACGTGGAAGACTTGGATAGTACACAAACCGTACAAGCTTGAACGTACTCGGACATCGTTACGAAGAGAGGGCCAACAGTAATGACGCTGAAGAAGGTCACAAGTACGAGGTATACCAGGATGTCCAGAGAACTTGGAGTCATGAGCCCACGCAAGGAGTTTGGGACGAAGTGCGGGAACTACAAAAGTTTTACCTGGGGGAGGCTGTGTAGACCGGAGCTGAGTAGTGGCTAGAATTCGATGCAGAGGGATAATGGGACCAGGATCTAGGTGATTCTCAAAATCGTTGACATCGAATGACCTGGACAAGGCATTGGCACAAAGGTTTTTGGCACCAGGACGAAAGGTAATGTTGAAGTTGAAACGGGCGGAAAAGAGGGCCCAGCGAGCTTGGTGTGGGTTCAAGCGTTTTGCGGATTGTAAATACTGCAGGTTTTTATGATCAGTATAGATGGTAATGCAATGGGGAGAACCCTCTAGTACAGGGGTCCTCAAACTTTTTAAACAGGGGGCCAGTTCATGGTCCCTCAGACTGTTGGGGGGCGGACTATAGTTTAAAAAAAAATATGAACCTATGCAAACATCTTATTTGAAGTGCAAAAAACAGGAAAAAACAATACAATTAGGGTTGTCCCGATACCACTTTTTTAAGACCGAGTACAAGTACCAATACTTTTTTTCAAGTACTCGCCGATACCGATTACCGATACTTTTTTTTTATGTCATGTGACAGTGGCACATGTGTCAGTATTTTTTTTTTTTTTTACAATTTTTTTTTTTTACAATTTTTTGTTATGTTTTTTTTTTTTTACAATGCTTTCTTTTTTTTTTTTTTGGGGGGGGGGTGGATGGTGTCAGTGTGTTTTTTATTTTTATTTTTTTCTTTTTTACAATTCTCTTTTTCTTTTTTTATCATTTATTGCAATGTTTTTTTTTGTTTGTTTTTTAGCCCTGCTGGGGGGCTTTGGTGAGATATCAGGGGTCTTAACATACCTCTGACATCTCACCTTTGAGACAGAGAAAGGAACTAGGCACACAGATTCCCCAGTCCCTTTCTCAGCAGCCTCTGCTGCACTGAAAATGAATGGACAGGAGACAGAAGCTCCTCTCCATTCATAAACTGAAGCATTGTAAATACCAGTTACGATGTTTCAGTTTCTTTATCGTACACCACGGGACACAGAGCTAGTCATTACATAATGGGTTAAGGGTCACCAGCGGTGATTGGACACTGGCACAACCAATGGAAGACAGTTCCCCTCCATATAACCCCTCCCATCAGGGAAGTACCTCAGTTTTTTCGCCAGTGTCGAAAGGTGTTGGACGCGTTAGGAGGTGCTAAAGGAAAGCTCTACCAAAGAGACCCTCTGGGGGTAAAAGAGCTATGCTTTCGGATCCATCCAAGACGCCTACAAATGAGCTGAATCTGGATGGGATCCGGGCCTCATCCATGAGGCGTCGCCTGTAATGTCTCTCTTCGGAGGACTGGGCTCTAAGATCCAGCACTTTCGCTATTTCGCTATAAAGTCCTGGTAAGAGTCTTGTACAAGGCCCAGGGGAGAGGTATCCTTTAAATAGGAACCCATATCCCTGAAGGTTGGCACACATAGCCCACCGTGAAGGGTGAAGTTTGGTATCTGTCTGAAATCTTTCAGCAGAAAAACCTGCGGCGTGGATAAGGTGAGATTAGAAGGTCCATAACTAGGTTGGGACCTTTTTCAAAAAGTGGATGTCTTCTTTTTTTCCACCACTGGGGGGAGTAAAGAGCTGAATATACTCACCTCACTCTGTTCAGTGTCGGCTTCGGCGAAGTACACTGCTCGTCACCTCCGCTGCTGAGCTTGCTGGGGCACCCCGATCCTCCTTTCGGTGGCCGACCAGACACCTGCAGATGCAGGTAAGTGGGAACAAGGGCTGATGAGAGTCCTCTCTCACTATGGCCACCGCCATAGCGCTAAGGGCCGCGCGCGCGCGCGCGGGAGCGCGCTTTATCGGAGGGGGGGGGGCGAAGGCGTGCGCGGGCACGTGGCGCGCGCAGGCACAGAAACGGCGCCAAATTTAAAAGACTCAGTGTGAGAAGCACTGCAGCAGCAAGCAAGCTCGTTAGTTCTCTTATTCCTGGCAGAGAAACACAGCAGCTATACAGGGACGTAAGACTCCATGTGGTTGGATTGGGTACTTCCTAGAAGACATCCATGTTATGCATAGTTATGTGTTAAAAGTTGCATACTTAATGTATTTGCTAAACTAAACACGGTAGTATATGCATTTAGGTACCTTGTATTTTGTCTAAACAGTAAGCCTTCCAGGGGAAGTAATACGGACAAAAAGAGATAAGAAAGCACTACCGCCTGAGAGGAGGCTCTAACTGTGCTGACTCGGTACCTTTCTCTCCTGTGTTGCTAAATGCACCTGTTCAGGATGAGCCATTACCTCTGTCAGGTATGGCGGCTTCCCCAGTGAAGCCTGGGCCTGTATATGTCACTGAGGACACTTTATCAGCTGCCCTAAACAATCTGGAGGAAAAAATTGCTACCTTAATCGCTAAGTCCTCTAAAAAGGGACAATAAGCGAAGCAGGTCTCTTCCAGTATTGGACCTCCCTTCAGAAGTACCTGAGGGAGGAGGATGAGGAGGAGGAGGCTACATCAGCAGAGGATGAGGAGCCAGATTTTAAGGTCACAGGTACAATGCTATAGCAGTGCATTTAAGTTAACCTCTGCGGAGGTAACGGAATTACCTGTCTCCTCCCTAGGGTCATTAAGATCCCTGCAAGGTGCATGCTCCTTCCCGGTTCATCCGTTACTAGAGGATCTAATATACGCAAACTGGCAACATCCAGATAAGCGTTTCTCACCTCCAAAAAGGTTTAACATTCTTTATCCTATGGGGGAAATTTTTTTTTTTTTTTTAAAGAAATGGAGCCTGCCTGCGGTAGTTGCGGCTATTTCTTGTGTAAATAAAAACCTGACATGTCCGGTGGATAATGTACAAGGGTTTAAAAGATCCTTCTGAGAGGAAGTTGAAATCCTCCTTCCTTTTGGCCGGCTCAATTACCCAACCTGCAGTAGCAGCAGTCGGTATGGGTCAGGTCATCAGCCAACAGGTAAAGCAGGGGCTGAAGGAACTGCCTTCAGAGCAGGCTAGAAATTGGGAAAATTTGCCTAAAGCCTTATGCTTCACAGTGGATGCCATGAGAGATTCTATCATACAGGCATCACGCCTTACACTCCAGCTGGTACAGATGCGCAGAGTACTTTGGCTTAAGCATTGGTCAGCGGAGACCCCATGCAAAAAGCTGTTGGCAAGTTCCCGTTCCATGGCGAACGCCTATTTGGGGAAGATTTAGAAAAATATATACAGAAGATCAAGTGGTAAAACGACTTTTACCTGAGAGAAAGAAAAACAAGAGATCTTGTTTTAAACGCTCTCTCCCCAGCTCCCGGGAAATCTGACTCCAACCAGTGGCGGCGGCCTGTTTTAGCCGCCCACAAAAGCCAAGGGGCAAGCTCAGAAGAACAAGAAGCCGTGGGGTGCAAGAGCTAATAAGCAAGCCCCCAAAGCCTCTCAGTGAAGGGGCGCCCCCGCTCGGCCGAGTGGGAGGAAGGCTTTGTCAGTTCTGAGCAACTTGGTGGTCAGAAATCCAGGACAATTGGGTAGTATCCACAATATCCTCAGGGTACAAACTGGAATTTCGAGAGATCCCATCTTCTCAATTCCGAGGTTCAAGACTCTCCAAGGATCCACAAAAAAGAGAATCCTTCTTCAAAGGTTTGAATCACTTAATGGCTCAAGGGGTAGTTACAGACGTACCCCAAAAAGAGCGAGGTTCAGGTTTTTACTCAAACCTCTTTGTGATTCCAAAGCCAAATGGAGATGTCAGACCCATCCTGGATCTAAAATCCCTAAATCGGTTCCTGAGCGATCGCCATTTTCGAATGGAAACGATCCGATCCGTGGCTGCCACTTTAAAGGGCGGAAAATTCATGGCGCCCATAGATATCAAGGACGCACATTTACACATACCCATCCTCCCCGCTCACCAAAGATTTCTAAGGTTTGCGGTAGAAGATCGCCACTTTCAATTTGTGGCTCTGTCGTTTGGTGTAGCCACCGCGCCCATAGTATTCACAAAGGTGCTAGCTCCTCTGTTAGCAAACCTAAGAACACGGGGCATTGTGGTAACAGCCTATCTGGACGATCTACTAGTAATAGATCAGTCAAAGGACGGATTGGGTCACGCTGTACACACTACAGTAGGATACCTGGAGCATTTAGGATGGATTATAAATTTACAAAAATCCTCTCTCCAGGCCCAAAGAAGGATAGGGTACCTGGGCATGATCATAGATACAGCCCAAAACGGGGTATACCTGCCAGAACCGAAGATACAGTCTCTGAAAGACCTGATCCACAAGGTCAAAGCAAACAAGAGGCCGTCTATTCGCCTTTGCATGAGACTATTGGGAAAGATGGTAGCCTCCTTCGAGGCGGTCCCTTACGCCCAGTTTCATTCGAGACTACTTCAAGGCAATATTTTAGCTTCCTGGAACAGGAAGAGCCAAGCTCTGGATATACCCATGCGCCTGTCCTCACAAGTACGCCACAGCTTCGATTGGTGGCTAGAAGCCAGGAATTTACGGAAGGGAAAGTCCTTCCTCCCAGTGGCCTGAAAGGTGGTATCTAGGGATGCCAGCCTATCGGACTGGGGTGCAGTATTCGAGGAGGCTTCTACCCAGGGAACCTGGGCCAAGACTCAGGGGATCCTGCCCATCAATGTGCTAGAGATCCGGGCGGTATATCTAGCCCTCAAAACCTGGACATACAGGTTACAGGGCTACCCAGTTCGGGTTCAATCCGACAATGCTACTGCAGTAGCTTACATCAATCACCAAGGAGGCACCCGCAGTCGGGCAGCCCAAAGAGAGGTGAACCGGATCCTGGCATGGGCAGAAGAGCATGTACCTTGCCTTTCTGCAATCTTCATTCCAGGGATGGAAAATTGGCAAGCAGACTACCTGAGTCGTCAGCAGCTGCTACCAGGGAGTGGTCTCTTCACCCCGAGATCTTTCAGGCCATATGTCTGAGATGGGGAAACCCAGATGTAGACCTGCTAGCTGCCAGGTTCAACAAGAAATTGGACAACTTTGTGTCCAGAACGAGAGATCCTCTAGCCTACGGGACAGACGCTCTAATAATACAGACGCTCTAATAACTCCATGGAATCAGTTCTCGCTGATCTAGGCATTCCCTCCGATCCCTCTTCTACAAAGACTGCTTCGCAGGATCAAGGAGGAGGGAATACCAGTAATCCTAGTGGCCCCAAACTGGCCCAGGAGGCCTTGGTACGCCGAGATTGTAAAAACGGCGATAGGAAGGCCCTGGAAGTTTCCACTCCGACACGACCTGCTGTCACAGGGTCCAGTATTCCACCCTTCCTTACAAAGGCTAAAGTTGACGGCCTGGCTGCTGAGACCCACATTTTTAAAAAGAGAGGGGTCTCTGGTCCGGCTCTTTCTACGCTCATTAATGCTAGAAAGCCAGCCTCCAGACTCATCTATCAGAGAGTCTGGAGAGCATACGTTTCCTGGTGTGAATCCAGATGTTGGAATCCTCAGAAGTATGAAATAAGTAGGATTCTTGCTTTTTGCCAGTTAGGAGTGGATATGAATTTAGCCCTTAGCACCATCAAAGGGCAAATATCGGCTCTATCAGTCTTCTTTCAGAGACCATTGGCATCTCACTCCCTAGTTCGGACATTCATTAAGGGGGTACTGAGGATAAATCCTCCAGTTAGGACTCCCTTGTGTCCATGGGATTTGAATTTGGTATTGTCAGTGTTGCAAAAGCAACCTTTTGAACCTATTCGCCATATTCCTTTAATTATATTAAGTAGGAAGTTGGCCTTTCTGATTGCTATAGCTTCTGCTAGGAGAGTATCAGAGCTAGCAGCTCTTTCTTGTAAAGAGCCTTATCTAATTTGTCACAAGGACAAAATCGTACTACGACCCCATCCGGCTTTTCTACCTAAGGTGGTGTCGGCTTTTCACTTGAATCAAGACATTGTTCTGCCTTCCTTTTTTCCAAACCCGCGGACGGCGGGGGAAAAATTATTACACTCTCTAGATCCAGTGAGAGCGGTAAAGGTGTATCTGCAAGCAACCGCTCAGATACGTAAAACAGATGTTTTGTTTATTTTACCAGATGGGCCCAAGAAGGGCCAAGCGGTATCAAAATCCACCATTTCCAGGTGGATTAGACAAGTAATTATTCAAGCTTATGGTTTAAAAAACAGGACTCCTCCTTTTCCTGTTAAGGCGCACTCTACCAGGGCGATAGGTGCTTCATGGGCAGTGCACCACCAGGCTTCGATGGCTCAGATCTGTAAAGCTGCAACTTGGTCTTCAGTCCATACATTTTCCAAATTCTATCAAATAGATGTGAAAGGACATGAGGATTCCGCCTTTGGGCGAAGTGTGCTGCAGGCAGCAGTATAGGGCTTCTGGTCCGCAAGCGGCCTGTTTTGATCTGTGTCTCCCCCCCTTCATATGAGCATTGCTCTGGGACGTCCCATTATGTAATGACTAGCTCTGTGTCCCGTGGTGTACGATAAAGAAAATAGGATTTTTATAACAGCTTACCTGTAAAATCCTTTTCTTGGAGTACACCACGGGACACAGAGGTCCCCCCCTTCTTATGGGAACCTTACTGCTTTGCTACAAAACTGAGGTACTTCCCTGATGGGAGGGGTTATATGGAGGGGAACTGTCTTCCATTGGTTGTGCCAGTGTCCAATCACCGCTGGTGACCCTTAACCCATTATGTAATGACTAGCTCTGTGTCCCGTGGTGTACTCCAAGAAAAGGATTTTACAGGTAAGCTGTTATAAAAATCCTATTTTTGTGAATGGATAGAGTCAGTGACCACTGACTCTGTTCATTCGGAAAAGAAGGAGCCGGGTTTACTGGCTCCTACCTCCGCTCTCCATCCTGACAGATCGAGGACAGATGGGGCACGGAGGGGGAGACACGGATTGGAGTGTGGACAGGGAGAGCAGCACAATGAAGGGGGGCACGGAGGGGGAGACATGGAGTGAAGCGTGGACAGGGAGAACGGCACAATGAAGGGGGGCACGGAGGGGGAGACACGGATTGGAGCGTGGACAGGGAGAGCAGCACAATGAAGGGGGGCATGGAGGGGGAGACATGGAGTGAAGCGTGGACAGGGAGAACGGCACAATGAAGGGGGGCACGGAGGGGGAGACACGGATTGGAGTGGGGACAGGGAGAACAGCACAATGAAGGGGGGCACGGAGGGGGAGACATGGAGTGAAGCGTGGACAGGGAGAACGGCACAATGAAGGGGGGCACGGAGGGGGAGACACGGATTGGAGTGTGGACAGGGAGAACAGCACAATGAAGGGGGGCACGGAGGGGGAGACACGGATTGGAGTGTGGACAGGGACAGCAGCACAATGAAGGGGGGCACGGAGGGGGAGACATGGAGTGAAGCGTGGACAGGGAGAACGGCACAATGAAGGGGGGCACGGAGGGGGAGACATGGAGTGAAGCGTGGACAGGGAGAACGGCACAATGAAGGGGGGCACGGAGGGGGAGACATGGAGTGAAGCGTGGACAGGAAGAACGGCACAATGAAGGGGGGCACGGAGGGGGAGACACGGATTGGAGTGCGGACAGGGAGAACAGCACAATGAAGGGGACACGGAGCATGAAGGAGGGACTGGAGGAGGATACAGTCAGCGGTGATTGGTGCGGCTTTGGGGGGAGTTACAAGCACCGATCACCGCTGTAAAATATTTCACTAAAGCAGCTGAAAAGGGGGGGGGGGGTCCGGGGAGAAACGGTCAGGCTTTATAGAAATCTTTACAGGGAGATCAGTGTTTGTAACTCCCCCGGCCGCACCGATCATCCCTGGCTGTAAAAGTATCGGGTGAAGCATCGGAGCATTTGCCCGAGTACAAGTACTCAGGCAAATGCTCGGTATCGGTCCCGATACCGATACTAGTATCGGTATCGGGACAACCCTAAATACAATATTTAAAATAAAAAACAATTTTAATCAACATAAACTTATTAGTATTTCACAGACTCCCCTCATGACAGAACCCCCCCCATCACAGATCCCCCCCATCACAGAACCCCCTCATCACAGAACCCCCTCATCACAGAACCCCCCCCATCACCGATTCCTCTCCATTACAGACCCCCTCATCAAAGATTCCCCCCATATTAGGTCCCCCATCACAAAGCCCCCCCAACAAAAACCTCTCTCCATTACAAAGCCCCCAATAACAGACCCCCCATCACACAGACCCCCAACACAAAGAGAGGGGAGGGGAGAGGACAGAGAAGGAGCAGTCAGGTGGAGGGTAGGACAGAGTGGGAGCAGCCAGATGAAGGGGAGGACAGGGTGGATGCAGCCAGGTGGAGGGGAGGACAGAGTGGGAGCAGCCAGGTGGAGGGGAGGACAGAATAGGAGCATCCAGGTGGAGGGGAGGACAGAGTGGGAGCAGCCAGGTGGAGGTTAGGACAGAGTGGGAGCAGCCAGGTGGAAGGAAGGACAGGATGGATGCAGCCAGGTGGAGGGGAGGACAGAGTGGGAGCAGCCAGGTGAAGGGTAGAATAGAGTTGGAGCAGCCAGGTGGAGGGTAGGATAGAGTTGGAGCAGCCAGGTGGAGGGTAGAACAGAGTGGGAGCAGCCAGGTGGAGGGTAGAACAGAGTGGGAGCAGCCAGGTGAAGGGTAGAACAGAGTGGGAGCAGCCAGATAGATGGGAGGTAAGTTCTTACCTTGGAGGGTAATAATAGAATCACTGGCTCCCTCCACTCGACAGCCTCATGGTATTTATTCTCCTCTCTTCCTATTCCCCCTCCCTCTCGGCATGTTGGGGGCTGAACTCCTCTCAGGGAATCATCATGGGGCCTGCTGGTATCCAGGACTACAATTCCCATAATGCTCTAGTTTCCCAGCTATTGGCTCTGAATGTAGCCAATAGGAGCAGGCATTGCCAGGTGAATGCTCTGCTCAAGGAGAGGGAGGGGTGGAATTCCCCCGCAGCTGCGGCTCTGCCTGTGGCCCTTCACAGAGCCTGTCAGTTTCGGCGCCACTGCCCTGTCCTGATAGGGGGTCGGTATCAGCACAGCCTGCTCACTAGTTTCAGTCTACGGGCTGGGTAAATCACACTGGCGGGCCATAGTTTGAGGACCCCTGCTCTAGTTTAATAGCCAGTAGCTCACAGTCCAATGGTATAGTTCTTTTCCGCATCAGAAAACCTCTTGGAAAAGAATCCGCAAGGCTGAGCTTGGAGTAGGACGGCACCGACTCCTACTGAAGAGGCATCAACTTCCATAGAAAAGTGTTTCGTAATGTTCGGACGTAGGAGAATTGGGGCGGAGAGAAAGGCTGCCTTGAGTTTGTGGAAAGCATCAATGGCTTCAGGGGACCAGAGCTGGGCATTGATACCCTTGCGGGTAAGAGATGTAATAGGGGCCACCAAGATGGAGTAGTTACGAATGAATTGGCGATAGTAATTGGTAAAGCCCAAAAAGCGATGGGTGGCTTTAAGACCAAAGGGCTGGGGCCACTCAGAGATGGCCCGAAGTTTGGCTGGGTCCATGAGGCCCTGTGATATTATGTAGCCCAGAAATGGAACTTGTGTTTGTTCAAATAGGCACTTCTCCAATTTAGCATATAGACAATTGTCCCTTAGACGCTGTAGCACAGCTTTCACATGGAGACAATGGATGAGTAAGTCTGGTGAGAAAATAAGAATATCATCCAGATATACAATAACACAGACATACAGAAGGTCACAGAAGATCTCATTAACCAAATTTTGGAAGACAGCTGGGGCATTGCATAAGCCAAAGGGCATCACAAGATATTCATAATGTCCGTCCTTGGTGTTAAAGGCAGTCTTCCACTCGTCTCCTTCCCGGATTCTTATTAAATTGTAGGCCCCTCTAAGATCCAATTTGGTAAAAACATGAGAACCTCGCAGTCTGTCAAAGAGTTCCGAAATTAAAGGAAGAGGGTATCGGTTCTTCACGTGATGGTGTTAAGGCCCCTGTTGTCGATGCATGGATGAAGTGAACCATCTTTTTTCCCTACAAAGAAAAACCCGGCTCCAGCAGGTGAGTTGGATTTCCTGATGAAACCCTTTTGCAGGTTTTCCTGAATGTATTCTGACATGGCTTGTGTCTCTGGGATAAATAGAGGGTAGACTCTGCCTCGGGGAGGAGAGGTCCCTGGTAACAGATCAAGTCTCTGTGAGGAGGAAGGCGATCAGCGGAATTTTTGAAGAAAACATCTCGGAAGGACTGATATTGGGAAGGCAACATGGAAGTTGTGGAGATTTCAGCCAGAGGATTGGAAGGGGGTGGTAGTACCTTGGAAACGCATCGTTGCTGACACTGAGGGCCACAAGCCAATACTTGTCCAGAGTTCCAATCAAGATACGGGGAGTGTTTCTGCAACCATGGAAGACCCAGAATGATGGGACTGGAGGATTTAGGCAGAATTAGGAAATAGATTTCCTCACCATGCAAAACCCCAATGCGTAACGCCATAGGAGGCGTTTTAAACCGGATGGGGCTCATTGGCAAGAAGGAGCCATCTACTGCAGTCACGTAGAGGGGTATAGCCAGGGCAACAAAGGAAATGCCCAACTCGGAAGCCAAAGATTGTTCAATGAAATTCCCAGCTGCTCCAGAGTCCACGTATGCAGAGAGTTGATAGGCATTTTGAGCCCAGTGGATAGACACGGGTAGGGTGAAACGAGAGAAGCTGACAGAATTAAAGGATCGGTCTAGATCACCTCTCTCCGAGTGACCAAACCCTGGAGTTTCCGGACGAACTGGACAGGAGTTCAAAAGATGTCCTTTATCGCCACAATAAAGGCACAAGCCCAAACCCATGCGCCAGGCACGTTCCTCTGGAGTGAGGCAAGTTCTTCCAAGCTGCATAGGTTCTTCCGTTTGAGAGGTTGAAGATGGAAAGGGTCCCACAAGTCTTTGGAGTGCCTGTGCTGGACTGCCAGCAGGGGGATGACTGGATCTGGATCTCTCCAGGGCCTGCTCCTGGAAAACGAATGTCTATTTGAATGCTTAATGCGATTAAATCATCCAATGTGGTAGGAATGGTGCGTCCAGCGAGTTCATCCTTTACACGCTCAGATAGGCCTTGCCAGAAGGTAGCGGTAAGAGCCTCATTATTCCATTTGAGTTCAGCGGCCAGCATACGGAATTGAACTGCATATTGACCAACTCATTCCTTGCCAACGAAGACGAAGGAGGGCCCCAGCAGCAGAAGACACTCTGCCAGGCTCATCAAAAGTTTTCCAGAAAGCATCCAAAAAGGCCTGGAGGTCGGAAGTGATAGAATCGTGTTGTTCCCAAAGTGGGGAGGCCCAAGCTAGGGCATCACCAGAAAGTAGAGAGATGATATATGCGACTTTGGTGCGATCAGTTGGAAAATGGTGGCTGGAAAGTTCAAAGTGGATGGAACACTGATTAATGAAGCCACGACAAGCCTTAGGGTCGCCAGAAAAACAAGGTGGTGGTGGCAGATGCAAGCAGGGATTGCCAGGTGAGGCAGGGAACACAGGAGCAGATGAGGCAGAAGCAGGAGACGAAGGAGCTGAAGTTGCAGTGACTTGCAGGCGATCCAGACGGGTGGCAAGATCCTATAGAAACAGCATTATTTGCTCTTGATTTGCTTGCTGGGGGTTAAGTCTCTGAACTAGATGTTGCATTTGGTCCTCAGTCAGTGGCCGACTCTCTGAGGAGCTTATGGCTTGAGCAAACTGTCACAATGGTACTGATGTGAGCCCACAGGCGAGCAGGTGACACGGGATCCCCCAGGGCGTGGAATCTAAGGGCCAGCCGGTATTCTGCCAGGGACCCACTCACGAGGGTTTAGGCTTAGCTGCGTGCTGACCCCAGGTCACGACCCCCAGGATTCATCCTGCTCACAAGGAGAGTACCAGAAGACACAGATGGATGGATGGATGAAGCAAAAAGAGAGCCGGATAGCGAGCCATGGTCGGGAGCGGGCAGCAGACAACGTTATCAGGAGAACTAGCCGATTTGGTACACAACAGATCAGTTCACGAGAAGTCAAGTTAAGCAGGTTACAGGAAGGGTGCTCAGAAACAAGTGTTGCTCAAGCAACCAGAAACTGGTCTGAGTGGAATGTAAATAGGGAGGGCACATAGGGGGCTGGACAGGAAGTAGCAGGAAGGAAGAATATATTAAGTGTAGCGACCTCACCCCTCTCACCCCTTCTTCTTCTCGGCTTGTTGTCTTGTCTAGGGGGGAGTATGGGAGGAGGGATGCGATACACCACAGCCCATGTCCTCTTTTGGATAGAGGTGAAGGCCAGAACCTATTTTACCATCGGGTCGTGTGCATAACCCAGAGCCAAGTTTTTTCTGTAAATGACCCCCTCCGCTCCCAGTAACTGGAGTTCCACATCACTGAAAAGGTCTAACTCGTATTTATTCTCCAACAGCAATAAATCGTCATTTAGCACAGACAGGTTGTGACCAAAGAACAGTTCAGTATAGGTGGGGGAGTAGGTCGAGGCACAATCCTTAGATAGAACCAACCATTGTGGTGTCACCAATGGTTATGGCGTACAGTCGCTGCCACCGACTGTATAGAACAGAGAGTGAATTACCTTCGCTAAGCGCAGCCCCTGTCAGAGGGAAGACATCCGTCCAAGAGAGTTACCAGAGGCCCCGCCATCACCAGCAATGCTGCATCGGACTGTTCGGAGGGGTTACGCTCCCTGGCCTCCTCATCTCAGACTCGGTCACCCAAGGCTTTAGGGCCCCCTCGGATTCCTCCACCCTTGCGGGACCCAGTCGAAGGCACCGGGCCCCAGGCCTCCTCAATAGTACCTCACCCCAGGCTAAAGGTGCCTGGGTTGGACTCCATCTCCCGCTCCGGCCAGGTCAAGGGCACCTGGGCCCGGAACGCCGGCACCCAGGCTGAAGGTGCCTGGGTGCGACTCTGACCTCCGACTCTGAAACCCTTGTTCCGGGCGTCCGCCCCCCTTTTATCTCCTCTCCTTCAGTGTCACTGCAGGTTCCCCGCCCTGCGGTACAACCACCGGAAGAGGACAAAAAGGGTACGGTACTGCAGTGAGGGTTCAACCCCGGCCCAGTGCGACAGCACCACCCACAGGCCAAAGGGAACCTCACACCACCAGAGTCCTCCATGAACAACAAATGGTCCCAAATTCCCTAACAATCAGTGCATCTGGGTTACACTACCACCCAGATGCCTCCCCTAAATTCAAATACCCGCTACACTCTCCCACTGGTAATTTGACACTGGTCCCCAGTGTCTGGTGCAAACCCATGTCTCCCAAATAGTGGTAACATGAGTCCAACCCAGAGACCAAACTACACGTAAAACCAAACCCTACAACTTAGCCATGAATTGTGCCAGGACCTAAAATGGGAAAAGGAAACAGGAATATAAAACAATGAACTTAACCCCCCTTTTTTTTTTTTTTTTTTTAAATACTTTAGGCATTTTACACACTGACATTTCCCCCTTTTTGCTATCTAAGGACCACCCCATTATCAGCAGCCTTGATAGATGAGTCTCCTGCAGAGGGGAAAAAAAAACAGAAAAGCACACCCTATCACAATGTGTGTTTCCTTTTGAATGAATGGGTCTATCCGAAAAGAAACCCACTCACTCCAGTGAGTATGGTGCAAGTGTAAAAAAAAAAAAAAACAATCGTTGCGCAACACTGCCACCTGGTGACAGTGCCACGGTAAAGACACTTGGTCAAAAAATCCAGATGAAACTTTACTTCTCTGTGCTGTGGCCCTATGCTGACTATACCCCAAAGTCACTGTAATCTTTTGCGGTGAGAGGAGAAGAAGGGAGAACAAATAACAGTAACAGCTCCCATTCTCCAAAGAGTAACACACCCAAAAACTAGGGCACAGTCCCTGGGTTCCGGCAAAGGCACTACGGAAAGTCCAGCAATGAAAAAAACAAAAGGGAGTCTTTTCCTCCTAGAGATAGAACTTTGGGTGCGGCAGGAACAGGGGCTTTAAGTGCTTATCAAAGGTCTCCACATTATATTCTACATTCTCTCCGTCCTTGCGACACATAAGCACCCTGTCCGCATGGATGTGCCGACCCAACATCCACTCTGCCTTACAGTCTCTGAATTTCTTGGAAACTGTAGGTGAACACGAAAGGTATCAGAGGCGGAGGTAAACAGTCTCTTGAGGGAATCAAAGGCGGTTTGGGCCTCCGGGGACCAGTGGAAACGGACCCCTTGTCTGGTTAACTGAGTGATAGGACTGATGATGGCTGAGAACCCCTTAATAAATTTCCTATAGAAGTTAGCGAATCCTACGAAGCGTTGGATTCCTTTCTTGTCGGTGGGCGCTGGCCAGTCTAAGATTGCTGCAACCTTCTGAGGGTCTATTTTAATGCCCTCTACCGAGATGATTAGACCCAGGAAGGGAATACTTTTCTGCTCGAACTCGCACTTTTCGGCCTTGGCGTATAGGCCATGCTGTCGAAGCTGAGCTAACACACATCTGACGTGCTTGCGATGGGAATCCAGGGAAGAAGAGAAGATAAGGATGTCGTCTAAATAGACGATAACGAACAAATCCAAGTAGTCCCGAAAAACGTCATTGATGAAGTACTGGAAGGTTGCAGGGGCATTGCATAGCCCAAAGGGCATCACCAGGTACTCAAAGTGCCCGAAACGAGTGCGAAAGGCTGTTTTCCACTCATCCCCTTCCCTGATGCGAACCAAGTTGTAGGCCCCTCGGAGATCTAACTTAGTGAAAATGGTGGCAGCTCCCAGCCTCTGGAATAATTCAGGTACCAAGGGGAGAGGGTAGCGATTCTTGACGGTGATTTTGTTAAACTCGCGATAGTCTACGCAGGGCCGTAGGGTATGATCCTTCTTTTCTACGAAAAAGATACCTGCTCCTGCTGGAGACATGGATGGCCGGATAAACCCTTTTTCTAAGTTCTCGTTGATGTATCTTTTAAGTGTTCCTTGCTCCAGCTCAGTCAGGAAGATCCTGCCAAAGGGGATTTCAGCTCCCGGAAAGAGCTCGATGGGGCAGTCATAGGCCCGATGGGGCGGAAGCGTCTCAGCCCCTTTCTTACTGAAGACGTCCAGAAAGTCGAATTAGGCCTCAGGAACAGACTGGCGTAACTCAGATTCGGAGTCCAAACACAACAAGGCAGGTGGTTTACTGGGGCCCATGGGAGTACAGAACTGTTGACAATAAGTGGAAGGAAATGTGACTTCTCCCGTGACCCAGTTGATGTAGGGGTTATGGGCTTGTAACCACGGCATACCAAGAATAACAGGGAATAATGGTGAAGAAATTATGTCCATACGAAACAGCTCTCGGTGTAGATTGGCGATCGTGACTGGAAGGGGGGAAGTCTCCTGTGTAACTGGACCAGATTTAATCGCAGAGCCATCGGCCAGATGAATGGAGAGTCCTTGGGCCTTATATAATAAAGGAACCTGGTGTTGGGTTGCAAAAGATGAGACCATAAAGCAACTGCAGGCCCCGGAGTCGATAATGGCAGAAACTTGTAGTATCCTTCCTGGCAGTTGCAACAGAATGGGGAGAGCCAGGTGGGAAGAAGAAGCCTTGAGCCAAGAAGTCACATGATTGGAAGAGAGGGACAGGCACTTGCAAAGCTTAGCAGGGCAGTTACTAACATAATGCCGGGGTCCCCCGCAGTACAGGCACAAGTTGTTCACCTGGCAACGTTGACGTTCTTACATAGTAAGGGAAGGGCGGAGGACTCCTGACTGCCTGGGTACGGAGGTACCAGGCGTAAAGACTGACCCAACAGTGGGTGCCGGATGAGCATAGTTGGGAACTCTAGGTAACATCCAGACAGGATGACAAGGCCCAGCCTCCCTCTCCGCTTTTCGCTCCCTTAGCCGCCGATCAATTTGTATGGTCAAGTTGATTAATGCATCCAAGGTCTGGGGTATTCCTACTCGAGCCAGTTCATCCTTTAAGGGGTCAGAGAGTCCCAAACGAAACTGGCAAAGGAGAGCTGCGTCATTCCAGTTAGTGTCCACACTCCACCTCCTGAATTCGGTGACATAGTCCTCTACTGCCCTGTGCCCTTGTTGAAGGGTACGCAGGGCTATTTCCGCGGTTGCTGAAGGCTGCGGGTCCTCGTAAAGTTCAGCCATGGTATCGAGGAAGGTGGTCAAATTGGCTAAGGACTGGGCTTCCTGTTCCAGGAGGCGGTGGGCCCAAGATTGGGGTTCTCCCAGGAGCAAGGAAATGACGAAGCCCACCTTGGTGGCTTCTTGAGAGAAAGTGCGTGGTTGTAATGAGAAGTAAAGTTCACAAGAGTTTCGGAATGTCCTAAATTTGCTTCGTTCTCCGGAAAACTTTTCAGGCGTGGGAACCTTTGGTTCAGGTAGCAGGGTAACAACTGTGGGAGAACCCGTGCTGGCCGAAGAAGCAAACGGGGGAGCAGACTCCTGGATGCCAGAGGGTGCAAGTACTCAAATCCGTTCCTCCAGGTGTGAGTATCCTTCCTGAAGGCCTTTGATGGCCTGGGTGAACCCTGCCAGGTGCACACAGAGTTCCTCCATGGGAGAGGCTCCCCGCTCGGGCTCAGACATGGCTGTCTGATACTGTCACGTACCTAGTGGATGAGCCCGGATTGCAGGGGATGGCCTCTCTTGCGGCTCCGACTCGTGGCCCCTGGTAGGGTGAACAGGAAGCACAGGAGTCAGGAGTGGCACGAGTGCCTGGCAGGATCAACAGCAGGAGGTTGGTCTGAAGTCCAGGTGGAGCTGTACAGAGGAATCGCAGGTGCGACTGAGCAGAGGCAGGAACCAGGAACAAGCTGAACGGCAGGCAGATGCAGCAGACTGGAACTGGACAGCTGACTGGAAGGACCGTAGACAGGAACCTGGAACAGGCTGGATCGGCAGGCAGATGCAGCAGACTGTAACTGGATGGGTCAAACGAGCCAGGTCGGATATCAGGCGGACAGCAGCAGGACCAGAGGAGCAGACAGAAGGATGGTCAGGCAGGCAGGAGTCAGATGCAGGCAGATAGCTGGGTTAGTCAGAAGCAAGCCGGGTCAGATACTGGAGTGAACTGGAACAGGTTTCAGAGGTCAGGGCACACGTAACGCTGTAGATCAGACAGCAAGATCCCAGTGTGTCAGTCTGGTTTAAATAGCCCGCCTGGTGCCAATGGGGGCGCGCGCATTCCCGCGCGCGCACATTCCCGCGTGCGCATGCACATGCGCAATGGTGCGCACGCGCAATGGCACCCGCGGTCGCGCACCAGGAAGTTCAGAGTGCCTGTTACTGGCAGGATCTTCCTGACACAGATGATTCAGGGGGTGGAAAGGCAGACAGGGGACCAGATTCCTCCTCAGGCTCCGGGGCCTCCACCCGGGGTGTACTATCCCCAATGGACATGGGTGGGTCCCTTGTTGCACGGGACGAGGGTAGCGGCATCTTGTCCCAACCTTTCCGGTGAAATAGCTCATCTATTTCCCCTTCATCACCAGCATCAGATAATGACTCCAGGTCGGAGGTGTCATAAAACTCTGCGGGCAGGTAATTCCCAGTAGACACGGAATCACTCCCCTGAACGGCCCCCACCGACTGTGGGCTGCCGACATCTCCAACCGCACACACAGTCCCAACCCCTGGCTCACCTGGGCCTATAGTAGAACAGGGACGTCCAGGGCTCTTCCCTCCAGATACATCCAGGCCAGGCAAGCAACGGGGTGAAGCTCTTCCACGTCCATAGGATGCCTTCACGAGGCCAACTTTCCTCTTCGGCGGTGGGAGCAGGGAGCTTGTGGTGACTGAGGCAGCATCCTCGGATTTCTTTTTCTCAGTCTCCGCTGGGGTCTTCTCGCCCCGGTCAGTGCGCGCAGGAATATCCGCATAGGCTTTGATCTCTCCCTCCGGAGTGGCAGTACTCGTGAAGCAGTTGAGGTGGAAGGCGCGAGGCCTTTCTGTGGATGGCTCCACCTCAAAGAGGAATTCCTTGCAGGCCTCACATCGCCCGAACGGCTTCAAGTGGACCACCAGTCCCGAACAGCCGGGACAGATCACACCGAGGGCCTCTATGTCTCTGCATGTGTACAGAGCCAAACGTCCTCGGGGCCTTAGTCTTATTCCCGTGTCTGTGATCGGAGCAGCAAAATAAGTCATTTTCGTGGTAGAAGGAACAGAAATCCACGGGGTACTTGAGGTCATCCCGACTGTCTGCTGCTTCATTGCGCACTGACCAATTTGCGCCGGAATCTCCACGTGTGTCCTTCCACATGGCCAGACTCCTCCCATACTCTTCACTTTTTCGCGGGCTTTCTTTTCTCCCCGCCCACAAACTGCGCAGCTATGGTGTGCCTCGTGGCACGCTAGCCAATATGGCCAACCTACTCGGAACTCCTCCGGGCAGCAAAGTTCAAATTCAGACATTCTCAGCTCCATATGTATAACGCACATCCCGGAACGATGCCCCCACGTGTAGCGACCTCACCCCTCTCACCCCTTCTTCGTCTCGGCTTGTTGTCTCATCTAGGGGGGAGAACCGATTTTACCATTGGGTCGTGTGCATAACCCAGAGCCAAGTCTTTTCTGTAAATGACCCCCTCTGCTCCCAGTAACTGGAGTTCCACACCACTGAAAAGGTCCAACTCGTATTTATTCTCCAACAGCAATAAATCGTCATTTAGCACAGACGGGTTGTGACCAAAGAACAGTTCAGTATAGGTGGGGGAGTAGGTCGAGGCACAATCCTTAGATAGAACCAACCATTGTGGTGTCACCAACGGTTATGGCGTACAGTCGCTGCCACCGACTGTGTAGAACAGAGAGTGAATTACCTTCGCTAAGTGCAGCCCCTGTCAGAGGGAAGACATCCGTCCAAGAGAGTTACCAGAGGCCCCGCCATCACCAGCAATGCTGCACCGGACTGTTCGGAGGGGTTACGCTCCCTGGCCTCCTCATCTCAGACTCGGGCACCCAAGGCTTTAGGGCCCCCTCGGATTCCTCCACCCTTGCGGGACCAAGTCGAAGGCACCGGGCCCCAGGCCTCCTCAATAGTACCTCACCCCAGGCTAAAGGTGCCTGGGATGGACTCCATCTCCCGCTCCGGCCAGGTCAAGGGCACCTGGGCCCGGAACTCCGGAATTCCGGCACCCAGGCTGAAGGTGCCTGGGCGCGACTCTGACCTCCGACTCTGAACCCCTTGTTCCGGGCGTCCGCCCCCTTTTATCTCTGCGGTACAACCACCGGAAGAGGACAAAAAGGGTACGGTACTGCAGTGAGGGTTCAACCCTGGCCCAGTGCGACAGCGCCACCCACAGGCCGAAGGGAACCTCACACCACCAGAGTCCTCCATGAACAACAAATGGTCCCAAATTCCCTAACAATCAGTGCTTCTGGGTTACACTACCACCCAGATGCGTCCCCTAAATTCAAATACCCGCTACATAAGCAACAGGTGAAGCCGCTGACACCCATAGCTGCTTAGTGCAGCCAGAGCTGAACACAAGCTTGTGGAACAACAGGTGCCAGCCGACCTACAGCAGTAAAGGTAAGACACAGATCAGCTCCGCAGCTGATCTGTGACACATGCACTATGTATTAATTATGCTCTGTAATGGTGCATAAGCTCTGGTTCACACCAGTGCGACCTTTCAAACCGCACTGGTGTGAACCAGGGCTAAAGGCTACTTTATCACAAGAGATACATTTAGAAACATAATTAGTACTTACGTAAAAATCCTGGCATCAGACTAATGTAAGGTAATGGAATTTCTGCCAGCGCTTTTTTGTACTAACATGTCAACTAAATCACAGGATTTTAGATTGTATTATATAAAATATATAGTTCTTTTACAGTATGTAGGATCTGTTATTATACAATAATATGCTTATGTTATAAAGTATAATTAATGAGAATAAATGTTTGGTTTAGATAATTCAGGTTGCCAGCTTGAACATCAAGGCTTCATACTGCATGTCATTATAACTATGTTCACTGTTTCGTTTATACAGGCCACACAACTCAGAAACACCCCAAGAGTGAGCAGCCACTGAAGCCACGTTATGTAAAGCCAGCTTCTCTGCAACCACAACTGCATGCTCATAAATTGGCTGCTTTGAAAGACACTGTGCAGTTCTGCTGTTCTGAAAAGAAGAGGTAAGGGGTGAAGATCCCCAACCAGTAATTCATGACCATTGTAGAACAGATGTTCCATCCTTAACCAATAAATGCCAGACCAACCCCTATACTCCATCCAACCTGCACCATTAAATCCCATTAATGGAGACCACACCATAAGCATACCTCCTAACATTTACAAATTCCAAAATTCCACTGTGGGACAACATCCAACATTACACTGCCTGTCACTAAAGTTGTTGAGCGGGGGGGGATTGCCGCGGGACAGTTATTTTTTTTTCCAGGACAAATAAATTATTAATCGAAGTTGTTGAGCGGGGGGGGGGGGGGGTATGCATAAGTGGAGTAAAAATGGGCCGTAGCAGCCTCTTTATTAACAAATATTAAATGAACATAAACCGTAAAAAACATTTGTTAAACCAAAAACCCATCAGTCACTAATCGCATTGGTCTTTGCCAGAACCCCAAACTGTTGTATGTTCAAGAATGCACTGCGGTACCTTTTACTATACTAGGCCCCCAGCCGACATGCTGGCTCGAAGACAACCCACTAACCGCAGTGCACCCATTAACCAATTCCAGCTAAACCACCGTTAACTGGAATACACCAGAGGGACCCATACCACCAATGGGTCCCGAACCCTTCCTTATCTGAGGTTTCTTCATTCGCCAGCAAAGACCAACACCCGCCAGCTGCCACACCATCCTGAAGCCCCAGCCTTGCTGCTTCCATAGTACAGGGGCTCATGTCATCCTCCTGCTGACGAGATCCTGGGGAATGCTCTGTACTCCAAATGTTGCAAGAAGATGCTGCATCACAGCGCTGGGAGCAAGAGATTTGAAATCCCATACACTTTAACTCAGTGTTTTAGCAGGGGGAGGGGAGAACATTTAACCACTTCACCCCCTTCCTGACCAGGCCATTTTTGGCAATACGGCACTGCGCTACTTTAACTGACAATTGCGTGGTTGTGCGACACTGTACCCAAATAAAATGTATGTCCTTTTTTTCCCCACAAATAGAGCTTTCGGTGTATTTGATCACCTCTGCGTTTTTTTTTTTTTTTTTGCACTATAAACAAAGAACAATCAACAATTTTAAAAAAACAAAACAAAAAAACAATCATTTTTATTTTCTGCTCTAAAACATTTTCAATAAAAAATGTAAAAAAATCTAATTTCAAATCGGACACCTAACTGACACATTTGACACTTTTTTGGGAACCAGTGACACTAATACAGTAATCGGTGCTAAAAAATATGCACTGTCACTATACTAATGACACTGACATGGAAGGGTTTAACATCAGGGGCGATCAAAGGGTTAACTGTGTGCCTAGCTAATGTTTCAGTGTAGGGGGGTAGGTGCTTTTACTAGTAGAAGGCATGGTTCTGCTTTACAGAAACACAGGATCCATGCCTTCTGACAGAACAGCAATCTGCCTTGTTCATATGGGCAGACTGCCACTTTTAGTGTACTTAACGATCAGCTGGTGCTGGCGGACATTGGGTCTGCGGGACCCACTGTGTAAATTCACAGCGGGAGCAAGCCGCCGGTGGCGCGCACTTGTGTCCAAAACCCGGAATAGCAGAATCACATATATATATAAACGTGATTCTGCACAGCGCGGCCGCCCTGTAGCAGTAAATGTGCTATGGGGCAGTCGGAAAGTGGTTAAAAAGTGGACCTTGTATTTTAGGTGCAAGGTCCACTTTACCAAATAAACACAATTTAGCAATTTTGCATCCTTCCATATATAACGTCCAGCAGTTGTCACTGATTGTGGGTCCCGCTACGATTAGGGTCTGAAAAGGGGATTATCTCCAATCAGGGCCACCATCCCAACATATATTATTTGAACTGGTTCAGGGGAGAAATGCTTCCTGCTCTCAAGCCCAGTCCTTCCCTGCTCATGATCCATGTGTAACTACTAGCTTCCTTGTTTCTAGCAGGTGTTCGATAGTTTAACCACTTCCATACAGGGCTTTTTATATCACTTCCATACCGGGCCTATTCTAGCACTTCTCTCCTACATGTACAAATCATCATTCTTTTGCTAGAAAATTACTCAGAACCCCCAAACATTATATATGTTTTTTTAGCAGACACCCTAGGGAATAAAATGATGGTCATTGCAACTTTTTTTCTTGCACGGTATTTGCACAATAATTTTTCAAACGCCTTTTTTGGGGAAAAAAATGGTTTCATGAATTAAAAAATAACAAAACAGTAAAGTTAGCCCAATTTTTGGGGAAAAAATGAAAGATGATGTTACGCCGAGTAAATAGATACCTAACATGTCACGCTTTAAAATTGCGCACACTCATGGAATGGCGCCAAACTTCGGTACTTAAAAATCTCCATAGGCGACGATTTCATATTTTTTACAGGTTACCAGGTTAGAATTACAGAGGAGATCTAGTGCTAGAATTGTTGCACGCGCTCTAACGCACGCGGCGATACCGCACATATGTGGTTTGAACAGCGTTTACATATGTGGGCGGGACTTACGTGTGCATTCGCTTCTGATCGCAAGCTACCGGGGACAGGGGCGTTTAAATTTTTTTTTATTATTATTATTATTTTTTTTTACTTAATTTTTTTTTTATCACTTTTATTCCTATTACAAGGAATGTAAACATCCCTTGTAATAGGAATGTGTGTGACAGGTCCTCTTTATTGAGAGATGCGGGGTCAATAAGACCCCAAATCTCTCCTCCAGGCTGGAAAACATAAGATCGTGAATTTTTTTTCACTGATCTCATGTTTACTAGCCGCAATGGCGGCTTTGTTTACATCTGAGGACCCGGGCGTGATGTCATCACATCGTGCCCGGGCCTCCGACGGTCATAGAGAAGACTGGTGACCATCTGGTCACCAGTCATCTCTATGCTCGTCACGTGACCCACCACCGGCACCGGACGATTCTCTCCGGGTCCCCGATGGCACGGGAGAGCCCGGAGAAGCACCGGATGGCAGCGGGAGGGGGGTGATGTCCCCTCCCGCCGCCTATAAGAACGATCAAGCGGCGGAACTGCCGCTTGGATCGTTCTTATGGTGCACAGAATCGCCGGCAGAACAAAAGGATATCTGAATGATGCCTCTAGCTGCAGTCATCATTCAGATATCCCCCTTCAAACCCAGGACATCATATGACGTCCACCCAGGATGGGAGATCCCATCTGTGGACGTCATATTACTATGGCTGGGTATTGAAGTGGTTAAAAATATCATAAGGCAATCTTCCTTTCTACATCATATACAAACCAAAGTACAGCAGTGATCCCTAAAATATGGTAACTTGGGCAACAAAATTCTCTACCCCCGTAGGAGCTGCTGGTTAGTTTTGGTCTGCCGTTACCCCACTGTTCTCCGTGTTGGCTCAAAGTCTAGGGTTAAAAGTTGCATAAAACATGGTCGCCAAACACTGAGTCTTTTCCAATGCTTTCTTTATTAATCAAACGTTAGCAGAATGAGGGATGGAGGATTAGGGGGAGTTCAGGTACCTGGTGCAGATCACTGAGAACACTTGTGATCCTGGAGACAGGTATACTTGCTGTCACTGGATCTTGCTCACCCGGATAGGCCCCTCTCACCGGCTTAGCAGCCGGAATGATGCATGGACAAAATGAAAAGTCTCTGCCACAGACTTGGTAATTAGAATTTCCAAAGTTCAAGCACAACTGCACAGTATAAGAAAGTCCTTTAAGCCGACCCGGCAATACTGTGAGGCAGATTGTTCAGGATGCATCCTCCAATTGAGGCCCCACGCTCCTCTCGAGATACCAGCCTTCCGTTGCGTTTTCTCCAAGATGAGTCCTCCCCTGGCTCCTGCAATTGTTCGGCTTCTTCCCGCAGGACAGACAGCACAGGATCACCCTCGAACCAGGGGGCCCCAGATAGCTTCTGGGCCTACCTTCAGTAACGGAAGCCCATACCTTCCAACACGCACGGATTGTGTGGGAACTTCCCACACCAACACAAATTTCCTGCAGACCCGCGAGATCATCGAATTTCCCGCAATCGAGGATGTCCCGATGTCGGGCAGGCGGCGGCAGCGATAAGTGAAAAACGCTGTAATGTCAGGCAGGCGGACACCCCCTGCATCCCCCCCCCCCCGCTCAACAAGATCACAAAATCGTTAAGAGGCAGAAGAAGAGTTGTCACATACCTCCGGCCAGGGTGGCCACGAGGTGAGAGAGCTTCTCCAAAAATGGCATCCGCCCCTTAAGTACCCTTTCCCAGCATGCCTAGCGGTATCAACCTCCAACTAGGTTGTACCTTCCAACACGGACCAGAGGTGGCAGCAACACCTGCTGGTTACCGTGGGAAATACACCCAACTCAGTCAAAGCTGGAACATAGGCCAATTTACCAATTTAGCCAAAACATGAAATCTGAACTAACTACAGTTCAGACATCCCACTTAATTTAGATAATAGTGCCTGTTCATCAGGAGCAGGGCGCTACATATTTATTATTTTTTATTTGTTTTCAAGATTATCAAGTTATAGAGTTTCATGACACATACCATGAACATATTTGCAAGAACACTGTTAGGTATAGGTGAACAGAAAAAGACATGCATATATGGAAGAGAACGAACCACAGAAATCCATAAATGTTTGTTGCCGACATCCCTAAATTGTGAAAAAGATACAAGTAAGCCCCAAAGGTACTGATGGGACTTTACCCCTTAATGACCAGGCCATTTTTTGCGATATGGTACTGCGTCGCTTTAACTGACAATTGCGTAGCGTGCGACGCAGTACCCAAACAAAATTAATGTCCTTTCTTTCCCACAAATAGAGCTTTCTTTTGGTGGTATTTAATCACCTCTGCGTTTTTTATTTTTTGCGCTATAAACAAAAAAAAGAGCGACCATTTTGAAAAAAAAAAACACAAATATTTTATACTTTTTGCTATAATAAATATCCCCCAAAAAAATGAAAAAAATTAAAATTCTTCATCAGTTTGACCGATATATATTCTTCTACATAATCGCAATAAGCGTATATTGATTGGTTTGCGCAAAAGTTATAGCGTTTATAAAATAGGGAATAGATTTATGGCATTTTTATTATTATTATTTTTTTACTAGTAATGGCAGCGATCTGCGATTTTTAGTGGGACTGCGACATTGTTGCAGACAGATCAGACACTTTTGACACTTTTTTGGGACCATTGAGATTTATACAGCCATCAGTGCTATAAAAATGCACTGATTACTGTGTAAATGTCACTGGTAGGGAGGGCGGTTAACACTAGAGTCGATCCAGGGGTTAAGTGTGTTCCCTCATGTGTGTTTCTAACTGTGGGGGGATGGGACTGACTAGAGGAAGAGACAGATCGCTGTTCCTAATTAGTACTGTAGCGGCGTCCTCTCTCTCACTCCGCTGTTGGCTGGTTCATGCTTGTCTAGGGGTACCTTGGAGGAGAGAGTGCGGGGTCACCACGCCAAGCCTTCACCGCAGATGTTTATGTGGTGTAAGCAAAGTTCCTTTACCTTCGGGTCGGTGTTCTGAGTTTTGAAGCCTCCGCCTCTTCTGTGGAACAGTGTTTGCCAGTAAATGAGCCCCACACCAATAAAAGTCCAACACTCCTTTATTCTTCAATGTCAGGATGAAACACAATCAGTTGGACTCCCTCAACGAACAGACAGGGGGTGTGGATACGAGTAGGCCCAGGCACAATGAACTCTCCTATTCCTCTATCAGCGAATAGGTTTGGCACATGATCTATGCCACCTGTTGAGAATCTTGGTCGCTGCCACCGACCGGATGAACGGTGAACCTTCCTCCTGACTGCACTCGGCCCCTGTTCGGGAAGATACCCCTCCGATCGGTCTCCTGAGGTTCACCCGGCACCGGCAATCTGCTGCACCAGGTCTTGGGGTGAGTAGCTCCTCCGGTCCCTTACGCCTCTGGATTCGGGTACCCCACTCCCGGGATCCCCTAGGAAATCTTTCCCTCGCGGAGCCCAGCGGAGGACACTGGGCCCCAGGCCTCCAACCGAGTACCTCACCCCAGGCTGAAGGTGCTTGAGGTGGAACACGAGTTCCGGGTGTCCAGGCCTAGGCCGCCTGGACACCGACCAGGTACCACAGCCCTCAGGCTGAAGGTGCCTGGGACTCGACGACCCCGTGACAAAAATGGCCGACCCCTTTATACCCTTCCCCAGCAAGCCCAGCGGAGCCCCCGCCCCGCTGTACTTATGCTGCAAGAGGCCAAAAAGGGTATGACACTGCAACGATGGCTCAACCCCGGGCCCAAAGTGACAGCGCCACCCGCTAGGCCCCAGGGAACCACACATCACAGATCCCCCACCAAATTTAAACATAATAGAAAAGCATATACCCACTACACTCTCCCCCTGGTTGTTTGACACTGGTCCCCAGTGTCTGGAATAAACCATGCCCTCAAGGGCTGACATAGTCCAATCCAGAACCCGACTGAAAATTTTAAAAATCCCCAAAAAATTGAAAAAACAAAACTAACTACCTAGAGCAGTTGTGCCTGAGCCTCAACAAAAAGGGAGGGGCAGGGAACAAATAACATATAACTTGAAACATATATCAAAGTCACATCATTACATTTCCCCCCCCCACCCACATCAATGACTAAGACCCGCCCCACTCTCAGCGGTCTTGATGGGATGTTCTCCTGCAGAGGGTAAAATAAATATTAAACACACAAATTCCTGACACATATGTTCGTGTGAGAACAAAAGAACCTCTCCGTAAAGAAATCCTTTCCTTCTAAAAGTGTGTGTGTGAAAAGTGAATGCCGATGCACGACACTGCCACCTGGTAACAGCGTCGCGGTAACTGCACTTGTAGAGACCTCTTCTTCTTTGGCCCTCTCTACCCCAGAGTCCAAGATCACTTGTTGGAGAATGAAGAACAACAACAGGAACAGTCCTTCAATTCTTCCGAAGAGCACAAACACCCATTAGCTCGGGTACAGTCACTGAGATTTCCCAGGAAACCAACAGCAAACCCAGAGAGTTCAGCAACATTAAATGGCAACCGGAGTCTTTATCTCCTACAAATGGAAGCGAGGGTGCGGCAGGACAAGTGGTTTCAAATGCTGGTCCATGGTTTCCAGATGGTATTCAACATCTTCCCCTTCCTTGCGTCGGATCAGCACCTTGTCCGCGTGGATATGCCGCCCCAGCATCCATTCTGCCTTGCAGTCTTTGCAACGCTGAGATGCCTTGGGAGAACACGCAAGGTACCTACGGGCATGTGGGACCTGAATGTGGGTCCACACAAAGTCATTGTACCAGCGCTCCCGGCAAACTTCCACTTCATACAATAACTCCATAGACAAGTATGGGTACTCCCACCCGTACTCAGCAGCAACCTTCTGACAAAATAGGCGTTGTAGTCTCGCCAGTGGAGGCATTGTGGCTCTGTCCCCTTCACCTGGTAGAACTATAGCATCCGGGTGACGAGGTGCTCTGATCACCTCCGTTCTGGGCATAGGTGCCCGCAGCGACAGTCTCTTATCCCCGGTGTTAGGCGCAAGTGGCACCGGGGATGTGAGGGTAGGCTGGGGACGGGATCCCTCCTCAGGCACTGGTGCCTCCACTCGGGGTGTACTATCCCCTGTAGACATGGGTGGATCCCTAGCATTGCGGGATGAGGAGAGAGGCATCTTGTCCCAACCCTTGCTGGCAAAGAGTTCATCTATGGCAACATCGTCTCCCAGATCGGAGAGCGACTCCAGGTCAGGTAGCCTGTAGTGGAGACTGAACTGCCACCTCCCGCGGACACACAGGGCCGTGACTCCCCGACACCTCCGCCCACACACCAAGTCCCTCCGCCTGGCTTACCTCGGCCTTTACTTGAGACGGGATGTCCGGAACTCCTCTCACCGGATCCATCCGGGCCGGGCGTAGGCGGGCAGGATGATCCACCGCGACCGCTGGACGGGGCTACCATGCCGGTCTTCCTCTTGGGCGGTGGACACTGTGAGACAGTGGTGACCGAGGCAGCATCCTCGGATTTCTCCCGTAATTCGTTGATCGCGACTTCCCCCGCGGTCGTTGCAGTGCGCACAGGGATGGCTGTCAAAGCGGTGATCCCTCCTACTTGAGTGGTGCTGCCTGTAGTCCGGTTAAGGTGGATGGTTCTTGGCTTTTTGATAGCTGGGTCCACCTCAAACAAGAACTCCCCGCAGGCCTCGCATCGCCCGAATGGCTTCAGCTGACACACCAGTCCCGAACAGCCCGGACAAATCAAACCCAGGGCCTCAACGTCCATGCATGAGTACAGGGCGAATCTTCCCCAGGGCTTTAGCCGGATCCTCGTATCAGTCACCAGAGCAGCAGTAGTCAAGGTTGTGGTAGAAGGGTGAATTGGAATCCACTGTGTATTTCCGAACATGGTGACTCGCTGCTGATCCATTGCGCACTGCAAGTTTGGCGCCAAAGTCCCCACGTGTAGTCCTTCACACGGCTGGACTCCTCCCCTCTTGCACTCCAGTTTGCGGGCTTTCTCCTTCCCTGGGTCACGCCCATGAACTGAGCAGGGAGGGTGTGCCTCGTGGCGCAGTGCAATAGAAGCCCCCACGTGTAGTACCTCACACGGCTGGACTCCCCCCTCTTCTCGCTCTTCTGCGTAGTCCTTCCCCTTCTTAGGGTCACACTCACGACATCGAGCAGGGTTGCACTTTGGCCAGTAATATGGCCAACCTACTCAGAACTCCTCCGGGCAGACACGTTCAAACTCCGTCCATTCTAGCTCCATAGTAACACGAACACCATCCCGGACCCGAGCCCCCACGTGTAGCGGCCTCCTCTCTCTCACTCCGCTGTTGGATGGTTTCTGCTTGTCTAGGGGTACCTTGGAGGAGAGAGTGCGGGGTCACCACGCCAAGCCTTCACCGCAGATGTTTATGTGGTGTAAGCAAAGTTCCTTTACCTTCGGGTCGGTGTTCTGAGTTTTGAAGCCTCTGCTTCTTCTGTGGAACAGTGTCTGCCAGTAAATGAGCCCCACACCAATAAAAGTCCAACACTCCTTTATTCTTCAATGTCAGGATGAAACACAATCAGTTGGACTCCCTCAACGAACAGACAGGGGGTGTGGATACGAGTAGGCCCAGGCACAAAGAACTCTCCTATTCCTCTATCAGCGAATAGGTTTGGCACATGATCTATGCCACCTGTTGAGAATCTTGGTCGCTGCCACCGACCGGATGAACGGTGAACCTACCTCCTGACTGCACTCGGCCCCTGTTTGGGAAGATACCCCTCCGGGCGGTCTCCTGAGGCTCACCCGGCACCGGCAATCTGCTGCACCAGGTCTTGGGGTGAGTAGCTCCTCCGGTCCCTTACGCCTCTGGATTCGGGTACCCCACTCCCGGGGTCCCCTAGGAAATCCTTCCCTCACGGAGCCCAGCGGAGGACACTGGGCCCCAGGCCTCCAACCGAGTACCTCACCCCAGGCTGAAGGTGCCTGGGGTGGAACCCACGAGCTCCGGGTGTCCAGGCCTAGGCCGCCTGGACACCGACCACGAACCACAGCCCTCAGGCTGAAGGTGCCTGGGAGTCGACGACCCCGTGACCAAAAGGGCCGACCCCTTTATACCCTCCCCCAGCAAGCCCAGCGGAGCCCCCGCCCCGCTGTACTCATGCTGCGAGAGGCCAAAAAGGGTATGCCACTGCAACGATGGCTCAACCCCGGGCCCAAAGTGACAGCGCCACCCACTGGCCCCCAGGGAACCACACATCACAGATCCCCCACCAAATTTAAACATAATAGAAAAGCATATACCCGCTACACTAGAAACAGCAGATCTGTCTCTCCTCTTCTGTCAGAACGGGGATTTGTGTGTTTACATACACATATCCCCCGTTCTGGCTTCCGTGCCTCCGATCGCGGTTGGCCGGCGGATATTGTGGCCGCTGGCCACGCGCATCCAGTGCCATTCCGTGCAGCGGGTGCGCATGCCTGCTATCGCCCTTACAGGTGCGGACGTACACCTACGGCGATTTGCAGGAATGAGCCGACCTGCCGCAGTATAATGACGACGGCTGGTCGGCAAGCTGTTAAAGGCAACGTATAACATATTGGTGACACTGTCTTCTCGATATTATCCAACGTGTTTCCGGAAGGGTTTAATTCTTTCTTTAGGGGTGTTTAAGAGAAGGTCACAAAAATGAAGTTCTATAATGGAGCATAGTGATTATCAGAGTAAAGCAGGGAAATAAAATCATATTGGTACAAATTAATTGCCAAGGTGGTTCATAATAGCATACCATCCCTATGAGCAGCATATGTGGATCGTCAAAGGTGTAGGAAGAAGTTTCACTGTGCCACAGCTTGAGGTGGCCCCACATCCGGGGCCCCACATGTTCCACACTGCGATCCCCCCTAGGAACCACTGAGTGTAGCCACAGGTGGCCAGGTATATAGAGAAAAAAGGGGGGGGAAGAGACCAGGTGACCTGAAAGAAGAAAATAAAAAAACATTGTATATATCTGTAGGACTGCAATCCAAATCATTACATATATAATTGGGGAGTAGACTCAAAAAGTAGGCCCCCAAATATATGCAAATATGGAAGGAGCGCCAGACCAAAGGATAAGAGTTCAAATTAATTTATTGATATTGTGTTAAATGACAGCCAACACGTTTTGGGTGTCAAAAGAACTCCCCCTTCATAAGGAATACAACAAAACATAATATAAGTGTGACTGATAAAATTATGAGCCTAACAAACATAAAACATCATAGATAACACACATATACATGTGTGTACACATACGCGCATCCAAAAATGCACGCATATACACAAACATGTATACATGCAAAGAAATTAAGACATAAGGTATAGGTTTAGGTTCAATAAAATAGGATTTTTATAACAGCTTACCTGTAAAATCCTTTTCTTGGAGTACATCACGGGACACAGAGCGACATAGTCATTACTAATGGGTTATATAGTTACCGTCAGGTGCTGGCACTGGCAACTTCCAAAACCGGAAGTACCCTCCCCTATATAAGCCCCTCCCATCCGGGAGCACCTCAGTTTTGTAGCAAAGCAATAAGTGTCCCCAAAGAGGGGCGGGAGCTCTGTGTCCCGTGATGTACTCCAAGAAAAGGATTTTACAGGTAAGCTGTTATAAAAATCCTATTTTCTTTCTCGTACATCACGGGACACAGAGCGACATAGTCATTACTAATGGGATGTCCTAAAGCAATGCCAAATGAGGGGGGGGGATACACCATATATAAGCTGAGCGCTATCAGACATGAGGATCTTTTGCGGCCTGCAACACACTGCGCCCAAAGGCGACATCCTCCTGACTTCTAACGTCCACCTGGTAGAACCTAGTAAACGTGTGTACCGAAGACCATGTTGCGGCCTTACAGATTTGAGCCAGGGAGGCCTGGTGATGCACTGCCCATGAAGTTCCAACTGCTCTCGTGGAGTGCGCCCTAACTTTGAACGGAGGCGGTCTACTTCTCAAGCTATAGGCTTGTATTATGACCTGTCGAATCCACTTGGCTAAAGTAGATTTTGACGCTGCCTGACCCTTTCTGGGGCCTTCCGGCAGAATAAACAAAGTATCCGTTCTGCGAATCTGAGCAGTGGCTTTTAGATAAGCTTTAACTGCTCTTACTACATCCAAAGAATGCAATAACTTTTCCTCTACCGAAGTAGGCTTGGGGAAAAAAGAAGGAAGAACCACATCTTGGTTCAAATGAAAACTCCATACCGTAACACTACTCTGTCCTTATGGATAACCAGATATGGCTCCTTACAGGACATAGCTGCTAATTCCGATACTCTTTTAGCCGAACAAATGGCTACTAGAAAAATCAATTTCCTGGTGAGAAGCACTAAGGAAATATGCTGTAATGGTTCAAATGGTTGTTTCTGTAGAACCGACAGAACCAAGTTTAGATCCCATGGACATATGGGAATATTAACCGGAGGACTAATACGCATCACTCCTTGTATAAAGGCTTTGACTAGTGAATGCGAAGCCAAGGGCCTTTGAAAAAATATTGACAAGGCCGAAATCTGACCCTTGATAGTACTCAAGGCAAGCTTCCTATCTACAGCCCATTGTAGGAAGTCCAGAATCCTACCTATTACGTATTTACGTGGATGCCATTTCTTGGCTTCACACCAGGCGATGTACGCCTTCCAGATTCTATAGTAGATCTGCCTGGATACCGGCTTCCTGGCATTGATCATGGTAGATACCACAGCATTAGAGAGCCCTCTCTTTTTTAGAATGTGGGCTTCAATAGCCAGGCCGTAAAACCTAGGGCTGGTAAGGAAGGGTGGTATATCGGTCCCTGCGAAAGCAGGTCCGGACGATGTGGGAGGGTCCAAGGACTCCCCACAGACATTTTTACAATCTCCGCGTACCATGCTCTTCGGGGCCACGCTGGAGCCACCAGAATCACTGGTTTCTTTTCTACCCTGATTCTGCGGAGTAATCGAGGTAACAATTGTGGCGGTGGGAATGCATATATCAGCTTGAACTGATCCCAAGGGAACACTAGGGCATCCGAGCCGCACGCTAGGGGATCCCTTGCCCAAGAGACAAACCTGTCCACTTTTGTGTTGAATCTGGATGCTAGCAGATCTACATCCGGTGTTCCCCACCGCTGACATATTGTCCGGAAAACCTCGGGATGAAGGGACCATTCCCCTGGGCATAATTGTTGGCGACTTAGAAAGTCCGCCTTCCAATTCTCCACCCCTGGAATGAATACCGCAGATATGGCTGGGACATATCTTTCTGCCCATCTCAGGATGTAATTTACTTCCCTTTGGGCTGCACGACTCCTGGTGCCCCCCTGACGATTGATATATGCCACTGCTGTGGCATTGTCTGACTGAACTCTGACAGGGGACCCTTGGAGTTTGGATGTCCATGCTACTAGGGCATACCGGGCTGCTCGTATCTCTAAGAGATTGGTGGGCAGGGCCTTTTCCGCATCCGACCATCTGCCCTGGAGAGACCATTGCTCCAGTACTGCTCCCCAGCCTATAAGGCTGGCATCTGTAGTGACCACCTTCCAGGAAATCGGACTGAAGGATTTCCCTCTTTCCAGATTCTGGGGAACCAACCACCAGCGGAGGCTCCTGCGAACGGAAGGGGACAAGGACATTGGTAAGTCCAGAGCCTGAACTTTTTTGTTCCAGGCTGACAGTATGGCCCTTTGCAACTTCCTTGAATGGAATTGACCGTAGGGTACTGCTTCGAATGATGCCACCATTTTTCCCAGCAGCCTCATGCACAGGCGTATGGATGGCTGTCTTTTTGAACCCACTAAGTGGATCAAATCTCTCAAAGACGACCCCTTTTCTTGAGGCAAGAAAATCTTTCTCTGGTCTGAATCCAGCCTTAGCCCCAAGTATTCCAGACTTTTGACTGGTTTTAGGGCTGACTTGTCTCGGTTGATAATCCAACCGTGATATTCCAGATACTTGATTGTCTCGTGAACAACCACTTCTAGTTTTTCCACTGAGTGGTCTATCAGCAACAAGTCGTCTAGATATGCCATTATCGTTACACCTCGTGTTCTTAGATTGGCCAATAATGGGGCCAGAATTTTTGTGAACACTCTTGGTGCTGTGGCCAGACCGAAGGGTAAGGCTCTGAACTGAAAATGGCGCCCTTCTACCGCAAAGCGTAGAAATTTTTGGTGGGCTGGAAAGATGGGGATGTGCAAATAAGCATCTTTGATGTCGATCGAGGCTAACCATTCCTCCCCTTGTAGGGCAGAGGCTACCGATCGGATCGACTCCATCCGGAAAGTCCTGATATGTAGGAATTTGTTTAGCCCTTTTAGATTTAATATGGGCCTCACGTCCCCGTTTGGCTTCGGAACTGTAAAGAGGTTTGAGTAAAACCCGAACCCCCATTCTTCCAGGGGAACCTCTATAATTACTGCTTGAAGCAATAATTGTTCCAGTGCCAACAGGAGGGATCCTCTCTTCTGGGGATCCCTTGGCACGTTTGACCTTATAAAGCGGGAAGGAGGGGAGTTTTTTAACTCCAATTTGTATCCCAGATTTACTGCGGAGAGCACCCATCTGTCTCGGATCGTGTCCCGCCAGGTTTCTGTGAACAACTGAAGTCTTCCCCCCACCCGATTGGGTGGGGGCAACCCTTCATGCATTTGACTTTGGGGGAGGTTTTGTACCTCTCCTGCTCCAGGGCTTCTTGTTACCCTGCAACTGTCCCTGATTTTTACCTCCGGGATTTGACCGGGGAGGCCGTCGGAACTGTTTCACAGCCGATGTCCTAGGGACTGGAGAAGCCGGCCTCTTAAAGAAGGGACCTCTAACTCTATTTTTAACCGGCAAAAGTGTACTTTTACCGCTGGAAATTCTCTGGATATACTTGTCCAGGTCTTCCCCGAATAAGCGCTCCCCATGAAATGGGAAGCTGACCAGCAATTTTTTACAGGGAGCTTCAGCAGACCAGTTTTTGAGCCATAGAAGCCTGCGCATATGTACTACAGACAGCGTAAGGCGGGAGGCCTGATGGATTGAATCCTTTATAGCGTCCACCGCAAAGCATAAGGCTGTAGGTAGATCAGCTAGGGCAAGAGCCTGCTGATCCGGCAAGTCTCTTAAGACCTGTTTCAACTGATCCTTCACTGCTTGGCAGACCCCTATAGCTGCCACTGCTGGTTGTGTCACCAATCCTGCTGTAGAAAAAGCAGATTTCAATAATGACTCCAATTTTTTATCTATTGGGTCCTTGAACATTTGGACATTTTCCACCGGACATGTCAGTGATTTATTCACACAAGAGATGGCTGCGTCCACTGTAGGGACCTTCCATTTTCTGATGAACCTATCCTCCATGGGATAGACCACCGGAAATCTCTTGGGGGGAGTAAATATTTTGTCAGGATGCTCCCAATCCTGGTAAATGAGCCCCTCCAGTAAAGGATGGATCGGAAAGGAACAAACAGTCTGGGGAGCTTTTAGCGACCCCAACGAGGAGACAGAAGTGGAGGATGGCTCCGCAAGTGGCATTTTAAATGCTGATCGGACCATATTAGTCAGGGACTGAACCCATAACCTCTCAGCATGTGATGCTGAGAACGGCTCTTCCACTGTTGATTCCTCTACAACCGAATCAACCTCATCCTGATCCCCCTCAGGTAGGTCGACCTCTGTATGGGACTGTTGCTCTGTTAACAGGCACTCTGAGGGAGGAGACGGAGATCGAGCGCTTTTCTCCTGTGACAGGGAAGCAGCGATTAATGCTGACAATCTCTCTTCCAGTCCTCCCAGAGCTGAGGAGAAAACCTCCTCTGTTACATACACAGGAGCAGGTGAACTGAGGACAGCCACAGTACCAGGTACTCCTGGGGGTGCCCTACGGTCACTAACCTCTGATTCTTCAGGGGAGACTGGTGCAGCCAAAGCATGCCCAAGATCCTCAGAGCCCGATGGAGACCCCCTATTCCTCCTGGAATTTCTAGTCCCGGAGTTTTTAGACGGCATATTCCTAAGCCACAAAGCTGAGGTATTCCAGCCGAAATACACCAGTTACTGATAATAGTCTAGCATAAATGCTGCTATAATAAACAGTTGGTGTCTACTAATGTGCCTTTCTAGGGGATGCCTGTATCAACCGCTTGCTGTATGCCTTTAAATGTTGCCAGCTCTGTCTCTGTACTTCATAGCCAGCTTACTACAATATTGTGGCTTTTTAAAACCTGCTGGGACGCCCGCACATGCGCAGAAGCGCTGCGGCGCGCACAGAGCGTCATCCCCCAGGCTCCGCCCCCTTTCCCGGCTCACCTCTATATATAGAGGCGCGTGCACGCGCACGCGCGCGGCCACGTGCGCCCTTGGCGCTAATTTCAAACATGGAAACCAGGGACAGGAGCCAGGGCCCCTCTTTGCCGCAGGCCGGGGGATGGACGAGCACTGCAACATGGCAGAGGAAGCAGTTTCCTATAGGAGAACTCACCAACTGCCTGGACTTTGCTCTCTGAGAAGAGACTAGTCCACATGACAAGAAAACATTCCACAGCGGCCTCTAGTGGACAAACACAGGTACCGCAGTCTAATATACTAAATATATATAAAAAAAACATTTTTTTTTTTTTTTTTTCTTGACCACCATTAAAAATTATTACATTTTTTTAGTAGTTACAGGCATGCACAGAATCTTGCGGGAATACCATTAGGTAACAGACAGAAAGACAAATTAGGCTTGGGGGTCCCCCAATAGAACCAAGTTCCTGGGGGCCCCCACTTACCTGTTCCTCGCCGCAGGACTTTGTTTGGTCCACAAAAGCCCAAACTTCACCTATCACGGCAGGCATTGTAATCAAACCTTCAGGGACCGGGTTCCCAAGGATTCCACTCCCCTGGACCTGTATAGCACCCTGCACAGAAAACATCTTGGTCGTGGGTATGACCAGAGCTCTGGATCCCAGGGTCCAGCTCTCCTAAGAGAAGCATTACAGGCAGAACCTTGCTCTTCTCTTTGCAAGGCCCGGGTACCGACCGTTTAGCTATGAAGCTTTTTTGGTCGGATCCGGAATAGCTTACTGAGGCCCAAAAGAACCTGTACGCAAGCTCAGTGAAAAACACATGTTTCTTCTTGGCCAACACCTTAGACACTGGCAAAAAACTGAGGTGCTCCCGGATGGGAGGGGCTTATATAGGGGAGGGTACTTCCGGTTTTGGAAGTTGCCAGTGCCAGCACCTGACGGTAACTATATAACCCATTAGTAATGACTATGTCGCTCTGTGTCCCGTGATGTACGAGAAAGAAAAACAGCTTTGTGTGTGGGGGTTCTATATGACAATTAAAGTAGAACTATGGGCAATTTTTTTTTGTTTATCCTTTTTGGATAGAACAAGTGAGGGTTATAACCCCAGTCAAATTTTATTTTTACCATCTGTGTTACATTGCAGAGATTTCCCTTCACTTCCTGTCCCATAGCCAAACAGGAAGTCAGAGGAAATCACTGCAAATTAAGGGAATTCTTTGGGGACCCCCAGGTCACCAGAGTTAGTGTTCCCATTGGAAGATTTTCCCTCTTACTTTTCTGGGGACAACCTAAAATTTGGGATTTTATTTTACTTTCACTTTCAATGATAATGGTAATCAGGAAAAACAGAGAGGGTGAATATACCTGTAGCGATACCCCCAAACTAAGAGAGCCGCTGGTTTTGTTTCTCTGGCACAGCTAGTCTAGGGGTGGTATATATGTATGGCTCTATACCTGTTCATAAACAATCCCACAATAATCCAAACAGTTGTGAAATACAGTAATGGACGCTAATACCAGAATGATTAACTATAATAGATTTACTTGGATATAAAGGTCAACGATCAATACCATATAACACATACATGCAGAGTCCTGCAGTAATAATAACACTAGTCAACTATAGTGCATATATATTTCTATCACACACTGACATATAGCGATTCTCCCTGTGAGCAATATGGCGCTCAATAAAGCTATAAACTCCCAGTCAGGCCTGACTCAGTTAAAGCTCAGTCTTTAAGTGAGGAATCTTCGCATGCAAGATGATCGGTGGTGCACATACAGGAACAATAATTTGTAATCCAATAATGGTCTATGGCAATAGAAGCAACTCCCCAGAGACTATATAACTCAGTTCTGCAACTAGTCTCCTGTCAGGATAGCAAGTATAACACGATGGGCCAAGGCAGTCAATAGGCCTAACAAAGTACTTGGTTATAGCTGTGAGCAGGTGCTCTCTCACCCCTCCGGAATCGATCCCAGTCCAGGACTCCCACCGCTGTGTCTCCGCACACAGGATCTGCCACAGCCGGATCTCTGGTCCAACTGACGTCCGCGAAGCAGGTAGATGTCAAATGCCGCACAGGCTCCGCAGCTAGGTGGAAGGCTCTCTGGAAGTGCGCAAGGCCCAGGCCTCGGGCCTTGCACTCACAGCAGGTCCGCACAGGAAGTCCTCTTGCCAGCCGCGCGGTGTCCAAAGAGGCCTGGCTTAGCCTCACCCTCCCCTTTTATACCCCACCCATGAGTCTCTGCGGCGGCACAATGCATCCTGGGTGCCAAACGGGGTTCTGGGTAACGTAGTCCATGGGGCCTCAACGGAGACCCCGCTACATACCTAACAAGGGCACAGACAAAAATAAAAACTGACAAGTGTTCTAATCCCTCTCCACTCTATCCAAAACGAAAAAAAAAAAATTGCCTTTATGTATACTTTAAAGCAGAACTTCACTCTCCCAATCAACATTGATTATTTCTAATCCTCATGCTGCTAGCAATAGTAAATACTGTATTTATTGGCGTATAACACTCACTTTTTTACCCTGAAAATAGAGGGTAAACTGTGCCTGCGTGTTATACGCAGGGGGCTGTGGAAAGTTTTTTTCCTGAAACTTCCCTCTTAAAGTTAGGGTGCGTGTTATACGCCTGTGCGTGTTATACGCCGATAAATACGGTAGATAGGAAAGTATATCATATTTACGTATTTTAAACTTTATTTTTTTACATTTTATTAGTCTCTTGCCTAAGTATGTCATACATCACAGCAGTTTTTAGGAGGAGAGGAGGAAGGGTTTTCTCAGCTAACCACACTGTTCTGCATGCATGCTTGAGCTAAGGGCAGATGGATTCCAGGAAGTAAATGAATCATTTGCCCTTACTCGAAATGGCCATGGGTAGAAATGCTAGGGAATTGTTTTTCAAATTGATTTCTCAACAAAATAAAGCATGGACACATGGATAGATGGGGGAGTATGCTTTGAATATTAAAAATGAATTAAATAATGTTTTTGGTTTGTAGTGCTCAGATGCAGTGAAGATCCGCTTTAACGTTTCTTTTAGTTTCACAATACTAAGGATCTAAACCGTGCCCATAATTTCACAACTAGGGCCAAAGTTTCAATTTTTTTACTGCTGATCCAGTATGTTAGGGGCTGTTCATAGGTGTGCCGTGCGCAGCCTATTGCATTAGGGTGTGCACCCCAAAGCTACACATGCATGTGTGTGTTTGTATAGATATACTGTATATGTATATGTATATGTATATATATATATATATAGATACCGACACATTGATCTCCACACCGGCACAGTGAAAGAAAACTGCAGAAGCACTTATTTTATGGCAGGGCCAGTCACAGGGAAATCTTTCCCATCTCCCCGCCAGCACATACAGCAATAGAGCCTTTCCCTGCCAGCAGAACACAATGATCACTGCCGACTGCTATAGCTGCTGGCAGTGATTGCATGCAAAAAACATTGATCGATTGACTGACTTCAGTACAACTAGCCTGCCCATGGATGGATTGAATCTCAGCTAGTCCCTGTTGAACTGGCTGAGATTCGATCCATCTATAACTGGCTTTATGAACACAGGGTGATTAGGGTGTGCCCAGGCATACCTGGCACACCCTGTGTGCACACCTAGGGGGCTGTCATTACGTTTTCTAATGTTTTCACATCAAAAACATTGTAGCATAGAGGCCAAGCAGTGAAGGGGGCAAGTTTGTTTCCACTTGAGGGTTATTTAACATCTCATTGCTGTGAGGAGGTATGCAAGTAGTTTTCTGCCCTCTTGGAGAAGTCAAGTGTGCAAAGACCCAAAATGTAAGTTTAAAGGGTAATTCTTTTTATTTATTTATTTAATTCTCCTGCACATGATTAGGCATTCAAAATGTTTGACATCCCTTAGATATTACAGACCACTAGAAGAGTTAGAGCATCATGAAGATGTCCCCTGGTTCTTCTACACCCTAGATGTGAGTTTTGCTGAGTAAAAGTGGAAGTGGGTCCCAGCTTCTTCCTCATTCACGTTCTCTCAATGGGTCCCTAAATCTCACCAGCCGGTTGTACAGCTACAGTAGGTGCCGCCGATATTGTATATCTATCGCGCTCCCATCGCCGAGATTCTCGGCGACAGGAGTGCCGAGATCTCGGCAGCAGGGTGGCGACACGTGTCGCGCTCGCTGCAATAGCGAGGAGACGCGACACTGTATTGAGCGGGGATCCGACGTGGATTCCCGCCAATACCAGGCACTGCATTTGGTATGAATCCTGAGCGGGAACTCCACGCCAATTTTTAAAGAAAAAAACGGTGTGGGTTTCCCCTCCAGGAGCATACCAGGCCCTTGGGTCTGGTCTGGATTTGAAGGGGAACCCTACGCCGAAAAAACGGCGTGGGGGTCCCCCTCAAGATCCAAACCAGACCCTTATCCGAGCACGCAACCTGGCAGGCCGTACCAGGCCACATGCCCTCAACATGGGGGGTGCCCACCCCAGAGCACCCTGCCCCCATGTTAATGAGGACAGGGCCTCTTCCCGACAACCCTGGCCGTTGGTTGTCGGGGTCTGCGGGCAGGGGGCTTATCGGAATCCGGGAGCCCCCTTTAATAAGGGGGCCCCCAGATTCCGGCCCCCCCCACCCTATGTGAATGAGTATGGGGTACATCGTACCCCTACCCATTCACCTGGTGGAAAAAAAATGGCAATAAAAACACAACACAGTTTTTAAAAGTATTTTATTGCACCGCTCCGGAGGTCTTCTTCCGACTTCAGGGGTCTCCGGTGTCGTCGCCGTGCTCTCCGGTTCTTTCTTCTGCCGGGCCACCGCTATCTTCTTCCAACTCTTTTGCTAGCGGGGCCCGGTCTTCTCCGTCGCCTTCTCCCCTCTTCTTCTCTCCGGTTCTTTCTTTCTTCCGCAGGGCCTCCGCTAACTTCTTTTTAGCTCTTTTGCTAGCGGAGGCCCGGTCTTCTCCGTCGCCTTGTGCCCCGGAGCATGTGACTGTGACGTCATGGGAACATGTGACTGTGACGTCATGAGAAGCCTATATTAATCTCTGCGGACCGAAGATTTAGCATTACTGCGAGAGGAAGCGACGAGTCAACATCGAGGAGGAGAAGAGGGAAGAAGACGCCGACGGCGACGACGGGAAGACCGGCTCATCCACTAGCAAAAGAGCTTCAAAAAGGTAGTGGAGGGGCCGGCAGAAGGACAACGGAGAGCCGGACGAGACGACGGAGAAGACCGGGCCTCCGCTAGCAAAAGAGATAAAAAGAAGTTAGCGGAGGCCCGGCGGAAGAAAGAACCGGAGAGCGGGAGAAGAACCGGAGAGCGGGAGAAGAAGAAGGCGACGGAGAAGACCAGGGTTGTCGGGAAGAGGCCCTGTCCTCATCAACATGGGGGCAGGGTGCTCTGGGGTGGGGGGGGCTGCAGGTCGCCCCCTTGCCCCAGAGCACCAAACCCCCCATGTTGAGGGCATGTGGCCTGGTACGGTTCAGGAGGGAGGGGGGCCGCTCTCGTCCCCCCCTCTTCTCCTGTGGCCTGCCAGGTTGCATGCTCGGATAAGGGTCTGGTTTGGATCTTGAGGGGGACCCCCACGCCGTTTTTTTGGCGTAGGGTTCCCCTTCAAATCCAGACCAGACCCAAGGGCCTGGTATGCACCTGGAGGGGGAACCCACGCCGGTTTTTTCTTTAAAAATTGGCATGGAGTTCCCGCTCAGGATTCATACCAAACGCAGTGCCTGGTATTGGCGGGAATCCACGTCGGATCCCCGCCTATCGGCAATGCGTGTCGCTCATCGTGAAAGGTACATTTTTTCCTTTCCCGATGACGAGACAGCTCGGTGCTGGCTCTTGCGACGGAGCTCATAGGGTGTCAATCTCGCCGCTAGAAGCGGCGAGATTGACACAATATCGGCGGCACCTACTGTACACTGTCTACACAGATGATGCTCCTGCCCCTGCTCTCACTGTGATACAACTGCACAGTACAAATTAAAATATGGTTTGGGTAGATGAGGTACAATTATCTGTTAATATACCTTAATAATGAATGATTCATGAATTTGTATTAGATTAGAACATCCTGCATTTCTCTTTATTGTAGCCTTAAGAACACTGAAGAAATCGATACATTAAAAGGACACCATGATGTGGATACAGCGGTTCTCCTGAAGATTGATTTATTGCATGAAAGAGAGTTCTTGGTGAATTTTTTGTGAAGCAGTATTATGTATAATTTCCAATGTGGTACAGTATGTTTTGATATAGAGTAAAGCAACCTGGGCCTACTAGAAATAGGACAACTTGGATGTATCCAGAGGCATTTGGGCTAATTTACTAAAAGGAGTTTCAAATTTTCATTTACAAATTGTGTACATACTCACTTCAATTATCCAATCATGTAAAAAGCATCTGCACGTGATTTAGAATTCAGTGTGAAGAAAAATCTGCTCTTCACATGGTTGGATAATTGAAGTGAAATGTTTAACTATTTTTTAAAGGAAAGATTCTCAATTCCTTTAAGTAAATCATTGTAATCGTTTGAACAAATTGCCCAAGCCTAAGGCCTCGTACACATGACCGATTTTCTCGTCCAAAACAGTCAAGAAAAGTGCCGCAAGAGTTTTTTTGTCTAGAAAAACGTTCGTGTGTATGGTTTTACGACGAGAAAATTGCCGAGAATCTCGACGAGAAAATAGAGAACCTGCTCTCTATTTTCTCGTCAGGATTCCAGATTTCCTCGTCGTGTTTCTCGTCGGCCTGTTTTGTGACGAGAAAATGGTTCGTGTGTATGCTTTTACGACTCTTCCAAAAGCGCGCATGCTCACAAGCAACTATGAGACGGGAGCGCATCTTCTGGTAAAACAAGCCTTCATAATGGAGAGAGCACATTCGTCACGCTCATAAATATTTCATCGTTTAAATGTTCTGCATTGAAATCTTCGTTAGAATGTTACATTAATCAAAACGAGTGACCTTCTTTTGCTGCTGATATTCACACAGAGTTCTGCCTTATTTTTAACCTTTTTCATGCTGCTCTTTATAAGATTTATGTGTATTATATCGTGCAAGTTTTTAGGAATAATTTAAATGGTTTGATTTTTCAAAATGATGTTAATTCTAATTTCTCAATGTTTTGATAGCGATCTCCCATTTAATTTTGGAATCTATATTATTTAAATTTCACACCATGTTTTGTGCTAATCATATTTAGTTATTCTTTTGGGGGGGTGATATCTGTGCCTTTTATTGTCAGTCAAATGTATCTGCTTACTCCAAAGCTTGATTTTGTTTATTTAAAAATACACATAGTCAAGTATGAACTTAAACAAAAAACACATTTATTCATGTTTATAAATTAAATAAAGAGAAGGCAGCGCTGGAGAAGCTGCTGCCATTTGTGCATCCCAGGGACCCCAGAGCACACAGCAACCCTGTGTGGACACTAAAATTGGGAGCTTGAGAAGGCCCACATTTCTGAACACAATCTGATGCTGGCCTCCCAGAGGTCAGGAACAGCAGCAGGTGAGATATATGTCCCAAGTGTGTGGTACTACAACAGGCTGCCTTCTGTCCGACCACAATGAAGCAAGGCCATCACTTCCTCTTCTTCCTGGCAACCTTCCCTGCAGCCTCCCCTGCAGCCTTTCCTGAAGCCTTTCCTGCAGCCTTCCTTCTTCGTTTGGCTGGAGGCTGGCCCACTGGAGGGGTACTCCTGTCAGGAGGAGGAGGTGGAGGTGTAGCAGAAGGGGGTGGGCCAGAAGAAGAAGGTGGAGGTGTAGCAGAAGGGGGTGGGGCAGAAGAAGAAGGTGGAGGTGTAGCAGAAGGGGGTGGGGCAGAAGGTGGAGGTGTAGCAGAAGGGGGTGGGGCAGAAGGTGGAGGTGTAGCAGAAGGGGGTGGGGCAGAAGGTGGAGGTGTAGCAGAATGGGGTGGGGCAGAAGGTGGAGGTGTAGCAGAAGGGGGTGGGGCAGAAGGTGGAGGTGTAGCAGAAGGGGGTGGGGCAGAAGAGGAAGGTGGAGGTGGAGGTTGAGGTTGGGTCAGTTGGGCCACCTCACATATGGCGGTATTGGGTGTAATTTTCTCCATCACCCCCTTGTTGAGCAAGGTGATGAGCAGGGGCTCGCATAGGAGGCGTTGCTCCATGCTCATCACCTTGAACTTAGCCTCCACTAGGCCGGCAATGGCCTCTTCAGGGGATGTGGGCTCCTTGAGGGTGGCATGGGCCTCTTTAATAAGGGCCATTGCTGCCTCACTGGTGGTCCTGTCCCTCCTGCCTCTTTTGTGAAGCCGGATGGGAGGCACCTGGGATCTGGTGCTTCTCCTTTGCCCTGCCACCTCCTGTCTGCCACTGGGCCCTGCCACCTCCTGTCTGCCACTGGGCCCTGCCACCTCCTGGCTGCCACTGGGCCCTGCCACCTCCTGGCTGCCGCTGGGCCCTTCCTCCTCCTGCCTGACAGTTTCCAGACCCTCCTCCTGGCTGATTTCATCCTGTGTATGAAAAAGGAACATAGTTTAATATGTTGGTTTAATCTTTGCATCAAACTTTGTAATCCTGATGGAAGCAATTAGAATGTAAATGCATAAATCCTTGCTTTAAATTTACCACTACATCAGCTTGACTATTTACCACACAATTAAGTGCAGAATAATGTCTACAGATCCTGATTTCACTTGTGGAATACAAAATAATGTATGTTTCTCATCCTGACATATTTGGGAAACATTAATTTTATTCCAATACATTTTCAGTTAATACTATACCTGGCTCCAGATGGACAAATCAGGATCATCCAGGATGGCTGCCTCCTCTTGCTCCAGAGAAGGCTCAGGTTGGCTGCAGGGAAGTCTGGGGGGAAGAGTGGAGAGTGATGGCCTTGTCTCAATGTGGTCATCCAGGAAGGACATCCTGTTGTAGTACCACAAAATCGGGACATAAACATCATCTGCTGCTGCTCCTGACCTCTGAGAAGCCAGCACCTTAGAGCGTTCAGTCCTGTAGGTACCTCTCAAGCTCCCAATTTTAGTGTCCACTTGTTTTGCTGTGGCTGTGGGCACCTTGGTATGCACAAATGGGAGCAGCTTCTCCAGCGCTGCTTTTCTCACCCCTTTTTTTTTATGGATGGGGTTTTTCGTCTCCCACAGAGCCGGCAGCTCCCTTACCCGGTCAATAAATTCCGCCAGGAACTCTTTGTCGCTAATAAAGACATTCATATTGTATCTGCAAGTAAAATAAATTATATCTAAATAATGTGAGGCAAACAGTCTAACCTCCTTCACATCCTAGTCACCATATATATCCTCCAACAATCTCAAGACAGTATAGGCCAACAATTTTTACAAGTCACAAAATCACATACCTTCGTTCGCACGTCCGTCACTTGAACTCCTCTCTCCGCACACCGAACATACTATAGTCACATGTGTGTTTGCTATATACACACCACGCATGCGTCAAAATTCGAACACGTCGCTCCGCACACGTCGCCCGCCCATGACGTTCTAACTTACATCTTTTCCCCGCCCCTTCTCTTTCGGCGCGCAGACAGATATGGCGGACTTGCAGCAGGTGTCTGATAATTCCGCAACTAGCGAGGAGACAAGCCCGGAGACCGAGGACACGTCACGATCAAGGAGGAGATTCAAGGCATCGAATATGTCTTTGGCGGAGATGGCGGAGATGGTGGACATCTTGGTCAAGGCTGATTATGATGCCAAGCATGGGCCGTATAGCAAACCAAATAGAAGGAAGGCCAAAATCCTCACTAAAGTTGTGAAGAGTCTGAGGGCGAAGTTCGGGGTGAAACGCTCAAATGAGCAGCTCAGAAAGAGGTGGTCAGACCTCAAACTGAGGGAGCCAGACCAGTTGAGGATCATAAAGAGGATGCTCGCTAAAAGTAAGTAAAATGACGACGTTTCTGCTATTAATATTTTTAGAAACTGACATGTTTTTTTTTTTTATCATATTGGACTCCCTTCCAAAATGTAATATTTTGAACTAGGTTGGGCACAGTAATCGTTCGTTACGTTACCGACACTTCGTTCGGCCACTATCCGCGGTTTTGGCTTATTTAAGAGCCACAAAAGTAATTAGACATCTGCCATTTTTGATCAAGTATTGTGGATAATTTTTAAGTCTAGATGATGTGTTTGTAAAGAGAATTAAATGCAAACTTTAATCAGTGTAAAGGAGAGGACACTCAGCAGCTGCTTCCACATCTGTACTTTGGAGCACTATAGTGTGGGCCAACAGACCCGCCTTTTTTGGGTGTCCCACACAGGTGCATCAGAGTTTTTTTGTGGTGCCTCCATGTCCAAAAAATTACATCCAAATGTGAATACTAAACATATTTGGGGTCATAAATAATGCATTCTTCTTTAAATTCCGCACAAACACACACTTGTACCCCACTTCCAAACAATTTAGCCTGTTTTTAGTTTAACAAGGAGATTTACAGTGTGATAAATAGACCTTTGGTTTTATTCTCATAGGGGAGAGAAGACTGGGAGGAGGACACTCCAGGGAGCACATGCACCCCACAACTTCCAAACAACACCAAACTCCCAAAGACCCACAACCGAAAGATGTGCAGGAAGTTGAGGTGGAGGAAGGAGAAGTGCAGGAAGGAGAGGTGGATGACGTTGTGGATCTGGTCACCACAACAGGTCAGTATCTGACACCACAGCTTAAGGTAAGCGAGGTAGGCCTGCAGAGTTTTATTAATTTTTTTTTTTGGTTTTTAGGGGATGTAAATGTTGTGAAGGATAGCACACGGTTCTCTGCTGACAGTGCCCTCCGCCTCATCCAGCAAGTGATGGAATGTAGCACGGAACTGGACCTAATTAAACAAAGAATCCATGTGATGGAACAAACATTTAAAGACATTCTCGATGTTTTGGGGAGAATTCAATAAGCCATCCAAACACATTTGTTTTTACATGTTTGTTTTTATATTTTTTTCTAATTTTTTGAGTAACAAACCAGCCAAAAATTGAATATGCACACAGTGTGTGAACATGTGCTATCTGCCATCAGGGGATATCCATGTACGTCTTTTGTGGGTGCAACCCCTTCCTCGTATCAAAAGTCGGTGAACTGAGGAAGGGGATGCACCCCCAAAACACGTCCATTGATCACCCCTGATGGCAGATAGCACATGTTGACAATAGGGATCAGGATTGTAAACTTCCTATATGAAAAAAATTAAAAATGTGTGCATATTCAATTTTGGGCTGGGCAAGGGGTGGCAGGACCCCATATTAGGACGGGCACATAGAGACATAGTTTGTGTAAGTGAATGTCTCCGATTGCTCAGAGGTATCCAATGTTGTAATTTTTGAAATGCAACTGATATTTTTGTATTTTCATAAGCCAAAAATTGCCGGGTTGTGGCCAGGCCAACCCCAAAGTAAAAAAATAAAATAAAAAATGAAGAGAATGTGCACAGAGTAAAATATTTGCCCACAAACAACGTGTAGCTTCTTTTTATAATACCCTCTAAGCTTATTTGGTTCTTTTGTAAGGTAACATAGTGAAATGGTTGTTATTTACTAAAGTAAAATACACTTGCCACTACAAATGCACAAAGACAAACTAGGAGACAGGAAAGAACAAATAATTAAAGGTTTAAACAAGATTTTTATTGGGATACTTAGACATGGGCTGGCATAGGAATTGCCCCCCTACCCGTAAAATACTCCATGTATTTGTCCCGAACCACACGGGCATTTTGGGGGGGCAAGCCAAGACGGGCAGATTCCAGGCCCGGAAGGGGATTTGCAGGGGAAAGTCCAGCCTCTGGCAAAACTGAGGCCATATAGGAATTTGATTTTTGGCTCAGAAAGTTGTGTAGCACACAGCAGCATAACACTACATAGTTTATTTTGTAGTCCGCCAAGTGGATGGAAGTCATAAAAAGGCGGAACCGGCTGGCCATTATGCCGAAGGCATTTTCAACGACTCTTCGGCCCCTGGCCAGCCGGTAATTGAACACACTCTTCTCTGGGGTCAGGGTCCTCTGTGGAAATGGCCTCATAAGATGCCGTCCGAGTCCGAAGGCTTCATCAGCCAAGAAAACAAAGGGGAGTCCTTCAATATTCCCTGCATCTGGTGGCAATGCAAGGTCGTCACTCTGGAGATGGAGGGCAAACTCCGTCTGGATGAAGGATCCCCCATCGGACATCCGGCCATTCTTCCCTACATCAACATAGAGGAATTCATACCGTGCTGACACCACCACCATCAGCCCAATGCTATGAAACCCCTTGTAGTTGTAGTAGTAGGACCCAGAACGGGGTGGCGGCACGATGCGGACGTGCTTCCCATCTATGGCACCACCGCAGTTGGGGAAGTCCCACCGCGTGGCAAACTCCGATGCCACAGTCTGCCATTCCTGTGGCGTGGAAGGAAGCTGTGGAGTGAAACAAGATGAAATAATATTAGAAAAACAAAGTTATACATTACAAGGAAATTCTATCCCAAAAAATTATAGACCAACATCAATCTAATTATACGTTTATTAAGGTGTGTAAAAAAAGGATAATGGAAGGCTCATTTATCATATTCATCACCCCCTCTGATGGGCCATTACTAAATTATTTTGGGGGGGGGGGAGATGTGTTTGGCCACAGGATAGCATTGCAGTGGCGGTGCGTCCAGAGTGGGCGCTGGAGCACTGTCCCCTCTCTCCTGTGCCCATCACTCAGAACAATACATAGGTTCATGCGTTGCATGAACCTATGTATTGTCTATGCCGCACACTATTCAGGTGGATGGCCTCTTGTAAAGCGACCAACATATGAATCATTGCGGCATTTAGGGGGTTAAAATTGCAGAGCAGAAACAGGTATTAAAATAGTCTTGCAAATTACAACCTGAGGGATGTAATTGGCTTCCTCAAAGAAAAATCGGGGACGCAAGGAGGGGGGCATTCCTTGTGTAAACACTGACAGGCTGCTCTGCCAGTCATGTTCACCAAGTCTGTTTAATGGTAACATGATTGGCTGATGCAACATGAAGGGAAGGAGAAGACATCAAGGACAGAAGAAGGATGGCGCTGACCACAAGAAGGTAAGTGCAGGGCTGGGGGGAAACTGGCTGCATTAGAGGGGACTAAATGGCTGCATTTGAGGGAACAAAATGGCTGCATTGGAGGGGACAACTGGGGGCGTTTATTAGGCAAAAGAGCAAAAAAGGAGGAAGTTTATTTCCTAAATTGGGGTTTGAACCCCCCAACATTTGGAGCAACAGGCGCCCCTGCTGGAAAAGTTAGTGAAGGGAAATATTTAGGGAGGAGAAAAAAGGGGCAATCTAAAGCTTCCAACATGCATGGGGACAAAGGGGACATTCTCAGCATATTACAATCATGGTAATTAGGCAAGGATGAAAGAAATACAATACATTAGCATACATGTAATACCTAAAATGTGATGTTAAGGGAGAAAACTTACCCTAATATAGTCCTCCTGCAGGACTTGGATGATGGCAGAACAGGTGTCTGGGATTATGAGGCCCAGAGCCTGGGGGGAGATGCCTGTGGTGAACTTCAAGTCCTGAAGACTTCTCCCTGTCGCCAGGTAACGCAACGTGGCGATGAGCCTCTGCTCAGCACTGATGGCTTCCCGCATAACGGTGTCCTTCCTGGTAATATAGGGGGACACCAAAGCCAACAGTTCCTGAAAAACGGGGTCAGACATCCTCAGAAAATTCCTGTAGTCCTCAGGATTATTCTCGACGATCTCCCGCAGCAGAGGCATGTGGCAGAATTGGTCCCGCTGGAGCAACCAATTCTTGGTCCATGAACTCCTCCTCACACCATTCATGGACTGGTCTTGGTCCAAAACAAGCAGACCAACACCAAGCGCACGCACAGCACGAACTCGACGACGAGAACGTCCAGGCGACATGGCTAGGAAACGGTCGTCTTATCAGAACGTACAGAACAGAACGCACTTTAGAACAGCAAGGCCTATGAATAACGAACTGAAAATCAGAAACGAACAGGCAAGAACGCACTGTAAAACAGATACGACCTGCCTAGACGCCCTGAAAGTCAAGATACGAACCCACAAGCACAAACTGAATGGCAGAAAACGATCTGAAAAGTACGAAGACTGAAAAGCGCGAATCGTCTCTTCCCAAACTTTTACTTCACACGCGGTAACACGAGATCAGCAAAAGCAGCCCAAGGGGTGGCGCCAAGAAAAAAGATCTTCCCCTTTATAGTGCCGTCGTACGTGCTGGACGTGAGCGCAGAGAACAACGAGGAAATTGGGAAATGACAGTGTGTACGCATAGAAAGCTTGACGAGAAAATCGACAAGCTTAACAAGAATCTCGTCGAAAAAAACGACGTGTTTTTTACGACGAGAAAATCGGTCGTGTGTACGAGGCCTCACTGTGGCTATAATGTCATCACATCATCACCCTTAACAGCCAGCAGAATCAAAAGCAGTTGCATGTGTAGCGCCCTCCACTCTCTCTCTCTTGCTCCGGTTTCTTTCTCTCTGGCTTTTGTCTAGGGGTACCTTGGAGGAGAGAGTGCGGGGTCACCACGCCAAGCTTTCACCGCAGATGTTTGTGTGGTGTGAGCAAAGTTTCTTTACCTTCAGGGCGGTGTTCGGTGTTTGGAGCCTCCGCTTCTTCTGTGGAACAGTGTCTGCCAGTAAATGAGCCCCACACCAATAAAAGTCCAACACTCCTTTATTTTCCAATGTCAGGATTAAACACAATCAGTTAGACTCCCTCAACGAACAGACAGGGGGTGTGGATACGAGTAGGCCCAGGCACAATGAACTCTCCTATTCATCTATCAGCGAATAGGCTTGGCGCATGGTCTCCGCCACCAACCATGAATATTTTGGTCGCTGCCACCGACCGGGTGAACTGTGAACCTTCCTCCTGACTGAACTTGGACCCTGTTCGGAAAGATACCCCTCCGGGCGGTCTCCTGAGGCTCACCCGGCACTGGCAATCTGCTGCACCAGGTCTTCGGGTGAGTAGCTCCTCCGGTCCCTTACGCCTCTGGATTCGGGCACCCCACTCCCGGGGCCCCCTAGGAAGTCCTTCCCTCGCGGGGCCCAGCGAAGGAAACTGGGCCCTAGGCCTCCAACCGAGTACCTCACCCCAGGCTGAAGGTGCCTGGGATGGAACACGAGCTCCGGGCGTCCAGGCCTTGACACAAACCACGAACCACTGCCCTCAGGCTGAAGGTGCCTGGGACTCGACCCCGTGACAAAGATGGGAAAGAAAAGAGCCCTGGACTGCTGCACTCTGTATAAACGATTTATTTTCAAAATTCCAAAATTAAAATCCAAAATGAATCCATAGATTCAAAAGTCCAAAAACAGACAAAAACTGACATGCAGGGGTGGATAGCTGACGCGTTTCACATCAAAGATAGATGCTTACTCATAGCACACCTGTGACAAAGATGGCCGGCCCCTTTATACCCTCCCCCAGCAAGCACAGCGGGTATCCCCGCCCCACCATACAACCGCTGAGAGAGGCCAAAAAGGGGCACGGCACTCAGCGATGGTTCAACCCCAGCCCACAGGGACAGCGCCACCTGCTGGGCCACAGGGAACTATACATCACTGGTGTCTCTGCCAGTTTTAAACATGATAGAAAAGTATATGCCCGCTACACATGTTTCTAAATGGTTATACCAAGTATAGCTGGTATTACTGGGCAGATTTATAAGTGGTGGAAAGCATTCTGGTTCCAACAGGAACACAGGCCTGATAACTATATCCAGTGCCATCTTAAGAGCATTATAGGCCCCGGGCAATGCAGTGTACTGGGGCCCTGTCTACACAATCACGCATGAGAATAAAAATGATAATGACATTAAGGCTACTTTCACACTGAGGTGCTTTGCAGGCGCTACAGTGCCTGCAAAGTGCCCCGAAAGAGCCTCTCCTCTCACTCCAATGTGAAAGCCCGAGGGCTTTCACACTTAAGCAGTGCGCTGGCAGGACGCTCAAAATAGTCCTGCCAGCCGCATCTTTGAGGCGCTGTAGGAGCGGTGTACACACCGCTTCTAAAGCACCCCTGCCCTTTGAAATCAATGGGCAGCGCCACCGAACCACCGGGAAAGCGCCGTTGCAGCAGCGCTTTGCGAGCGGTTTTAACCCTTTTTCGGCCGCTAGCAGTGCGCTGGCAGGACACTCAAAAAAGTCATGCCAGCCGCAAAAACGACGGTAAATCGCTGCTAAAAATAACGTGGCTTTACCGCCGACGGCGCAAAGCCCCAGTGGGAAAGTAGCCTAAGTCATCATGTGCCAGGCCCAGGCCCAAGCAGAAGCAAGCAGCCAATCAAATATAGTGCTCAATGTGGATTTAACAAATTATAATTATGCATAGCCATAGTTATCATAAATAAAGTGATTTGTGCAACAGCAGGTACTACTTGCACAAATCAATTTATTTTTGATAACTATGGCTATGCATAATTATAATTTATTTAATCCATATTGAGCACTATATTTGGCTGCTTGGCAGGTGGCACACATGCAAATGATGATGATGATGATAAGATCGTTGTGACTTTAGTATGGTAGCAGTACCTGCTGCCTGGGGGGTTCCCCTTCATCCAATTGTCCAAGTCTCCTCTCTTCTCCAGCCAGTTCTCCTCACGACCTCATGTGACGTCACAGACCCTGCTCGCGTTTAGGGAAAAGATGATGCTGCGCAGAGGAGGGTAGGCGGAACTTTAGGCTCCGCCTCCACCAGTTACCCATAGACTCGGTCCAGCCAGTCACACTTATCGGCAAGCATGGGGGCGCCTGTCGCTCTCCTACTCCACTGCCAGGCCAAGTAACTACAGTACTTGCAAGTAAAGTAAAGTGCCGGGGGTTCTATTAGTTCGGGAGGCAGCTGAATAATGCTTGGCTGGGGTCGCTGGGCAGGTGGGACCCCCCAGGCAAGTGGGGCCCCCAGGAAACTGCCCAGCGTGCCCATGCGAATAGACGGCCCTGACTATATCACTAAAGTAGAATAACACACTGGTGTTTTGGCCATGTGTATCGAATGCTGGCATTTTTGGACAACCTAGAGGCACAGGTGCAATGTCCAGGCCCAGTGCCAGCAGCCTGCCAAAATCTATGAAAGTCTGATATACAGTATGTGGTGGCTGGAAGCTGTACCATGTGTTACTCATGCTAGGCCGTATATATTTAGGAACATACGACCAGAATGCAGAATTTTGTCCTTTTGGCAATAAGGTCAGCAATAGTATGTAGGTATTGCTTTCAGCACAGTTTAATTTAACAATCTTCACCACTACGAGTGCAGTCTTTTTACAGCACAGCATTCCTGTTGTTTCATAGCAGAATTTAAATGTTTCATCCCTTTGCCATATTGATGAGAACTTCTTTATGGATTCAGGGCCTCCATGAGTTGCAAGATGACCAGAAAGACAGGCGAAGTCTGATGTTGGTCAGTAAAGGCTGTAAAATAATTTTTCTGAAAATGGAAAAGTTTAATGAATTCTGTGATCTCAAAACACTAGAGAAACTTCAAAAATATCAAAAGAGCTACCAGAGGTAGGTGAAATTGTAAAAATAGAAGGAAATTTGATACATTATGTATGTCTTTTGTACGTTAAAGTGTATCCCTAGCCAATTCTTTTTTGTTTTAAAGTAGAAACCTCATTGTTTTTTTTTGTTGCTGTCTGTTTCCACACTGAAGAGTCATCGTCACTATTTGTCCTGATGACCATTGTCACTAAGTCAGAAAGTGATGGGAAATCCAACCTTTTATAGTTATCACTGGAACAGGAATACAGAGAAAAATTACAGAATGGAGATTCCTGTTCTGATGACAACTGGGGATTTACCTTCAATATGTATATACAGTGGAACCTTGGATTACAAGCATAATCTGTTCCAGGAGAATACTTGTAATCCAAAGCACTCGCATATCAAAGCGAGTTTCCCCATAGAAGTCAATGGAAACTAAGATAATTTGTTCCGCATTGACTTCTATGGCATGCAATACTGCATGTGACCAGAGGTGGGGGGCGCCGGAGAGCCTCGGAAATACTCGGGGACAGCTCGGCTGATCTCGGAAACCCCCAGAAAGGCTCGGAAAGACTCGGGAATGGAGTATTTCCGAACCGTTCCAAGTGTCACCGGCGCCCCCGCACCTCTGGCCAAATGCGGTACTGCACACCCCATTATCTTGAATTCTGCTCAATTTGCGAGACAACACTCGCAAACCGAATCAGAATTTTTTTTAAAAAGTTGCTCGTCTTTCAAAAAGCTTGTTAACCGCGTCACTCTTAAACCAAGGTTCCACTGTACTTACATGGCTCAAGATAATTCTCACCATGGCACCATATTCTGTTTGTAGAAAATGTTGTTAAATTAATACTAATAACACAAGGATATATATTTGGCTGCAGGCCGTTTTTTTACTTTTATTTCATTTGTTATCAGCTAATTACATGTCATATATGTGAATGCAAATAAAATGTTTATAACAGGGCAACAATTAGCTACAGATTGAAAAAAAATCTCAATCTTAGCCAGTTTAGTGTATTTTACAATGCAATTAAATTAATCTTAAAAACAATTCATATAAAAATCAAACTTATTTCAAAAAGTCCTCTTGAATAGTGCCTATTAACACCTATGCATTTTCCATTGACCTGTTTTCCATTTAAATAAATGGAAATGCATCAAACACATAATGCACATCAATGAGCATTAATGTGCATTGTCACATGTTATTAATGCACAATGCATTGCACTTTGTATTGAATGTCAATGCAGGTCAAGATGCACACCAGTGCATGTCAATGTGGGTTAATAGACATTAGCATGCATGATGGGGCACATTTTAATGTGTGTATGAACTCATGCATTAACAGGCATTTTGATGTGTTTTTGATGATTTTAATGGAGAATGCAAAGATGTGAATTCAGCCTAGGAAAACGTGTCTAGTGAAAACACAAAGACTGTCATTGCCAATGTACTGCATATGCATGTGACTTCTTTAATACTATGGGCTCTTTCACATGGGCGGATCCCGTGATGATCCGCCCCGTGAATATCCGCTTGCTCAGCGGGGATCGCTCCGTTGATTCCCGCTGAGCCGGCGGATGAATTGTCCATCTCTGCACATTGTGCAGAAACGGACCGGCCAGATCGCCACTTTCCTCTATCCGCAGACGGATGGAAAAATAGGATGTTCCTCTGTCATGCTAAACGGACCATAGCGGAGACTGATGACATCCGCTATCCCATAGGGATACATGTATGTCCGTTTTTCATCCGAAAACGGATGGATGAAAAACGGACATACGGTCCGCCCGTGTGAAAGGGGCCTATCTGTGCCACTGATCTGTGGGAGCATTTCTGATTTCACTTGTTCTTGGTAACAAACTCAGAAAGTATTAAATTAAGAGCATCAGCAAGATTGTCAGCAATTTCCATTCCCAGAAGGAGGTTTGCAACAACAACACTCTCATCCTTCTCAATGTAGGATTACTTGAAGGCAAACTTGTTGTGAGACAAATTTGCATGCTGATCAAGTGGCTTCAGTAATTTCCAGGTCACTTTTCACTAAATACTATTTTTCTCTAAGGCTAGGTTCACACATATTCAAATTGGATGTGTCTTGAACTGCATCCAATTTGCATGACATGTGAAAGAACATTGTTTTCTATTGTGCCTGTTCAAATATGTCCAGTGCAGCCGGAGTGCGGATTCAGTGTGAATTGAAAAAAAGTGCTGTCTGTTTTCTAAGCAGTGTGGTCCGGCTTAGGTGCCAATTCAGGCCCACTGACTTCTATGGGAATGCTTCTGAATTGCACATGTCATTCAGTTGTGAACAAAATAAAATCCTGACCTGATCCTGATGTAAACCTGACCTGACCCTGATGTAAATCTGACCTGATACTGATCAATAACTACTTTGTCAATTAGGATAGAGAAAAATCCTGGACTGCCGCACTCCATAAAACGACGTCTTTATTGGGTAGGTAAAATCCAAAAACAACCAAAACGATACAGTCAAAATAAAGTGAACAGGAAAATTCACCAGCTATGAGTAAGCATCGTGTGATGCTTAGACCCGGTTCACACCAGGGCGGCGCAACGCGGCACGACTTGTGGGGGCGACCTCGGCGGCGCGGTCTCAAGATGACTTGAGACACCGCCGAGGCGATTTGCATAAGACTTCTGTATAGAAGTCAATGCAGGTCGCCTGTGGTCGCCCCCAAAAAGTAGTACAGGAACCTTTTTCTAAGTCTGAGCGACCTGAGTCGCTCTTACTTAGAACGGTTCCATTGAAAAGCGTGGGACGCGACTTGTCAGGCGACTGAGTTGCCTGACGAGTCGCCCTGGTGTGAACCGGCTCTTACTCATAGCTGGTGAACAAGTGACAAGACCATGTTTAAAAAGGGGAGGGTGAAAAAAGGTGAATGGAATGTTCCACCAATTAACCCACAGGTGATTGTTAGTCAAAAGAACACTTAAATGAACCTTGATGTGTCACACATGGAGTGCTGTTGTGTGAGGCTGGGTTCACACTGGTACGACAAACGCTCCGACATTGGGAGCTCATGTCGCATGACGTTTGAAAATCAATGTTTCCCTATGAGAGCTGTCTTAACTGGTCCGACACAAGTCGGTCCAACTTTGAAAATGCTCCCTGTACTACTTTGGTCCGACTTTGATCCTACTTCAGCCCATTGAATATCATTGAAGTCGGATCAAAGTAGGATCCTCGTCCTAACCATCCGACTTTTGACATCCGACATGGTGATTACAGCAGCAGTAAAAGGGAAAATTTTATACTTACCTGACGGTAATTTTCCTTTCCTGATGCAAGCATGACAGCATATACGTATGGGAAGGCTCCGCCTCCCTGCCCAATTCAGGACCGGTTATATTATAAAAGTAGGTCTCCTCCCTTCCTGCAGTATTCTCGTAACTTAGTATCACTGCGAAGGCCTTTATAATATTTTCGTGATATTTTTATTTTATTTTTTTATTTTTTTGGGAGGGGACCTATATGCTGTCATGCTTGCATCAGGAAAGGAAAATTACCGTCAGATAAGTATAAAATTTTCCCTTTTCCTGACACAGCATGACAGCATATACGTATGGGATGTACCAAATCACCAGACAACAAGGGTGGGTACTGCTCAAGTGTTTAAGAGGATTAGCTCTATCCCCACTAATGACTGAGATGTATTGTAGTTAAGACTGCTGGGTAGGGATGAGCTTCGTGTTCGAGTCGAACGTACGTTCGACTCGAACATCGGCTGTTCGATCGTTCGACAAAGATCGAACGATTTGGGCCGTTCGCGCCAAATTCGAGTGACGCGAACGGCCCACAATGCACTACGCCATCGCAGTGTCATCCAGGCGCTGTGATTGGCCAAGCATGCACTGTGACCCCGCATGCTTGGCCAATCACAGCGCCGGCAGCGAGGAGAGCAATGATTGGCCACAGGCAGGATGCCTGTGGCCAATTATTGCTGAGGGTGTTTAGTACACGCCCCACACTATAAAAGGCCGCCAGCACGGCGGCCTAGTGTAGTGTGTTCCGGAGCAGGGAAAGACAAGCATAGGCAGGGACAGTGACATTTATTTCTTTCTTGCTTAACCTGGATTCCTTTAGTTTAGGGAAAGAGAAGGATAGGTAGGGAGAGTGTCAGTGTGTTTTACTGTGCGAGTCCTTGTTTCTAGGGACAAAGAAGGAAAGTGAGGGGATTTCTCCTTGTGCTATAGTGTGCTTTAAAAAAACATTTTTTCTAGGGACAGAAAACTGTAGGTAGGGAGAGTGTCAGTTTCTTTCACTGTGCCAGTCCTTGTTTCTAGGGACAAAGAAGGAAAGTGAGGGGAATTCTCCTTGTGCTATAGTGTGCTTTAAAAAAACATTTTTTCTAGGGACAGAAAACTGTAGGTAGTGTGACAGCAGGAAGGTAAAGTCACCTGGTTGCATCCAGGGGGGTAGATATATTTCGCCCAGATTCAGGCTTTACGCCGACTTATACAACTAGGTGGAGAGTTGTATAAGGCTAGTGGGCTCATGGATGACTCATACCTCTAGGGAGAGTGTGGGGCGTCGTACAGACAGGGAGTTGATGAGGCCAGCTGAAGCTTGTCAGCTCATTTAGGCCTCTATAAAAACTCCCAGATTCATTAGGTGTTGGCTCATGCCTGGAACCAGACCTGTGTGGACTGTCTAGGGAGAGTGAACCCCTGTGCGGTGAGACAAAGCCTGTGTGGCTATTTGCTTGGACATTTAAAACCAGGGACTTAGGGACTAGGACAGCACTAGGCTGATCCCAGTTGTTAGTTAGGAAACCTGTATGTTTAGTCAGAGGTCAAGTTGACCAGGATTTATTTTGTTTGTTTCTTTTGCTTTGCTGTGTTTTGTCACTGTAAATAGAAAATAAACCGCACCTTTTTGATTTTGAAAACCACAACCACCGTTTGCTGGGCCTGTTTTTGTGTGGGGAGCCCATCTCGGGGGTCACACACACCCGCTGCCGAGCTAACCCCCTCACAGTTGGTGGAGAACCAGTGGCAGTTTTTTTTTAAGCCAGCATGGAGGAGATACTGAAGCAGCTGGCTCTAGCAAATGCCAATCAACAGCAGACAAATGCAGGTTTGCAAAAGAGCCTTGCAGCTCAACAACAGAACTTCGCAGCCCAGCAGCAAGCTCATCAACAGAGCCTTGCAGCCCAGCAGCAAGCTCATCAACAGAGCCTTGCAGCCCAGCAGCAGACAAACGCAACTTTGCAACAGAGTCTGGAGGCTCAGCAACAAGCCCAGCAGCAATCTGAGGCCCGCTTCATAGACCTGTTACAGAAGCAAGAGCAGAGACTACAACAACAGATGGAAGCAGCAATGCAGCAACGTCCGCAGACCAGTGAGGAAAGCCGTCCCACTAATACCGCGTCCTTTGGGGTGAGTCGTTTATTGACAAAAATGACTGGAGAGGATGATCCAGAGGTATTTTTGACCACATTTGAAAGGACCGCTGAAAGAGAAAAGTGGCCTGAGGAGCAGTGGGCTGGACTGGTGGCTCCTCTGTTAACTGGTGAATCGCAGAAAGCTTACTATGACCTAGAGCCTAACCAAGCAAAAGACTATGCGATGCTAAAAGCTGAAATATTGGCAAGGCTGGGTGTCACCCAGGCTGTCCGGGCTCAGCGTGTGCATAACTGGACTTTCCAGCTTGGAAAACCCCCCAGGTCTCAAATGTATGATCTCATTCACCTGAGCAGAAAGTGGCTACAGCCAGAGACTTTGTCCGCACCAAAGATTGTGGAACGTGTTGTAATGGATCGGTTTTTGAGAGCTCTTCCTACTGCCATCCAAAAGTGGGTAAGCCATGGAGACCCAGAGACGGCCGATGGTCTTGTGGATCGTGTGGAGAAATACTTGGCTACAAAGAACCTGACGGCCTCTTCCAGAGACACTCGGACTTTCCACCCTAAGACCAGACCATCCCCAGGGGCGGATAAGAGGATTCCAAGGGGTGAGGGTGGAGAGAGTGAGAGGGTGGGAGCTCTACCCCAAGTTTGGCGAGAACAGCCTGGGAAATCAGCGGCTCAAGAGGCCGCAAGAAGGATCGTTTGCTACCGCTGCCGGCAAGCGGGACATATTGCAGCCAATTGCCCGGTTGTGGAGGAACCCATGCAGTGTGACTTTCTGACGGGCAGACGTCAGTCGCTGTGTGCGACAGTCGCATGCACTGCCATTCGAGGAACTGAGAAACATTTATGCAAAATGTGTGTTAATGGTAGAAATGTTGTGGTATTGCTGGATTCAGGTAGCCTTGTGACCCTGATAAAGGCTGAGTTAGTTAAAACAGAGGTCTCTGGGAATAGCAAGGTAGCTGTTATTTGTGTGCATGGGGACACCCGAGAGTATCCAGTGACTACAGTGTGTTTCGAGACCCCCAAAGGTACCCTCTCTCATCCAGTGGGCTTAGTATCTCAGTTACCGCATGACGCCATTGTGGGAAGGGATTTTCCGAAGTTCTGGGAACTGTGGGATGATCCTGAGCCCCCCACTGGTGCCCCTATGTACCAGGAATGTGATAGCCAGAACTCCCCTGAGAGTGGTGAGGACTCTCCAGAATTTCCCTTATCAGTATTGGCAGGGGAGACTCAAGAAACTGGAGAGGAGCCCACCTCCTCAGACGAAAACCTACCGTCTGTGGAGTTTTCTGATCTTGAGGTTCACAGGGAAAACTTTGCCACAGAACAGTTGAAAGACCCCGCCCTAATAAAGGCACGGGAAAACGTAGTGAAAATAGATGGCGAGTTAGTGAACCCAGATAATACCTGCACTTACCCATACTTCAGCGTAGAGAAGGACCTACTGTATCGGGTGGCAAAAAGGGCAGAAGAAACCGTTGAGCAGCTTGTGGTGCCCAAACCTTACAGGAAGTTGGTGTTGGAGTTGGCCCATGGGCACATTCTTGGAGGTCATCTGGGGACAGAGAAAACCCGAGAGAGGGTATTACAGAGATTCTATTGGCCGGGGGTGATGAAGGACATAGAAAATTATTGTTCCTCCTGCCCTGTGTGTCAGAGGTCGGCCCCGATGCCACATTTCCGTAGCCCGCTGGTCCCTCTACCCATCATTGAGGTCCCGTTTGAGAGGATCGCCATGGATTTGGTAGGTCCTATAATCAAGTCCGCTAGGGGGCACCAGTACATATTAGTTATAATGGACTATGCCACCCGTTATCCAGAAGCGATCCCTCTCCGAAATACCTCGGCCAAAACCATAGCCAAAGAGCTATCTCTTGTGTTTAGCCGGGTGGGTATTTGTAAAGAACTGCTTACGGACCAAGGTACACCCTTTATGTCCCGGGTTATGAAGGAGCTGTGTAAATTGTTCAAAGTGACGCAATTACGTACATCTGTGTATCACCCCCAAACCGATGGGCTGGTTGAAAGGTTCAACAAAACCCTAAAACAAATGTTGAAGAAAGTGGTGGATAGAGATGGAAAGGATTGGGACTGTCTACTTCCTTATCTGATGTTTGCTATTAGGGAGGTGCCCCAATCCTCTACGGGATTCTCCCCCTTTGAGTTACTGTATGGGAGACACCCAAGAGGGCTGTTGGATATTGCCAAGGAAACTTGGGAAAGTGAGAGTTCTCCCCACAGGAGTGTGATTGAGCATGTCGCCCTGATGCAAGACCGAATTGCACAGGTAATGCCCATCGTGAAGGAACATTTGGCCCAAGCGCAGTTAGCACAGCAGAGAGTGTACAACCGTGGAGCCAAGACCCGTACCTTTTCCCCGGGGGATAGGATACTGGTACTTGTCCCTACGGTTGAAAGTAAATTCCTTGCCAAATGGCAAGGCCCCTACGAGATAATTGAAAAAGTGAGCGAAGTGAATTACAAGGTCAGACAACCAGGAAGGCGAAAGCCCGAACAGATCTATCACGTTAATCTGTTGAAAGCCTGGAGGGATAGAGAGTCCCTAGTCGCAGACACTTGGTCACCAGCTCAAACTGGTTGCGTGATTCCGGAGGTTGGAATAGCAGCCACCTTGTCACAACCCCAACAACAGGAGGTTAAGGAGTTTGTGCTTCGCAACAAGGAGGTATTCTCTGAGCTGCCGGGACAAACATCTGGGGTAGAGCATGACATCATTACCCCGCCCGGTGAAAGGGTGAAGTTAAAACCCTATCGGATCCCAGAGGCCCGACGGGAGGCAATACGGGAGGAAGTACAGAAAATGCTGAACTTAGGGGTGATAGAGGAGTCCCAAAGTGATTGGTCTAGTCCCATTGTGTTGGTGCCTAAACCGGATGGGAGCTGGCGATTTTGTAACGATTTTCGACAGTTGAACAAAGTTACAAAATTTGACACCTACCCCATGCCACGTATAGATGAGTTGATCGACCGGCTGGGAACAGCCCGATACATGACGACTCTTGACCTCACAAAAGGGTATTGGCAAATCCCCCTGGCCAAGTCGGCCAAAGAGAAAACCGCATTTGTAACCCCAGACGGGGCGTTCCAATATAAAAGAATGCCGTTCGGGTTACAGAATGCGCCGGCCACATTCCAGCGGAAAATGGACCAGATGCTGAGGCCCCATCGGAAGTATGCTGCGGCTTACCTGGATGACATAATTGTCCATAGCACAGATTGGGCCTCACATCTGCCAAAAGTGCAAGCAGTCCTGGACTCTGTTCGGGAAGCGGGGTTTACGGCTAACCCCAAGAAGTGTACCATTGGGCAGGAGGAGGCCAAATATCTTGGGTACACCATTGGGAGGGGAGTAATAAAACCCCAACTCAACAAAGTCGAGGCCATCCAGAGTTGGCCACGTCCCAACAGCAAGAAGCAGGTACGAGCCTTTCTGGGAATCGCTGGGTATTATCGGCGATTCATTCCCCACTTTGCTTCTAAGGCTGTGCCCCTAACCAACCTGACGAAGGGGAAAGGGTCGGTCATGATTAAATGGACCCCCGAGGCTGAGGCAGCATTCCAATTCTTGAAACAAGCCTTATGTAGCCAGCCAGTGTTGTACTCACCCGACTTCTCTAAAGACTTTGTCGTACAAAGTGATGCGTCAGATGTGGGGTTAGGAGCAGTATTGTCCCAGGTCTGGAACGGGGAAGAGCACCCAGTCATTTACCTCAGCAGGAAGTTGAAGTCCCATGAGGTAAATTACGCCACCGTTGAAAAGGAGTGTTTAGCGGTGAAGTGGGCTCTAGATTCCCTTCGGTACTACCTGCTAGGTAGGCACTTTGACATGGTTACGGATCACGCTCCGTTAAAGTGGATGGCTCAAAACAAAGAAACAAATAGAAGAGTGAATAGGTGGTTCCTGGCCCTCCAGGAATTCAACTTCACAGTAAAGCATCGCCCTGGCGTTCAAATGGGGAATGTGGATGCTTTGTCTCGAGTACATGAATGCCTGATTGCTGGTGTTCCAACCCCGAGGTTAAAACAAGAGGGGGGGGGTATGTGACAGCAGGAAGGTAAAGTCACCTGGTTGCATCCAGGGGGGTAGATATATTTCGCCCAGATTCAGGCTTTACGCCGACTTATACAACTAGGTGGAGAGTTGTATAAGGCTAGTGGGCTCATGGATGACTCATACCTCTAGGGAGAGTGTGGGGCGTCGTACAGACAGGGAGTTGATGAGGCCAGCTGAAGCTTGTCAGCTCATTTAGGCCTCTATAAAAACTCCCAGATTCATTAGGTGTTGGCTCATGCCTGGAACCAGACCTGTGTGGACTGTCTAGGGAGAGTGAACCCCTGTGCGGTGAGACAAAGCCTGTGTGGCTATTTGCTTGGACATTTAAAACCAGGGACTTAGGGACTAGGACAGCACTAGGCTGATCCCAGTTGTTAGTTAGGAAACCTGTATGTTTAGTCAGAGGTCAAGTTGACCAGGATTTATTTTGTTTATGTTTCTTTTGCTTTGCTGTGTTTTGTCACTGTAAATAGAAAATAAACCGCACCTTTTTGATTTTGAAAACCACAACCACCGTTTGCTGGGCCTGTTTTTGTGTGGGGAGCCCATCTCGGGGGTCACACACACCCGCTGCCGAGCTAACCCCCTCACAGTTGGTGGAGAACCAGTGGCAGTTTTTTTTTAAGCCAGCATGGAGGAGATACTGAAGCAGCTGGCTCTAGCAAATGCCAATCAACAGCAGACAAATGCAGGTTTGCAAAAGAGCCTTGCAGCTCAACAACAGAACTTCGCAGCCCAGCAGCAAGCTCATCAACAGAGCCTTGCAGCCCAGCAGCAAGCTCATCAACAGAGCCTTGCAGCCCAGCAGCAGACAAACGCAACTTTGCAACAGAGTCTGGAGGCTCAGCAACAAGCCCAGCAGCAATCTGAGGCCCGCTTCATAGACCTGTTACAGAAGCAAGAGCAGAGACTACAACAACAGATGGAAGCAGCAATGCAGCAACGTCCGCAGACCAGTGAGGAAAGCCGTCCCACTAATACCGCGTCCTTTGGGGTGAGTCGTTTATTGACAAAAATGACTGGAGAGGATGATCCAGAGGTATTTTTGACCACATTTGAAAGGACCGCTGAAAGAGAAAAGTGGCCTGAGGAGCAGTGGGCTGGACTGGTGGCTCCTCTGTTAACTGGTGAATCGCAGAAAGCTTACTATGACCTAGAGCCTAACCAAGCAAAAGACTATGCGATGCTAAAAGCTGAAATATTGGCAAGGCTGGGTGTCACCCAGGCTGTCCGGGCTCAGCGTGTGCATAACTGGACTTTCCAGCTTGGAAAACCCCCCAGGTCTCAAATGTATGATCTCATTCACCTGAGCAGAAAGTGGCTACAGCCAGAGACTTTGTCCGCACCAAAGATTGTGGAACGTGTTGTAATGGATCGGTTTTTGAGAGCTCTTCCTACTGCCATCCAAAAGTGGGTAAGCCATGGAGACCCAGAGACGGCCGATGGTCTTGTGGATCGTGTGGAGAAATACTTGGCTACAGAGAACCTGACGGCCTCTTCCAGAGACACTCGGACTTTCCACCCTAAGACCAGACCATCCCCAGGGGCGGATAAGAGGATTCCAAGGGGTGAGGGTGGAGAGAGTGAGAGGGTGGGAGCTCTACCCCAAGTTTGGCGAGAACAGCCTGGGAAATCAGCGGCTCAAGAGGCCGCAAGAAGGATCGTTTGCTACCGCTGCCGGCAAGCGGGACATATTGCAGCCAATTGCCCGGTTGTGGAGGAACCCATGCAGTGTGACTTTCTGACGGGCAGACGTCAGTCGCTGTGTGCGACAGTCGCATGCACTGCCATTCGAGGAACTGAGAAACATTTATGCAAAATGTGTGTTAATGGTAGAAATGTTGTGGTATTGCTGGATTCAGGTAGCCTTGTGACCCTGATAAAGGCTGAGTTAGTTAAAACAGAGGTCTCTGGGAATAGCAAGGTAGCTGTTATTTGTGTGCATGGGGACACCCGAGAGTATCCAGTGACTACAGTGTGTTTCGAGACCCCCAAAGGTACCCTCTCTCATCCAGTGGGCTTAGTATCTCAGTTACCGCATGACGCCATTGTGGGAAGGGATTTTCCGAAGTTCTGGGAACTGTGGGATGATCCTGAGCCCCCCACTGGTGCCCCTATGTACCAGGAATGTGATAGCCAGAACTCCCCTGAGAGTGGTGAGGACTCTCCAGAATTTCCCTTATCAGTATTGGCAGGGGAGACTCAAGAAACTGGAGAGGAGCCCACCTCCTCAGACGAAAACCTACCGTCTGTGGAGTTTTCTGATCTTGAGGTTCACAGGGAAAACTTTGCCACAGAACAGTTGAAAGACCCCGCCCTAATAAAGGCACGGGAAAACGTAGTGAAAATAGATGGCGAGTTAGTGAACCCAGATAATACCTGCACTTACCCATACTTCAGCGTAGAGAAGGACCTACTGTATCGGGTGGCAAAAAGGGCAGAAGAAACCGTTAAACAGCTTGTGGTGCCCAAACCTTACAGGAAGTTGGTGTTGGAGTTGGCCCATGGGCACATTCTTGGAGGTCATCTGGGGACAGAGAAAACCCGAGAGAGGGTATTACAGAGATTCTATTGGCCGGGGGTGATGAAGGACATAGAAAATTATTGTTCCTCCTGCCCTGTGTGTCAGAGGTCGGCCCCGATGCCACATTTCCGTAGCCCGCTGGTCCCTCTACCCATCATTGAGGTCCCGTTTGAGAGGATCGCCATGGATTTGGTAGGTCCTATAATCAAGTCCGCTAGGGGGCACCAGTACATATTAGTTATAATGGACTATGCCACCCGTTATCCAGAAGCGATCCCTCTCCGAAATACCTCGGCCAAAACCATAGCCAAAGAGCTATCTCTTGTGTTTAGCCGGGTGGGTATTTGTAAAGAACTGCTTACGGACCAAGGTACACCCTTTATGTCCCGGGTTATGAAGGAGCTGTGTAAATTGTTCAAAGTGACGCAATTACGTACATCTGTGTATCACCCCCAAACCGATGGGCTGGTTGAAAGGTTCAACAAAACCCTAAAACAAATGTTGAAGAAAGTGGTGGATAGAGATGGAAAGGATTGGGACTGTCTACTTCCTTATCTGATGTTTGCTATTAGGGAGGTGCCCCAATCCTCTACGGGATTCTCCCCCTTTGAGTTACTGTATGGGAGACACCCAAGAGGGCTGTTGGATATTGCCAAGGAAACTTGGGAAAGTGAGAGTTCTCCCCACAGGAGTGTGATTGAGCATGTCGCCCTGATGCAAGACCGAATTGCACAGGTAATGCCCATCGTGAAGGAACATTTGGCCCAAGCGCAGTTAGCACAGCAGAGAGTGTACAACCGTGGAGCCAAGACCCGTACCTTTTCCCCGGGGGATAGGATACTGGTACTTGTCCCTACGGTTGAAAGTAAATTCCTTGCCAAATGGCAAGGCCCCTACGAGATAATGGAAAAAGTGAGCGAAGTGAATTACAAGGTCAGACAACCAGGAAGGCGAAAGCCCGAACAGATCTATCACCTTAATCTGTTGAAAGCCTGGAGGGATAGAGAGTCCCTAGTCGCAGACACTTGGTCACCAGCTCAAACTGGTTGCGTGATTCCGGAGGTTGGAATAGCAGCCACCTTGTCACAACCCCAACAACAGGAGGTTAAGGAGTTTGTGCTTCGCAACAAGGAGGTATTCTCTGAGCTGCCGGGACAAACATCTGGGGTAGAGCATGACATCATTACCCCGCCCGGTGAAAGGGTGAAGTTAAAACCCTATCGGATCCCAGAGGCCCGACGGGAGGCAATACGGGAGGAAGTACAGAAAATGCTGAACTTAGGGGTGATAGAGGAGTCCCAAAGTGATTGGTCTAGTCTCATTGTGTTGGTGCCTAAACCGGATGGGAGCTGGCGATTTTGTAACGATTTTCGACAGTTGAACAAAGTTACAAAATTTGACACCTACCCCATGCCACGTATAGATGAGTTGATCGACCGGCTGGGAACAGCCCGATACATGACGACTCTTGACCTCACAAAAGGGTATTGGCAAATCCCCCTGGCCAAGTCGGCCAAAGAGAAAACCGCATTTGTAACCCCAGACGGGGCGTTCCAATATAAAAGAATGCCGTTCGGGTTACAGAATGCGCCGGCCACATTCCAGCGGAAAATGGACCAGATGCTGAGGCCCCATCGGAAGTATGCTGCGGCTTACCTGGATGACATAATTGTCCATAGCACAGATTGGGCCTCACATCTGCCAAAAGTGCAAGCAGTCCTGGACTCTGTTCGGGAAGCGGGGTTTACGGCTAACCCCAAGAAGTGTACCATTGGGCAGGAGGAGGCCAAATATCTTGGGTACACCATTGGGAGGGGAGTAATAAAACCCCAACTCAACAAAGTCGAGGCCATCCAGAGTTGGCCACGTCCCAACAGCAAGAAGCAGGTACGAGCCTTTCTGGGAATCGCTGGGTATTATCGGCGATTCATTCCCCACTTTGCTTCTAAGGCTGTGCCCCTAACCAACCTGACGAAGGGGAAAGGGTCGGTCATGATTAAATGGACCCCCGAGGCTGAGGCAGCATTCCAATTCTTGAAACAAGCCTTATGTAGCCAGCCAGTGTTGTACTCACCCGACTTCTCTAAAGACTTTGTCGTACAAAGTGATGCGTCAGATGTGGGGTTAGGAGCAGTATTGTCCCAGGTCTGGAACGGGGAAGAGCACCCAGTCATTTACCTCAGCAGGAAGTTGAAGTCCCATGAGGTAAATTACGCCACCGTTGAAAAGGAGTGTTTAGCGGTGAAGTGGGCTCTAGATTCCCTTCGGTACTACCTGCTAGGTAGGCACTTTGACATGGTTACGGATCACGCTCCGTTAAAGTGGATGGCTCAAAACAAAGAAACAAATAGAAGAGTGAATAGGTGGTTCCTGGCCCTCCAGGAATTCAACTTCACAGTAAAGCATCGCCCTGGCGTTCAAATGGGGAATGTGGATGCTTTGTCTCGAGTACATGAATGCCTGATTGCTGGTGTTCCAACCCCGAGGTTAAAACAAGAGGGGGGGGTATGTGACAGCAGGAAGGTAAAGTCACCTGGTTGCATCCAGGGGGGTAGATATATTTCGCCCAGATTCAGGCTTTACGCCGACTTATACAACTAGGTGGAGAGTTGTATAAGGCTAGTGGGCTCATGGATGACTCATACCTCTAGGGAGAGTGTGGGGCGTCGTACAGACAGGGAGTTGATGAGGCCAGCTGAAGCTTGTCAGCTCATTTAGGCCTCTATAAAAACTCCCAGATTCATTAGGTGTTGGCTCATGCCTGGAACCAGACCTGTGTGGACTGTCTAGGGAGAGTGAACCCCTGTGCGGTGAGACAAAGCCTGTGTGGCTATTTGCTTGGACATTTAAAACCAGGGACTTAGGGACTAGGACAGCACTAGGCTGATCCCAGTTGTTAGTTAGGAAACCTGTATGTTTAGTCAGAGGTCAAGTTGACCAGGATTTATTTTGTTTATGTTTCTTTTGCTTTGCTGTGTTTTGTCACTGTAAATAGAAAATAAACCGCACCTTTTTGATTTTGAAAACCACAACCACCGTTTGCTGGGCCTGTTTTTGTGTGGGGAGCCCATCTCGGGGGTCACACACACCCGCTGCCGAGCTAACCCCCTCACAGTAGGGAGAGTGTCAGTTTCTTTCACTGTGCCAGTCCTTGTTTCTAGGGACAAAGAAGGAAAGTGAGGGGAATTCTCCTTGTGCTATAGTGTGCTTTAAAAAAACATTTTTTCTAGGGACATAAAACTGTAGGTAGGGAGAGTGTCAGTTTCTTTCACTGTGCCAGTCCTTGTTTCTAGGGACAAAGAAGGAAAGTGAGGGGAATTCTCCTTGTGCTATAGTGTGCCAAAGCATTCCTCATCAACCATCTTTGAAATCCTTGTTTTTTGGACAGTCAGGGAAATTGTCGTTGTGCTATTCTGTGCAAAAGCAATAATCCTCAACCATATTTAGAAATCCTTAAGTAAAGGGACAGAGAAGGACACCTGAAGGTAGCCCTTATTGCTTTTTTCCCATCTCCCTGCAGGCCATCTATTAGAATGTCTGGAAGGCAAACAAGGAGAGGCAGACAGTCAGGAGGCAATAAAAGAGGGCAAGCAGGCTCTGTGTCTGGGGGCATCAGTGCTGGTCGTGGACGCGGTGCATTGTCATCAGCACATGGCCATGGGACACGCTTGTCCTTCTTTTCGGCAGCTGGACATGTTGAGCCACATCATGCCGAAGACTTGGTAGAGTGGATGACCAAGCCCTCCTCCTCCTCCTCATCCTCTCTCACCCAGGCTCAGGGTACTGGCAAAGCAGCTGCCAAAGCGTCCTCTTCCCTGGTATCAATGTCAGACTCATCATCAGTCACTCCTTCCCTAGACCCACCATGTCCTCCTCCTGAGGAGTCCCCCGAACTGTTTGAGCACAGTGTTGGGTACATGCTCCAGGAGGATGCCCAGCGTTTCGAAGGGTCTGATGATGAAACCCAGCTACAGGAAGGCAGTAGCGTGAGAGCAGACAGAGGGGATGCTCAAGAAGGACACCAATCTGGCAGTCATGTTCCAGCAGCTGCAGCATACTGCCAGATTGGCTCCAGTGATGAGGAGGGAGGGGATGATGAGGTCACTGACTCCACGTGGGTGCCTAATAGGAGAGAGGAGGAGGAGGAGGATGAGGAGGAGGCACATCTCCAACGAGGCAGGATGCCCTTTGGTGGCCAGCGTAAGGGCAGTACACCAACGGAATCACACCGCAGAGCTCCGCCTGTGCAGGGCGCTGCCTCTGCCCGTCATTCAAAAAGTTCCTTGGTGTGGGCCTTTTTTGAGGCTAGTGCATCAGATCGCACAGCTGCTGTTTGCAACATATGTCTCAAGCGTATATCGCGTGGCCAAAACATCAGCCGCTTGGGTACCACATGCCTGACCAGACATATGTTGACCTGCCATGCAGCTCGTTGGCAAGCCTACCTCAAAGACCCACACCAAAGAACAAAGCGGACCTCTCCTTGCACCGCATCAGCTGGGATCTCCAACCCCACTATAACTTCAGTCCTCTCTGAAACATGCACTGAGAGGAATGAAGGTGTAGAATTAGGTGTGTCACAGCCAAGTACTTGCGGCCACTCTGCTAGCAGTACACCGACGTCCGATTCTAGCAGGCAAATTTCCCTGCCCCAGCTGCTGGACCGTCGAAAGAAGTTCACTCCCAGCCATCCACATGCCCAGCGGTTGAATGCTAGCTTGGCTAAATTGCTAGCGCTTCAACTGCTGCCTTTTCAGTTGGTAGACTCGGCCCCCTTCCGTGAGTTTGTGCAATGTGCGGTTCCTCAGTGGCAGGTTCCCAAACGCCACTTTTTCTCACGGAAGGCTATTCCGGCTCTCTACCGGCATGTGGAAGGCAATGTCTTGGCCTCGCTGGACAGGGCGGTCAGCGGTAAGGTGCATATTACCGCTGACTCATGGTCCAGCAGGCATGGACAGGGACGTTACCTTTCTTTCACGGCCCATTGGGTCACTCTTTTGGCAGCTGGGAAGGATGCAGGACAAGGTGCAGTAGTGTTGAAGGTTGTTCCACTGCCACGCCTCCAAAATGCTACTACTGGTTGTGACACACCTCTCTCCTCCACCCCCTCCTCTTCTTCTTCCTCCATGGCCTCTTCCTGTGGTTTGTCCTATGAACCAGCGGTGCTCCGTAGCCGTTCACGGGGCTACGCAAGTACGCAGGCAAAAAGATGCCATGCCGTGCTTGCGCTGGTGTGTTTGGGGGACAGAAGCCACACTGGGGCAGAGGTCCTGTCTGCTCTGCAGGGCCAGGCCGAGAGGTGGTTGACGCCATGCCAGCTTAAGCCAGGAATGGTGGTTTGCGACAATGGCACCAACCTCCTCTCCGCCCTCCGACAGGGACAACTGACCCATGTGCCCTGTGTGGCTCACGTCCTTAACCTGGTGGTGCAGCGGTTCTTGGGCAGGTACCCGGGCTTACAGGATGTCCTGAGGCAGGCCAGGAAAGTCTGTGTGCATTTCCGCAGATCTTATAATGCCAGTGCTCGCCTGGCTGAGCTGCAAAAGGAGTTGAACCTGCCCAAGAACCGCCTTATATGTGACATGCCCACCAGGTGGAACTCAACGTTGGCCATGCTGCAGCGGCTGCACACGCAGCAGAGGGCCATCAATGAGTACCTGTGCGACTACGGCACCAGGACAGGGTCAGGGGAGCTTGGTTTTTTTTCTCCACGCCAGTGGGGCATGATCAGGGATGCATGCACTGTCCTGGCACCATTTGAGGAGGCCACGAGGATGGTGAGCAGTGACAGTGCATGCATCAGTGACACTGTACCTCTTGTCCACCTGTTGGAGCACACGCTGCGTGGAATAATGGACAGGGCACTTGAGGCAGAACAGAGGCAGGAAGAGGAGGACTTCCTTGCCTCTCAAGGCCCCCTTTACCCAGACAGTGTTCCTTCTGTCCCACCCATCGCACAGGAAGAGGAAGAGGAGGAGGAGGAGGAGGAGGAGGAGGAGGATTGTGTCAGCATGGAGGTGGAGGCTGGCACTCAGCATCATCAGCAGCAGTCTTTTAGGGATGATTTACAGTCCCAAGAAACCAGTGGACTTGTACGTGGCTGGGAGGAGGTGGCTGCGGATCATGTCGTCCTTAGTGACCCAGAGGACTCCGGAGCGAATGCCTCAGCAAACCTACGCTGCATGGCCTCCCTGATCCTGCAAAGTCTGCGGAAGGATCCTCGTATTCTTCGGATCAAGGAGAGGGACCATTACTGGCTGGCCACTCTCCTTGATCCACGGTACAAGGGTAAGGTTGCAGACCTTATGTTACCTTCGCAGAGGGAGCAGAGGATGAGACAACTCTGGGAGGCCTTGCAGAAAGGTCTGTGCAACGCGTTCCCAGAGACTGGGAGGTTACAAACTCCTGGTCCTGGACAACGAGTTGCTGAGGCTTCGGCCAGTCAAAGAAGGAGCGGTGGGGAAGGTGGCCGTCTGACCGATGCGTTCAGACAATTCTTTAGTCCGCAGCCCCAAAGTATGATCGGTTCCAGCAACCATCGCCAGCGTCTGATAAACATGGTGCAGGAATATCTAGGGGCAAGGTCAGACTTGGACACCTTCCCCACCGAAAATCCTCTGGCTTACTGGGTCTTGAGGATGGATCACTGGCCAGAGCTTGCACAGTATGCAATTGAGCTACTGGCCTGTCCTGCATCCAGCGTTCTTTCGGAACGCACATTCAGTGCTGCTGGAGGATTTGTCACGGATCACAGGGTGCGCCTGTCCACCGACTCGGTTGATCGACTGACTTTCATCAAGATGAACCAGTCTTGGATCACCACCAGCTACCACACACCTGATGCTGATATAACAGACTAATTGATTTTAACATGTCACATCCCTTCAAGACTGATGCTGATGCTGAGTGCCTGTGCTGTTATGTTGACTGGCTATCCTCCTCCTCCGAGTCCTCAATGATACGATTGATGATGATAGCTTGGAAGATCATTTTTGTTTATGGGTGCCGCCACCAGTGGCTAAGGCCCAATTTTTCAGCCCCTGTTTTACAGGGGCGTGTAATTACAATTTTTTTAGCAATAATTTGCCATAGGGCTCATTGCTGTGCTCCAAGTACAGTATCTGTGAGGGGTTGGAGTGTTGTGGCACCAGTGCCTAAGGCCCAATTTTTCAGCCCCTGTTTAACAGGGGCGTGTCATTACAATTTTTGAAGCAATACTTTGCAACAGGGCTCATTGCTGTGCTCCAAGTAACGTATCTGTGAGGGGTTGTAGTGTTGTGCCACCAGTGCCTAAGGCCCAATTTTTCAGCCCCTGTTCAACAGGGGCATGCAATTACAATTCTTGATCTAATAATTCACAGCAGGGCCCATTGCTGCACCCACCAAGAGTAACTCTGAGGGCTTACAGTGTTGTGGCAACGCCACCACCACCACCACCACCACGAAAGGCCCAATTTTTCAGCCCCTGTTCAAAAGGGGCATGTAATTACAATTCTTGATCTAATAATTCACAGCAGGGCCCATTCCTGCACCCACCAAGAGTAACTCTGAGGGCTTACAGTGTTGTGGCAACACCACCACCACCACCACCACCACGAAAGGCCCAATTTTTCAGCCCCTGTTCAACAGGGGCATGCAATTACAATTCTTGATCTAATAATTCACAGCAGGGCCCATTGCTGCACCCACCAAGAGTAACTGTCAGGGCTTACAGTGTTGTGGCACCAGCACCACCATCAAAGGCCCAATTTTTACTACCACTGTTCAACAATTATATGTAATTAAAATTCCTGATATAATAGTTGACAGCAGGGCGTTCCAGCACCAACCAAGAGTAACTGTGAGTGCTTACAGTGTTGTGCCAACACCAACAACTAAGGGGCCTATTTCTGCAGAGTATATACGGCAGGTCCCTACTTTCAAACATCCAACTTACAAACGACTCCTACTTGCAAACGCAAGAAGACAACAGGAAGTGAGAGGAAATCTACCACTAGGAAGGAAAATTCTCTCCTGTAAGAATAAATATGGGAGAAAGGTGTCTCCTCTGTACTGATGCTTTATCAGCAATCCTTGTTTCAAGAAAAACACCACATTTCAAAAACAGTTGTCATTGGGACGGAAAGTGAGGTGAAATGTTCTGAACAGGGGCACAGACAGCAAAACAAATGTTACAGGGGTGATAACCCTTACCTATGTTTTCCAAAAAGTTTAAAAATAGATTTTTGGGCTGGAGCTACACTTCAACAATGTACCTGTTCAAAATTACAAACAGATTCTACATAAGAACAAACCTACAGTCCCTGTCTTGTATGCACCGCCTGTATACGGCTGTTCAGAGTATATAGGGCCTTTTTATTTTATGTGCGGGGTTCCCCTTAATATCCATACAAGACCCAAAGGGGCTGGTAATGGGCTGGGGTAGGGGGGGGGTCATGGGGTAGCTATGCCATTTTTCTTAAAGATTTTCATCCATATTACCGGGACCAGACATTACATTAAAGCCGCAAGCAGTTTTAAATGGCTTTTTTTCCCTTTAGAAGTGTCATTTTGTGCAGGGACAGTTCTAAACACGGGAAACACGTGGCACTTCACAGGCATACTTTAGACACCCCCCAGGTACGATATTTAAAGGAATATTTGACTTTTTTTTTTTCACTTTATGCATCATTAAAATGACTGCTCCCGAAAAACGACCGTTTTTAAAACTTCTTTTTGCATTGATACATGTCCCCTGGTGCAGAACCCGGGTTCCCAAACCCTTTTTAGGACAATAACATGCATAATAGTTGTTATAATTAGCACTTTAGAATTCGAACGTTCGCATCCATTGTATTTAATAGGGTTCTAATGTTCGTACGAACTTTCGGTCCGTTCGCGGGTTCTGGTGCGAACCGAACCCGGGGGTGTTCGGCTCATCACTACTGCTGGGTCCACAAGAATGGACCCCCAAACGTGTTGAATGTAGACCAGGTCGTAGTTTACATATTAATTCTGGAGGAACTATTTTGGAGTTCCGTCAATGCATGCGCAATCAGACTGGAAGAGCGGTCTCTGCCCTCATCTGATGGGTTTGTCCTAGTCATCTAAGCTTTGACTAACTTGATCCGCACCACTGCGATTGTCTTCGTTAGACAGTGATTGTCTTTTTCCGATGCCGTTAGGCCTGAGGAGTCTATCGTTTTTCTCCTAGAAGAAGGGCCAATTCTATGTCTCTTTTAAACCTTGACTATTTTCAATGTCCGTGGTACTTCAAAACACTTTCGTTTGGATATGCCAGAAGGCTGATGTTCTATCCCAGATTGCAAAGATACCAACCTTTGTATAGTGTTGAGGAAGAGACTAGAGCCATTTTGCCTGATAATTTCAGCAACAAGGTAGTTTATAGCTTGACACTTGGATGTTTGAGATCTTTCTAGACCTATTCGCCAAAAGGAATACTTATTCCATGTTACTGGCCATATTCAGGATGTCCTATCCCTCTAAATGGAGAGTGAGATAATGTGTCTCACACTATTTGGAAGACTAAATGGGGAAAAGAATAACTTGCCCAGGTCTTTCGGAATTGGTTGCTAAGATATGCAACCATTACTGGATCCCATAGAGTGAGGACACGACTGAGTTTCATGTATCCTTTAATGCCGTATCTAGGCTTACTTGTATACAATGCAATCCTTACAGTAAGGAGTAGAGAATTCCATCCTTTAAATTCTGTAGGTTTTTCTCGTATCTAATGTACTTGAAGTTTGGAGTAGGCGCTCTGACCTCCATAGGATTTCAAACACTAAACGGTGAGACCTCTACTTCTTGGTCTCCAGCCTCTAGATATAACTTGTATGCAATTTGGAAGATACCGTTGGCTACGCTGTATGAGGTGTTGGATCTCAGGAAGGAGAATAGGAGGAGGTTCTCGGATCTGAGACTGTACCCGTGGATATTATGGCCTGCAAGCCACAGGGCAATTATTGTTATCACCACCGAATGACTACGAATCCGGATAAGGATCCTGGAGAGTATTAGGTTTGTTGAATGTACATGTTGGCTAATTTGCCGACCCAGTTGGCGGTCATTAGTTTCTCTGCTTCCACCTCTGGGAAGCCACCCAGGTTACAGTCAGACCAATATCTTGATAGCCTTATTTGTTGCCGATCTCTTGACCAGCTTTTTGTTTTGGAGACCGTCCCTTGTCATCCAACAGCTTTTGTATCTTACGCCATCTGGCCATAAGTTCTAGAAAACCCTACTTAACGTGCTGGGAGATACATCTGACAGAAGTTGACTAGTTTTGCATTCCTTCTTGACAGTGAAGATAGGGCTTCCAGATTTTGCTGAGTCCTTTCAGCATAGTTGAGGCTCTTTTGTTGCGTTTCGGAAAGACTCCAGTCTGCGACCGCTATAACTCTGACTTTTGGACACCTTGTCCTCCATTGGCATGAATACCCGACGAGTAACCACTTGGGATGATTGGTATGCCTAATAGCTGATACGCTGAAAGATTAGTTCGTTTAGCTACCTCCCCAAGAGGGGACTTTTCTCCTCTGTGGAGTTACTGTTTCTAGTGCAGGAAGTAAGCCTTTCCTTACTACAAAACCAGTTAATACAGTTGTCAACCTTCCCTTGGGCACCTCGGACCTCATGGATTACTACCGGCTACTTTATTGCTCTTGCGACCGTGGGATGCAACCAATGGGAAAGAGCCATTTGTTCAAGTGAGATACTTATACTGTTGCTCTCTCTGAGTGTAACTTTATTGTAATTTTTTCAGAGATTCAGAATTGCTTCCCGGTAGGTCATTGTTGTAATGAGACTAGTTGGTCTCTTGATGATGGTCTCTCGATGATGGTTCCTCCCAACTCGATCAGAGTCTGTACTGGGACTCTTTTCCCAGAATCTGGAAGTCATTGCGCCAGTCTGTTGTCCAGACAAGGCTCACCAGAAGTCCTTGGTCCCGCAAGTCAGCCCTTACTGGACCCAATATCCCAGGAAATGTCTGGAGTTTGTGGAAAGGTCACAGTCTGCCAGATGAACTCGTAGTGAACTCTAATTGCCAAGCGAAGGTACTTGCTGCAACATGGGTATTTTGAAGCGTGTATACAGTATACACACACACACACACACACACACACCCACACTTGTGGATGACCACAACATACAGGATATATAAGGTAATATCGACATATAATCACACATAGGTCCATCAAGTCCAACCTGTGTCCATCCTCAACCTCACCCCCTATGCAACCATGCAAATATACAACTTGCTACGACTAAAGACCATCGACAGTCTTAGCCTAGGTTTCCACTATTGCAACCTAAAATCGTGCAATTTACTGTGATTTCTATGTGTCTTGAATCAATGCCTGTGTATTCTTGATGTCTATGGCCCCAAGTTAGATCACAGTGGGATTAAAAGTAGTGTAGGGACTACTTTACCGTTGCAGCGACTTGGGGGGTCGCACCGCTATGAACGATACTCCTTGGAAATCATGGGGTATGATTTGTGGAGGTCAAGCCTTACTGACGGCTGGAGAGATTAATTGCAACGATGGCCTGTGCAATTTTTTGGATCCTTAACCTTTCGCCTGTTATTCAAGTCTTACTTTTGACTAACGACCATGTAATCACAACCCTTGTGCTCTGATGCATCATGAAGGGAATGCAATGAATTGGTAGAGAAATGAAAAAATTCCATTGGCTTCCTTAATGCACAGGACCCACGGATCCTAAGCTCAAATTTACATATAACTGTCAGCTGACCCTATTGGGCGGCTTGGGTTTAGGCAAATAAAGATAATTCTTGATTCTTTATTCTCCGCTATAGTTCTCCCAGGTCTAACCTGTCATTCACTCTGTTACTTTGCCTTTTGGCCATTGGTGATTAACATAAGGAATTAATCTTCCTTCTAAATATCACCAGATCCGACTTAAACAGTCACCACTCTGACTTAAAGCGGCATGTGTTTACTTGTGGGATGGGACATAAGGGTTCACTGACCACAATGATTACTGGAGAAACCGCATATAGTTTTGTATTCGCAGTGTCTGAACTGCATCATTGGCTACTCCATTTTCAATCTAGGATCCGCCATCATAGAGAGTTTATCACTGAGCAGAGCTCTGCTTTAATTTTGTCTGGGGTCCTGACAGTCTGGCTACCGAAGTGAGCACAATCGCAGGACACAAAACACTACTTAACAGTAGTATGAACCTTCTTCATCTCTGGATCTATTTGCTGTCCCAGGGTCTCTGCAAAGGATATTGCCTCTTCTGTTGCAAGAATGGCACCCTTGGTTAATCTGATGCAGCTTTAAATGCCTTTGTTTGAATAGCTTAGTCCCTGAGCTCCACACAGTCAGTTTGGACGGGGTTAAAGTATCTACCTTTTGCTTCTGATATGCCAACTTGTCATAGCAATTTCCCAGAAGCAAGCTCTGAGGTAGAGGTTGCCTTTAAACAAACACAATTGTTTGATTAGGCTTGGTATGGAACCATTAGTGACTGTAGGCCTTTTCAGTCTCTGCCCCTTTGTCACTGTCTTTGGCCTGCAACCTTGTTTTGCATTTTGGCCGACACACCAGTTACCACCAGACCAATATGATTACTAGAGACTTCTTGATCTGTCTCCACTGGCAGTTAACTACATAGTGGTTCTTTCAGGGCTGAAGAGGATCTGTCCCCTGTTGCAGAAGTAGGTTGACTGGTGTTGGTGTTGAGGGCTGGAGAGATTTACGCTCATTATGCCCATAATCTGCACTCTTTTAAGATATACCATATACCTACCTGCCCTCACCTTAGTTAAAGTTGCTGGTCTCTAGGAAGGCTGATTGCTACTGGTTCACAGATGAGCTGAAGCCTGGAGCCATGCCTGGGGTATTTGCCATAAGTAGTAACCACTACAAACCACATATCTTTCTGTGGGGTACCCCAAATAGCAATAGGTAATTGCTTGTGTTAACAGGTAAGCACTAAGGAATGTGACTAAACAGATCCTGACTTTTATTTTAGAACCAAGGTCAGCATGTAAATGCATAGAAATAAACACATCACAGTCATTCACACTGTAGAGTTAATGTAATCACAGACAAGCAGCGCAAGTTAATAGTCATCTGACAATTAGCACTAGCAGGTTAAACCTACCTTAGACACATGTACCACCAAGGATCATACCACAACCAAGCATCAATACACAGTGAGCCCAGCCTGCAGGGCCAGGCCCTGCATTAAAAGGAAAGGGCTCAATATCACCTGTTATCAGTTCAAGCATTAGCAAAATTGCAGACACAGACTCTAATCTGTGACACATTAGTAAACAAAGTGGCACTATGGATAGCCAGTTAGATTCACATGTGTGATATATGCTTTTCAGAAATGCAAACCAACAGCATACCTGCAGAAAATAAGTCAAGACTGTAGGGCCAGGCTTGTTCAGTTAGTAGGAAGGCTTCAGCACAGCACACCTGCTATCATCATTAGCAGTATTGCCGACACAACCACAACCCTTCAGAAATGCAAGCTTAACCACATACTTGCAGCAGTAACTGAATGGAATTGTGCACCATGCGGTGCCTTACCACCTGCATGCTTCATGTCCAAACAGAAAGTCCAATGAATGTCCATCCATGGCATCATGATAAAGGAGCACTCCCTAGAGACCAGATGCCCTCACCCCCATATCTTCCTGGATCTTGAGAGGGGGGGTGGGGTCTCCCCCATATAGGCGTTCATGTCTGCCTTTACAGCGGGGAGCTTCGTCACAGGAGAGGCTTGAACCTGTGCGGCTTGGCCAGAAGCATACGGCAAGGTGAGGGGAAAAATAAAAATTCAGCTTTTTAGCAGTAGCATAACCGGCTGTAGCAGTGAGGAAAAAAAGAGAATACTGCAGGAAGGGAGGAGACCTACTTTTATAATATAACCGGTCCTGAATTGGGCAGGGAGGCGGAGCCTTCCCATACGTATATGCTGTCATGCTGTGTCAGGAAAAGGAATTAATCTCACCCTGGGATTGTTTTGATTGGTCAAAGGACAAGTCAGACTATCACAAAGTCGGATCAAAGTAGTATCCTGTTCATGAAACTCGGATGGATGTCGGACCAGTGTAGGACCGATGTAGGACTGATGTCGCAGAGAAAAGTAGGATGAAAGTTGTATGACTGTCGTGTCGTACCAGTGTGAACCCAGCCTGAAAGGTTAAATAAAATTTCATACCAGTGATTAGATAAGGAGATAATGAGAAAAATCTACCTATGACCATGTGTGAACTGAATATAGATCATAACTAATGTGGTAAAAAGGTAATGGTGTATACAGGGCCGGACTTACCATTGGGCTTGACTGGGCTCAAGCCCATGGGCCCCGCCCAATAGGGGGCCCCGTGCTTGCGCACATTAGCCCCTCTAAACCGGCATTTAAAGCGTGCCGGAATGCAGTCTGAGAACTTCCCCTCTGTCCGGCACAGAGGAGAAGTCTTGCGGTGTTTAGCTCCTTCCACTCTTCCTGATACTCCCCCCGTGTGACTAAAGAAGACGTCACAAAAGGGCAGTGAAAGAAAACAGCAGCAGCAGACACAGCAACGAATGGTTACGGCGCAACGGCACATGCGCGAGATTACCGACAGGGACACAGTAAGGGCAGAAGCGACGTCATAATTTGAATCACATAACAGCAGTACGAATGGCGCTGGAGATACCCGGAAATACAGAGAACGAAACCATACTAAAAAAAGGTATTTGCAGGCCTCGTTTTTGGGGGATATATTGATATGTATTGCATTGCGATGAGCTGTTATAACTTAATAATTGAAAAACTGCAAAAATCGGCCGGGGGTTTACTTCCTCTTAAATTTTTCATTAACCACTTAAGCCCCGGACCATTTGGTAGCTAAAGGACCAGAGGTGATTTCAGAATTTTGCACAGCGCTGCTTTAACTGGAAATTGTGCGGACATGCAATGTTTTACCCAAACAAAATTTGCGTCCTTTTCTTCCCACAAATAGAGCTTTCTTTTAATGGTATTTGATTGCCTCTGCGATTTTTATTTTTTGCGATATAAACGGAAAAAGACCGAAAATTTTGAAAAAAAATGATATTTTCTACTTTTTGTTATAAGAAAAATCGAATAAACTCAATTTTAGTCATACATTTAGGCCAAAATGTATTCAGCCACATGTCTTTAGTAAAAAAAATGTCAATAAGCGTATATTTATTGGTCTGCGCAAAAGTTATAGCGTTTACAAACTAGGGTACATTTTCTGGAATTTACACAGCTTTAAATTTATGACTGCCTATCTCATTTCTTGAGGTGCTAAAATGGCAGGGCAGTACAAAACCCCCCCAAATGACCCCATTTTGGAAAGTAGACACCCCGAGGAAATTGCTGAGAGGCATGTTGAGCCCATTGAATATTTTTTTTTTTTTTGTCCCAAGTGATTGAATAATGACAAAAAAAATAAATAATTACAAAAAGTTGTCACTAAATGATATATTGCTCACACATGCCATGGTTATATGTGGAATTGCACCCCAAAATACATTCTGCTGCTTCTCCTGAATACGGGGATACCACATGTGTGGGACTTTTTAGGAGCCTAGCCACGTACGGGACCCCGGAAACCAAGCACCGCCTTCAGGATTTCTAAGGGCGCAAATTTTTGATTTCACTCCTCACTACCTATCACAGTTTCGAAGGCCATAAAATGCCAAAATAGCACAAAACCCCCCCAAATTACCCCGTTTTGGAAAGTAGACACCCCAAGTTATTTACTGAGAGGCATGTTCAGTCCATGGAATATTTTATATTTTGCCACAAGTTGCGGTAATATGACAAACTTTTTTTTTTTTTGCACAAAGTTGTCACTAAATGATATATTGCTCACACATGCCATGGGCATATGTGAAATTACACCCCAAAATACATTCTGCTGCTTCTCCTGAGTACGGGGATACCACATGTGTGGGACTTTTTGGGAGCCTAGTCGCGTACGGGACGCCAAAAACCAAGCACCGCCTTCAAGGTTTCTAAGGGCATACATTTTTGATTTCACTCCTCACTACCTATCACAGTTTTGAAGGTCATAAAATGCCAAGATGGCACAAAACCCCCCCAAATGACCCCATTTTGGAAAGTAGACACCCCAAGCTATTTGCTGAGAGGCATGTTGAGCCCATTGAATATTTTTATTTTTTTGTCCCAAATGATTGAAGAATGACAAAAAGAAAAAAAAAATGTCCAAAAAGTTGTCACTAAATAATATATTGCTCACACATGCCATGGTTATATGTGGAATTGCACCCCAAAATACATTCTGCTGCTTCTCCTGAGTACGGGGATACCACATGTGTGGGACTTTTTGGGAGCCTAGCCGCGTACGGGGCCCCAAAAACCAAGCACCGCCTTCAGGATTTCTAAGGGCGTAAATTTTTGATTTCACTCCTCACTGCCTATTACAGTTTTGAAGGCCATAAAATGCCAAAATAGCACAAAAAAACCCAAATGACCCCATTTTGGAAAGTAGACACCCCAAGCTATTTACTGAGAGGCATGTTGGGTTCATGAAATATTTTATATTTTGCCACAAGTTGCGGAAATATGACAAACTTTTTTTTTTTTGCACAAAGTTGTCACTAAATGATATATTGCTCACACATGCCATGGGCATATGTGAAATTACACCCCAAAATACATTCTGCTGCTTCTCCTGAGTACGGGGATACCACATGTGTGGGACTTTTTGGGAGCCTAGCCGCGTACGGGACCCCAAAAACCAAGCACCACCTTCAAGGTTTCTAAGGGCATAAATTTTTGATTTCACTCCTCACTACCTATCACAGTTTTGAAGGCCATAAAATGCCAAGATAGCACAAAACCCCCCAAAATGACCCCATTTTGGAAAGTAGACACCCCAAGGAAATTGCTGAGAGGCATGTTGAGCCCATTGAATTTTTTTTTTTTGTCCCAAGTGATTGAATAATGGCAAAAAAAAATGTACAAAAAGTTGTCACTAAATGATATATTGCTCAAACATGCCATGGTTATATGCGGAATTGCACCCCAAAATACATTTGGCTGCTTCTCCTGAGTACGGGGATACCACATGTGTGGGACTTTTTGAGAGCCTAGCCGCGTACGGGCCCCCGAAAACCAAGCACCGCCTTCAGGATTTCTAAGGGCACAAATTTTTGATTTCACTCCTCACTACCTATCACAGTTTTGAAGGCCATAAAATGCCAAGATACCCCAAAACCCCCACAAATGACCCCATTTTGGAAAGTAGACACCCCAAGCTATTTGCTGAGAGGCATGGTGAGTAAAATGAAGAAAGACATATTTTTTTTTCTTTTTTCAATTTTCAAAACTTTGTGATAAAAAGCGAGATCTGAAAAATACTCAATATACCTCTCAGCAAATAGCTTGGGGTGTCTACTTTCCAAAATGGGGGTCATTTGGGGGGGTTTGTGCCATCTGGGCATTCCATGGCCTCCGAAACTGTGATAGGCAGTGAGGAGTGAAATCAAAAATTTACACCCATAGAAATCCTGAAGGCGGTGCTTGGTTTTCGGGGTTCTGTACGCGGCTAGGCTCCCAAAATGTCTCACACATGTGGTATCCCCGTACTCAGGAGAAGCAACAGAATGTATTTTGGGGTGTAATTCCATATATAACCATGGCATGTTTGAGCAATATATAATTTAGTGACAACTTTTTGTACATTTTTTTTTTCTTTTTGTCATTATTCAATCACTTGGGACAAAAAAAAAAAAAAAATATTCAATGGGCTTAACATGCCTCTCAGCAAATAGCTTGAGGTGTCTACTTTCCAAAATGGGGTCATTTAGGGGGGTTTTGAACTGTCCTGGCATTTTATGCACAACATTAGGAAGCTTATGTCACACATCATCCACTCTTCTAACCACTTGAAGACAAAGCCCTTTCTGACACTTTTTGTTTACATGAAAAAAAAATTTTTTTGCAAGAAAATTATGTTGAACCCCCAAAGATTATATATTTTTTTAAAGCAAAGGCCCTACAGATTAAAATAGTGGGTGTTGCATTTTTTTTCACACAGTATTTGCGCAGCGATTTTTCAAACGCATTTTTTGGGGGAAAAACACACTTTTTTTATTTTTAATGCACTAAAAAACACTATATTGCCCAAATGTTTGATGAAATAAAAAAGATGATCTTAGGCCGAGTACATGGATACCAAACATGACATGCTTTAAAATTGCGCACAAACGCGCAGCGGCGACAAACTACATTCATTTTTAAAAACATTTAAAAGCCTTTACAGGTTACCACGTTAGATTTACAGAGGAGGTCTACTGCTAAAATTACTGCCCTCGATCTGACCTTCGCGGTGATACGTCACATGCATGATGCAATTGCTGTTTACATATGACGCTAGACCGATGCTTGCGTTCGCCTTTGCGCAAGAGCAGGGGGGGACAGCGGTGCTTTTTTTTTTATTATTATTATTTATTTTGCTTTTTTATTTGATTTTTAAACTGTTCCTTCCATATTTATTTATTTTTACCATTTTTATTGTTATTTCAGGGAATGTAAATATCCCCTATGATAGCAATAAGTAGTGACAGGTACTCTTTTTTTGAAAAAAATTGGGGGGTTAGACCCTAGATCTTTCCTCTGCCCTCAAAGCATCTGACCACACCAAGATCGGTGTGATAAAATGCTTTCCCAATTTCCCAATGGCGCTGTTTATATCCGGGGGGGGCATTCCCTCCCACTGCTTGTAAAAGCAGTCTAGAGGCTAATTATCTGCTAGAATTGCTTTTACATGAAAGCCGGCCACTGGCTGAAAAGAATGATACCAAGATGATACCTAAACCTACAGGCATCATTCTGGTATAACCATTCAAAGTCCAGCAACATACCAGTACGTTGCTGGTCCTTGTTGGACATGTATTGTAATCTTTTTTTTCATGCAGCCTGTTGGCTGAACGAAAAAAAGAGATTGATCGGTGGGTATGCCCACCATTAGAATACCTCCCTCCATCCACCCACTTCTAATGATGGGCATATATGCCGAAGCATGGGGGCATCCTCCTGCAAAAAAGTTATGCCGCGTACACACGGTCTGACTTTTCCATGGGCAAGCCTTCATCGGAATTTCGACCGTATGTACGCGGCATAAAAGGTTATGCCGCGTACACACGGTCGGACTTTTCCACGGGCAAGCCTCCGTCGGATTTTCGACCGTATATACGCGGCATTAGGAGCAAAATCGCTCCTCCACCCCTGCTGCCCCCATGCTTCGGCATATTTGCTCTTTTTTTTAACTGTGGTGGTGAAATCACCTCCTACAGCGTTGGAGTCACGGCTTTATGTATCGTGGGAGCAAACACTGTTGCTGTCAAGATAAATAGATCCGCTCTGCAACTGAATGGTGTACCTGCTAAGCAAATGATGGTTAACATTAAAACAAAGTAACATTACAGTACAACAGTAATGCCCCATACACACGATCATTTTTAATGTCATTTTTAAAACTGACGTTTTTCTTGTAATTTTTTTTCTTGTTTCCTCTCAAGCCTGTCTTGCGTACACACCATCATTTTAAAAAATGTTCAAGCAAAGCGCAGTGACGTACAACACGTACGACGGCACTATAAAGGGGAAGTTCCGTTCGAATGGCGCCACCCTTCATGTTAGTAAAGTTTGTTGAGCGAAGATTCGCTCTTTTCAGTCTCGTGCTTTTCAGTCCGTGACTGTGTGACGAATGTGCTATCTCCATTACGAACGCTAGTTTTACCAGAACGAGAGCTCCTGTCTCATACTTGATTCTGAGCATGCGCGTTTTTTTTCACGTCGTTAAAGCATACCCACTATCGTTTTTCACGTCGTTAAAAAAAAGACATGAAAAACGACGTGAAAAAAGAGAGCATGTTCGAAATTTTTAATGGCCGTTTTTCACGTCGTTAAAAATGCTCTGGAGCCTACACACGATCATTTTTAATGGCCATTTTTTTTAATGGCATTTTTAACGGCATGAAAAACGATCGTGTGTATGGGGCATAAGACCTTACCATACCATACCTGCAAAACAAATACCAAAACAAAACCTAGTACAAAATAAAACCTTTTTTTAACACAACCTGTGCCTAAAATATATATATGCTGAAGCATGGGGGCATCCTCCCGCAAAAAAGTTATGCCGCGTACACACGGTCGGACTTTTCCACGGGCAAGCCTTCGTCGGAATTTCGACCGTATGTACGCGGCATAAAAGGTTATGCCGCGTACACACGGTCGGACTTTTCCACGGGCAAGCCTCCGTCGGAATTTCGACCGTATGTACGCGGCATTAGGAGCAAAATCACTCCTCCGCCCCTGCTGCCCCCATGCTTCGGCATATATGCTCTTTTTTTTTAACTGTGGTGGTGAAATCACCTCCTACAGCACTGGAGTCACGGCTTTATGTATCGTGGGAGCAAACGCTGTTGATGTCAAGATAAATAATTCCGCGCTGCAGTTGAATGACGCACCTGAAAACAAAAAATTACATACCTGAAAAGCAAGCATGATAAAACATTGCAGAATGGAATACAGTAAAAAAGAGCAGAACAATAGAGAGAAAATAGAGAGAGAGAGAGAACAATAAAACTACAACTATTTTTTTTTTTTTTTTTTATATTTTTTTTGTGTTTTGTTTTTTCCTTTTTTTTTTTTTTTCTTTTTTACACTTTTTTTTTTGTAACTTTAACAACTGTAATGGTTCGGGTCTCTCAAAATGTAATGGCATCTTGGGAGACCCTGTGTAAGTGTGTCCTAGTCTGTGAAATGCTGTACCCTACGCTAAAACTTCACTTTTGAGTGGTAGCGTTCAAAACATTCACCAAGGCAAAGACCAGGTTTGTCAGGACAGAGTGGACAATAATGACGGGTGTCACGCCTAAATCCGCGCTTGCTACAGACACAACATCTTTTTTGGGGGGCTCGTTGGGTAGGGGTACTCGGGAGGACATACGTATAATGCCTCTCATGCAGCCGGCTTACTGCATTTGGTTGGGGATGGTGAGGTGCAGAACCTCCTGGATACAGGAGTTCTGTGACTATCTCATCCTGGAATTTTAGGAGAGATAACTTCCCGCCTGAAGCTCTGTATAGCACATGAGCGTTCAGCAAAGCCAATTGGAATAAGGATAGAGACACTTTTTTGTACCAGCGTCTCGCCTTACGGTCAATTAGATACGGCGCCAACAACTGGTCGTTGAGGTCTACCCCTTCCATATTTTTGTTATATTCGTGGACACAGAGGGGTTTCTCCACAACACCAGTCGCCGTAGGAATTTGGACTGTCGTGTCTGCATGAAGGGAGGTAAGAAGGAAAACATTCTTATTGTCCCTCCACTTCATAGCGAGCAAGTTATTACACTTTACGCAGGCTCTCTCCCCCAGCCTAAGATGGGCATCTACAAGCCGCTGGGGAAAGCCCCGGCGATTAGGTCGCACGGTGCCACATGCTCCAATCTTATGATCAAACAAGTGACTAAACAGTGGCACGCTCGTGTAAAAATTGTCCACATACAAGTGGTACCCCTTTCCGAATAAGGGTGACACCAATTTCCACACTATCTTGCCAGCGCTCCCTATGTAATCTGGGCAGTTGACCAGCTCAACCTGACTATCTTTTCCCTCATAAACCATAAAGCTCCATACATAGCCTGTTGCCCTGTCACAGAACTTATAGAGCTTGACCCCGTATCTGGCACGCTTGCTGGGAAGGTACTGCTTGAAAGACAAGCGGACAGAAAATTTAATCAGGGACTCATCAACGCAGACAACTTGATCGGGAGTAAACAAGACTGCAAAACGTTAATTGAAGTGGTTTATGAGGGGCCGAATTTTATAGAGCCGGTCGTATTCAGGGTCCCCACGTGGACGACAAAGTTCATTGTCGTTGAAGTGCATGAACCGCAAGATCTGCTCGTATCGTTTCCTGGGCATGGAGGCAGAGAACACGGGCATGTTGTCAATTGGGTGCGTGGACCAATAAGCACGCAATGACGGGAATTTATGTGTGCCCATGTTGAGGCAAAGGCCCAGAAAGGTCTTAAATTCGGAAACCGTAATTGGTTTCCAATCTTTGGCAATGGAAGGCAACTGGGGATTAGCGGCGATGAATTGACCAGCATATAAATTACTCTGATCCACAATAGATCTATAGAGATCTTCCGTGAAAAAAAGCGAATAATAATCAATTGGCATTAAATCAGATGTTTCCACCTGAATACCGGGTTGGGCAGTGAATGGGGGAAGTACGGGTTCTGCAGAAGTGGTGGGGACCCAATCAGGATAGGCGAATTCTGCAGGAAGAGCATTATGGGTACGACGGGCCTGCCTTTGTCTTCTTATTGGTGGCAGCGGGACACTACTTGTGCTTGCCACCTCGCCAGCTTGAACTGCACTTATGGGACTCGCCACGTCACCACGTGATACTGCAGTGCTGGATGTACGCCCAGGCTGTACTAGGCCGCTGGTGCTTGCCAATTCACCAGAAGGAATAGCGGCGCTAGTACTCCTCTGCTCCATGATACGAGAGCCCTGCGGTTCTTGCTCCTCAACAACCTCAGAAGATCGGAATCGGGTACGCCTGACCTTAGCAGGGACCTCAACTTCATCGTCAGAGCTATCTGACGTGGGGCCGCTGACGTCACTGTCTTCTACGGGAAGATATTCTGAGCCTGAATCTGACAGATACGTGACCTCCTCTTCACTATCTGTCATGCTCAGAATCTCGTAGGCCTCTTTACTAGTGTACCTTCGACTTGCCATTTTGGGCTCTAAATTAGGGGTACACTAGTAAGATTCACAGGAAAAAAAGCACCTGACTGTCGTCAGCAAATATATCAAACGCTACAAAAAAAACTGTTAGCGATCGCAGGGATCAGGCCTGTCTCTGCGAACGCTGCAGTTATGTGTTTTGTGTTTGGTAAGTGACAGTGATCGATCGATCGATACTGCACTTGGGTGGGCTGGGCTGGGCTGGGCGGAGGGGCTAAACGCAGGTGCTAGCAGGTATCTGGGCTGATCCCGCTAACACTGTGTTTTTGGGAACCCTAAACCGCTGGGGACGCTAGTATAGATCTGATCAGATCAGATATTGATCTGTTCAGATACTATACCACTAAGGGAGGTGTATGCTTTGCGCGTGGGTGTTAGCGTTACTGGCACTAACCTAACGCTGCCTGGGGCGACGCAGACCCTCTCTGGCGCTAAAACCTAATTGATCTCACCCGCCGGGCGATCAGGGGGTTAAACCTTTATTGGGTTATATACGGTGGGTGCCCTGATGCTATAAAAAGCAAACTAACCAACCAGCGTCACCCGTAACCTTTATATGGTGATCACTGGTGAAAGGGTTAACTAGGGGCAATCAGGGGGTTAAAACCTTTATTAGGTTAAATATGGGGGTACCCGACGCTATATAAAAACCTGACGGGTAACCTAAATAACGAAATAACTAACTGGGTAACCAGTGTCACCAGTGACGCTTAAACGGTGATCACTGGTGAAAGGGTTAACTCTAGGGGCAATCAGGGGGTTAAAATAATATATGGGGGTACCTGGCGCTATAAAAACCTGCGGCAAAACTAAAAATAAATAACTGGCTATCTAGGGCACCACCGGCACTAAATACAGCGATCGAAAATACGATCGCTTAGTGACGCTGGCGTTAGGGGGTGAAAGGTTTACCTAGGGGGCGATCAAGGGGTTAAACCTTTATTAGGGGGGGTTCGGGGGCTACCCTGGACCTAAAGGGGCCTAACCCTAACTGCCCTGCAACTTTTTACTGTCACAGATGACACTAAATGCAGTGATCAGTAAAATAAATGATCACTGCAATCAGTGACACTGTGATTGGGGGCTGGGGGGTGACCTGGGGGGTGATCTGGGGGTGACTGGGGGGTGAAATGTGTGCCTATGTGTACCTATGTGTCAGTGGACTGTTGGTGCACTAACCTGCTTCTTCTCTCCTCGGCGCCGGGAACGAAAAGACCGACAAGAGGAGAGATGACATCACTTCCTCTGCCTGTGTTTACATTACACAGGCAGAGGGAGCATTTTCATTCGCCGGGAGCGATCGCGGGGGGGTGGCTGGAATTGAATGGCCGCCCCCTCATCTCGGAACGCTCCCCAACGATAAACGGCCGCTCACTGTATAGGAGGGGGGTCCGATCGGACCCCCCAACTGTACAAAGGTGATCACGTACACTGTACGTGATTGTGCCTGTCGGTGCCATTCTGCCAACGTATATATACAGTGAGCGGTCGTTAAGTGGTTAAATTGTTCTATTTAAAGTAATGTATAGAAGGTAGGGCCCGAAAGTGACTCAAGCCCAGGGGCCCCCACCACCCTAAGTCCTGCCCTGGTTGTATACCATGAATAAAGTGCAAAAAGAAATTGCAATACTTTGTAATACAACAATAATTGGATTAATTGATTGGATGTGAATGTGAAAAAAGAAAAAAATGCATGTCAGCGTGCGTGTAAACAGAGAAAAGAAAAAGAAAAAAAGAAGAAAAAAGAAAAGAAAAAAAAATGCATGTCAGCATGTGTGTAAACAGAGAAAAGAAAAAGGAAAAAAGAAGAAAAAAAAAAAGCATGTCAGCATGCGTGTAAACACATACAGACATATGGAAAGTCACAATATCCACACTTAATGTTTGTGCACTATAGTATTGAGTGCTGTGAAATAAAACGGAAAATTTATATCAAATACTTACCGTAATTTTCCTTTCCTGATGGACTCCATGGCAGCCTACGTGTGGGTTAATCCCGCCCCTCATACCTCATAGGACCCTTCTCCCATAAATCTTTGCTCTGGGCCAGAGGCCGTGTTCCATAATTTAGCCTACTCCAGCCACTGGGAGGGAACTCCTGCTGCCATGGAGTCCATCAGGAAAGGAAAATTACGGTAAGTATTTGATATAAATTTTCCGTTTTCCTGACAGACTCCATGGCAGCCTACGTGTGGGAAATAACTAGCCATACACACCCGGGTGGGCAGAGTGCTGGACAAAAGAAAAAAGGTTTAATTGGCACCATCAACAGACAAGATACGTAAACCACTACGCAGTAGTGTGCCATGAACGTGTTAATTGAAGACCACAAGGCCACCTTGCAAATAACTTCTGGAGGCACGTGACGTGATGCCGCCCATGATGAAGACACTTCTAGTTGAGTGAGCAGTCACCGCTTCTGGAGGCGCCAAGCCCTTGGCTTTATAGGCCCACTGAATGGCCTGAACAATCCATGCTCCGATAGATCTGGAAGAGGCACGCATTCCCTTATACTTCCTGTGAAAAGAACGAGCAGGTGGTCGGTCTGACGGAAAGAAGCTGTAGCTTCAAGATACTGACTCAGAGCTTTTCCAACATCTAAGGGATAAACACTGGAATCCTCGGTAGATCTGAACGTTGGAAGAGCAATCTCCTGATTGTCATGAAACACAGATGCCACTTTGGGGTTTGAACCCAACATAGGAATTAAAAAGTTTAGAAATGGCCCCTTGCATCCCTGAGAGCTCATTTCAGAGACCCTCTTGGCCGATGTTATAGCCACCAAGAAGACAACTATTAGAGAGAGTAATTTGACAGAAGATTGATCTTCATGTTCCAACTCTCTACCTAAGAAAAAATCCAGGACAAGGAGAAGATCCCAATTAGAAAAACTTGGCTCTGAGGTCTGAGCCTTATTGCTCCTCTGAAAAACTACTGAGTAAGAGGGTGTCTAGCCCAGGAAACACCCGTAAAGGCAGAGATTACAGCGATTTGGACTTGCAGTGAGCTGACTGACAATGAGAGATCCAATCCTGATTGTAAGAAGCCCAGGATATCATGTATCTTTGGGTTATTGCAAGAACCTGCAGTGGAAGAGGTGTAGTCTGAAAACTTTTTCCAAATCCTCTGGTAGACCCTGTTGGTGCCTGTTCTTCTGGCATTCAATATTGTGGAGATGGCCCTACTTGGACAGCCTAGGGCCTCCAACCTCCCCCTCTCAGGAACCAGATCATCAGATGTAGATGGGTCGGGCATGGATGTAGAAATGCCCCTTGTGATAGGAGATCTGGTCTGGAGGGTAGAGGAACTGGGTCCCGGAAGCTGAGTTGCATCAGCAGTGGAAACCATGGCTTGTTTGGCCAGTACGGGACTATTGCCACTATCTCTGCTTCTTCCATCCTGAGCCTCGACAAAAAACGGAGAATGACAGGAACCGGGGGAAAGGCATAGGCCCTGTGGAACCGCCAATGGTCTGTCAGAGCATCTACCCAAAAGCCTGGGGATACCAAGACCTTGTGTAGTATCTCACTAGTCTGAAGTTGCATGGGGAGGCAAACAAGTCTACTTCCGGAATGACTCCCAGGGACAGGACCCACCTGAAGACTTTGGGGGGGAAGTCCACTCGTTGTCCAGAGAAACTCTCAACAGAAAATCTGCCTGAACATTCTGGACTCCAGGGAGATAGACAGCTGTCAGGTTGGCCAGGTTTTTCTGGGCCCAGATCATGATGGGCTCTATTTCCTTTGACAGGGAGAGACTGGGAGTACCCCCTGTCTCTTGATGTATGCGACTGCCGTTGTGTTGTCCAGTCTTAGTAGGTCTCCTGCTGTTAAGTGGTGAAAGGCCTGCAGAGCGCAGAACGCTGCCCGGAGTTCCAGAACATTGGAGACTATCCTGTGAGAGAGAAAATTCCATATGCCTTGGGCTACTTCTGTCAGCCCCTGTTGCTGGCATCTGTAGTGATGGTGACCCAAGACACAGGTGCGATGGAGTGACAATTGAGGAGGCTCCTCTGTTGTAGCCACCAAGGAAAGCTCTCCCGCATGGATGAGGTTATTTGGATAAAGTGATCCCGAAGCCCTGGATTATACTGCTGGAGGAAACCCTTCTGGAAGGGCCGCATTTTCCACTGAGCCCACTTTACCATGGGTGTTGTTGCCACCATGGTACCAATGATCTTTAGGCATTGAGAGGCTTGGAGATGAGGACGACATTGCAAGCCAAACTCTGTCCCGGATCACTGGGATTTTTCCAGGGGTAACAAGATGGTGCTCTTGATAGCGTTGAAGTGTGCCCCGAGGAATACCAGGGACTGCGTAGGATCCAGATGGCTCTTTTCCAGATTCAGAAGCCAACCAAACTCGAGTAGAGTGGAGATGACCTGGGATCTGTGGATTAGCAACTGCTCCTTGTTCCGAGACAACAGCAGGTCGTTTAGATAGTGATACAGACGGACACCTCTGGTCCTGATCAGAGCCACGACAGCCAACAAGTTTTGAAAACACACGAGGCGATGTAAGCCCGAAGGGGAGACAGGTGAACTGCAGACGGATTTAATTGACAGCAAAGCGAAGGTATTTCTGGAATTCTGACGCTATCGGAACATTTAAGTAGGCGTCCTTCAGGTCTATAGAGACAAGCCAATCGCCTGGTTGGATTGCTTGACTGATTATGAGTAGTGTCTCCATCTTGAACTTCTCCTTCTAGATAAAATAATTCAAGTGGGTTAGGTCTATAACTGGCCTCCAGGAGACGTTTTTCTTCAACACCATGAAGAGGGGCGAGTAGACCCCTTAAAACCTTTTGTCATCTGGAACTGGAATTGCAGCGCCCTGAGCCACAAGAGAGACAGGAGAATTCGCTTTTTCTCTTCCGAGAGAGGCAAGGATGCCGACTCGCTCTGATTTAGGCAGGTGAAATATCATAAAGACTTAGGGGATTCTTGTCCACCGGAAGATGCCCCTTTTGAAAACTTCTGGCCTGAAGGCTGTTTTTTCTTCCAGGTCTTCTTGAACTCACGGCCAGGCCTACAGTAGCGAGCATTCCTTGCTCGATCTGAACTTTGCCTGGGCTGTGTTCTCTTCTGGTTTAGCAGACAGCGATCCTGGGAAAGGAACCCCGACTTGCCCCCTGTGGCACGGGTGATGGCACTGTCCGATATGTTCCCAAAGAGGGACGAACCCCCAAATGGAATCCTGCACCATGCCTGCTTGGAGGCAGGGTCAGCTACCCATGGGTGCAGCCACAAGGCACGCTTAGCCGCCACGAGAAAAGCCAACGTCAACCTTAGCCCATGAATAGGTGAGCTCCTGGCCAGTTCTTCCGAGATGCTCCTCAGAGAAGCATCTACGTCGTCTGTCCAGACTTCCATCGCTTTAGAAAGGGCTGCGAGAGCTAGAACTGGTTTGCAGGTCATACCCGCTGTAATGTAGATCCGCTTGAGGTCGGTATAAATTTTCCACTCCAGGCAATTCCTAAAGGAAACAGTATCCTCCAATGGGAGTGGGACATGCCTCACCATCCTCATTAGGGCTGAGTCAATGAGAGGAGCCGACTCCAGGTGTTTTACATCCTTGCTTTTAAATGGGTACATTTTTGATACCTTCATTAACAGGCAATTTTTCCTTTCAACACCACCCCATTCGTCGGTAATTATTGCGCTGAGTTCACCCAAAAAGGAGAAATTAGGGTGTTCTTTTTTGAGGTGTTTAAAATATTTCCTCTGTTTGGAGGGTGCCTCCACTGGCTCTTCCATCTCAAAGCTTCTTTGACAGCTTTTGACCAGCTGTGGTACTAGGGCAAATTCAAAACCTGCACCAGGGTCATCTACCTCCACCTCACTGTCTGAGGCTTCAATTGAGGAATGGCTCGGCTGTGAAGGGCCTGGAGCCTTGAGATCATCCCTAATAGGGACTGACATAGTGTCGCCAGCAGGGTTGTGGGTATGACCAGAATCCCCTTTACTCAGGGACTCATGGACCACCTTTCTGACCAGTGCTTCCACTTGTTGGTCTCCACCCTCTCTTTCTTATGCGACTTTAGAAAAGCATCGCTCGCAGAGCGATTTGCCTTTAGGAACCTGGGCCCCGCATACCCAGCAGGCTTTCCTCACAGAGCGGCTGGAGTGGCGGTGAGAGTGACGCCCAGAGGTGGTTTTAGACTCCTATCTGTGGTACCTAGATCTAAAGGAAGATCTGACGTCTGGACCTTGAAGAGGAGTGACAACGTTGAGACCTAGGACGGTCTTTGCCGTGCTTTGGTGTTCAGACCTAGAAGACCTGAGTGAAAAAGAAAGGGTTAAGAGCTCCTGAATGAGTGAACCCAAGCATTACAGGTAGAAAAGAAATAAATCCTACCTGCAGCGCAAGGGTTGGCCACAAGAGGGCGGTGACAGATCCATGGCAACACAGTTTGAAAGTGAAATGAATCATTAAAGCGTTATGAGAAACAGGAGTGACAACAGGCATGAGAGAGCACATAACAAAACATAGCCAGCACCCAGGGAGCCTGCAGCAAACAATTTACCTTGTAAACCAGAGCCCAGTGCCTGGGTAAATACCGCATAAGCCTGCAAGTCATCCCAAGTAATAGCTGCTTTGACAGCTATTTAAATCTGCCACCGTAAACGATGTCACCGCCCCATAGCGGTTGCCATCCGATGGCGGCCAATCGCATGCGCGACCGCCGCCGCCATTTTGGCAAAACTGCGCCTGCACGAACCAAGCACGGAATCTTCGTTCGCGGCTTGCGGATGCGCAGCGACTTCCTGAAACGGCGAGCTGGAACGCAGCTGCGCTCCAGCCGCCGTGGCCACTCACTGGAGCTTGATAGAAAATAAGGAGACACACAAAACACAGAGATACGGCTGCCATATAAAAGGAATATCTTTGTACATTACCACCACCACGGCACGATCCGGACCAGAACCTGGGACTGGGGAGCTGTTCGCTCGACCCACCGCACGATCGGGCGTTTACAAAGCCTCCCGCTAATAGCTGGGACGTTTGGCCATATTGCCGCTTGCCTGCCAATGGCCAGGTTAGTAAGCTCTTCATGGTATCACATCATATCGCCCATGTCCACCTGCTAATAGCTAGGATTGCTGGACTGCAGAGAGGATCACCGCTAACCACCAACATATCGCCGTGCACACCGCCAGGCCTGGATTACAGGAAAACTTCATGAAAAGGTAAGACTATATCTTGGTCCTAGGAGGAGGACAAAAAAAAGGAACACGGCCTCTGGCCCAGAGCAAAGATTTATGGGAGAAGGGTCCTATGAGGTATGAGGGGCGGGATTAACCCACACGTAGGCTGCCATGGAGTCTGTCAGGAAACATATATTTCTCTAAAGTTACTGTAGTGAGCCCATATAGTAACCTGAATTATTAGTCTATTATATCAAAAATGGGACTCCCTACAAAAACAAACAAAAACGTGTAAATCACAAAAAAATAATTTATTTTCCTTTTTCTTCTTTTTTCCCTTTTCTTTTCTCTGTTTACATACACGCTGACATGAATTTTTATTTATTTTTTCCTTTTCTCAGTTTTTCTTTTCTTCCTTTTTTTTTTTTTTTTCTTTTGTCACATTCACATCCAATCAACTAATCCAATTATTGTTGTATTAAAAAGTATTGCAATTTCTTTTTGCACTTTATTCACGGTATACACCATTACCTTTTTACCACATTAGTTATGATCTATATTCAGTTCACACATGGTCATAGGTAGATTTTTCTCATTATCTCCTTATCTAATCACTGGTATGAGATTTTATTTAACGTTTTACACAACAGCACTCCATGTGTGACACATCAAGGTTCAAGTGTTCTTTTGACTAACGATCACCTGTGGGTTGATTGGTGGAACATTCCATTCACTTTTTTTCACCCTCCCCTTTTTAAACATGGTCTTGTCACTTGTTCACTAGCTATGAGTAAGCATCACACGATGTGAAACATGTCAGCTATTTTTTTCCTGTTCACTTTATTTTGACTGTATCATTTTGGTTGTTTTTGGATTTTACCTACCCAATAAAGACGTTGTTTTATGGAGTGCGGCAGTCCAGGATGTTCTTCTATCCAATGCACCTGTGCATAGCCAGCACCTTGTGGTTTAGTGGGACGGAAGCCAAGCCAAGGGATTTGTAGTTTTTGGAGCGGTATCATCTCTTACTTTGTCAATTAGCTGTGAAAACGGAGCTTCAATTTGCACCGCACATAGGGGAACCCAAGTGGAACCAATTGCCTTCAGAAGTCACCTAATTAGTAAATAGAGTCCACCTGTTTGTAATTAATTCTCAGCATAAATGCAGCTGTTCTGTGAAGCCCCCAGAGGTTTGTTAGAGAACCTTAGTAAACAAACCGCTTCATGAAGGCCAAGGAACACACCAGACAGGTCAGGGATAAAGTTATGCAGAAGTTTAAAGCAGGGTTAGGTTATAAAAGAATACCTAAAGCTTCAAACATCTCACGGAGCACTGTTCAGTCCATCATCTGTAAATGGAAAGAGTATGGCACAACTGCAAACCTACCAAGACATGGCCGTCCACCTAAACTGACAGACCAGGCAAGGAGAGCATTAATCAGAGAAGCAGCCAAGAGGCCCATGGTAACTCTGGAGGAGCTGCAGAGATCCACAGTTCAGGTGGGAGAATTGTCCACAGGACAACTATTAGTCGTGCACTCCACAAATCTGGCCTTTATGGAAGAGTGGCAAGAAGAAAGCCATTGTTGAAAGAAAACCACAAGAAGTCCTGTTTGCAGTTTGCGGGAAGCCATGTGGGGGACACATGGTGGTGGCAGCATCTAGTTGTGGGGATGCTTTTCTTCAGCAGGGACAGAAAGGCTGGTCAGAGTTGATGGGAAGATGGATGGAGTCAAATACAGGGCAATCATAGGAAAAAACATGTTAGAGTCTGCAAAAGATTCGAGACTGGGGCAGAGGTTCACCGTCCGGCTGGACAACGACCCTAAACACACAGCCAGAGCTAAAATGGAATGGTTTAGATCAAAGCATATTCATGTGTAAAGCCTCGTACACACGGTCAGACTTCCATCAGACTTTTCCGTGGATTTTTGTCCGAACTGAGTTGGCCGGGCACACCCATAGTATACACACCAAAGGACTTTTCTGCAAACTTTCCCAAAACTTTTTCCAACATCACGTGGTTTTTCTGCTCTTTACCGCCACCCTTTGGTTAACTTCTGCTATTGTTGGTTGGTTGATTTTAACATTATTTGTTTTGTCCATCGGACAAAAGTCCGATGGTTTTCTGTACACACGGTCGGACTTTGCTCCATCGGACTTTTGTTGGCCAAAAGTTGGCCGTTTGCAGACCGAACTTTTGTCCGATGAAAAACCAAAAAAAGTTTGTCCTATGGAGCGTACACACGGTCTGATTTTTTGGCAAACTTGCTCAAAATGAAGTTTGTTGGCAAAAAGTCAGACCGTGTGTACGGGGCTTTAGAAGGGCCCAGTCAAAGTCCAGACCTAAATCTAATTGAGAGTCTGTGGCAAAATTTAAAAATACAGATGCTCTTTATCCAATCTGACAGAGCTTGAGCTATTTTGCAAAGAAGAATGGGAAAAATGTCACTCTCTAGATGTGCAAAGCTGGGAGAGATATCCCCAAAAAGACCTGCAGCTATAATTGCAGCGAAAGGTGGTTCTACAAAGTATTAACTCAGGGGTGCTGAATACAAATACACAGCCACACTTTTCAGATATTTATTTGTAAAACAATGCGGTGCAAATTGAAGCTCCGTTTTCACAGCCACTAATAAAGTACATTTACGTTTTTGGGTGTAACATGACAAAATGTGGAAAATTTCAAGGGGTATGAATACTTTTTCAAGGCACTGTATATACACACACTATATTGTCAAAAGTATTGTGACACCTGCCTTTACACACATTTAATGGCGTCCCAGTCTTAGTCCGTACAGTTGGCTCACCCTTTGCAGCTACAACGGCTTCAACTCTTCTGGGAAGGCTCTCCACAAGGTTTAGGAGTGTGTCTATGGGAATGGTTAAATCATTCTTCCAGAAGCGCATTTGTGATGTCAGGCACTGATGTTGGTTGAGAAGGCCTGGCTCGCAGTCTCTGCTCTAATTCATCCCAAAGGGTGTTAAATCGGGTTAAGGTCAGGTCTCTGTGCAGGCCTGTCAAGTTCCTCCACCCCATCCATGTCTTTATTGTGTGAAAATAAAGTGAATTGCGCCAACTTATAAAAAAAATATCCAATCCAATATCCCTATGTTTGTCAAAACAATTAGGTGTGTGAATCTTGTGAACTTTTTACTCTAATGCCGCGTACACACGATCATTTTTCCCGTCGAGAAAAATTAAATTTTTTCCTTTGGACGAGAAAAACGATCGTCTGTGGGCTTTTTGTCGTTTTTCTCGACGGGAAAAACGGCATTAATCACGACGAGAAAAATTAGAACATGCTCTAATTTTTCTCGTCGTGATTCCCGTCGTTTTTTTCCGTGGCAGTTTTCCCATAGGGAAACACTGCCGGGCAGCCCACACACGGTCGTTTTTTTCGACCAAAAAAAAAATGTCATTTAAAACGGCTGTGTGTGGGGGGAACAAGCTGTTCCTCGTTTTTCACGTCGATTTTCTCGACGGTGTTTTCACCGTCGAAAAAAAACGATCGTGTGTACGCGGCATAAGGGTGTGGTATCCACAATTGCTGGTATAATACCAATCAAAAATCCTGCTGCGATTTTTTTTTTTTTATCAATAACTCTTTTTATTGAAAGCCATATCGGATACAAATCAATTGCAATAGTTTTACAACCAACAGGATAAACGTTAACACGTCTGGGTATAGGGTCGCAACTGTTCCTGAGCGTGTAATCACTGTATCTCTGCTATCTGCTTTGTTATCTAATCCTATCTAGTTATCATAACAGGAACATGGTATGTTATCAACCAAATTTCGAGCCAATATAGTTGTTATGTGCATTAGTGCGAGGGTCCCAGAGGGGCTCCCATGAACAGGGAAAAATAAACAAGAGAAGAAAAGAAAAGAAATAGAAGAATGAAAAGGGGGGGAGAGGGAGCGAAGAGATAATAATAGGGTGGGGGTAGAGGGGGTGTGGGGGGGGTGTCGTCAAGTTATACCTGGCTCCAAGTCACCGCGTTCCTCCCTTCGGTGCCATAGCTCCCAAACCATGTTATGCGCGTCCAGACGATCCTGAATTCTTGCGGTCATCCTCTCCATTACTTCTACATCTCTAATCCTGGCATACAGCGCTCCCTCCGAAGGAGGGGAGCTGCGCTTCCAGTTCAGTGCCACTAGGCAGCGGGCTGCCGTAAGGACATGACTAGCTAGCTTCTTATGTGGGCGTGGGGCCTTCAGAGACAGCAGTCCTAGTATGAAAAATTTAGGGGTCATGGGGACCTCCGTCTCAAGGAGACGAATTAATAGTTGGTGTACAGAAGTCCAGAAGGGGGCTATCAGTGGGCATTCCCAGTAAATATGATATAGAGTCCCCTTTGCCCCCATGCATCGCCAGCAGCGATCTGAGCTGGCCGGGCGAATGGCATGGAGAACATCTGGGGTCATGTACCAGAAGTACATTATTTTGTAAATATTTTCTTTGTAGAGCGTGCATAGCGATGTCTTGGACGCCTGGGTCCAAATGGCCCGCCATTGGTCCACGGGTATCTCCTCACCCAAAGCCTTTTCCCATTTAATCATATATTTGTGTTTGCCCATTGAGTCAAGGGGCCTCTCATTCAGTATTTTGTATATATCTGAGATCAGGCCTCTCTGAGCTGATCCTGACAGAATAAGGCGCTCAAAAGGGGTAGGTGGGGAGAAATGCAGGTTTGGAGCAAACGTTAGGGCATAGTGGCGGATTTGGAGATACCCGTAGAAAGCCTGTTTAGGGAGGTCATATTGTGACTGCAAGTCCTCAAAAGAGCGTAGCTTACGGGTGCGTGGGTCTATCAAGTTTCCATAGTGGAAAAGGTTTCTCGTTGTCCAGGGGGAGGACATTTGGTGGGTTAAGCTATCTGGCATGTCGGGGTTACAAGCAAAGGAGGTCAGGAGCGAGCTGTCCGATGACAGTTTGTGTTGTTGTGTTAGTTTACGCCATAGCCTCCGGAGCTGTGCCATCGGGCCTAGCAATCGGGCAGGGTCCACCTCCGCGTTCGCGCTCCATAACAGGTTGTTTGGGTGTATCGGGGCTAACCACAATTTCTCTATCTCTGTCCATTTATTATAAGAGCGGAGTGTGAACCAGGAAGTTATCGCCCTCAGTTGTGCCGCTTGGTAGTATTTAACCAGGCTAGGGAAGGCCAGGCCCCCGTCAGACCTAGCTGCTTGCAATACTGAACGTGGGATTCTGTGCCTCCCGTAGTTCCATGTGAATTGCAGTAGGTCCGCTTGTAAGTGTTTCAGTTGGCCGTAGGGAACAGGGATAGGTAGGGTTTGGAAGAGGTACAGTAATTCCTGCTGCGATTTTAAACATAAAATATATAAAGTGCAATGTCCAAAAAAAGATATATAAGTGCCAAAAAACTCATATTATAATGCATTTAGTCCATCAGATATGTAAATAAAAAGAGATGTGCAGTGAAATATAACTCCAATGACCAAATAGCTGCAATAAAAAATGCACAAAGAGTCCAATGTGAATAATTGCTCTTTTCACTGGTGACTTGCTGTGCTTCCACCTTCACTGTGTTTGTGCCTACACCACCACCAAGTAGAATGGCCACTCACCAGATAGGCTAGATTATACGCCTTTGGTTCATAAGGATAACCAATCCGTCTCTCAGACTTGTCAGCAGTTCCTCCCAATGTACTGGTGGAGAACCTTGCTCGATGATCGCTCATGGAACATATAAAGGACTATCATGGTGTAGTGCATGGATATGCAATTAGCGGACCTCCAGCTGTTGCCAAACTACAAGTCCCATCATGCCTCTGCCTCTGGGTGTCATGCTTGTGGCTGTCAGAGTCTTGCTATGCCTCATGGGACTTGTAGTTCTGCAACAGCTGGAGGTCCGCTAATTGCATATCCCTGGTGTAGTATATCATAAAAAATGTATTGAGATTTTAAAAATTCCATCCACTCACATGTAAAAGTGCCTTGAAGCCGGCACTGAGCTGATCCAGCTATACATAGAAGATATATATGCCTGGTTCCACACGTGTGCCCCTATGGTTCCTTCACATGCTGGCTTGCATGCCAAGCCTCATTATGGTTCCAGAAGTGATGATCAGATAGTGATCCCGCAGCCTCTATGCATTTCGCATCAAATTCGTCATCAGGAAGCTGCCTCATCACTGCTCGTCCCCTCATTTATACCACCTTGTGCTTCATATTATCCTATCCCCATTTTTTAGATGAGGAACAGCCGCTCCGTATGACAGGAAGCGGTGAATCCACCATCTTAGCTTCTGGCACTGCCCCATTGATTATAACATCCGGTCGGAAGCACCCCCTCCGTTCTACCGGAAGTAGGCTGACCGCCATTTTAACTATTGGCGAGTGTCTGTTGCCAAAGGTGTGAACCTACTGGCAATATCAACCCCCGTTTTTGGGACTTTCCAAAAGTAATCCCTCTCGGGATTTAATATATTTCGGGTGTATTTGCACTATCAACTTACCCCAAATGTTGTACCGGGTCACCCCTATGTACAGCTGGGTCAAGTTGGGGAAAGTTTGGGGAAAGTTATTTGTTTCTTAACCACTTGACAACTGGGCACTTAAACCCCCTTCCTAACCAGACGAATTTTCAGCTTTCGGTGCTCTCACATTTTGAATGACAATTACTCAGTCATACAACACTGTACCCATATGAAATTTTTGTCCTTTTTTTCACACAAATAGAGCTTTCTTTTGGTGGTATTTAATCACTGTTGGGTTTTTTATTTTTTGCGCTATAAGAGAAAAAAGACTGAAAATGTTGTAAAAAAATGAATTTTTCTTTGTTTCCGTTATAAAATTTTGCAAATTAGTATTTTTTCTTCATACATTTTGGCCAAAATTTATACTGCTACATATCTTTGGTAAAAATAAGTACAAATTGGTGGATATTTTTTGGTCTTTGTGAAAGTTATAGAGTCCACAAGCTATGGTGCCAATATCTGAAAATTGATCACACCTGAAGTACTGACGGCCGATCTCATTTCTTGAGACCCTAACATGCCAGAAAAGTACAAATACCCCCCAAATGACCCCTTTTTGGAAAGAAGACATTCCAAGGTATTTAGAAAGAGTCATTGTGAGTTTTTTGAAGTTGTCATTTTTTCCCACAATTCTTTGCAAAAATCAAGATTTTTTTTTCTTTTTTTTTTTTTCCACAAAATTGTCATATTAGCAGGTTATTTCTCACACACAGCATATGCATACCACAAATTACACCCCAAAACACATTCTGCTATTCCTCCCGAGTATGGCGATACCACATGTGTGAGACTTTTACACAGCGTGGCCACATACAGAGGCCCAACATGCAGGGAGCACCTTCAGGCGTTCTGGAGCACCCAGGCCAATTCTGACATTTCTCTCCTACATGTAAAAATCATCATTTATTTGCTATAAAATTACATAGAACCCCAAAACATTATATATGTTTTTTTAGCAAAGACCTTAAAGAATATAATGGTGGTCATTGCAACTTTTTATCTTGCACGGTATTTGCGCAGAAATTTTTCTAACGCGTTTTTTACGGAAAAAAAACAGTTTTGTGCCTAAAAGAAAAAAAAAACAGTAAAGTTAGCCCAGTGTTTTTGCATAATGTGAAAGATGAAGTTACGCCGAGTAAATAGATACCTAACATGTCACCCTTCAAAATTGCACACGCTCGTGGAATGGCGCCAAACTTCGCTACTTAAAAATCCCCATAGGCAATGCTTTAAATATTTTTACTGGTTATATGTTTCGAGTTACAGAGGAGGTCTAGGGCCAAAATTATTGCTCTCGCTCTAACGTTCGCAACGATACCTCACATGTGTGGCTTGAACACCGTTTTCATATGTGGGCGGGGCTTATGTATGCGTTCACTTCTGCATGCGAGCTCGCGGGGGCAGGGGCGCTTTAAAAAAAATATATATATTTTATTGTTCATTTTACTTTATTTATTTTAGTTTGACATGTTTTTCCGCCCCAATTTTTTTTTTTTAGCACTTTTATTCCTATTACAAGGAATGTAAACATCCCTTGTAATAGGAATATGGCATGACAGGTCCTCTTTACAGTGAGATATGGGGGGGGGGTGTCAATAAGACCCCACATCTCACCTCTAGGCTGGGAAGCCTAAAAAAAAAAAAAAAAAAAAAAACAATCTTGGCTTTGATCGTAGCGGTGAGTCGGTAGAAGCACCGGAGGGCAGCGGGAGGGGGGGGGGCATCCCCTCTCACCTTCCGTAAGAGCGATCAAGCGGTGGAACAGCCGCTATGATTGTTCTTATGGTGTAGGGAATCGCCAGCTGAAAAAGCGAATATCTGAATGATGCCTGTAGCTGCTCCCATCATTCAGATATCTCCGCACAAAGTCAAGGACGTCATATGACGGCCGGCGGGCGGGCGGGAAGTGGTTATTGCAGAGTATTGCCGGGTATTGAGGAGTATTGCCGGGTATTGAGGAGTATTGACGAGTATTGACGAGTATTGCCGGGTATTGACGAGTATTGCAGGGTATTGTGGAGTATTGCAGGGTATTGAGGAGTATTGCAGGGTATTGTGGAGTATTGCCGGGTATTGTGGAGTATTGCAGGGTATTGTGGAGTATTGCCGGGTATTGTGGAGTATTGCAGGGTATTGTGGAGTATTGCCGGGTATTGTGGAGTATTGCCGGGTATTGTGGAGTATTGCCGGGTATTGTGGAGTATTGCCGGGTATTGTGGAGTATTGCCGGGTATTGTGGAGTATTGCCGGGTATTGTGGAGTATTGCTGGGTATTGTGGAGTATTGCCGGGTATTGTGGAGTATTGCCGGGTATTGTGGAGTATTGCTGGGTATTGTGGAGTATTGCCGGGTATTGTGGAGTATTGCTGGGTATTGTGGAGTATTGCGGAGTATGGCAGGGTATTGCACAGTATGGGCAGGGTATTGCACAGGGTATTGCAGAGTATGGGCAGGGTATTGCACAGGGTGTATTGCAGAGTATTGCACAGGGTGTATTGCAGAGTATTGGCAGGGTGTATTGCAGAGTATTGGCAGGGTGTATTGCAGAGTATTGCACAGGGTATTGCAGAGTATTGGCAGGGTGTATTGCAGAGTATTGCACAGGGTATTGCAGAGTATTGGCAGGGTGTATTGCAGAGTATTGCACAGGGTATTGCAGAGTATTGACAGGGTGTATTGCAGAGTATTGCACAGGGTATTGCAGAGTATTGCACAGGGTATTGCAGAGTATTGCACAGGGTATTGCAGAGTATTGCACAGGGTGTATTGCAGAGTATTGGCAGAGTATTGCACAGGGATGGCTGAGCAGGGATGGATGGATTGCTGGATCTGTGACTGCAATTGTCACAGATCCAGCCCACAGCTGACATGGGGGAGGGAGCGGACATGATCCGCTCCCTCCCCTCTCCTCTCACACTGTACCGATCGGTACAGAGAGGGGAGGGAGGAACCGGCGTCATCAAATGACGCCGGTCTGTTTACAAGTGATCGCTCCGTCATTTGACGGAGCGATCACGTGGTAAACGGCCGCGATTAGCGGCCATCTACCGTGATCCGTGATGCGCCGGGTCTTCCGGACCCGGCGGTCACGGACATATCCTGGAGCGCGCCCCTGGGGGCGCGCGGGAGCAAGATTCTGTGAGGACGTCCCTGGGACGTCCACTCAGGATAACTCGACCGCGCTGTGGACGTCTTTTGTACATGGCGCGGTCGGGAAGTGGTTAAGCATACTCTGTCTAGATTCTAATTTCTATATTTGTATTTTGTAATATCTCTGACATATTTTAGTTTTCTCCTATTCTGACACATTATGTAAAATTATGAATTATGCCCCGATTACTAATCTACGAAAACAATGTCACGAAAGTATGAATAAATGAGCCAGTCAATCTCACGAAAGTACGAATTACAAAATTACGACGAGTAGTGTTTTGAATAAACGGAAAATGTATTCTAACGAAAGTACGAATGCAATTAAATCTACAAAAGTACGATTTTCCAATCAACGGAAATTAGACACGAAAATACGAATCATTGCAAATCAACGTAAATATAGTTCTTACGAAAATACGAACGCGGCCGAATATAAAATATAACGTAAATACGAATTTCGAATCAACGGAAATTAGACTAACGGAAAAACAAATCAACAGAAAAATGACCCTTACGGAAATACGAAAGAGTCGAATACGATAACCCACGTCTTACGAAATTACGAATCGTTACGAATCAACGGAAACGCACAGAAACGAAACCAAACTAAACAAATTTTTATGTTGTGCACATGTCTATTGGAAAATAAGGCATTCAAGTCTCAAGGTTTCATTTATATGATTGGGGGATAAGCTTCCTGGACTGGAATAAAGCTCTGGATATAGCAGATTTTGAATTCTCGTCAAGTCATCTAGAATACCCAGTATACAGATTTTAGGACCTGAGGGGGACAGTCAGCTTAAAGGAGTTGTAAAGGTAAAAGTTTTTTCACCTTAATGCATTCTATGCATTAAGGTGAAAAAACTTCCGACAATACCGGCTCCCCCTGGCCCCCCGTTTTACTTACCTGACCCCTCGAAAGTCCCGAGCTCGCCCCCGACATCCTCTTCGCCGCTCAGCCTGTCCATTGATTGGTTACAGTGAATGGATTGAAAGCAGTGCAGCCATTGCCTTGTGCTGCTGTCAATCACATCCAATGACGCGGCGCGCCGGGGGGTGGGGCCGAATAATACAGTGAGCGGCGATAGCCGCTGGCTGTATCACAGGAGCGCGCCCGTAATCACTCACCACCATGCGAGCTCGCTCGCATATAGGTGGTAAGTATTGCGGGGAGGAGCAGAGACAGCCGCCGTGGGACCCCAGAAGACGTGGATCGGGGCCACTCTGTGCAAAACGAGCTGCACAGCGGAGGTAAGTATAACATGTTTGTTATTTTTCTTTTTTTTTTTTTTACTGATCCTTTAAAGATGCTATCCAGATGGCAAGGGAAGATTGTCAGTATCTCTACAATTTGGGGCATCTCTACAGCATATGAATCAGGTTGCCATGGTATCTGACACCTGCTGCAGGTAGGCCACATGAGTTGACCCATTTTACATTATTTATTTCAATAGCATATTGTTTAATGTGTACATAGTGCAATGTAAAGTTGTGGCAATCATTTGGTTGTGTTGAGTGAGCATTGGGTAACTGAGTTCAGACCACTATTCTCCTGTAATGGGTCCCACATTCCTCTACCATCCATACCCTTACAGGGGTAAGCTTTAAGGAAGTCCATTAGGAGCATTGTAGCAATTAAATATAAAGCCTTTGGTGGATGTAGTATTTTGCATGAGATTAAAAATGAGAGTGAGGCTCATATACCAGTTTGTTGTATCCCCTGGGCCTGTAGAGCATAATGAAGTTGGGCATAGTAGAAGTTCATAGAATGTTTTACATGAATTTAAACATCACGAGGCTCACCTTTATGCTCAGTTCATAAAATTATATCTTTGTACCAGCTACCACAGGAAATGTCTGTTCCAGTATGATGTTGACACTGTAAATTCAATCACTAATAATAATCGGATTTTTAAAATCTGATTTGGAAGCTGCTGCTAACGGAATACTTCTGTTCTTTGCAGTGACAACATTCTCTGCAAGCTCTTCCTCCAAGAGAATGACTGGAAAATGTTCAAGAGAGATTTAGTAAACTTGCCTGTTAAGCCTCTTAACACCCATCAGCCTAAAAAAGAAAGGACAACAAAACGAGCTCAACCTCCACCAAGCCTAAGCCAGTTTGGTATTCTAGATATGCAATCTACCGTTCCAGAAAAACAAGATACAGGCACAAATTCAGAACCGAAGGGCATGTATGTGTCAACACAGGAAAGAAGACAAAGACCAAATCCTTCTGACAGAACTGTACACTTTGTTGATGAAATTGTTGTCTCTAGGCGTGATAGGATATTAACTAAGAAGTGAATGATCAGTCACGATTCTCACTTAATAACTACAGTCATGCATTTTGGCAGCCAATAAACACTTTATGAATTAAGCAAGTATTTGTTTGTGGAAAAAAAATGCTTTAGCGGTATGTACAGATATACAACAACTATAGCTGCTTTAAATTGTAAACTGAAAACAATTTAGTTTCATGTTTTCAGGCAATGGGAGCTTTGCACAAGAAAGGACAACACAGTGATGTTTGTATCAGTGTGCTTCTGCTCCTTTATTATCCAATAAGAGGGGGATCCCCATCTGTGTTTTTAGCGGACAGGATCAAATCGGATGTTGGCAGCAGTCAATGGACACATGTCCATTAACATCTGCTGCTCCATAGAGAGCAATGGATGGTTAGATCGTGTCCGCCTTAAGAACTGACAGGTGGACCCCATTAGGAAAGATATTCTGTACTTTACTAAAGCTTTAAGTATGTTTGTTATTATCTCTAATTTAATGTAAAGCTGGCCATACACAGCTAGATCATTTTCTTTCAGTCTGTAGGCTGAATAAAAAATATTTAATGAATTGCTCCATCCATGCTATACAGCGCAGATGGATGAAACTCTTGCTGTGGCTATTATATTTTGGCAGCCGGCACCAGTGGCTGTCAGAATAAACAGTGGCTGCATATAATTATATGCAGCTGCTGTTCGTGCAGCTAATGTTTTACTAGGCTTCTTCAGTTTTTCAATTGAAGGATTTTGGGCGAGAGGTTGGCGACAAGTCCACCAACAGAGCAAATTTAGGCAGATTCCTCCTACCTGCACCTTGTGTTTTTCATCTGCAAAAGATTTGCATTGATCATGTTGTTTCGTGGTGTCATTTGTTGCCCTGTATGCACATCCTATAGTACAGTCAATCTTCATATTCCGGTGTCAGAAGTTTCTGTTTGTATTCAAACTTGAGGCATGCAGCTTGGCACCGCATCGGTTAATGCAAGACAGCTGTCTGTAGTCTGAGAACAGACATTTCCTATGAAGAAACTGCATATCCCACAATCCCTGGTGTAGCACTGGTGCAGGTGAGAGCTAAACAGTAATTTGAACTGACACGGCTTGCAGGGAAAATACTGAACCACTGGACCTTAGTGAAAGGTGGACTTATATACCCCCAGCAGTCCATATCAGTGTTAATTTAGTCGACTAAAAGGACTAAAACATTTTAGTTGACTAAATCAATACTATTTTAGTCGACTAAAAGGACGACTAAATCTAAAACAATTGAGATGACTAAAATACGACTAAAACTAAAATGGCATTTTAGTCAAAAGACTAAAATGGGACTAAAACTAAAATGCCATTTTAGTCAAAAGACTAAGACTAAAACTAAATTGAAATTTGGCTTTAAAATTAACAGTCTGTAGTACATGTTCATACCTCAATACCATAAATAATAACATATTCAATTCTTCACTCCAGCAGTATATAATGAGTTTGGACATTGTAGAGACATGTTAACTAATGCATTACAATTTAATTACACCCATTCGATTTTAGGCGACTAAAATGAGTTTTAGTCGACTAAAATGTAATGGAGATTTTAGTCGACCAAAACGTAGGACATTTTAGTCGACTAAAATCTACTGGAGATTTAGTCGACTAAATTTGATTAAAACTAAAACAATTGCAGAAGACTAAAATGGGACTAAAACTAAAATGCCATTTTAGTCCTAAGACTAATGCCCCATACACAAGATCATTTTTAATTTCATTTTTAAAACTGACGTTTTTCTTGTCATTTTTTTTCTTGTTTCCTCTCAAGCCTGTCTTGCGTACACACCATCATTTTAAAAAATGTTCAAGAAAAGCGCAGTGACGTACACCACGTACGACGGCACTATAAAGGGGAAGTTCCGTTCGAATGGCGCCACCCTTCATGTTAGTAAAGTTTGTTGAGAGACGATTCGCTCTTTTCAGTCTAGTGCTTTTCAGTCCGTTACAGCATGACGAATGTGCTATCTCCATTACGAACGCTAGTTTTACCAGAACGAGCGCTCCCGTCTCATACTTGATTCTGAGCATGCGCATTTTTTTCACGTCGTTAAAGCATACACACTATCGTTTTTCACGTCGTTAAAAAAAACGACATGAAAAACGACGTGAAAAAGAGAGCATGTTCGAAATTTTTAATGCCCGTTTTTCACGTCGTTAAAAATGCTCTGGAGCATACACACGATCATTTTTAATGGCCATTTTTTTTAATGGCATTTTTAACGGCATGAAAAATGATCGTGTGTATGGGGCATAAGACTAAAACGAAATCAAAATTTGCTGCCAAAATTAACACTGGTCCATATCAGGTGCAGCCTAATTCCCTGTATAGTATAATCTGCTGGGAGACACCCGCTGGTGGACACTGGAACTGCATTCTATGGATCTGGGAGGCACAGTGCCACCAGCAGGTGGGTCCTATCCTGACACCATGGCTAAAATGGAAGACTGAATTGGAACATCAGCAGCAGCAGTGTCCATGAGGCCTTAAGGTATTATTGCAGAACGGTTAAGGAGGTGAGGGTTAGGGGTCCCAGATAACATGCAGCCCACTTACAGACTCCCCAGATCCAGATCAATGTCTAACTTCACAATATCAAAATCTTTAAGTCGATCTGGCAACTTTGTAAGCACGTTCCCAAATTTCAGTGCATCCTCCAAGTGAGTCACCAGGCCCTGTGAGGAACCAGCTTCCTTTCTGGCTTTTTCCAGCAAGAGGCCTCGCCTGGCTCCTCATCTTGGTACAGCTTCCTCCACACCAGGCAGAACAGCTCCAGGACCACTTCAGTACTTAATAGACCTCAAACAGGCTATGGGGCCTAACAGCAGAGCTCCGTTCAGCAGCACCTCAACAGGCTTCAGCCCAGGGGAAGAGAGCAAGCACTTGGCCTGTCCCAAATATGTATATATCCTCCCCCAGCATGCACCAGTGGCCTAAACCTCCTACTGGATTGGCTGAAGGAAATATAAATATTCATAACTCAGTCTTGTTTATGAAATTTCATACTATGGCCAGTGATACCAGTGACACCCATAGCTCCCAACTGTCCCTGATTTGGAGCAATGTCCCTCTGTCCCTCATTCCTCCTCATTTGTCCCTCATTTTGGTCTGATCTATATAGATGTATATAAAATGCACTTTTTAATCTATCAAAAAGTGTTTCCCAGTGCTAAACCTTTCATCTGATTTCTAAATTGTTGCATTTGTAAATTCCAAAAGCCAATATAAAGGAATAGTAGTGGTAAAAAAGCACTTGTGGGTTTAACCAATCTTGTTTTTTTGTACAATTCTCCTTTAAGGGGGCGTGGCAAGAGGGTGTGTCCTATGCCTGCATACTTTTGCTGATAGGTGTCCCTCATTCTCATTCTCATCTCAAAAGGTTGGGAGGTATGGTGACACCTACTGTTGACAGTGAGAAATCACAACCCAACTGAGTTTAGGGAAGACCAAATAAAGAACTACACAATTAATCTGGACTGACTATGACCCAGCCAAAAATGAAACTTAGGCTAGTAGCCCCTGTTTAGGACAAAAGGGTTACACCAGGGTGCGAGGTGCTGAAATGCTCTCTGCATTTTTTTTTCACCTGACACTGAAACAGAAAGCACGAGCAGGAGTGATCTCCACCCAAGTATAGTCTGGGCCAGAAAGGGGGTACAGAGAGAAATCCGGGAGCAAGGATAAATTTAGCTGCCGCTTCACTATCGATGGCTAAAAGAAAACAATGCACTAACTACCAACATGAGGGGGGAGTGGCAGGCTCAAGACTGCTACTGATCATCACTTTGGCCGGTACCGGGTCCCCAAAGTCACCGGAGAAATGACCATTTAACATGGGAGTCTATGGAAGGGGTGCCTGGCTTTGAAAAATCAGTGCTTCCCGGTCGTAGGTCCCCCGGACAACAAACATTGCACACTTGTAGAGGAAGAGTGAGGCTACATGTGTGCAAAGTTCCTATGGCCGGCCGGTACTGGGTCCCCAAAGTCCGGGAGATCAGGCACAAAAAGGTAACTCGAGTATAAGCCGAGGGGGGCATTTTCAGCACAAAAAAATGTGCTGAAAACTCGGCTTATACTCGAGTATATACGGTATATATATCTATATCTATAGATATATCTATATCTATAGATATAAATATATATAAACAATTCAATATATGAAAGTAAATTGTAGATGTAAATGTTGAAACACCACCACCAAGGATTTCAGTGTGAAGGACAACACACCACACTAAATGTGCTCACAATCTGCTTACCAGAAGGTGAACATTTGCTAACGTAAATGACAAATGTAGAGGATCAGCGATGGATACAACTCTCTAGACTTGATGAAATAATGGCAGGAAAATCCAAACACCAACAACCAGGTAACTTTCAAAACTCGGTGTATTATAGTACTATGCAATCCTCCTCAGAAGTGGTTAATCAATAGGAAGAAGAAAAAAAAACAGCATAGTGAAGCCCGTAAGATCAAACAGAAAGGTTTATTTAAAATTCTACTTACAGGAAAGCAAATGGTAAAAGGCAGGTAACAAACTGCAGGTCAAAGCGTGTTCACATTGGTCAGCCTTTTTAGGCTGACCAATGTGAACACGCTTTGACCTGCAGTTTGTTACCTGCCTTTTACCATTTGCTTTCCTGTAAGTAGAATTTTAAATAAACCTTTCTGTTTGATCTTACGGGCTTCACTATGCTGTTTTTTTTTTTCTCCTTCCTATTGATTAACCACTTCTGAGGAGGATTGCATAGTACTAGAATACACTGAGTTTTGAAAGTTACCTGGTTGTTGGTGTTTGGATTTTCCTGCCATTATTTCATCAAGTCTAGAGAGTTGTATCCATCGCTGATCCTCTACATTAGTCATTTACGTTTGCAAATGTTCACCTTCTGGTAAGCAGATTGTGAGCACATTTGGTGTGGTGTGTTGTCCTTCACACTGAAATCCTTGGTGGTGGTGTTTCAACATTTACATCTACATTTACTTTCATATATTGAATTGACTTGGACTGTCACATTTATTTTGCTTTATTGAAGCGCTGCATTTTTGGACTCACATATTTTTGCGTTTGCTTTATCAACAGACTGTGCACGCTGCTTTTGTTATTGCTACAATATTTTTTTTCACTGTTAGCGCAAATTTTGTTCACCCTGTTTTCATATATATAAACAACCATCTTCCGAAATGTGATTTTCGTAAAGAATAAATTAGAATAGAAAAGATTAGAATAAAATAGAATAGAAAATAATAGAAAAGAATAGACTAGAAAAATAATAGAACAGAATAGAATAAAATATGATATATATATGTTATATTGTTTTTCTAGTCTATTCTTTTCTATTGTATTCAAATCTTTTCTATTCAAATCGAAATCGTTCTATTCTAATTTCGAATTTCGGAAGATGTATATATATATATATATATATATATATATATATATATTCTTGTTCTATTGTATTCTTTTATTTTTTTATTCTGTTCTTTTTTATTCTATTCTAATCTTTTCTATTCAAATTTTAATTCATTCTATACGAAATTCGAATTTCGGAAGATGGTTATATATATATATATATTATATATATATATATATATAACCATTTTCCAAAATTCTAATTTCATATAGAATGAAATAGAATTTGAATAGAAAAGATTAGAATGATTTATATATATATATATATATATATATATATATATATATATATATATATATATATATATATATATAAAACCATTTTCCAAAATTAGAATTTCGTATAGAATGAATTTGAATTCAAATAGAAAAAGTTTAGAATAGAAAATAATAGAAAAGAATAGCATAGGAAAACAATAGATCAGAACACAAAAAATATATATATAATATTTTTTCTGTTCTAAACCTTTGTTTTTCTATGCTATGCTATTCTATTCTTTTCTATTCTGTTCTAATCTTTTCTATTCAAATTCTTTTTCATTCTATATGAAATTCGAATTTCAGAAAAAGTTTTTTTATTTAATATAAATGTATATATATATATATATATATATATATATATATATATATATATAATATTTATATATATAACCATCTTCTGAAATTCGAATTTCCTATAGAATGAATTCGAAATTCGAATAGAAAAGATTAGAAATTAGAACAGAAAAGAACAGCATAGAAAAACAATAGTTTAGAACATAAAAAATATTATATATATATATATATATATATATATATATTAGGGCTGTGGAAATTAACTATTAATTCCTCAATTAATCGATTAATTGTTTTGATCGATCAAAATTCTTTTGATCGATCAAAATTCTTTGGGCTTGCCGTGTCCATCTGAAGGGCTCCTTTGCTGTGCCTTCATATCTGCATGCCGGCGGGACCTTACTATCTGCCACACGCAAGGGCTGTTACACTTCCCTCTATCACTTCCCTCTATTAACCTGGGATTCTACAGCCATCCACTGGGAGTTGTGATAGTTCCCTTCACGGGACATCTACATGCCGACGGACTGATGTTAGCCCCTTCTCATCTGGATTCAGCAGTGGTATCGTTGTACACATTTTTATACCAGTATCATACTTAGCTACATGTTTTTATGACTGCTTTTGCTACCGTTTGGTATTACTCGCACCATTTTTACAGTTTATGTAGCTACATCGATTTTATCTCCAGTGCAATATTTATTTTGTTACCTACATGAAGACTATAAAAGTTTTAATGCTATTCCCATCGAGCGCTGCCTTTGTGTGTTTTTTTGTATCCTGCTATCAATTTTTCCAGTGGTTGGTAGCTGCACTGGGAATCGGCCTGCAAGGAGATGAGCTAAAAGTAGTTGGATCTGTATGTGCGTTATAATTAATCGAAATTAGTCGATTAATCGATTTTAAAAAAATCGATTAATCGAACAAGAAAATTTTAATCAGTAACAGCCCTAATATATATATATATATACACAGTGGGGAGAACAAGTATTTGATACACTGCCGATTTTGCAGGTTTTCCTACTTACAAAGCATGTAGAGGTCTGTAATTTTTATCATAGATACTCTTCAAATGTGAGAGAGACGGAATCTAAAACAAAAATCCAGAAAATCAAATTGTATGATTTTTAAGTAATTAATTTGCATTTTATTGCATGACATAAGTATTTGATACATCAGAAAAGCAGAACTTAATATTTGGTACAGAAACCTTTGTTTGCAATTACAGAGATCATACGTTTCCTGTAGTTCTTGACCAGGTTTGCACACACTGCAGCAGGGATTTTGGCCCACTCCTCCATACAGAGCTTCTCCAGATCCTTCAGGTTTCGGGGCTGTCGCTGGGCAATACGGACTTTCAGCTCCCTCCAAAGACTTTCTATTTTATTCTGGTCTGGAGACTGGCTAGGCACCTCCAGGACCTTGAGATGCTTCTTACGTAGCCACTCCTTAGTTGTCCTGGCTGTGTGTTTCGGGTTGTTGTCATGCTGGAAGACCGAGCCACGACCCATCTTCAATGCTCTTACCGAGGGAAGGAGGTTGTTGGGCAAGATCTTGCGATACATGGCCCCATCCATCCTGCCCTCAATACGGTGCAGTCATCCTGTCCCCTTTGCAGAAAAGCATCCCCAAAGAATGATGTTTCCATCTCCATGCTTCACGGTCGGGATGGTGTTCTTGGGGTTGTACTCATCTTTCTTCCTCCAAACACGGTGAGTGGAGTTTAGACCAAAAAGCTCTATTTTTGTCTCATCAGAACACATGACCTTCTCCCATTCCACCTCTGGATCATCCAGATGGTCATTGGCAAACTTCAGATGGGCCTGGACATGCGCTGGCTTGAGCAGGGCGACCTTGCGTGCGCTGCAGGATTTTAATCCATGATGGCGTAGTGTGTTACTAATAGTTTTCTTTGAGACTGTGGTCCCAGCTCTCTTCAGGTCATTGACCAGGTCCTGCCATGTAGTTCTGGGCTGATCGCTCACCTTCCTCATGATCATTGATGCCCCACGAGTTGAGATCTTGCATGGAGCCCCAGACCGAGGGAGATTGACCGTCATCTTGAACTTCTTCTATTTTCAAATAATTGCGCCAACAGTTGTTGCCCTATCACCAAGCTGCTTGCCTATTGTTCTGTAGTCCATCCCAGCCTTGTGTAGGTCTACAATTTTATCCCTGATGTCCTTACACAGCTCTCTGGTCTTGGCTATTGTGTTGAGGTTGGAGTCTGTTTGATTGAGTATGTGGACAGGTGTCATTTATACAGGTAACGAGTTCAAACAGGTGCAGTTAATACAGGGAGTGGAGAACAGGAGGGCTTCTTAAAGAAAAAAAAACAGGTCTGTCAGGGAAATTCCCCGTTTGTGGTCACCAATCCGCGGCCAGTACGCGTCGGGACGGCGCTCCGACGTTCTCGGGTGCGCGCACCGGCGAATCGGCGCACGCACATGCGCAATGGCGCGCCAATGGGATTACAGGCGGACCTATTTAAACAGACTCAGTGACTCTGTCTGGTTGCTGGTTTGTCAGCGTTCCTGTGTTCCTAGTGTTCGAATTAAGTACTGATCTCCTGTTTGACCCAGACCGGCTTGACCACCCTTCTGCTCTCCTGCACCTGACCTCTTGGCTTGATTAACGGACTTCCACCTTTCTCCAGTGTTTAACCCTCGGCCTGTGACCCGGATCCTCTGCCTATCTCCAACCCTTGACTCTCTGCCTGCACCCGGGACTTCTTGTTAAACCTTCCTGAGCTTGCTCTACCCGAACCTGTGCTTGTTGCTTCTCTCCGAACTGGCACCTGCTGCTAACCACTGCCTGGACTAGTACATCCGCTGCCGGCTGCTGTCTGACCCAGTCCTCCCGCGGTGCTTGACCCTCAGCCTGTTCTTCAGTCAACTCACCCCTGCCGGACCTTTCAGCAAGACACCTATACCTGCTGGTGGCCAGTGCTCCCTTGTGCCGTCTTCCCCCTGTCTCACCTCCAGGGGGCAGAGTGCGCTTGGGTGCAAGGGTAGACCACTCTCGGCATCTCGGCCTCAGTAAGTACTCATCTGATAGTACAAACCAGCCAGATGTCTGAGGCCGACAGAGTGCGCTCCCCATTTGACACCCTCTGCCAGCAGGTTACCACCTTAACGGACGCAGTTCAAAGACTTCAAGAGGGGTATACCCAGATTGATGGCCGTCTGCAACAACTCACCGGTCTCCTAGGACCAACCCCTTCAGCTACTACCTCTGCCAGTCCTGCCTCCACCTCCCAAGTACCTACAAGTCCTACAGTGGTGATGGCTACCCCTGAACCCAGGGTCCCTATCCCGGGAAAATTTTCGGGTGTCCGCCAAAAAGTACCGGGCCTTTAAGAATGCCTGTACCCTCTACCTTGCGCTCCAACCAAGGACCTTCTCTTCAGAAGCGGTAAGAGTAGGGTTTATCATCTCCCTCTTGGCGGATGACCCTCAAGCCTGGGCACATGGATTGATGGAGCAGCGGAGCCCAATATTGGATTCAGTAGACACGTTCTTTGAAAACATGGCTCAATTGTATGACGATCCCCAGCGATCAGCCACAGCTGAATCCGTCCTTCACAGTCTGACCCAGGGAAAAAGGCCGGTAGAAGACTACACAGCGGAGTTCAGGAAATGGTCAGCCGACACCGGGTGGAACGAGGCGGCTCTCCGATACCAGTACCGCCAAGGTCTATCCGAGGTTCTCAAGGATGAGCTAGCCAGGATAGAAACCCCCACTACCTTGGAAAACTTGATTCTATCCGCGACACAACTTGACAGGCGTCTGCGTGAACGACGCGCGGAGCGTTTCCAGTCTCCCCGTCCCAGCTGGCCTCCATCCAGGACTATGCCTCACTATCCACCAACCTCTCCTCCTGGGGCAACACCCCTTTCTAAACCAGAACCCATGCAGCTCGGGTTAGTTCGGCCTCCTCTGACTCCCGAGGAAAGACTGCGTAGGCGCCAGGCCAACCTGTGCCTCTATTGCGGGGTACTGGCCACTTCCTCCGTAGCTGCCCTGTAAGACCTAGTAAGTCTATTGCTAAAGACACCTTGAACTATCAAATCTCTGACAACCCCCAACCTTATGTTGTTCTCTTTATGTCTCTACAGCTGCCGGAAGGGGCAATCCACCTCCCGGCAATTATTGATTCAGGAGCCTGCAGCTGCTTCCTGGACTCTTCCCTGGCCACAAGATTCCATGTCCCTATCCAGTCTAACGACCACTGCCTCCAGATCCACCTAGCAGATGGGTCCCTGCCCCGTTCGGGGCTTATCACACAGGAAACCAAACCCATCCTCGCCACCTCTGACTCAGGCCATCAAGAGCTCCTTCGGTTAAACCTTATACCCTCTCCGTTGTTCCCTATCATTCTGGGAATCCCCTGGCTACCGGCACACGAGCCCCTCATAAATTGGGCAGAGAAAGAGGTCAGTTTCATCTCCCCCTACTGTTCCCAGCACTGCCTGGCCTCCACCTCCAATACCTGCGCTTCTATGATCGCCAAGCCGGACAACCTTCAGCATGTCCCTTCAGTCTATCTGGAATTCCAGGACGTATTCGACAAGCAGCAAGCCGACCACTTACCACCCCATCGGCCCTACGATTGCCGCATTGACCTTCTGCCGGGCTCTGAAGTCCCGTTCGGACGTATTTTCCCACTGTCCGAAACTGAGTTGAGAGCCCTCAAGTCTTACATCGATGAGAACCTCCAGAAAAAGGTTTTTTTTGCCCCTCTTCATCCCCAGCCGGAGCTGGGATTTTCTTTGTGGAAAAGAAGGACGGCTCCTTAAGACCCTGCATCGATTACCGGGACCTAAACAAAATTACAATCAAAAACAGGTACCCACTGCCTCTTATCCCGGAATTATTGCAACGCCTCCGATCTGCTCGGATCTTTTCCAAATTAGATCTGCGGGGGGCCTACAACCTCATCCGTATCAGGGCCGGTGACAAGTGGAAGACCGCTTTTAGATCTCGTTTTGGACATTATGAGTATTTGGTTATGCCTTTAGGACTTTGTACCTTTCAACACCTAGTCAATGATATCTTCAGACAATACCTTGACGATTTCCTAGTAGCGTACCTGGATGACATCCTTATCTTTTCCACATCCATCGAACTTCACCTGACCCATGTCATAATGGTTCTCACCATCCTTAGAAAGCACAAGCTCTACCTCAAGGCCGAAAAATGTGATTTCGAAAAAACCTCCGTACAGTTCCTCGGCTTCATCATTTCCGTCAACGGGGTCGCAATGGACCCACAGAAGGTGAAGGCCATCCAGGACTGGCCAGCCCCGACTGACAAACAGCGGTTTATAGGCTTCGCCAATTTTTATAGGAGATTCATTGTGGGCTTTTCCTCCATCGTGGCTCCAATAACCCAAATTACCCGGCAAAACAACCGCTTCCACTGATCCCTGGAAGCACAAGAGGCCTTCTCCCGTCTAAAGGACACCTTCACCTCCGCACCAGTACTTCAACACCCAGATCCTTCACTACCATTTACCTTGGAAGTGGATGCCTCGGAGACAGCCATTGGAGCCATCCTGTCCCAGAGGCGAGGTTCCAAGGCTCTTCTGTATCCGGTAGCCTTTGCCTCCCAGAAATTGACTCCTCCGGAGCGAAACTATGACGTAGGGGACTGGGAATTACTGGCCATAAAATTTGCGCTGGAGGAATGGCGGTACCTCCTAGAAGGGGCCGCACACCCCATCATGATCTTCACAGATCATAAGAACTTAGAATATTTAAGAACAGCTAAGCGCTTACGTGCCAGGCAGGCCCGTTGGGCTCTTTTCTTTACCCGGTTCAATTTTCATATTTCCTATCGACCCAGTTCCAAAAACGGGAAGGCAGATGCTTTATCCAGGATGTTCCCGGAAACACCCTAGTCGGCACAACCAGGTACCATTCTGTCAGCTCAGAATTTCCTGTTGATTCCCCAGGCCGACCTGCTCACCTCCATTCAAGCCGCTTCCAGGCTCTGTTCTGATCCTGTCACGTCTTCCCTGGAAAAACGTGATGATCTATTCTGGTCTCGGGACAAGATCTTCGTCCCTTTAGAAACAAGACCCCTGGTTCTGAAGACCTTCCACGATCTCAAATTGGCCGGTCACTTTGGAGCGCGTAAATCATCGGAACTTGTCTCCCGCTCCTTCTGGTGGCCAGGCTGGAGGAAGGATTGTAAAGCCTATGTCGCTTCCTGCATCCAATGCCAACGTAATAAAGGGTCGAACACCAAAAGCTGGGGCCTGTTTAAACCCTTTCCCATCCCTGAACGTCCTTGGGCAGACATGTCTATGGATTTTATCGTTGACCTGCCTCCCTCTGGAGGGTTTACCACAATCCTGGTCGTTGTGAACCGCCTTTCAAGGATGGCTCACTTTCTACCCATGATTGGCACACCTTCAGCCTCGGATACCGCCCAAATCTTTTTTAAGGAGATAACCAGGCTTCACGGAATACCAAAGAGCATCACCTCCGACAGAGGTGTCCAGTTCACTTCTAAGTTCTGGAAGGAACTCTGTAAATCACTGGATATCAAAACCTGCCTCTCGTCAGCATATCACCCCCAGAGCAACGGCCAGACGGAAAGAACTAATCAAACGCTGGAACAATACCTCCGTTGTTTCTGCTCTACCTCCCAGGATGACTGGGCGTCCCTACTCCCATATGCGGAATTCGCCTACAATAACTCAGTACACTCTGCTACCAATCAGACCCCCTTCTGGGCCAATTTCGGCTTCCATCCCTCCTTCCTCCCTGAAAACATCCCGGAAAGTCCGGTTCCCGCAGTCCAGGACCGGGTGACCTCTGTTCAAGAGAACTTTCTAAGACTTAAAGAAATGATGAGCAATGCACAAGAATCCTACAAAAGATTCTATGACAGGGGAAGGAAGGAAAACCCAGCGTTCAAAGTTGGGGAGGAAGTTTGGCTTTCCACCACCAATCTCCGGTTGCCTATTCCCTCTCGGAAGCTCGGCCCTAAGTTCATCGGGCCCTTTAAGATCAAGCGGGCTATCAATTCCGTGGCCTTTGAACTGGCACTACCTAGTTCCTATAGGATCCACCCAGTGTTCCATTCATCCTTGTTGAAACCCGTTACCCCCAGCTCTTTTCCTGGAAGAGACGAACCTCCTCCTCCACCAGTCGAAGTAGACGGGGAAAAGGAATTTGAGGTGGAATCCATCCTGGGCTGTAGGAAGAGAGGCAGGCAGCTGCAATACCTGGTCCAGTGGAAAGGGTATCCCCCGGAAGACAACACCTGGGAGCCATCCAGGAACTTGCATGCTCCCCGCCTAATCCGAGCCTTCCATCAGGAACATCCAGAACTGATGGCCAGTCTGGGCGTCCGGAGTCCGCCCCTCGGGGGGGGGCACTGTCAGGGAAATTCCCCGTTTGTGGTCACCAATCCGCGGCCAGTACGCTTGCGCGGCGAATCGGCGCATGCGCGTATGCGGCGGGATGGCGCTCCGACGTTCTCGGGTGCGCGCACCGGCGAATCGGCGTGCGCACATGCGCAATGGCGTGCCAATGGGATTACAGGCGGGCCTATTTAAACAGACTCAGTGACTCTGTCTGGTTGCTGGTTTGTCAGCGTTCCTGTGTTCCTAGTGTTCGAATTAAGTACTGATCTCCTGTTTGACCCGGACCGGCTTGACCACCCTTCTGCTCTCCTGCACCTGACCTCTTGGCTTGATTAACGGACTTCCACTCTGCCTATCTCCAACCCTTGACTCTCTGCCTGCACCCGGGACTTCTTGTTAAACCTACCTGAGCTTGCTCTACCCGAACCTGTGCTTGTTGCTTCTCCCCGAACTGGCACCTGCTGCTAACCACTGCCTGGACTAGTACCTCCGCTGCCGGCTGCTGTCTGACCCAGTCCTCCCGCGGTGCTTGACCCTCAGCCTGTTCTTCAGTCAACTCACCCCTGCCGGACCTTTCAGCAAGACACCTATACCTGCTGGTGGCCAGTGCTCCCTTGTGCCGTCTTCCCCCTCTCTCACCTCCAGGGGGCAGAGTGCGCTTGGGTGTAAGGGTAGACCACTCTCGGCATCTCGGCCTCGGTAAGTACTCATCTGATAAGGTCTGTGAGAGCCAGAATTCTTACTGGTTGGTAGGTGATCAAATACTTATGTAATGCAATAAAATGCAAATTAATAATTTAAAAATCATACAATGTGATTTTCTGGATTTTTGTTTTAGATTCAGTCTCTTACAGTTAACCACTTCCCTACCGCCCATAGTCATATGACGTCCACAGATGGGATCTCCCATCCTGGGTGGACATCATATGACGTCCTCGGCTTTGTGGGGGGATATCTGAATGATGCCTGCAGCTAGAGGCATCATTCAGATATCCTTTTCTTGTGCCAGCGATTCTGCGCACCATAAGAATGATCATAGCGGCGGTTCCGCCGCTTGATCGTTCTTATAGGCGGCAGGAGGGGACATCCCCCCCCTCCCGCCGCCATCCGGTGCTTCTCCGGCCTCTCCCGTGCCATCGGCTACCCGGAGAGAATCGTCCGGCGCCGGTGGTGGGTCACGTGACGAGCATAGAGATGACTGGTGACCAGATGGTCACCAGTCATCTCTATGATCGTCGGAGGCCCGGGCGCGATGTGATGACGTCACGCCCGGGTCCTCAGATGTAAACAAAGCCGCCATTGCGGCTAGTAAGTATGAGATCAGTGAAAAAAAAATCACGATCTCATGCTTTCCAGCCTGGAGTAGAGATGTGGGCTCTTATTGACCTGCATCTCTCAATAAAGAGGACCTGTCACACACATTCCTATTACAAGGGATGTTTACATTCCTTGTAACAGGAATAAAAGTGATCAAAAAAAAAATGTAAAATAAGTGTAAAAAATTTATAAAATAAGTAAAGTAAAAAATAAATAAAATTAAAAAGCCCCTGTCCCCGGTAGCTCGCGATCAGAAGCGAACGCACACGTAAGTCCCGCCCACATATGTATACGCCGTTCAAACCACATATGTGAGGTATCGGCGCGTGCGTTAGAGCGCGTGCAACAATTCTAGCACTAGACCTCCTCTGTAACTCTAACCTGGTAGCCTGTAAAAAAAATTAAAGCGTCGCCTATGGAGATTTTTAAGTACCGAAGTTTGGCGCCATTCCATGAGTGTGCTCAATTTTAAAGTGTGACATGTTAGGTATCTATTTACTCGGCGTAACATCATCTTTCATATTTTCACAAAAAATTGGGCTAACTTTACTGATTTGTTATTTTTTAATTCATGAAACCATTTTTTTTCCCCCAAAAAATGCGTTTGAAAAATTATTGCGCAAATACCGTGCAAGAAAAAAGTTGCAATGACCGTCAATTTATTCCCTAGGGTGTCTGCTAAAAAAACATATATAATGTTTGGGGGTTCTGAGTAATTTTCTAGCAAAAGAATGATGATTTGTACATGTAGGAGAGAAGTGCCAGAATAGGCCCGGTATTGATGTGGTAAAAAAAGCCCGGTGTTGAAGTGGTTAAAGAGTACCTATGATAAAAACTACAGACCTCTACATGCTTTCGGCAGTGTATCAAATACTTGTTCCCCCCACTGTATATACTGTATATATGTATATATAACCACCTTCGAAATTTGAATGACGTATAGAATGAATTAGAATAGAAAAGATTTGAATAGAAAAGAATAGACTAGAACAGGGGTCTCCAAACTGCGGCCCGGGGGCCAGATGCGGCCCTTTGCTTGCTTTTATCTGGCCCTTGGGGCACTATTCTTCCCACTGATATGAAACACTATTCTGCCCTCTGACACCAAAAATGGGGCATAATTAATGCCACTGGCACCAACAATGGGGCACTATTCCTCCCCCTAATATCAAAGAGGGGGTGCACTGTTTACTCCCACTGATGCCTGGAAAATGTTCTATTTAGGCTGGCCACAGTCCGGCCCCCCTAAAGTCTGAAGTAAACTGGCCCTTTGTTTAGAAAGTTTGCAGATCCCTGCTTTAAAACATCCTTTAGCTCAGTTTTTGAGAGGTTACACACAGATTATAATAGGAGCACAGACTTGCAGTACTACTTGAAAATTGTTAACCACTTGCCGCCCGCCCTATAACAGATTGACGGCGGCAAAGTGGTTTCAAAGTCCTGACTGGACGTCATATGACGTCCTCAGGATTTTGAGCCGCTGCGCGCCCCCGGGGGCGCGCATCGCGGCAATCGTTGCTGCGGGATGTCAGTCTGACGGAGACTCTTTACCACGTGATCAGCCGTGTCCAATCACGGCTGATCACGATGTAAACAGGAAAAGCCGGTCATCGGCTTTTCCTCACTCGCGTCTGTCAGACGCGAGTAGAGGAGAGCCGATCGGCTGCTCCTCTGACAGGGGGGTTTTGTGCTGATCCATTATCAGCACAGCCCCCCCGAGGATGCCCACTGGACCACCAGGGATGCCACTAGACCACCAGGGAAGCCCACCTATAGGTATTGCACACTAGACCACCAGGGATGCTAATTATATACTAAATGGATGCCAATCAGTGCCCACAATGGATGCCAATCAGTGCCCACAATGGGCACCACTGATTGGCAGGCATTATTGTTTGCCACTGATTGGCATCCATTAGTACAGTACAGTGCCACCTATCAGTGCCCATCCATGCCACCTATCAGTGCCCATCCATGCCCATCCGTGCCACCTATCAGTGCCCATCCATGCAGCCTGTCCGTGCCCATCTGTGCCCACCCGTGCCACCTATCTGTGCCCACCCGTGCCGCCTATCTGTGCCCACCCGTGCCGCCGATCGTTGTCCATCCGTGCCGCCGATTGTTGCCCATCCGTGCCGCCGATCGTTGTCCATCCGTGCCGCCGATTGTTGCCCATCCGTGCCACCTCATCGGTGCCCATCCGTGCCGCCTTATCCGTGCCCGTCAGTGCAGCCCCATCAGTGCCCATCTTTGAAGGAGAATACTAACTTATTTACAAAGTTTTGTAACTGAAAAAAAAATTATTTTTTCAAAATTTTCGGTCTTTTTTTTATTTTTTAGCAGAAAATAAAAAATCGCAGAGGTGATCAAATACCACCAAAAGAAAGCTCTATTTGTGGGAACAAAATGATAAAAATTTAGTTTGGGTACAGTGTAGCATGACCGCGCAATTGTCATTCAAAGTGCAACAGCGCAGAAAGCTGAAAATTGGTCTGGGCAGGAAGGTGTATAAGTGCCCAGTATGGAAGTGGTTAAACACCTGCTGAAGCCTTTTAAAACTGACAGCTTACACCTCCACTGTCATTGGCATTGTCTTTACCATCCCCAAACTAGAATTCAACAAAGCTAGTCAAAGCTAGTGGAAGTAAACCAAACAAACTCTGCTTTCCTTTTTTTTTGATCTTTTAAATATGGCATTGAAAGTTGATGAAAGTCGATGAACTAAATAAGAAAATAGGATTTTTGTACTCACCATAAAATCCATTAACCTTAACTATAGGGTTATATTGTCCTCTGCAGGAGGAGGAGTAGGACTAGGCCAGGCATGTCCAAAGTCCGGCTCGCGGGCCAATCGTGGCCCGCGTTCCGGTTTTGAACGGCCCGCCTGGTTATTTGGACATATATATCTTTTGTGGCCCCCAACGATCTCCCAGCGCCGGGGCCACAAAAGATATATACTGTTTGCTGGCTGCCTTGGAGGGGACAGGGACGGGACGAGTGCCGTACATACAGGAGTATTTTCTGTTTACAGGCGGGCTCTGTATTAAAGAGGCCACCATGTAAACAGGAGTTTCTCCTGTATGTACTCTTTTGGCACTCGTCCCGCCCCCCTCCCTGTCCCCTCCATGGCTGTAGATGGATGGGCATTAATCAGGCTGCACTGATGGCAATGGTGGGTGCTGCATTCATGGCAATGGTGGTTCCTACATTGTGCTGTGTTCCTGGCAATGGGGGTGCTGTGTTCCTGGCAATGGTGGGTGCTGCATTACTGGCAATGGGGGTGCTGCATTCCTGGCAATGGTGGGTGCTGCGTTCATGGCAATGGTGGGTGCTGCGTTCATGGCAATGGTGGGTGCTGCGTTCATGGCAATGGTGGGTGCTGCATTCCTGGCAATGGGGGTTGCTGCATTCTTGGCAATGGTAGGTGCTGCGTTACTGCCAATGGTGGGTGCAGCATTCCTTGCAATGGGGGTGCTGCACTGATGGCAATGGGGGTGCTGCACTGATGGCAATGGGGGTGCTGCATTCATGGCAATAGTGGGTCTGCAGATGGGCACTTGTGAGGCTACAGATGGGCACTGATCCTTATTTTGCTTCACAATTCTTTATTTAAAGTTCAAGTTTTTTTCCCTGAAACTTCCCTCTTAAAATGAAGGTGCGTATTATATGCCAATAAATACGACATATCCAAATAACACACAAAGCTCATCTCTTTACTCGCACACAGCCACAACTGTGCTCGAACGAACACACTTAGACCGACTTTTAATGGTTCAAAGAATGTCAGGCAAAATGGTCGGCCCTCATGCATGTTCACTTAATCAAATCTGGCCCTCTTTGAAAAAAGTTTGGACACCCCTGGACTAGAAAAACAATAGAACAGAATAGAAAAATATATTATTTTATTCTATTCCAATCCCTGAGTTTGAGGCTTATTCTTCAAGGGGAAACCAAAACCCCAACCCTAACCCTAACCCTCACCCTACCCCTAACCCCCCTAACCCTAACTTACCTTTGACCTATGAACTTTAAACCTAGCCCTAAGTGCATCTCCACTTAGTGACTCTCCCCACCCTAAAACCCCTACATTTCCCAGATCTCGCCCGCTCGCTCGGCAACCTTATAAAAAACATTTGTGCGAAGCGCTTTCCTCAACTTGTTCATTCTCCGACTTGTTCATTCCCCGCCTTAGTTGGGGTAGGCGGTACACTTTGGTGGGGGTGGGTCAGCCATGCCTCGTGACCTTTGACCTCTGGGGACCCGCCTTCTGACCTTTGACCTCCAGGGGAGGTCCCTATTCCAATCCCTGAGTCCTAGCCTTATTCTTCAAGGGGAAACCCTAACCCCTAACCCTAAGCCTATCTCCAACCCCAACCCCATAAAAAATATAATATATATGCATATCTATAGCTAGCTATATATATATATATATATATATATATATAAATAACCATCTTCCGAAATTCGATTTTCATATAGAATGAATTTGAATAGAAAAGATTAGAATAGAAAATAATAGAGGAGAATAGACTAGAAAAACAATAGAACATTATAGAATAAAATATAAATGTATTCTATTCTGTTCTATTGTTTTTCTATCCTAATCTTTTCTATTCGAATCAAAATCGTTCTATACTAAATTAGAATTTCGGAAGATGGATATATATATATATATATATATATATACCGTATTTATCCGCGTATAACACGCACTTTTTTCCCCTTAAAATCAGGGGGAAATCGTGGGTGCGTGTTATACGCCGATACTCTGTCGAATTCCCCTGCTGAAAACGAGCGAGAGGAGCGAGCGGAGCCGAAGCTGAAGTACAATCGGCTTTACTCGGCTCCTCTCGCAGTCCCGCCCATCTCTGACTGCGCCGCTGACATAGAGAAAGCCGAGTGTACTTCGGCTAGTTTCGGCTCCTCTCGCAGTCCTGCCTGTGACTGTGAGCAGAGCCGAGTCTAGCCGAAGTACACTCGGCTTTCTCCGTCAGCGGCGCAGTCAGTGGAGATGGGCGGGACTGCGAGAGGAGCCGAGTCTAGCCAAAGTACACTTGGCCCCGCTCGCTCCTCTCCACAGAAATCGGCGCCAAATTTAAAAAAACGCCGAGACTGACACGATCGCAAAGGCACTGGGCAAGGCTGCAGATGGACACTGGGCAAGGCTGCAGATGGACAGATGGACACTGGGCAAGGCTGCAGATGGACAGATGGACACTGGGCAAGGCTGCAGATGGACACTGGGCAAGGCTGCAGATGGACAGATGGACACTGGGCAAGGCTGCAGATGGACAGATGGACACTGGGCAAGGCTGCAGATGGACAGATGGACACTGGGCAAGGCTGCAGATGGACACTGGGCAAGGCTGCATGCTGCATTTAAATGTAAGTTTTTTTTCCTTGAATTTCCCTCCTAAAAGTTTTTTTCCTTAAAATTCCCTCCTAAACTTGGGGTGCGTGTTATACGCCGATAAATACAGTATATATATATATACATATATATATATATATATATATATATATATATTGTGAGGGGGTTAACTCGGTAGCGGGTGTGTGTGACCCCCTGGTTGGGCTCCCCACACAAAAACAGGGCCAGCAGACGGAGGTTGTGGTTTTCAAAATCAAAAGGTGCGGTTTATTTCTCTATGTACAGTGACAAAAACACAGCAAAGCCAAAAAGAAACAAACAAAATAAATCCTGGTCAGTTTGACCTCTGACTAAACATGCAGGTTTCCTAAACTAACAACTGGGATCAGCCTAGTGCTGTCCTAGTCCCTAAGTCCCTGGTTTAGTAAAAGTCCAAACAAATAGCCACACAGGCTTTGCCTCACCGCACAGGGGTTCACTCTCCCTAGACAGTCCACACAGGTCTGGTTCCAGGCATGAGCTAACATCTAATGAATCTGGGAGTTTCTTATAGAGGCCTAAATGAGCTGACAAGGTTCAGCTGGTCTCATCAACTCCCTGTCTGCACGACGCCCAGCCCTCTCCCTAGAGGTATGAGTCATCCATGAGCACACTAGCCTTATACAACTCTCCACCTAGTTGTACAAATCGGCGTAAAGCCTGAATCTGGGCGAAATATATCTACCCCCCTGGATGCAACCAGGTGACTTTACCTTCCTGCTGTCACATACCCCCCCCTCTTGTTTTAACCTCGGGGTTGGAACACCAGCAATCAGGCATTCATGTACTCGAGACAAAGCATCCACATTCCCCATTTGAACGCCAGGGCGATGCTTTACTGTGAAGTTGAATTCCTGGAGGGCCAGGAACCACCTATTCACTCTTCTATTTGTTTCCTTGTTTTGAGCCATCCACTTTAACGGAGCGTGATCCGTAACCATGTCAAAGTGCCTACCTAGCAGATAGTACCGAAGGGAATCTAGAGCCCACTTCACCGCTAAACACTCCTTTTCAACCGTGGCGTAATTTACCTCATGGGACTTCAACTTCCTGCTGAGGTAAATGACTGGGTGCTCTTCCCCGTTCCAGACCTGGGACAATACTGCTCCTAACCCCACATCTGACGCATCACTTTGTACGACAAAGTCTTTAGAGAAGTCGGGTGAGTACAACACTGGCTGGCTACATAAGGCTTGTTTCAAGAATTGGAATGCTGCCTCAGCCTCGGGGGTCCATTTAATCATGACCGACCCTTTCCCTTTCGTCAGGTTGGTTAGGGGCACAGCCTTAGAAGCAAAGTGGGGAATGAAGCGCCGATAATAACCCGCGATTCCCAGAAAGGCTCGTACCTGCTTCTTGCTGTTGGGACGTGGCCAACTCTGGATGGCCTCGACTTTGTTGAGTTGGGGTTTTATTACTCCCCTGCCAATGGTGTACCCAAGATATTTGGCCTCCTCCTGCCCAATGGTACACTTCTTGGGGTTAGCCGTAAACCCCGCTTCCCGAACAGAGTCCAGGACTGCTTGCACTTTTGGCAGATGTGAGGCCCAATCTGTGCTATGGACAATTACGTCATCCAGGTAAGCCGCAGCATACTTCCGATGGGGCCTCAGCATCTGGTCCATTTTCCGCTGGAATGTGGCCGGCGCATTCTGTAACCCGAACGGCATTCTCTTATATTGGAACGCCCCGTCTGGGGTTACAAATGCGGTTTTCTCTTTGGCCGACTTGGCCAGGGGAATTTGCCAATACCCTTTTGTGAGGTCAAGAGTCGTCATGTATCGGGCTGTTCCCAGCCGGTCGATCAACTCATCTATACGTGGCATGGGGTAGGTGTCAAATTTTGTAACTTTGTTCAACTGACGAAAATCGTTACAAAATCGCCAGCTCCCATCCGGTTTAGGCACCAACACAATGGGACTAGACCAATCACTTTGGGACTCCTCTATCACCCCTAAGTTCAGCATTTTCTGTACTTCCTCCCGTATTGCCTCCCGTCGGGCCTCTGGGATCCGATAGGGTTTTAACTTCACCCTTTCACCGGGCGGGGTAATAATATCATGCTCTACCCCAGATGTTTGTCCTGGCAGCTCAGAGAACACCTCCTTGTTGCGAAGCACAAACTCCTTAACCTCCTGTTGTTGGGGTTGTGACAAGGTGGCTGCTATTCCAACCTCCGGAATCACGCAACCAGTTTGAGCTGGTGACCAAGTTTCTGCGACTAGGGACTCTCTATCCCTCCAGGCTTTCAACAGATTAACGTGATATATCTGTTCGGGCTTTCGCCTTCCTGGTTGTCTGACCTTGTAATTCACTTCGCTCACTTTTTCCATTATCTCGTAGGGGCCTTGCCATTTGGCAAGGAATTTACTTTCAACCGTAGGGACAAGTACCAATATCCTATCCCCCGGGGAAAAGGTACGGGTCTTTGCTCCACGGTTGTACACTCTCTGCTGTGCCAACTGCGCTTGGGCCAAATGTTCCTTCACGATGGGCATTACCTGTGCAATTCGATCTTGCATCAGGGCGACATGCTCAATCACACTCCTGTGGGGAGAACTCTCACTTTCCCAAGTTTCCTTGGCAATATCCAACAGCCCTCTTGGGTGTCTCCCATACAGTAACTCAAAGGGGGAGAATCCCGTAGAGGATTGGGGCACCTCCCTAATAGCAAACATCAAATAAGGAAGTAGACAGTCCCAATCCTTTCCATCTCTATCCACCACTTTCTTCAACATTTGTTTTAGGGTTTTGTTGAATCTTTCAACCAGCCCATCGGTTTGGGGGTGATACACAGATGTACGCAATTGCGTCACTTTGAACAATTTACACAGCTCTTTCATAACCCGGGACATAAAGGGTGTACCTTGGTCCGTAAGCAGTTCTTTACAAATACCCACCCGGCTAAAAACAAGAGATAGCTCTTTGGCTATGGTTTTGGCCGAGGTATTTCTGAGAGGGATCGCTTCTGGATAACGGGTGGCATAGTCCATTATAACCAATATGTACTGGTGCCCCCTAGCGGACTTGATTATAGGACCTACCAAATCCATTGCGATTCTCTCAAACGGGACCTCAATGATGGGTAGAGGGACCAGCGGGCTACGGAAATGTGGCATCGGGGCCGACCTCTGACACACAGGGCAGGAGGAACAATAATTTTCTATGTCCTTCATCACCCCAGGCCAATAGAATCTCTGTAATACCCTCTCTCGGGTTTTCTCTGTCCCCAGATGACCTCCAAGAATGTGCCCATGGGCCAACTCCAACACCAACTTCCTGTAAGGTTTGGGCACCACCAGCTGCTCAACGGTTTCTTCTGCCCTTTTTGCCACCCGATACAGTAGGTCCTTCTCTACGCTGAAGTATGGGTAAGTGCAGGTATTATCTGGGTTCACTAACTCGCCATCTATTTCCACTACGTTTTCCCGTGCCTTTATTAGGGCGGGGTCTTTTAACTGTTCTGTGGCAAAATTTTCCCTGTGAACCTCCAGATCAGAAAACTCCACAGACGGTAGGTTTTCGTCTGAGGAGGTGGGCTCCTCTCCAGTTTCTTGAGTCTCCCCTGCCAATACTGACAAGGGAAATTCTGGAGAGTCCTCACCACTCTCAGAGGAGTTCTGGCTATCACATTCCTGGTACATAGGGGCACCAGTGGGGGGCTCAGGATCATCCCACAGTTCCCAGAACTTCGGAAAATCCCTTCCCACAATGGCGTCATGCGGTAACTGAGATACTAAGCCCACTGGATGAGAGAGGGTACCTTTGGGGGTCTCGAAACACACTGTAGTCACTGGATACTCTCGGGTGTCCCCATGCACACAAATAACAGCTACCTTGCTATTCCCAGAGACCTCTGTTTTAACTAACTCAGCCTTTATCAGGGTCACAAGGCTACCTGAATCCAACAATACCACAACATTTCTACCATTAACACACATTTTGCATAAATGTTTCTCAGTTCCTCGAATGGCAGTGCATGCGACTGTCGCACACAGCGACTGACGTCTGCCCGTCAGAAAGTCACACTGCATGGGTTCCTCCACAACCGGGCAATTGGCTGCAATATGTCCCGCTTGCCGGCAGCGGTAGCAAACGATCCTTCTTGCGGCCTCTTGAGCCGCTGATTTCCCAGGCTGTTCTCGCCAAACTTGGGGTAGAGCTCCCACCCTCTCACTCTCTCCACCCTCACCCCTTGGAATCCTCTTATCCGCCCCTGGGGATGGTCTGGTCTTAGGGTGGAAAGTCCGAGAGTCTCTGGAAGAGGCCGTCAGGTTCTCTGTAGCCAAGTATCTCTCTACACGATCCACAAGTTTACCGGCCGTTTCTGGGTCTCCGTGGCTTACCCACTTTTGAATGGCGGTAGGAAGAGCTCTCAAGAAACGATCCATCACAACACGTTCCACAATCTCCGGTGCGGACAAAGTCTCTGGCTGTAGCCACTTCCTGCTCAGGTGAATGAGATCATACATTTGAGACCTGGGGGGTTTTCCAAGCTGGAAAGTCCAGTTATGCACACGCTGAGCCCGGACAGCCAGGGTGACACCCAGCCTTGCCAATATTTCAGCTTTTAGCATCACATAGTCTTTTGCTTGGTCAGGCTCTAGGTCATAGTAAGCCTTCTGCGATTCACCAGTTAACAGAGGAGCCACCAGTCCAGCCCACTGCTCCTCAGGCCACTTTTCTCTTTCAGCAGTCCTTTCAAATGTGGTCAAAAATACCTCTGGATCATCCTCTCCAGTCATTTTTGTCAATAAACGACTCACCCCAAAGGACGCGGTATTAGTGGGACGGCTTTCCTCACTGGTCTGCGGACGTTGCTGCATTACTGCTTCCATTTGTTGTAGTCTCTGCTCTTGCTTCTGTAACAGGTCTATGAAGCGGGCCTCAGATTGCTGCTGGGCTTGTTGATGAGCTTGCTGCTGGGCTGCAAGGCTCCTTTGCAAACCTGCATTTGTCTGCTGTTGATTGGCATTTGCTAGAGCCAGCTGTTTCAGTATCTCCTCCATGCTGGCTTAAAAAAACTGCCACTGGTTCTCCACCAACTGTGAGGGGGTTAACTCGGTAGCGGGTGTGTGTGACCCCCTGGTTGGGCTCCCCACACAAAAACAGGGCCAGCAGACGGAGGTTGTGGTTTTCAAAATCAAAAGGTGCGGTTTATTTCTCTATGTACAGTGACAAAAACACAGCAAAGCCAAAAAGAAACAAACAAAATAAATCCTGGTCAGTTTGACCTCTGACTAAACATGCAGGTTTCCTAAACTAACAACTGGGATCAGCCTAGTGCTGTCCTAGTCCCTAAGTCCCTGGTTTAGTAAAAGTCCAAACAAATAGCCACACAGGCTTTGCCTCACCGCACAGGGGTTCACTCTCCCTAGACAGTCCACACAGGTCTGGTTCCAGGCATGAGCTAACATCTAATGAATCTGGGAGTTTCTTATAGAGGCCTAAATGAGCTGACAAGGTTCAGCTGGTCTCATCAACTCCCTGTCTGCACGACGCCCAGCCCTCTCCCTAGAGGTATGAGTCATCCATGAGCACACTAGCCTTATACAACTCTCCACCTAGTTGTACAAATCGGCGTAAAGCCTGAATCTGGGCGAAATATATCTACCCCCCTGGATGCAACCAGGTGACTTTACCTTCCTGCTGTCACAATATATATATATATATATATATATTTCTGTTCTATTGTATTCTCTTATTTTTTTAATCTGTTCTTTTCTATTCTATTCCGGTTGCAATATTATCGAATTCTGTTGAAATATTTTCGAATGTGGTTGAAATATTATCGAATCTGGTTGAAATCATTTTGAATCCGGTTGAAATATTATCGAATTTGGTTGAAATATTTTCGAATGCAGTTGAAATATTATCGAATTTGGTTGAAATATTTTCTAATCCGATTGAAATATTATCAAATACGGTTGAAAGATGATCGAATACGGTTGAAATATTTTCGAATTCGGTTGAAATAGTTTTGAATGCGAACGATTTTTCGAATTTGGCCGAAAACTAATTCCGAAAACTAATTTACCGAATTTAACGAATCTAACTAAACTAAATTAATTAAATAACAAATTAAAACTAAACAAATTGTTTTGTTTTGCACATGTCTAGTTGCGACAGATGCAGATACAGCATAGAGGACCAGTATCAGAGCAGGTCATGCTGGGATGGTCTGATTCTATGCGCTGCAAACTCTGGAAGAAAGCGTTAGCTCTCGAGCAGCAACACCAGGGAAAAGTTCTCCCCTCCATCCATATAAGGTACTGGTTGCAGTATGAAGTACGAATGCTGTTATTGGAGGAACAACCGAAGCAGGAGTGGACAGCTGAGTTAAGCAGGCTGATCCGGGCAGAGATGCGGTTGGACGAGAGCTACAGAGCCCTCCAGTGGTATGTAGCCCAAGAGTGCCTGTGGTCAGCGGATGACAGCCCCACGGAAGGCTTTGACTATGATGGCCTAGGATTGTTGTATTGGAGGCTGTCCAGGGACCCTGACTTTGGGAGTGATTGGGAGTGGCATTTGGAGTAAATAATGGAGCACAGAGAGCGAAGACTGAATGTCTCGGAAGGGCACTGGGCACAGGAAGATTTGGAGTTTCTGGCCGTTCAGGAATGGGAGCTGGAGAACGCCTACAGACAGTTGCTAGACTCTGCTGAGCAGCTGTGTGGGGCTCCCTTTGCCTGGGTCTATCAGGAAATACCAGTTGACAACTCTGAAATCCTGGCTGAAGAATCGGCAGTGGAAAATCTGGAGATTGCCATCCTTAAAGCTGAAGTGCTGACAACAGGGCAGAGTTCTACTAACCTCTGCCCAGCACTGATAGCATCTTCTGGGTTCCGCGGACAGGAGATGGTGAACCTCTATCCCCAGACACCAGTTGCAGAGACAGGGGATTTGATAGACTTTTCTGCTGAGGAAGAACAACCTGATGAGCCTCCAGCAGAAGAGCAGGTAACAGGGCCAAACTTCAGTGTGCTCTGCTCAGCACCAACAGCCAGTGGCGTATCCAAGGTATGGCAGGCAGGGCAAGAACCATGGGCGCCGTAGGGGGGGGGCACCAAAAAAAACGTTCCCTGCATGAAAAAAAATTCCAACCCGTTCTCCTGCGGCCGCATCCTGCACTATAGTCCCGGTGCCGGCGGCGGCACGGCAATTCACTTAAAAGTAATGTTTCCTGGCTGGCATGTAGGAGGGTGATAGGCGCGGGCCGCGGGCGCCCCCATGCTTGTCTATGAGTGGGATCGCCCACTGCCCAGACAGTCATTCGGCTAACTTGCGGAGGCTCCTCCTAAAGCTCCGCCTACCCTACAGTCCTCTGCGCATCGCAGCTTCACCTTCTCCCCGAGCGGCGAGCGCGAGCGGGTCAGTGACGTCACCGTCGTCACTTGGTGAGGTCACTGAGGAGGAGAAGAACTGGCTAGTCGGAGTCTGACAGAGAGGAGACTAGTCTCTGGAACCCCCAGCCAGGCAGGCAGCACAGCACTGCAGCAGGTACTATATTCTATAGTCACACGTGTACTGTGTTATGTTATCATCATGTGTACAGTATGATGATGTGTGCCAACTGCCAAATATAGTGCTCATTGCTCAATATGGATTAAATAAATTGAATTATTCATAGCCATAGATATCATAAATAAAGTGATTTGTGCAACAGCAGGTACTACTTGCACAAATCACTTTATTTATGATATCTATGGCTATGAATAATTCAATTTATTTATTCCATATTGAGCACTATATTTGATTGGCTGCTTGCTTGCTTCTGTTTGGGTCTGTGCCTGGCACATGATGACTTAGGCTACTTTCACACTGGGGCGTTGCGCCGTCGGCGGTAAAGAGCCGATATTTTAGTGGTGCTTTACTGACGTTTTTTGCGGCGCTAGCAGGGCGCCTCAAAGATGCGGCTGGCAGGACTTTTTTGAGCGTCCTGCCAGCGCACCACTAGCAGTCTAAAAAGGGTTAAAACCGCCCGCAAAGCGCCGCTGCAGCAGTGCTTTGCTGGTGGTTCGGTTGCGCTGCCCATTGATTTCAATGGGCAGGGGAACTTTAGAAGCAGTGTGTACACCGCTCCTACAGTACCTCAAAGATGCGGCTAGCAGGACTTTTTTGAGCGTCCTGCCAGCGCACCGCTCCAGTGTGAAAGCCCTCGGGTTTTTACATTGGAGTGAGAAAAGAGGCTCTTTCAGGTCGCTTTGCAGGCGCTATTTTGTAGCGCTGTAGCACCTGCAAAGCGCCTCAGTGTGAAAGTAGCCTAAGACCCCTTTCACACTGAGGCGCTTTGCAGGCACTATAACACTAAAAATAGCGCCTGCAAAGCGCCCTGAAAAAAAGCAGCATCTTTGAGGCGCTGTAGGAGTGGCTCCTAAAGCGCCCCTGCCCATTGAAATCAAAGCGGCGCTTTGCAGGCGTTTTTTTAACCCTTTCTCGGCTGCTAGACGGGGCTAAAAGTGCCCCGCTAGCGGCTGAATAGCGCAGCGAAAACTACGGTAAAGCCAACGCCCCCACCCCCCCAGTGTGAAAGAGGCCTTAAAGTCCTCATCATGTGCGATTGTGCGTGTGTGCTAAGCAAACAGGGCCGCTGGTGATCCTACTCCCTCTGTACAGTGTCAGAGGTGCTGGAGCAGCAGTGGCGGAGGACTGTATCCATTATGTGGAAATATCCCCAGTACCGCTGCGTGTCCCTGATCATCACCATGCCACTGCCAGTGAGTGTGACCTGTCTGTGTACCACTGCGCGCAGTCACTGTCTCTGATGTTCCATTCCACTCTGCCTTTCTGCCCAGTGCTGTGCCCATCCACCGCATGATCCGCCCCCATGGAGGCCGCTCTCTCTCCCTCCTGCTAAGTGCCCATACACTGCACGATTCCTCCGCATTTATAGGTGCTGATATTACTGCATTTATGGGTTCTCGTAAGGCTTCATTTTTATAGGTGCTGGTAAGGCTGCATTTTTATAGGTGCTGGTAAGGCCGCATTTATGGGTGCTGGTAAGGCCGCATTTATGGGTGCTGGTAAGGCCGCATTTATGGGTGCTGGTAAGGCTGCATTTATAGGTGCTGGTAAGGCCGCATTTATGGGTGCTGATATTACTGCAATTATGGGTGCTGATGTTACTGCATTTATGGGTGCTGGTAAGGCCGCTTTTATGGGTGCTGATATTACTGAATTTATGGGTTTTGGTAAGGCCGCATTTATGGGTGCTGATATTACTGCAATTATGAGTGCTGATGTTACTGCATTTATGGGTTCTGGTAAGGCCGTTTTATGGGTGCTGATGTTACTGCATTTATGGGTTCTGGTGCTTTTTTTTTTGTTAAGGTTATCTGAAAGATGGGTTTCAAATGTTTTGACAGGGGCGCAGTTTCAGTGCTTGCCATAGGCACCATTTTCACTAGATACGCCTCTGCCAACAGCAGTATCTGTGGAGTTGCAAGGAACTTCCACAGCTGAGGCGCTGGTCACCGGACAGAGGGTCCAAGACCTCTGCCCCACACCTGTGGCAGTTCCAGAGGCTCATGGTGAGAAGGTGGCAATCACTTCCCAGCAGCCAGATGAGGGAACGGAAAAGGAAGTAGCCAGCTCACCTACCCAATGGCAGCTGCACAGTTTGGGAGGGGAGGAATTCAGCCTCCTGCCCCAACGGTTAGCTGAAGCGGATGATGTGGAGTACCCAGCAGAAGTGCTGGCAACAGGGCAAAGTGCTACCAAACTCTGCCCAGCAATGGCAACAACTGTGGAGTTCCAGGGAGCAGGGGCAGTCGGCTCATCTCTCCAGCCACAGATTACAGAATCTATGGACTTAATGGACTGTTCAGAGGATGTTATAGATTATGCATCACCTGCTCAAGTACTGGCAGCAGGACAGAGTACAGCAGAACCCTGCTCTACACCTGTGGCAGTTTCGGAGGCCCGAAGTGAGAAGGTGATGGTTCCTCTTTCCCAGTGGATTTCAGAGATGCAGGGAGGGGAAGCAGCCATTTCCCCTCCCCAACAAGGGTTCGTGCACCTGGGAGACAATACCAGTGAAAGGGAGTTCCAACAGCAAACAGCGCCCCAGAATGATGACACCAACCCAGCTGAAGCGCTGGTTACCGGGCAGAGTGCTACCAACCTCTGCCCAGCATCGGCAACAACTACAAAGTTCCAGGGAGCCGGGGCAGTCGGCCTCCCTCCCCAACAGTTAGCCAGAGCAGATGGGGTGGGGTTTCCAGCAGAAGGGCTGGCAACAGGGCAGAGTGCTGCTGGCCTCTGCCCTCAACTAACAGAGGACAAATTTCCTGTAAAGGTGAATGGGGCTTCAGTCCCCACCTGTATACCCCAGGGATGCTGGGCAGTTGGTCCAGATCCCCAACACCATGATGGAGTGAGCCCAGACACCCTGTCTTCTCTCCAGCGGCTGAAAGGACTCCAGGGAGAAGGGCCAGTTCAGGCCTCTCACCAGCAGTGGATATGTTCTCTGAGAGAGGCAGAGGTTGGCTGGGTGAGTAGTGCTCTGTTTGGGACAATTTATTTGGGGTACTGTGAGGATACCGGCATTGGGGGACTGGAACTACTGACTAACTTTGGAGTCAACCTGTCTGGGGTCTCCTCCTGTGTTAGTCTCCTGCCGAAAGGGGAGAGATATGACGGGAGGGCCCGTGGAACCCAGAATCCCTTGGAAAGTATGGGATACCCTTGTTTCAGCTCCCCATGCACCTCTTATGTCTAAGTCACCCTCTGTCTATTGGGGGCACAGGGTGAACAAGAAAATAATGAACCCTGAGAATATGATTGGATTACTTCATGTCAGGTCACCTGAGTTTCCAGATGACAGATGCACACCGTAGGTCAGGAGTGCACCACAAGGTAGTGAACCCTATGGCTGACTGCTGCGGATGGAACACTGGGTGGTTAAGGAAGGCCGATCCACTGGAGCATAACAGGGATCCCACAGGAAGCTAGAGCCCAAGATTCCCCAGGGCGTGGAGTCTAAGATCCAGCAGGTGTTCACCAGAGCCTCTAGTGGTGAGGATGGCTGTAAGAGAAACCCAGAGAACAAGCAAGCAGCGGTGCGCAGACGTGCACTTGCCAAGAAATGCACAAGAAAGGACATGTATTGGCGCATGCACGTGTGCGCGCGTGTTGGCATCGGTCTGCCTATTTAAACCTGCCAGTGACATGCACACTTTGCTGAGTGGTCTTTCAGCTAGTGCCTGATTTATCCGATTTGTACCAGTTTCCTGTAAACCTGACCCGGCTTGCCTGAACCTTCCTCTTGACCTCCGCCTGCCTACTTGTGATCCCGGCTTGTGCTTGACTCCGCCTCTGCCTGATGTTCCTGTGCCTCATTGCCCGACTGTGTACTGAACCTGGCCTGTGTCCCATCTTTGCCTCTGCCTCACGTCTCGGTACCTGCTCTGTCCAGCTGTTGATGACCCACTGGCTTTCGTCCCGGCTATGCTTCCAGCTGCTGATCTAGCGACACTGAGCTCCTGTTCTCATTTCCGGCCCAGCGCTCTCCAGCTACCTGGTACCTGCCAAGTCCCAGCCAGAGCCATCTGCTACATCGGCCCTTGTGCCACTCTGTGTCCTTAACTCCCTGTCACCACTATCAGGGGTGTTGGACAGGAGGTGCAAGAGAAGCCCCCTCTACAGCTCGATCTCCACCAGGTACGTGACAGTACCACTCAGCCAAAAGTCGGAGATTGAGAGAGGGGCTTTGCCTCTGGAGCCACTATGCCAGTGACTTGCCTCTCTGACCCAGGCAGTCAGTACCTTGCAGGAGAGCTATCTGCAACTGGAAAATCGCATCAAATCCACGGCCTCCAATTCTGCGACTCCCACACCTGCTACTGCACCTGGCTGCTCCACGTCCGGTCAGACGATATCTGCGTTTACAAGAACTATGCTACCACCAGAACCCAGAGTTCCTGCACCAGAGCGGTTTTCAGGCGATCGGCAAAAGTTCCGTGCCTTTAAAAACTCTTGCAAACTTTATTTCTCCCTGCAGCCAAGAACCTTCTCACTAGAGACCACCAAGGTGGGGTTCACCATATTTCTGCTTCTCGGAGAATCACAGTCATGGGCCCATCAGCTCCTGGAACAAAATAGTGCGACCCTGGACTCCCTTACCTCCTTCCAAGCGATGGCTCAGCTCTACGACGACCCACAGCGTACAGCCACTGCAGAATTAGCCCTCCATAAACTACGACAGGGTCATCGACCTGCTGAGGACTATACTGCAAAATTCCGCCTGTGGGCCTCTGATACAGGTTGGAACGAAGCAGTCTTGTGGCATCGGTTCTGCCTTGGCCTGTCTGAAGGCCTTAAAGATGAACTTGCCTGAGTTGGGGTCCCCAGCTCTCGGGACAACCTAATTTATCTTGCTATTCAGCTTGATCGTAGGTTTAGAGAAAGGAGTACTGAAAGGGCTGGCACCACCACTGTTCCAACAAGTATGCAGGCAAAGTCTATGCAACTGGGACTTTTTCGCTCTCCACTTCCTAGTGAAGAAAAGCTGCGAAGACGGCAGAAGGACTTATGCCTATACTGTGGGATGGCAGGACATTATCTCCGGAACTGCCCAGGTGCTGCCCGCAAAGACTCAGTCCATCCTCTCTACGTATCTTGCTAACTGTTCATCGGGTAAGGGGTCTGCTCATATTACCCTGTCCCTCTCACTTCAGTTCCCTGGAGGGAACATCCAAGTATCTGCCATACTGGACTCCGGTGCTTGCAGCTGCTTCATGGATAAAGACTTTTCCCTACTCCACCAAATTCCCTTGCAAGCAAAGGCACACCAGCTGGCCATCCATCTGGCCGATGGATCCCGTCTCAGGTCTGGGCCTATTACGCACGAGACCCAACCGTTGTTGGCCATATCTGACCCTGGTCATCGGGAATTTCCACGCCTGGACATTATTCCATCTCCTCTGTTCCCCATCATCTAGGGCATACCCTGGCTGCAAGCTCACAATCCGCAGATAAACTGGGCAACAGGAGAAGTGACTTTTGCATCCACCTACTGCCTGCAATCCTGCCTGCATCCCGTTTCCATGAGACCTACACCTCTTCTGGGGGTGCATTCTGATCCTTCCGTTTCACATCTCATACCTGCAGTCTACCACGAATACCTGGATGTTTTTGATAAACAGAAAGCAGACATCCTGCCACCTCACCACCCGTATGACTGCCCAATTGAACTTTTATCAGGTGCTGAAATTCCCTTCGGGTGCATTTTCCCCCTTTCCGAAGTAGAGCTTAAGGCTTTACGTCAGTACATCGATGACAACTTGAAGAAGGGCTTCATCCAGGATTCCACATCCCCTGCGGGCGCTGGAATCTTTTTTGTGGAGAAGAAGGATCATACCCTGCGTCCCTGTGTCGATTACAGGGAATTAAATAAGATTACTGTTAAAAACAGATATCCTTTACCCCTGGTTCCGGAACTATTCCAACACTTCAAAACATCCACTATATTTACCAAGCTTGATCTGCAAGGTGCTTACAACCTGGTGTGGATCCGTGAAGGGGACGAATGGAAGATGGCCTTCCGCACTAGGTTCGGACACTACGAGTACCTCGTTATGCCTTTTGGTTTATGTAATGCTCCGACCACTTTTCAGCATTTCATTAATGACATTTTCAGAGACTTCCTTGACCTATTCCTGATTGTATATTTAGATGACATCCTCATCTTTTCTTCCTCCATCGCAACACACCGTGAGCACCTTAAAAAAGTTCTCGGCCGATTGAGAGATCATGGGTTGTACGCAAAGGCCGAGAAATGTGAGTTTGAGAAAGAGACAATTCAGTTCCTGGGGTTCATTATTTCTACATCAGGCATCTCCATGGATTCCCAGAAACTCAGATCCATCCTTGAGTGGCCCACTCCTACGGACAGGAAAAGTACACAGAGGTTTATCGGGTTTGCCAACTTCTATCGCAAGTTCATTCAAAATTTATCTGCCATCATTTCTCCTGTCACCCTGCTTACGAAGCAGAATACCTGTTTCCAGTGGACACCTGCAGCCCAAGAAGCGTTTGATCGGCTAAAGACTTTGTTTACTACAGCACCTATCCTGCAGCATCCAGACCCTGCATCCCCTTATGTCCTTGAGGTGGATGCCTCAGAGAATGCTGTAGGCTCTATCTTGTCACAACGCCAGGGAACAAAGTCTCTGTTACACCCCATTGCCTTCTTCTCCAGGAAACTCAGCCCCCCGGAGAAGAACTATGATGTAGGAGATCGGGAATTACTGGCCATTAAGACAGCCTTAGAGGAATGGTGTTACCTGTTGGAGGGAGCTACTCACCCCACCTTGATCTTTACTGATTACAAAAACCTAGAGTATCTCAGGACTGCCAAACGACTGAGACCCCGGCAAGCCAGATGGGAACTATTCTTCTCCCGCTTCTCCTTTCATATAACCTGTAGGCCAGGTACCAAGAATGTCAAGCCTGATGCGCTTTCTCGCATGTACCCAGAGGAAGGAGAAGAGCACTATCAAGCAGACACAATTTTACCTGCCCAGAGTTTTCTGCTGTTACAGACAGATCTGATCACCCAGCTCAAGCAAGCTTCCACAAGGGACGTCCTGCCATCTGGTGTTTGCCTCCAGGAACAAGAAGGACTATTCCGGTTCAACCAGAGAGTGTTTGTTCTCCCAAGTCTGCGCCCTAAGATCCTCAGCCTATGCCACGATCACCCCTTGGCAGGACACTTTGGGGTAACCAAAACTACAGAAGTTGTGCAACGTTCCTTTTGGTGGCCAAGTCTTAGAACTGACTGCAAAGACTATGCGAGTACCTGTGGGGTCTGCGTTCGAAACAAGAACGACAAGACCAAGTCCTGGGGTCTACTGAGACCATTGCCGATTCCCAAGAGACCCAAATGATTAGTATGGATTTTATTGTTGAACTTCCCCCATATGAAAGATTCACTACCAACTTTGTAGTCGTGGACAGACTCACGAAGATGAAACCCAGAGAACAAGCACGCAGCGGTGCGCAGACGTGCACTTTCCAAGAAATGCACAAGAAAGGACATATATTGGCGCTTGCGCGCGCGTGAGCGCACACATGCGTGCGTTGGCGCCGGTCTGCCAATTTAAACCTGCCAGTGACATGCACACTTTGCTGAGTGGTCTTTCAGCTAGTGCCTGATTTGTACCAAGTTTCCTGTAAACCTGACCTGGCTTGCCTGAACCTTCCTCTTGACCTCTGCCTGCCTACTTGTGATCCCGGCTTGTGCTTGACTCCGCCTCTGCCTGATGTTCCTGTGCCTCATTGCCCGACTGTGTACCGAACCTGGCCTGTGTCCTGTCTTTGCCTCTGCCTCACGTCTCGGTTACCTGCTCTGTCCAGCTGTTGATGACCCACTGGCTTACGTCCCGGCTGCGCTTCCAGCTGCTGATCCAGCAACACGGAGCTCCTGTTCTCAGTTCCAGCCCAGCGCTCTCCAGCTACCTGGTTCCTGCCAAGTCCCAGCCAGAGCCATCTGCTACATCGGCCCTCGTTCCACTCTGTGTCCTCCACTTCCTGTCACCACTATCAGGGGTGTTGGACAGGAGGTGCAAGAGAAGCCCCCTCTACAGCTCGATCTCCACCAGGTACGTGACAATGGCCTAAGCTGCAGCTGTATCCAGGTCGCGGCCCCGAGAGTCCCCTAGTTCACACTCCGTGGGGTATAGAGGATAGAGGGGAAGCAGCAGCTCAGGATACAAGAGGTAATGAGGAGATAAGCCAAGGTCAAGGCGACAAGCAGACAAGGATAAACAAAGGACAAGCCAAAGGTCAAGGTCACAAGCAGACAGGGATAGTCGAGAATAAGCCAATATCGTTAACACAGAGAAAGACGTAGCACACGGCAAGCAGGAACCCAAACACACAAGGCTTAACAAACAACGTTGATCAGCAAGGCAGACTTGCAGTGCACAGGTTAATATAGTGTTCTCTGATAGGGCCTGGGGTGGGGCCAACTTGGAGGAGAGATTATAAAAGCAGCCAGGTGAGAGTGTCTGGCCTCTAAGGTGAACACATGGAGAGGTAAGCTGAGAGACAGACATTACTGCATAACCATGACAGTACCCCCCCTCTTATGGGCCCTCCCCCTCCCCTGCCTGGGCCCAGGCTTAAAGGGAAATCTTGAATAAAACCTCCTCAACAGACGAGTTGCAACGACCTCAGATGCAGTGATCCAAGATGCCTCCTCAGGACCAAACCCTCTCCAATGCACAAGGTACTGAAGAATGCCTCTGCAGAGCCGAGAATCCAGAACTTGACTAACCTCCTACTTTAGATTATCCTTAGAGGCTGGAACCGAGGTAGGGAGAGGACGAGAGGATTTATTGAGGACCAAAGGCTTTTTAGGAATAAGCAAGGTCACGAGAGGATCAACAGGAATCTGAGGAGGGTCCCCCAGACCCTTAAAGATGAACTGGACATCAAGCACAGGACCATTAGACTGGGCAGAGGTCAGTGGAACCCTGAGCTCAGGTTGGTAAGAAGGTGACATGTCACAAGAGTCAAGCTGAATAGCTGAAAGACCAGCAGAATGCAGATAGCCCTGAAAAAAATGTTGAAAACCCCACCTGGCCCGAATGAGGCAGTCTATCCAAAGGATGGATTAAGCCCCTTAGACAGGTTTGAATGGACGTAATATTATTAGGGTGAGGCGAGGTTGCAGAAGGTCCTGAACAAGAAAAAGTAGGAGGCTCACTGGGTATGGGCTGGACTGGCAAAACTGGTGCAGAGGCCGAGTGAATAGCACAGTCAGGTGTAGCGACTACCTGAATCGCATCGCAGGGCGTAGCCACTGCAGAACTTGCAGACAAGTTAGCCTGGCTGTGCGTCCAAGGGTGTTTAGGGACAGACAAAGGTAAATGGTTATGCAAACTGGAATGAATGATCGGCTCAGGTTCACAGGTGGGCTCCTCATCCAGAGTGCCACATGACCTAGAGAGTGCATCAGCCTGACTATTGTAGGACACATCCCAGAAATCACTATATGCAGTAGGAAGAACAAAAGATACTGGGATGGTGGCAACAGGAAGTTTCTCTTTTGGGGCAACCTTGGGTAGGCAGGACGAGGAACAGGAGGAACCCCAAGCCAGGATCTGTCCAGCAGTCCAGTCAACGAGTGGAGAGTGGAGCCGTAACCAAGGAAGACCCAAAACGATAGGAGTTGGGGCCTTAGGTAAGATAAGGAAGGATATCCACTCCTGGTGGAGTGTCCCTACCGACATCTTAACAGGGAGGGTCTGGAAGCAGATAGGACCCCCTGGGAGAACAGTGCCATCAATCGCCAAGACCACCAATGGCTTGGTGAGAGGCAAAAGGGTGAGTCTCATGGAAGATGCGATTTCCCAGTCCATGAAATTGCCAGCGGCTCCGGAATCCAGATATGCCGAGACCGAATGAGAAGAAGCGCCAACATGAAGGAACACAGGAAGAAGAAGACGAGACGGTGTAGGTGATATTTCTGGGTCCAATACTCCACCTCCCAGATGTATTGGACCCGATCGTTTTTCCGGGCGAAGAAGGCAAGTGTCATGAAAATTACCTTTGCCCCCACAGTAGAGACACAGGCCCAGAGTTCTGCGCTTAGCATGTTCCTCAAGGGATAGCCTGGTCCGACCCAGCTGCATGGGTTCCTCAGCTGGCAGGAGATGCTCCATGGGTCGAAGAAAGGGGAGCTCAGGCTGACGAAAGACCAAGGAGTGCCGGCGTCGCTTTTCTAGGGTCCTTTCCTGAAAACGAATATCGATCTGGTTACACAAGGAGATAACTTCGTCCAAATAAGTGGGGATGGTTCTTCCTGCTAATTCATCCTTCACTCTATCAGAAAGGCCATGCAAAAAGGTTGCAACTAAGGCCTCATTGTTCCAGCTCAACTCAGCCGTCAGTATGCGGAAATGAAGAGCATACTGTCCCACAGAAGTAGACTCTTGGCGAAGACATAAGAGGGTGCTGGCCGCTGAAGAGACACGAGCCGGTTCTTCGAAGATATTCCGAAAAAGTTTCAAGAAGTCAGATAGGCTAAAAACCACAGGATCATTCAGTTCCCACAGAGGGGCTGCCCAGGCTAAAGCTTCACTGGAGAGGAGGGAGATCATATAGGCTACCTTTGCCCGATCAGACAGAAAGTTTTGAGGCTGGAGCTCAAAATGAATAGTGCATTGGCTGAGGAACCCCCTGCAGGCCTTGGAGTCCCCAGAAAAACGGGACGGCGCTGGCAGTTGTAGTGAATGTGTGGCTGCGACTGCGACTGGAATAGGTGCAGTTGCTGATTGTGCTTGAGGTTGCTGACTTGGGGTTCCCAAGGAGACCTGAAGCTGCTTGAAGTGGGAAGCCAGATCCTGGAGGAATCGCATCACCTGAGTCTGATTCGATTCCTGGGTCTCAAATCTGCGGACTATGCCCTTTAATGGATCATCTATGGAAAGCGGCACGTCAGCCGGGTCCATGGCTGATCAAACTGTCAGGTCACCTGAGTTGCCAGATGACAGATGCACACCGTAGGTCAGGAGTGCACCACAAGGTAGTGAACCCCCATGGCTGACTGCTGCGGATGGAACACTGGGTGGTTAAGGAAGGCCGATCCACTGGAGCACAACAGGGATCCCACAGGAAGCTAGAGCCCAAGATTCCCCAGGGCACAGAGTCTAAGATCCAGCAGGTGTCACCAGAGCCTCTAGTGGTGAGGATGGCCTGCAGCTGGATCCAGGTCGCGGCCCCCAGAGTTCCCTAGCTCACGCTCCGTGGGGTATAGCGGATAGAGGGGAAGCAGCAGCTCAGGATACAAGAGGTAGTGAGGAGATAAGCCAAGGTCAGGGCGACAAGCAGACAAGGATAAACAAATGACAAGCCAAAGGTCAAGGTCACAAGCAGACAGGGATAGTCGAGAATAAGCCAATATCGTTAACACAGGAAAAGGGGATAAGACATATATATGGAGAGCGAAGGGTGCTGCCAGAGACACAGAGACAGACGTAGCACACGGCAAGCAGGAACCCAAACACACAAGGCTTAACAAACAACGTTGATCAGCAAGGCAGACTTGCAGTGCACAGGTTAATATAGTGTTCTCTGATAGGGCCTGGGGTGGGGCCAACTTGGAGGAGAGATTATAAAAGCAGCCAGGTGAGAGTGTCTGGCCTCTAAGGTGAACACATGGAGAGGTAAGCTGAGAGACAAACATTACTGCATAACCATGACACTTCAAATGGGACAGTAATATTTAGGGTTGTCCCAATACCGATACTAGTATCGGTATCGGGACCGATACCAAGCATTTGCGCGAGTACTTGTACTCGAGCAAATGCTCCCGATGCTTCACCCGATACTTTTTTTTTTTTTTGTGGCTGGAGAGGGCGGGAGGAGTCAGTGGCTGGGGAGGGCAGGAGAGAGGGCGGGGGAGTGCGGGCGGAGTCTGGCCGGGAGGAGTCAGTGGCTGGGGAGGGCGGGAGAGGAAAGTGTGGGCGGAGTCTGGCTGAAGAGGGCGGGCACAGTCGGTGGACGGAGTCCGCGGGCGGAGAGCGAGTCCCTCACCTGCAGTTGAACCTGGTAAGCTGGCAGGGGTTCAGGGCGCAGCTGCATCAGGATCGGTGACCGGTGCTGTCACATTCGGTCGCCGTCAGCGGCTGAACGTCCCCACGCCCATCTTGGTACACCCTGCACTCGGCTGCAGTAAGCAGCAGCAGACATCTTGTTACACCCAGCCCGAGCTATATGGGCTGGGTGTAACAAGATGTCTGCTGTTGCTTACTGCAGCCGAGTGCAGGGTGTACCAAGATGGGCGTTGCAGCAGTTTTTTTTTTTTTTTCTTAAATCCTGTGTCATTTCCCCCCACCCCCCGCAGCATTTCAGTGCCAGCCACCTATCAGTACCCACAAGTGCTACCTATCAGTGCCACCTATCAGGTGGCACTGGTAGATGCCACTGATAGGTGGCACTTATGGGCACTGATTGCACTGATAGGTGGCACTTGTGGGCACTGATAGATGGCACTGATTGCACTGATAGTGCAATCAGTGCCCACAAGTGCCACCTTTCAGTGCCCACAAGTGCCACCTATCAGTGCCACCTATCAGTGCCCACAAGTGCCACCTATCAGTGCCCACAAGTGCCACCTATCAGTGCCACCTATCAGTGCCCACAAATGCCACCTATCACTGCCCACAAGTGCCATCTATCAGTGCCCATAAATGCCACCTATCAGTGCCACCTATCAGTGCCCATAAGTGCCACCTATCAGTGCCCATAAGTGCCATCGATCCGTGCCCATAAGTGCCACCTATCAGTCCCCATCTTTCAAACTGTCACATGACATTGAAAAAAAGTATCGGTAATCGGTATCGGCGAGTACTTGAAAAAAAGTATCGGTACTTGTACTCGGTCTTAAAAAAGTGGTATCGGGACAACCCTAGTAATATTCATTAACAATATCTCTCAAGAAATATGAAGATTTTATCCCCTGTACCCTGTGAGGGCTATGACCAGGAAGTATAACTCCTAATATGGGCATTCCAGGAAGTTCAATGTAAGAGTCATTAGATCCCCATTGTTGTTTGTGTTAATTAACTCTGCTATTGTGTGAAGGAGTTCTGTGTTGATTTGTGATAATGTTGATTGTGTCTTCTGAGCTACAAGACAGCAAGTCTGGCCTAAAGGTCACGTCTCTGAGTCATCTAGGCTGTCAAAAGGGATTAGTTAATGAGCTCATGTTAATTAGGTTTCTGGTCACAGGTGTATTTCCAGAGTAATATGAGCAGGAGGTATGCACCTCCTCTTTTGACTGTGTATAAAACTTGTATTGCTTTCAACAAAGATTCATTCCTGCTTGACCCTCAAGACAGAGCTTCGTCTCATATTTGGGGGAGAATTATTCGTATGGGTTTCTTGTTCGGCTGTTTGGAGGCTTCGGGAATGGAATGTCCTAAACGACTTTAACCCCTTTCATACTTGGGGTGTCATAACACAGCCAAATCATGTACTTGTCCAAAATATGGGCATTGCCAAATCTAGGTAATACCATCACCAATATCCCCAGCCTCCATTGTTTACAACTGAATATGGCTGGGGATACATTACTAAGCTGGAATCTGTCACATTCATAGCAGCTTCCCAGCGCAGACATGGCCCCACTGAGCTCTGGTATACCTCCAGCTCAGACCAGGTCTTAATTACAGCCAGGTTCTTAATCTGCAAACTGATGGTAATTCTTTAACCACTTCAGCTCCGGAAGGTTCCCCCCCCCCCTTCCTGACCAGGCCATTTCTTGCGATATTGCACTGCGTTGCTTTAGCTGACAATTGTGCGGTCATGTGACTCTGTACCCAAATAAAATTGGTGTCCTTTTTTCCCACAAATAGAGCTTTCTTTTGTTGGTATTTGATCACCTCTACAGTTTTTATTTTTTGCACTATAATCATATTTCTTCATCAATTTAGGCCAATATATATTCTGTGTGAAGGACTAGCATCAAAGGTAGAGCTTAAAGGACACCGCCACTCGCTGGGTCTTCTTTTTGAGGGCTTTATTTGCCCATTTTTATTAAAAGAAGTTCAAACAAAATCAAAGGTTTTCCTTGCAGGGGTTTCAACACTCCTTTTCATCAACAAAATGACATTCAGCCTCCTGGCTTATACATACAGCAGTGCTGCTCAGTCCTTCCACTTCAGGCTCTTGTCTGTCTCCTACAGACTATTCCATTGGAAACACCGTCCATTTAGATAGCAGCCCCTCACTGCTCTGACCCTCAGACCTGGGTCTCTGGCTTCCAGTGTGCAGACAACCACTCTCTGGCTTCTCCAGTGCACACTTGCACTCTATGGCTTCCCCAGTGCACACCTGCACTCGTCGGGAGGGTGGAGCCCAGAATGCTGGTCCTGACTCTACTATCAGGCTCACACACACCTGAACAATCAGTGTGCCGTTGAGTCTCAAAACCCGGATCCAGGACTGGGGATTTCATCCCACCCGGATCTCTAAGAAATCCCCAGGCTCCAGGTCCCAAAGTGGACTTTAGTAAATCATGAGGAAACTTAAAAGCCAGTTTCCTCCCAAACAAGTGTAGCGGGTATGTACTTTCCCAGGTGTAATTCAAACTGGCAGAGACACCAGCGATGTGCAGTTCCTTGCGGTCCAGCAGGTGGCGCTGTCGCCTTGGGCTGGGGTTGAACCATTGCTGTGTGCTGTGCCTCCTTTTTGTCCTCCCTCGGCGGCGGTATGGTGGGGCGGGGAGCCCGCCGTGCTTGCTGGGAGGGGGTATAAAGGGGCGGCCATATTTGTCACGGGGGCGGTGGTTCGTGTTGGTCTTCTAGGCGGCCTAGGCCTAGAGGACGTCCGGGGGTCGTGTTCCATCCCAGGCACCTTTAGCCTGGGGTGAGGTACTTGGATGGAGGTCTGGAGCTCAGTGCCCAACACTGAGTTCCGCGAGGGAAGGAGGTCCTAGGGAACCCAGGGATTGGGTACCCGAATCCGGAAGGCATAATGGACCGGGGGGAGCTCCTCACTTGAAGACCGGGTGCAGCAGATTGCCAGTGACAGGTGAGCCTCCCATCGGAGACCGCCTGGAAGGAAAATTCCCCCTCGCTAGGAGACCTCAGCCCACTTTCAGGAAGGAAAGTGGAGAGTTCATTGTGTCTGGGCCTACTCGCATCCACACCTCCTTGTTTGTTCTGTTCTTAAAGGGAGTCTAACTGATTATGCTGTTCACTCGAGAGGAATAAAGGAGTGTTGGACTTTAATGGTGTGAGGGCTCTTTTCTGGTGGACATTTTTCAAGGTAACTCCAGGTGCACAACACTGACCCGAAGGTAGAGCAAGAACTTTGCTTACACCGCACGGACACATGTGGTGAAGGCTTGGCGTGGTGACCCCGCTCTCTCCCCTCTAAGGTACCCCTAGACAAGAGAAAGACGAGCTGATGCAAAGAGGGGAGTGAGGAGGCCGCTACACAAGCAAATACCCTGGAGCCCCTCAACCTGCCTGGTTGAGAATCCTGTATTCATACAGTGGTGGGGTACCACACTCTCACATCTGATACATGTTTTTAGTAAAAAATCCCAATAAGCGTATATTAATTGGTTTGCGTAAAAATTATAGCGTCTACAAACTATTGGATAGATTTATGGACTTTTTATTTATTTTTTATTTTTTTACTAGTAATGGCGGCAAACAGCGTTTTTTAGCGGGACTGCGACATTGCGGCGGACAAATCTGACACTAAGTGACACTTTTTGGGGACCAGTGACACCAATACAGTGATCAGTGCTATACAAAATGCACTGTCACTGCACTAATGACACTGGCAGGGAAGGGGTTAACATCAGGGGCGAGCAAAGAGTTAAATGTGCTCCTAGGGAGTGCTTTTTAACTGTGTGGGGGATGGTTTAACTGAAGAAAGACAGAGATCCGTGTTCCTGCTTAGTTTACAAAGGCAGACTGCCGTTCTGCCTCTCTCGGAACGATTACCGGGTCCCGCTGTGTCACAGCGGAAGCAGGGCTCCGGTGGCGTGTGCACCCCAGAGCTGAAAGAAACTATCACATACAGGTACAAGATTGTTAACCTCTTAAGAACCGCAGGGTGACATAATCTGTTGCTGACAAATCCACAGGTTAAAGTGGCTGTAGTTAAAACATCCTGAATTCTGTGCCTTCAGTAAAGTACACCCCTCACATTTTTGTAAATATTTTATTATAACGTTTCATGTGAAACAGCAAAAGCAAGGACCCTCTGGCGGGACTTTAAAAGACAATGAATCCAAAAAATTGTGTATGTAGACAGTGATTGTTTAAAATTGATATCAATTTAATAATACAAATTCTAAAAAACATGTGTAGCACTACCCCCGTAGGAGCTGCTGGTTTAAATTTGGGCCTTGCACGTTACCTCACTGTTCGTTGTCTAGGGGATGAGAGTCTATAGAAAGTTCAATGTCCACACAAGTTATGAATCCTTTTCGTCAGGCTTTATTTCCAAACAAACTTGCATAGGTAGAGGGATGGAGGGTTAGGGGAAGGTTCAGGCACACAAAGCAGATCACTGGGGAAGTTCTTAAGCTTCAAAAGTCACACTCGCCACTCTCCTTCAAGTGGGTATTACTTACCCGGATAGGCCCCTCTCACTTGGCCTAGCAGCCGGGATGATGCACAAACAAATAACAAAATAACAGTCTCTGCCACAGACCTTTAGGACGATTAAGATGAACTGTTCAATGATCCTCTGTGTCAGCGAAGTTTGGCTGTGTGCAGAGCAGAGAATCTCGACGAGAGAAACGAGAATCCTGACGAGAAAATAGAGAGCAGATTTTCTATTTTTCTCGACGAGAAACCATACACACAAACGGTTTTCTCGACAAGAAAGCTCTCCCAACAGTTTTCTTGTTGTTTCTTGGCGAGAAAACCGGTCGTGTGTACGAGGCTTGAATCATTACAAAGTCTGAGCTAACTACCAGCTCAGACACCAACTAAATTTAACATAGCGCCTGATCATCAGGAGCAGGGCGCTACACTTGAATACATGAAAGGTTTGTATCACAAGTTTACAGGTTCAATAATATGTATTGACATGAGATCATAACAAACCACTTATTTTATATTACTTTTGTACAAAAATTATACGTCATTCCTCTTCATCAGAAGAAAGTGGTACAGGGTTTATGATATCTACAATTCAAAAAATACAGTAAGTAGAAAGTACATATATGTATAGCTGTTTTGAAAGAACAGACATTTTCTAAATAGACGAACAAGCACTTAATTACAATATAAACACCATGTTTACTAGCCAAGAGCACGTATCTTGGATACATTAAGGTAGAAGTAGAGACAACAAACAAGGAGAAAGGTTGGCTGCACCGACACCAAAGGTAACCCAGGAGGCGGAGGCAAAGAGCGGCCAGAAGACAATTATATATATAAATTAGATATGGAGAAAGTTTTATCCACTGTCCATTCACTCTAGATGTATGAAAGCAGTAATTGATTAGGACTTACTGTCTCAAAAGCGGAGCCCTCCAAAATGATAGAAATCAATCAAAGGGATCACCCAGAAAAATCAGCAAGTCGGCTTAAGGGGTAAGAATAAGCCTACAGTCAAAAACATGTATAGAGATAAGAATGAAAAGGATACAAACGATTTGGTTGGAGGACAGGCCATTTCCCCTTTTTTTGGCTCCCCTTCTTGATCTCCATTGTCTTCTGGCCGCTCTTTGCCTCCACCTCCTGGGTTACCTTTGGTTCCGGCGCAGCCAACCTTTCTCCTTGTTTGTTGTCTCTACTTCTACCTTAATGTATCCAAGATACCTGCTTCGATTCTCTTGGTTAGTAAACATGGTGTTTATATTGTAATTAAGTGCCTGTTCGTCTATTTAGAAAATGTCTGTTCTTTCAAAACAGCTATACATATATGTACTTTCTACTTACTGTATTTTTTGAATTGTAGATATCATAAACCCCAATACCACTTTCTCCTGACGAAGAGGAAAGACGTATAATTTTTGAAACGCGTCGAGTTTCACTCTGTACATTGTACAAAAGTGATATAAAATAAGTGGTTTGTTATGATCTCATGCCAATACATATTCTTGAACCTGTAAACTTGTGACACAAACCTTTCATGTATTCATGTTTTTTAGAATTTGTATTATTAAATTTATATCAATTTTAAACAATCACTGTCTACATACACAATTTTTTGGATTCATTGCCCTTTAAAGTCCCGCCAGAGGGTCCTTGCTTTTGCTGTTTCTATGCTACATTAGGGATGTGGGCAATGTCTCCAAATCTCCATTGGAGCTGAACTATTTCATATATATCATTTCATGTGACAACACTGAAGATATGACACTTTGCTACAATGTAAAATAGTGAGTGTACAGCTTGTATAACAGTGTAAATTTACTGTCCCCTCAAAATAACTCAACACACAGCCATTAATGTATAAACCGCTGGCAACAAAAGTGAGTACACACCTAAGTGAAAATGTCCAAATTGGGCCCAATTATTTTTCTCCCCGATGTCATGTGACTCAGTGTTACAAGTTCTCAGGTGTGAATGGGGAGCACCTCATGGCAAAAAGGATCTGAGGATCTGAAAAAAAGAATTATTGCTCTACATAAAGATGGCCTAGGCTATAAGAAGATTGCCAAGATCCTGAAACTGAGCAGCAGCACGGTGGCCAAGACCATAAAGCGGTTTAACAGGACAGGTTCCACTCAGAACAGGCCTCGCAATGGTCGACCAAAGAAGTTGAGTGCACGTGCTCAGCATCTTATCCAGAGGTTGTCTTTGGGAAATAGACCTATGAGTGCTGCCAGCATTGCTGCAGAGGTTGAAGGGGTAGGGGGTCAGCCTGTCAGTGCTCAGGCCATACGCTGCACACTGCATCAAATTGGTCTGCATGGCTGTCATCCCAGAAGGAAGCCTCTTCTAAAGATTATGCACAAGAAAGCCTGCAAACAGTTTGCTGAAGACAAGCAGACTAAGGACATGGATTACTGGAACCATGTCCTGTGGTCTGATGAGACCAAGATAAACTTATTTGGTTCAGATGGTGTCAAGCATGTATGGCAGCAACCAGGTGAGGAGTACAAAGACAAGTGTGTCTTGCCTACAGTCAAGCATGGTGGTGGGATTGTCATGGCCTGGGGCCGTATGAGTGCTACCGGCACTGGGGAGCTACAGTTCATTAAGGGGACCATGAATGCCAACCAGGGCCGGACTGGGAATAAAAACCAGCCTTGGAAAAAATTTCATACCAGCCCCATAGCATTATTGTACCAGCCCAACAGCATAACGTCATTATTTTCTTGTTCATAAAAGGGAAAACCATGCACTTTAAAGCACATTTGAAGAGGGTACTATATATAGATAAGATAGATATAAAACCACATAGAGCTATATACTGATTAAAATTTTCGTGTTCGATTTTTTTTTTTTTTTTTTTAATCGATTAATCAACTAATTTTGATTAATTATAACGCACATACAGATCCAACTACTTTTAGCTGATCTCCTTGCAGGCTGATTCCCAGTGCAGCTACCAACCACTGGAAAAATGGATAGCAGGATACAAAAAACACAAAGGCAGCGCTCGATGGGAATAGCATTAAAACTTTTATAGTCTTCAAGTAGGTAACAAAATAAATATTGCACTGGAGATAAAATCGATGTAGCTACATAAACTGTAAAAATGGTGCGAGTAATACCAAACGGTAGCAAAAGCAGTCATAAAAACATGTAGCTAAGTATGATACTGGTATAAAAATGTGTACAACGATACCACTGCTGAATCCAGATGAGGAGGGGTTAACATCAGTCCGTCGGCATGTAGATGTCCCATGAAGGGAACGATCACAACTCCCAGTGGATGGCTGTAGAATCCCAGGTTGATAGAGGGAAGTGATAGAGGGAAGTGTAACAGCCCTTGCGTGTGGCAGATAGTAAGGTCCCGCCGGCATGCAGATATGAAGGCACAGCAAAGGAGCCCTTCAGATGGACACGGCAAGCCCCGCCGGTGTCCATGACGTCACTGGATCTCCGACGGAACTCCCTGAAGACCCGGAAGCCGGCGTAGAGGTGAGTACCGATCAAAAGAATTTTGATCGATCAAAAACGTTAATCGATTAATCGAGGAATTAATAGTTAATTTCCACAGCCCTAATATATATATATATATATATATATATATATATATATATATATATATAAACAGCAAATTCCAGTTAAAAGTGGTAAAAGTGAAGCAATCATCAAGGGGGATACCTGTGATTCTGGGAATGTGGGGAAGGGGTGAGGATTCTGATGACCAATGACGACCTTCTGCAGAAAGAATACACTAAGGTAAGGGGGGTGGGTTACTGATGTAAGGGGGAAACCTTTATATCAGTGCCCCCTTACATTATTGTATTCACTCCCCCCTTACATCAGTGACCCCCCCCCCCCTCCTCAAACTGGCCTGGCGGCACTGTCACTGACCTCCTTTTCAGGTGCACCTTGCAGGGCTCAGTCAGTTGGCTCCAGCTTGGTGGCTCTGGTTTTCCTATAGTCTCCTCTCCACAGTTCACACAAGTCTGACTTCTCCCATGACCCCCATCCTGGTGGCACTCCGACTCTTGTCTCCTCTCCAGACTCCCTCAGGGACTGCAGACATGATATAAGACAAGAGATGGTCAGAGGTTGCGGACATGATACAAGAGGTGGTTAGAGGCTGCAGGCATAGTACAGGTGATGGTCAGAGGTTGCAGACATGATACAGGAGATGTCAGAGGCTGTGGGCATGGTACAGGAGATGTCAGAGGCTATGGGCATGGTACAGAACATGTCAAGATAGCAGAGGCTGTGGGCATGGTACAGAAAATGTCAAAGGCTATGGGCATGGTACAGAAGATGTCAAGATGGCAGAGGCTGTGGGCATGGTACAGGAGATCTCAGAGGCTGCGGGCATAGTACAGGAGATGGTTAGAGACTGAGGGCATGATACTAAAGATGGTAAGATATGTAGACATGATACAGGAGATGGTCAGAGACTGCAGACATGGTACAAGAGATCAATGCAGCCTTACCAGTGCCCATCAAATGCAGCCTCACTGTGCCCATCATTGCAGCCTCACTGTACCCATCATTGCAGCCTCACTGTACCCATCATTGCAGCCTCATTGTACCCATCATTGTAGCCTCACTGTACCCATCATTTCAGCCTCACTGTACCCATCAATGCAGCCTCACTGCCTATAAATGCAGCCTCACTGTGCCCATCATTGCAGCCTCACTGTGCCCATCATTGCAGCCTCACTGTGCCCATCATTGCAGCCTCACTGTAAACATCAATGCAGCCGCACAGTGCCCATCATTGCAGCCTCACATTGCCCATCATTGCAGCCTCACAGTGCCCATCATTGCAGCCTCACTGTGCCCACAGTTGCAGCCTTACCATGCCCATCATTGCAGCCTCACTATGCCCATCATTGCAGCCTCACCATGCCTATCATTGCAGCCTCACCGTGCCCATCATTGTAGCCTCACGGTGCCCATCACCATGCCCATCATTGCAGCCTCACCATGCCCATAATTGCAGCCTCACCATGCCCATCATTGCAGTCTCACCTTGCCCATAATTGCAGCCTTACCATACCCATCATTGCAGCCTTACCGTGCCCACAATTGCAGCCTTGCCATGCTCATCGTTACAGCCTCACTGTGCCCATCATTGCAGCCTTACCATGCCCATAATTGCAGCCTCACTGTGCCCATAATTACAGCCTCACCATACTCATCATTGCAGCCTTACCGTGCCCATCATTGCAGCCTTACCGTGCCCATAATTGCAGCCTTACCGTGCCCATAATTGCAGCCTTACCATGCCCATATTCGCAGCCTTACCATGCCCATAATTGCAGCCTTACCATGACCATATTTGCAGCCTTACCATGCCCATAATTGCAGCCTCACTGTGCCCATAATTACAGCCTTATCGTACTCATCATTGCAGCCTTACCGTGCCCATCATTGCAGCCTTACCATGCCTATCAATGCAGCCTTACCATGCCCATATTCTCAGCCTTACCATGCCCATATTCGCAGCCTTACCATGCCCATATTCGCAGCCTTACCATGCCCATATTAGCAGCCTTACCATGCCCATCACTGCAGCCTTACAGTGCCCATATTCGCAGCCTTACCGTGCCCATATTCGAAGCCTTACAATGCCCATATTCACAGCCTTACCGTGCCCATATTTGCAGCCTTACCATGCCCATATTCGCAGCCTTACCATGCCCATATTCGTAGCCTTACCATGCCCATATTAGCAGCCTTACCATGCCCATATTCGCAGCCTTACTGTTCCCATATTTGCAGGTTTACCGTGCCCATATTCGCAGCCTTACCGTACCCATATTAGCAGCCTTACCATGCCCATATTAGCAGCCTTACTGTGCCCATATTTGCACCCTTACCATGCCCATATTAGCAGCCTTACCGTGCCCATATTAGCAGCCTTACCTTGCCCATATTAGCAGCCTCACTGCAGTCAGTACCCGCATTACACACGGCAGGCATCTCTTGCTGTGTCATGGAGTTCAGTGTGAAAAGTTCGGCCACGCTGCCTGTGACAAAGGTCCCGCCCTCCTCCTAGACCAGCTCATGTGATAGACAGAACACCGCATCTATCACACGAGCTGGTCTAGGAGGAGGGAAAGACCTTTGTCACAGCGCGGCCAAACTTTTCACACTGAACTCCGTGTCTGCTGTGTGTGACAGGAGGAAGGAGAGGAGCGCTGCAGCCGCCCACAGCCACGGCTTAGCTCAAAGCGGCCCCAGGGCGGGCAGCCTACCGGGAAATGTCCCGGTATCCCGGTAGGCCAGTCCAGCCCTGATGCCAACATATACTGTGACATACTGAAGCACAGCATGATCCTCTCCCTTAGGAGACTGGGCCGCAGGGCAGTATTCAACAAATTCAACACCAGCTCCAAGATGTCCTCAAGGAGAAGTGGAAGAGGACTCCAGTGGCAACCTGTGAAGCTTTGGTGAACTTCATGCCCAAGGGGGTTAAGGCCGTGCTGGAAAATAACGGTGGCCACACAAAATATTGACACTTTGGGCCCAATTTGGACATTTTCACTTAGGGGTGTACTCACTTTTGTTGCCAGCGGTTTAGACATTAATGGCTGTGTGTTGACTTATTTTGAGCGGACAGCAAATTTACACTGTTATACAAGTTGTACACTCACTAATTTACATTGTAGCAAAGTGTCATTTCTTCAGTGTTGTCACATGAAAAGAGGTAATAAAATATTTACAAAAATTTGAGGGGGGCATTCACTTTTGTGAGATACTGTATATCGGTAAAGTTACTAAAACTTCTGCAAATGCTTGCCAAATTAGTTGCAGGTAGTTCTAAAAGAAACTATCACAAAAAAGTGTTGTTAAAGCTTTATTAAATTCCTCCAATGTGTTTTAATGCAATATACCTTATAGTTTGGCTTTTATCATGTCCACCCTGTAGATAATTGGAGGAGTTGATGGTGGTGAAGGAGTTTACAAGTGTAGTTGTAGCCACCAAACACTTGCTGACATTTTAATAATGTATATCCCTGATCTGAAGTAGCCACTGATCTTTGATTACTTAGCATAGCTGAATTCCATTCTGTACTCAGGTTTCACAAAGGATCTCATTCTCACATAGAAGAATGCTTTGATCAGTGGCTCCAAAGGACTGGTCCTCTAATGTCACATTGTATCATTAACAGAATAAAAACAGGAATGACACTGGGAAGATTGTATATGCATGTTAGAGAGCACGTCTTAGCAATAAAATATTACCTTAGGGCTTAATCAGATGGGTTATGGTAACACATGGTAAGGTGTACAATTTATTGTGAATTACCACAATGCTTGATAATGTGATTTTGAATAGCATCCCCATGCACTCTTATGCCGCGTACACGCGATCGTTTTTCATGCCGTTAAAAATGGCATTTTTAAAAATGGCCATTAAAACCAATCGTGTGTATGCTCCAGAGCATTTTTAACGGCGTGAAAAACGGGCATTAAAAATTTCGAACATGCTCTATTTTTTCACGTCGTTTTTCATGTCGTTTTTTTTAACGACGTGAAAAACTATAGTGTGTATGCTTTTACGAGGTGAAAAAAAAACGCGCATGCTCAGAATCAAGTATGAGACGGGAGCGCTCGTTCTGGTAAAACTAGCGTTCGTAATGGAGATAGCACATTCGTCACGCTGTAACGGACTGAAAAGCACGAGGCTGAAAAGCGCGAATCGCCATTGAGGTTGCCTTTATTGAATAAAATACATAAAGCACTGCAAGTCACAGCAAAAACAAAGGGGTACAGCCGACGCGTTTCACACTAGGGTCTAGTGCTTAGTCAATGGTTTTTGGAGTGCGGTTGTCCATACATCCTACCTTCCTTTTCGCATCTACAGCATTGCCAGCACCCGTGGTTCCCGGGAAGACACTTTCTGCTCACCTGTACTCACCTAGAGCTCTCTTTTCTTCAAGGTTACAGATAGAGTCATAAATGCCTCCCTTGGCTGCTCTAAAGTTATACTGTGAGGCCCGGTTCACACTTGTGATTATGATTTTTTTTTTTCATTGTTTGTTTATTAATTACCAGCGCGATTGCAATGCGAATCCAATGCAAATTTAATGCGTTTACAATGTAAATTAGGCACAGATGCGATTTCTGCTCAGGCCAATTAAAAACCCCCCAAAAAAATGGGTGTTAACTTCCTGTGCTTTTCCTGTTTTCTCTTGTGGGGAGAGTATTGTCGTTGGAGGAGTGTGGTTTTTGTGAGTAGTCAGTGAGGATTTTGTTTTTTGGTCATGTGACAGCAGGAAGGTAAAGTCACCTGGTTGCATCCAGGGGGGTAGGTATATTTCTCCCAGATTCAGGCTTTATGCCGACTTATACAACTAGGGAGAGAGTTGATGAAGCCCAGCTGAGGCTAGTGGGCTCATGGATGATTCATACCTCTAGGGAGAGTGCTGGGCGTCGTGCAGGCAGGGAGTTGATGAGACCAGCTGAAGCTTGTCAGCTCGTTTAAGGCCTCTATAAAAACTCCCAGCTTCATTAGGTGTTTGCTCATGCCTGGAACCAGACCTGTGTGGACTGTCTAGGGAGAGTGAACCCCTGTGCGGTGAGACAAAGCCTGTGTGGCTATTTGTTTGGACATTTACTAAACCAGGGACTTAGGGACTAGGACAGCACCAGGCTGATCCCAGTTGTTAGTTAGGGAAACCTGCATGTTTAGTCAGAGGTCAAGCTGACCAGGATTTATTTTGTTTATGTTTCTTTTTGCTTTGCTGTGTTTTTTGTCACTGTAAATAGAGAAATAAACCGCACCTTTTGATCTTGAAAACCACAACCTCCGTCTGCTGGGCCTGTTTTTGTGTGGGGAGCCCATCCAGGGGGTCACACACACCCGCTACCGAGCTAACCCCCTCACAGTTGGTGGAGAATGCGGGTAGTTTTTTTTAAGCCAGCATGGAGGAGATACTGAAACAGCTGGCTCTAGCAAATGCCAATCAACAGCAGACAAATGCAGGTTTGCAAAAGAGCTTCGCAGCCCAGCAACGAGCCCAGCAGCAATCTGAGGCCCGCTTCATAGACCTGTTGCAGAAGCAAGAGCAGAGACTACAACAACAGATGGAAGCAGTAATGCAGCAACGTCCGCAGACCAGTGAGGAAAGCCGTCCCACTAATACCGCGTCCTTTGGGGTGAGTCGTTTATTGACAAAAATGACTGGAGAGGATGATCCAGAGGTATTTTTGACCACATTTGAAAGGACTGCTGAAAGAGAAAAGTGGCCTGAGGAGCAGTGGGCTGGACTGGTGGCTCCTCTGTTAACTGGTGAATCGCAGAAAGCTTACTATGACCTAGAGCCTGACCAAGCAAAAGACTATGGGATGCTAAAAGCTGAAATATTGGCAAGGCTGGGTGTCACCCTGGCTGTCCGGGCTCAGCGTGTGCATAACTGGACTTTCCAGCTTGGAAAACCCCCCCAGGTCTCAAATGTATGATCTCATTCACCTGAGCAGGAAGTGGCTACAGCCAGAGACTTTGTCCGCACCGGAGATTGTGGAACGTGTTGTGATGGATCGTTTCTTGAGAGCTCTTCCTACCGCCATTCAAAAGTGGGTAAGCCATGGAGACCCAGAAACGGCCGGTAAACTTGTGGATCGTGTAGAGAGATACTTGGCTGCAGAGAACCTGACGGCCTCTTCCAGAGACTCTCGGACTTTCCACCCTAAGACCAGACCATCCCCAGGGGCGGATAAGAGGATTCCAAGGGGTGAGGGTGGAGAGAGTGAGAGGGTGGGAGCTCTACCCCAAGTTTGGCGAGAACAGCCTGGGAAATCAGCGGCTCAAGAGGCGGCAAGAAGGATCGTTTGCTACCGCTGCCGGCAAGCGGGACATATTGCAGCCAATTGCCCGGTTGTGGAGGAACCCATGCAGTGTGACTTTCTGACGGGCAGACGTCAGTCGCTGTGTGCGACAGTCGCATGCACTGCCATTCGGGGAACTGAGAAACATTTATGCAAAATGTGTATTAATGGTAGAAATGTTGTGGTATTACTGGATTCAGGTAGCCTTGTGACCCTGATAAAGGCTGAATTAGTTAAAACAGAGGTCTCTGGGAATAGCAAGGTAGCTGTTATTTGTGTGCATGGGGACACCCGAGAGTATCCAGTGACTACAGTGTGTTTCAAGACCCCCAAAGGTACCCTCTCTCATCCAGTGGGGTTAGTATCTCAATTACCGCATGATGCCATTGTGGGAAGGGATTTTCCGAAGTTCTGGGAACTGTGGGATGGACCTGAGCCCCCCACTGGTGCCCCTATGTACCAGGAAGGTGATAGCCAGAACTCCTCTGAGAGTGGTGAGGACTCTCCAGAATTTCCCTTGTCAGTATTGGCAGGCGAGACTCAAGAAACTGGAGAGGAGCCCACCTCCTCAGACGAAAACCTACCGTCTGTGGAGTTTTCTGATCTTGAGGTTCACAGGGAAAATTTTGCCACAGAACAGTTAAAAGACCCCGCCCTAATAAAGGCACGGGAAAACGTAGTGGAAATAGATGGCGAGTTAGTGAACCCAGATAATACCTGCACTTACCCATACTTCAGCATAGAGAAGGACCTACTGTATCGGGTGGCAAAAAGGGCAGAAGAAACCGTTGAGCAGCTTGTGGTGCCCAAACCTTACAGGAAGTTGGTGTTGGAGTTGGCCCATGGGCACATTCTTGGAGGTCATCTGGGGACAGAGAAAACCAGAGAGAGGGTATTACAGAGATTCTATTGGCCTGGGGTGATGAAGGACATAGAAAATTATTGTTCCTCCTGCCCTGTGTGTCAGAGGTTGGCCCCGATGCCACATTTCCGTAGCCCGCTGGTCCCTCTACCCATCATTGAGGTCCCGTTTGAGAGGATCGCAATGGATTTGGTAGGTCCTATAATCAAGTCCGCTAGGGGGCACCAGTACATATTAGTTATAATGGACTATGCCACCCGTTATCCAGAAGCGATCCCTCTCCGAAATACCTCGGCCAAAACCATAGCCAAAGAGCTATCTCTTGTTTTTAGCCGGGTGGATATTTGTAAAGAACTGCTTACGGACCAAGGTACACCCTTTATGTCCCGGGTTATGAAAGAGCTGTGTAAATTGTTCAAAGTGACGCAATTGCGTACGTCTGTGTATCACCCCCAAACCGATGGGCTGGTTGAAAGATTCAACAAAACCCTAAAACAAATGTTGAAGAAAGTGGTGGATAGAGATGGAAAGGATTGGGACTGTCTACTTCCTTATTTGATGTTTGCTATTAGGGAGGTGCCCCAATCCTCTACGGGATTCTCCCCCTTTGAGTTACTGTATGGGAGACACCCAAGAGGGCTGTTGGATATTGCCAAGGAAACTTGGGAAAGTGAGAGTTCTCCCCACAGGAGTGTGATTGAGCATGTCGCCCTGATGCAAGATCGAATTGCACAGGTAATGCCCATCGTGAAGGAACATTTGGCCCAAGCGCAGTTGGCACAGCAGAGAGTGTACAACCGTGGAGCCAAGACCCGTACCTTTTTCCCGGGGGATAGGATATTGGTACTTGTCCCTACGGTTGAAAGTAAATTCCTTGCCAAATGGCAAGGCCCCTACGAGATAATGGAAAAAGTGAGCGAAGTGAATTACAAGGTCAGACAACCAGGAAGGCGAAAGCCCGAACAGATCTATCACGTTAATCTGTTGAAAGCCTGGAGGGATAGAGAGTCCCTAGTCGCAGAAACTTGGTCACCAGCTCAAACTGGTTGCGTGATTCCGGAGGTTGGAATAGCAGCCACCTTGTCACAACCCCAACAACAGGAGGTTAAGGAGTTTGTGCTTCGCAACAAGGAGGTGTTCTCTGAGCTGCCGGGACAAACATCTGGGGTAGAGCATGATATTATTACCCCGCCCGGTGAAAGGGTGAAGTTAAAACCCTATCGGATCCCAGAGGCCCGACGGGAGGCAATACGGGAGGAAGTACAGAAAATGCTGAACTTAGGGGTGATAGAGGAGTCCCAAAGTGATTGGTCTAGTCCCATTGTGTTGGTGCCTAAACCGGATGGGAGCTGGCGATTTTGTAACGATTTTCGTCAGTTGAACAAAGTTACAAAATTTGACACCTACCCCATGCCACGTATAGATGAGTTGATCGACCGGCTGGGAACAGCCCGATACATGACGACTCTTGACCTCACAAAAGGGTATTGGCAAATTCCCCTGGCCAAGTCGGCCAAAGAGAAAACCGCATTTGTAACCCCAGACGGGGCGTTCCAATATAAGAGAATGCCGTTCGGGTTACAGAATGCGCCGGCCACATTCCAGCGGAAAATGGACCAGATACTGAGGCCCCATCGGAAGTATGCTGCGGCTTACCTGGATGACGTAATTGTCCATAGCACAGATTGGGCCTCACATCTGCCAAAAGTGCAAGCAGTCCTAGACTCTATCCGGGAAGCGGGGTTTACGGCTAACCCCAAGAAGTGTACCATTGGGCAGGAGGAGGCCAAATATCTTGGGTACACCATTGGCAGAGGAGTAATAAAACCCCAACTCAACAAAGTCGAGGCCGTCCAGAGTTGGCCACGTCCCAACAGCAAGAAGCAGGTACGAGCCTTTCTGGGAATCGCGGGTTATTATCGGCGCTTCATTCCCCACTTTGCTTCTAAGGCTGTGCCCCTAACCAACCTGACGAAAGGGAAAGGGTCGGTCATGATTAAATGGACCCCCGAGGCTGAGGCAGCATTCCAATTCTTGAAACAAGCCTTATGTAGCCAGCCAGTGTTGTACTCACCCGACTTCTCTAAAGACTTTGTCGTACAAAGTGATGCGTCAGATGTGGGGTTAGGAGCAGTATTGTCCCAGGTCTGGAACGGGGAAGAGCACCCAGTCATTTACCTCAGCAGGAAGTTGAAGTCCCATGAGGTAAATTACGCCACGGTTGAAAAGGAGTGTTTAGCGGTGAAGTGGGCTCTAGATTCCCTTCGGTACTATCTGCTAGGTAGGCACTTTGACATGGTTACGGATCACGCTCCGTTAAAGTGGATGGCTCAAAACAAGGAGACAAATAGAAGAGTAAATGGGTGGTTCCTGGCCCTACAGGAATTCAACTTCACAGTAAAGCATCGCCCTGGCGTTCAAATGGGGAATGTGGATGCTTTGTCTCGAGTACATGAATGCCTGATTGCTGGTGTTCCAACCCCAAGGTTAAAACAAGAGGGGGGGTATGTGACAGCAGGAAGGTAAAGTCACCTGGTTGCATCCAGGGGGGTAGGTATATTTCTCCCAGATTCAGGCTTTATGCCGACTTATACAACTAGGGAGAGAGTTGATGAAGCCCAGCTGAGGCTAGTGGGCTCATGGATGATTCATACCTCTAGGGAGAGTGCTGGGCGTCGTGCAGGCAGGGAGTTGATGAGACCAGCTGAAGCTTGTCAGCTCGTTTAAGGCCTCTATAAAAACTCCCAGCTTCATTAGGTGTTTGCTCATGCCTGGAACCAGACCTGTGTGGACTGTCTAGGGAGAGTGAACCCCTGTGCGGTGAGACAAAGCCTGTGTGGCTATTTGTTTGGACATTTACTAAACCAGGGACTTAGGGACTAGGACAGCACCAGGCTGATCCCAGTTGTTAGTTAGGGAAACCTGCATGTTTAGTCAGAGGTCAAGCTGACCAGGATTTATTTTGTTTATGTTTCTTTTTGCTTTGCTGTGTTTTTTGTCACTGTAAATAGAGAAATAAACCGCACCTTTTGATCTTGAAAACCACAACCTCCGTCTGCTGGGCCTGTTTTTGTGTGGGGAGCCCATCCAGGGGGTCACACACACCCGCTACCGAGCTAACCCCCTCACAGTCATTATGTTTCATCATGTGCCGTTGATAATGGCAGCAGTTGTTACTGCTACTGCTGCAGTACTGATGGACAAAGCCCGGAGGAAGAGGAGGAGAAGGACCAAGAGACTGATGAGTACAAGAAGATATTGGGTCCATCCGATTATTCAAAATAGGGAAGAGAGAGGTCAGTTTAGGATCCTCTACAATCATCTCAGGCAGCATGAGGAGAAGTTCTTCAACTATTCCCGGATGTCAGTAAATAGGTTAGTACCTGTACCCCTCTTCCTTCTCCTCCTCCCTCCTCCTTTCTATCTATCACTGACATGCATACCACTGACCACCAATCCCAATGACCACCAATCACACTGACCACCAATGTAAGGGCATACATCCCACTGACCACCAATCCCAATGACCACCAATCCCACTGACCACCAATCTTACTGACCACCAATCCCACTGACCACCAATGTAAGGGCATACATCCCACTGATATAAAAGGAAATCAGACAGCGCAAAAAAACAAACAACCCCTAAAGAAAGCAGCTGTACACTGAAGGGTCAATATAAAAATCCTTAGGCAAAGTACATATGAAAAGCAGTGCAGCGCTAAACGTTAAACTAAAAATAGCTTCACAAAAAACAGTCCAAAAAAAAAACAATATGTAGCAAGATGAAGCCAGAGGTTGTTGCAAAGGCAAAAGAGGTATGAACTTCTTAAACAGTGAATGGGGTACTGTAGTCAGTAACCATACATCCCAACATAAGCGTCTCCTCCCCCTGAAGTACAAACCGCTTACCTGAATGAATGGACCTCTGAGTGAACAGAAGGTCAATCACGCTGTCCCTTCTCAAGGGTAGTGGTACGATGGTGTCTTCACGTGGGGTCCTTCTTTGAAACTCCTCAGTCAATAGGTGGTCTCCAAAAAACTCGCTCATACAGAGTGGATCATATAAAGATATAAAGGAAAACCATAGTGCTCTCCGTATATAAAAAAACAACACATTTATTCCAATAAAAATTACTCACAAACATGGCACTATATCCTAGTGCACAGATGAAGTACATATATATATAAAACACCAGGTAGGTCTCTGCTCTGACATCACTATAAGCCCCCTGTGCACTGCACAGAGCAGGAAAGTATAACATGTTTGTTATTAAAAAAAAACATTGCCTTTAATATCACGTTCATATCACTTCATAGTTATTGGTTACTTTAAAGCAGAGTAAAAGAAAAATTCTACAATCACATTGTTATGTATATGGTCAGATCTAGAGCTGATCTGTTCAATACCAATAACTGTGCATGATGAGGACCTACTTAAACTATCTATTCAGGGTTGCCAACCGCCTGTAAATGTACTGACAGTTTGTAAAAATCTGTGATTTTTTTTACAACTGCCAGTAAATATCAGGGGCTGTGTCATTTAATGTGGTGTTTTTAAGTGTAAATCAAGCAAATTACTTTGTTATAGGTATTGTCAGTGTTTCCATATCATGTTTATACTGTTCAAATATTCACTGTGTTTGTTTTCAATAGAAGTTCTGTAATTTCTCAGGTTGTCAGTAAAATATGTGCTCCGCCAGTAAATTTCCCATATTTTGTCAGTAAAAGATGCTGCAGGAGGTTGGCAACCCTGTATCTATTATGCCGCGTACACACGACCGTTTTTAATGTCATTGAAAAAAACGCCATTTTTCTCGACGTGATTCTTCTCAAGCCTGCCTTGCCCACACACTATCGTGGAAAAAAATGCTCGAGTAAAGCGCGGTGACGTACAACACGTACGACGGCACTATAAAGGGGAAGTTCCATTCGGATGGCGCCACCCTTCATGTTAGTAAAGTTTGGTGAGAGACAATTCGCGCTTTTCAGCCTCGTGCTTTTCAGACCGTTACAGCGTGACGAATGTGCTATCTCCATTACTAACGCTAGTTTTACCAGAACGAGCGCTCCCATCTCATACTTGATTCTGAGCATGCGCATCTTTTTTCACGTCATTAAAGCCTACACACGGCCGTTTTTCATGACGAGAAAAATGACGAGGTGAAAAACGACGAGAAAAATTAGAGCATGTTCCAATTTTTTCATGGCCATTTTTCACGTCGTGAAAAATGCTCTGAAGCCTACACACGATCATTTTTAATGACCATTTTAAAAAATTGCATTTTTCTCGTCATTAAAAACGGTCGTGTGTACGCGGCATTACATTTTTACCTATTAGGCCACTTTCACACTGAGGCGCTTGAAAAACTGCCAGTAGAACACAGAGTGCTTTTGAAGCGCTTTCAATTCATTTCAATGGAGAGGGGCGTTTTTTCAGCGCACTGCCCCAGTGTGAAAGGATTCATTGATTTTAATGGAAATATGTTTTCAGGCGCTTTTTTTAGCGTGAAAGTGCCTGAAAAGTGCCTCAGTGTGAAAGTGGTCTTAAGGTAGACCCTCACACTACACCGTAAGGTTGGCCATACACTATACAATCATATTTTACAGTCTCAGAACAATCTCTCTTATGCCACGTACACACGACCGTTTTTCATGACGAGAAAAATGCAATTTTTTAATTTGGTCATTAAAAACGATTGTGTGTGGGCTCCAGAGCATTTTTCACGACATGAAAAATGGGCATTAAAAATTTGGAACATGCTCTAATTTTTCTCGTCGTTTTTCACGTCGTCGTTTTTCTCGTCATAAAAAACGGCCGTGTGTAGGCTTTAACAACGTGAAAAAAATGTGCATGCTCAGAAGCGAGTGATGAGACGGGAGCGCTCGTTCTGGTAAAACTAGCGTTTGTAATGGAGATAGCACATTCGTCACGCTGCAACGGACTGAAGAGCACGAGGCTGAAAAGCGTGAATCGTCTCTCACCAAACTTTACTAACACGAGGATCAGCAAAAGCAGCCCAAAGGGTGGCGCCATCCGAATGGAACTTCCCCTTTATAGTGCCGTCGTACGTGTTGTACGTCACCGCGCTTTGCTCGAGCATTTTTTTCATGATAGTGTGTAGGCAAGGCAGGCTTGAGAAGAATCACGTCGAGAAAAACATTGTTTTTTTCAATGACATTAAAAATGGTCGTGTGTACGCGGCATTAGATTTACCAAAACTATCTAATATAAGGTCATACCTAAACAATCCATTCAACTTCTATTCAATCAGACAGGCCATGCACTACATAGTTGATGGTAGACCTAAAGGAGGTTGTACAATTAGATTGTAGTGTGTATGGTTAAGTACATATTTACATATTTGCTGATCTAACAAAAAATTACAGTGTTTTTCACCCTCATCTACTTTATCCGAAATAATAATAAAAAATAAAAAAAAAGTTGGATTAATATATACTTTAAGGAAAATGAAAACACATTTGGCCAAATCATTTACAAAGTGCATGAGCTTCCTTTGGAGCAAAGTCACTCCTTTAGGCCCCAACTGACTTTAAGAAAAAACAAATGCTCAAATCTGAAATGCATGAATGCCTGTACAAGGTGGTACAAGGTGGTAATTTCCGCCAGCAAAAGTCTGATGTGAGCTTTTCATCGGAAATTCTGACCGTGTGTATGCAGGGCCGTCAGAACAGGACAGGCAAAACAAGCAATTGCTTGGGGCCCCGAGCTGGCCTGGGGCCCCAGCCTAGGGTGCCTGCCTGCTGCCTGTTACTGTCCTGGATTTCCGCTCTGAGCCGATCCGCGGATTGCAACTATAGGAAAGGCCTCCGGAGCGGAGGCCATCTTGGTACACCCGGCGGCAGCGGCCGAGGTGAGATGTGGGGAGATGTGGACATTACAGGGGGGAGATGTGGACATTACAGGGGGGAGATGTGGACATTACAGTGGGGGAGATGTCTGTGGATATTAGAGTGGGGCGATGATGTGGATATTACAGTGCGGAGATCCCCTGTCCATCCCACGGTCCCCCTGTCCATCCCACTGTCCATAAACAGTCCTAAACAGCATCTTAATGTTAATGTGAGTGTGTATGTGTTTTAAGTATGTTGGATTATTTGCAACAGCAGTATTTGCACTGTAAACCTTTTTTATTTATATAAAGTGTGGGTGAGCTTAAACTGTATCGCTATGCTGTGGTTCCTGTAGGCTTTGCGTGAGTGCGGGGGGGGGGGGTTGGGGGGGCCTCCATGTCCATTTTGCTTTGGGCCCCCAAATTCCTTCAAACGGCCCTGTGTGTATGCTCCATCAGACTTTTGCTGTCAGAATTTCCACCAGCAAAAGTTTGAGAGCAGGTTCTCAATTTTTCAGACGGAAAAAATTCCTATCGGAAAATCCGTCTGTATGCAATTCCGACGGAAAAAAAAACACGCATGCTCAGAAACAATTTGACGCATGCTCAGAAGCATTGAACTTCTTTTTCTCGCCTCGTCCTAGTGTTGTACGTCACCACGTTCTTAATGCTCAAAAGTTCAGAAAACTTTTGTGTGACCGTGTGTATGCAAGACAAGCTTGTGCGGAATTCCGTCGGAAAAACCATCCAACTTTTTTTCCGACGGAAATTCCGCTCGTGTGTACAGGGCATTAGAGCAGTGGTATTCTAAAACCCTGATCAGTTTTTCATTGTTGGGTCAGAAAGTCAGGAAAAATCTCTTCAAATGAGTCCTGAGTAACTTTAAAAGTAAAGTAGTTCTACTCTGTCCAAAACTAAAAAAAACTGAGTTGTGGCTAGATATACACTTTACTGTAGTATGTATATAAATATTGCCAACAAATCTGGTCATTGTATTTTCATGTTTTTGTTCAAACAGAAGCATTAACCTGGGCCTGATTGTGGGCTTGTTTGGAATAAGCGCAATAGTGCATCTAACCAATAGAGGGAGACATTTACAAAACAAATATTGGATAAAGCAGGAGTTTGGAGAAGTTTACCATTTGTCCAATATTTGTATATAATAGCATCTTAGTCAAAGTGCTTTTTATTTTTTATTTTTTTATTTTTTTACACGTATGCATGTGGGATGTGGGTTTTCAATGTAAGTAAATTGGGTCATACTGAATAATTGGCATTATCCACTTGCCAGCCAGCGATGTACCGGTATGTTCGCTGGATTGCAAGGGAGATATCTCAGTTATGGCTGCAGCAATGTTTGAGATATAATTGTTTAGGGCCGGCAATAACCTTTAATGTAAAAGTAATCCTAGTGACTAAGAAGGCGCTGGATTACTTTTAAAGGTGGCAGAAGGGAGTCCTAGCAGTGCGATCACAGGGAGCCCGGTAAGGATGCAACCGATGGCATCCTGTTCCTGGGACACAGAAAAAGGAACGGATGTTGTTCCTCTCACTGTGTAATGTCAGAAACCAGAAGCAAAAAGGATTTCATCACTCAGTTTCGGTCTCATGTAAACAAGCCATTACCTGCTTGAGCAATCATCTGATTAAAACCAATTTTGGTTTGAGCAGATGCTTTGGGGGGGGGGGGGGCAGAGGAGAGATCTGGGGTCTAATAGACCCCATAAAAGAGGATCTGTTACAGCCCATGCTAGCACATGTTGTTCATATGTGAGGTATCTCTGCAAATGGCAGAATAAGAGAACTAATTTTAGTGCCAGAACTCCTCTGTAACTCTAAACTGGTAACATGTAAAGGCTTTTTAAAGCATCGCCTATGGAAGTTTTTAGGTACTGTAGTTTGGTGCCGTTCCACGTGCAGATGCAATTTTAACCACTTGCCGCCCGCCCTATAGCAGATTGACGGCGGCAAAGTGGTATCAAAATCCTGACTGGACGTCATATGACGTCCTCAGGAATTTTAGCCGCTGCGGGCCCCCGGGGGCGCGCATCACGGCGATCATTGCTGCGGGGTGTCAGTCTGACACCCCGCAACACCGATCTAGGTAAAGAGTCTCAGACAGAGACTCTTTACCACGTGATCAGCCGTGTCCAATCATGGCTGATCACAGTGTAAACAGGAAAAGCCGGTCATCGGCTTTTCCTCACTCGCGTCTGTCAGACGCAAGTAGAGGAGAGCCGATCGGCTGCTCCTCTGACAGGGGGGGTTTGTGCTGATAGATTATCAGCGCAGCCCCCCTGAGGATGCCCACACTGGACCACCAGGGATGCCACCAGAGATGCCAGCACCAGGTATGCCACCCTAGACCACCAGGGATGCCAGTTAGTGCCCCCTAATGGATGCCAATCAGTGCCCACAATGGATGCCAATCAGTGCCCACAATGGGCATCACTGATTAGCAGGCATTATTGTTTGGCACTGATTAGCATCCATTACAGTACATCAGTGCCGCCTATCAGTGCCCACCCGTGCCACCTATCAGTGCCCATCCATGCCCATCCGTGCCGCCTATCAGTGCCCATCCGTGCCGCCTATCAGTGCCCATCCGTGCCGCCTATCCGTGCCCATCCGTGCCGCCTATCTGTGCCACCTATCAGTGCCGCATTTTAGTGCCCATCATCAGTGCCCATCAATGCCACCTCATTCGTGCCACCTCATCGGTGCCCGTCAGTGCAGCCCCATCAGTGACGGAGAAAACTTACTTATTTAAAAAGTTTTGTAACTGAAACAAAAAAATACTTTATTTTTCAAAATTTTCGGTCTTTTTTTTTTTTTAGCAGAAAATAAAAATCCCAGAGGTGATCAAATACCACCAAAAGAAAGCTTTATTTGTGGGGAAAAAATGATAAAAATTTAGTTTGGGTACAGTGTAGCATGACCGCGCAATTGTCATTCAAAGTGCAACAGCGCAGAAAGCTGAAAATTGGTCTGGGCAGGAAGGTGTATAAGTGCCCAGTATGGAAGTGGTTAAAGTGGGACATGGTTGGTATTTATTTACTCGGTGTAACATCATATTTTATATTTTACCAAACAATTGGGTCTTATGTTGTGTTTTTGTGCATTAAAAATAATAAAGTATATTTTTTCACAAAAAATTGCATTTGAAAATCCGCTGTGCAAATATTGTGTGACATAACTTGCAACACCTATCATTTTATTCCCTAGGGCAGGGGTAGGCAACCTAGGGCCCTCCACTTCATCATCCCCTGATTAAGTCACGTGATCGCTGACGATACGCGTCGGGACGTAGAGGCAACCGGAAGTGACGCAGGCGAGCTCGGCGCTCGTGGATATACATGTTCTGTTTACATTTCTAATGTGAGTACCTTGTACTATTTTTACGCAATAAACACTATTTATTTAAACATACTACACTATCCTGGGATTCCTTCTACCTTCTATGCTATTACATATGTACGGCACCCGGAGACCCCACACATCACGAACGTGATAGCCGCTCCCCATATCCAGGGACCATATCCAGGGACTATACCTACATCCTTCAAGGGACCACTCGAGCAGGCTGGACCATACTCAATACCCTCAGGCTTTATTTATATGCTGTTACCTCACAGTAGGGATGAGCTCGGTGTTCGAGTCGAACATACGTTCGACTCGAACATCGGCTGTTCGATCGTTCGACGAAGATCGAACGATTTGGGCCGTTCGCGCCTAATTCGAGTGACGCGAACGGCCCACAATGCACTACGCCATTGCAGTGTCATCCAGGCGCTGTGATTGGCCAAGCATGCACTGTGACCCCGCATGCTTGGCCAATCACAGCGCCGGCAGCGAGGAGAGCAATGATTGGCCACAGGCAGGATGCCTGTGGCCAATTATTGCTGAGGGTGTTTAGTACACGCCCCACACTATAAAAGGCCGCCAGCACGGCGGCCTAGTGTAGTGTGTTCCGGAGCAGGGAAAGATAAGCATAGGCAGGGACAGTGACATTTTTTTTTCTTGCTTAACCTGGATTCCTTTAGTTTAGGGAAAGAGAAGGATAGGTAGGGAGAGTGTCAGTGTGTTTTACTGTGCTAATCCTTGTTTCTAGGGACAGGGAAGGACAGTGAGGGAAATTCTCCTTGTGCTATACTGTGCTAGAGCATTGATCATCAACCATCTTTAAAAAAACATTTTTTTCTAGGGACAGAAAACTATAGGTAGGGAGAGTGTCAGTGTGTTTTACTGTGCTAATCCTTGTTTCTAGGGACAGGGAAGGACAGTGAGGGAAATTCTCCTTGTGCTATAGTGTGCTAAAGCATTGATCATCAACCATCTTTAAAAAAACATTTTTTCTAGGGACAGAAAACTATAGGTAGGGAGAGTGTCAGTGTGTTTCACTGTGCTAATCCTTGTTTCTAGGGACAGGGAAGGACAGTGAGGGAAATTCTCCTTGTGCTATAGTGTGCTAAAGCATTGATCATCAACCATCTTTAAAAAAACATTTTTTCTAGGGACAGAAAACTATAGGTAGGGAGAGTGTCAGTGTGTTTTACTGTGCTAAGCCTTGTTTCTAGGGACAGGGAAGGACAGTGAGGGAAATTCTCCTTGTGCTATAGTGTGCTAAAGCATTGATCATCAACCATCTTTAAAAAAAAAAAATTCTAGGGACAGAAAACTATAGGTAGGGAGAGTGTCAGTGTGTTTTACTGTGCTAATCCTTGTTTCTAGGGACAGGGAAGGACAGTGAGGGAAATTCTCCTTGTGCTATAGTGTGCTAAAGCATTGATCATCAACCATCTTTAAAAAAACATTTTTTCTAGGGACAGAAAACTATAGGTAGGGAGAGTGTCAGTGTGTTTTACTGTGCTAATCCTTGTTTCTAGGGACAGGGAAGGACAGTGAGGGAAATTCTCCTTGTGCTATAGTGTGCTAAAGCATTGATCATCAACCATCTTTAAAAAAACATTTTTTCAAGGGACAGAAAACTATAGGTAGGGAGAGTGTCAGTTTCTTTCACTGTGCTAATCCTTGTTTCTAGGGACAGGGAAGGACAGTGAGGGAAATTCTCCTTGTGCTATACTGTGCTAAATCATTGATCATCAACCATCTTTAAAAAAACATTTTTTCTAGGGACAGAAAACTATAGGTAGGGAGAGTGTCAGTGTGTTTCACTGTGATAATCCTTGTTTCTAGGGACAGGGAAGGACAGTGAGGGAAATTCTCCTTGTGCTATACTGTGCTAAAGCATTGATCATCAACCATCTTTAAAAAAACATTTTTTCTAGGGACAGAAAACTATAGGTAGGGAGAGTGTCAGTTTCTTTCACTGTGCTAATCCTTGTTTCTAGGGACAGGGAAGGACAGTGAGGGAAATTCTCCTTGTGCTATACTGTGCTAAAGCATTGATCATCAACCATCTTTAAAAAAACATTTTTTCTAGGGACAGAAAACTATAGGTAGGGAGAGTGTCAGTTTCTTTCACTGTGCTAATCCTTGTTTCTAGGGACAGGGAAGGACAGTGAGGTAAATTCTCCTTGTGCTATAGTGTGCTAAAGCATTGATCATCAACCATCTTTAAAAAAACATTTTTTCTAGGGACAGAAAACTATAGGTAGGGAGAGTGTCAGTGTGTTTTACTGTGCTAATCCTTGTTTCTAGGGACAGGGAAGGACAGTGAGGGAAATTCTCCTTGTGCTATAGTGTGCTAAAGCATTGATCATCAACCATCTTTAAAAAAACATTTTTTCTAGGGACAGAAAACTATAGGTAGGGAGAGTGTCAGTTTCTTTCACTGTGCTAATCCTTGTTTCTAGGGACAGGGAAGGACAGTGAGGGAAATTCTCCTTGTGCTATACTGTGCTAAAGCATTGATCATCAACCATCTTTAAAAAAACATTTTTTCTAGGGACAGAAAACTATAGGTAGGGAGAGTGTCAGTTTCTTTCACTGTGCTAATCCTTGTTTCTAGGGACAGGGAAGGACAGTGAGGGAAATTCTCCTTGTGCTATACTGTGCTAAAGCATTGATCATCAACCATCTTTAAAAAAACATTTTTTCTAGGGACAGAAAACTATAGGTAGGGAGAGTGTCAGTTTCTTTCACTGTGCTAATCCTTGTTTCTAGGGACAGGGAAGGACAGTGAGGAAAATTCTCCTTGTGCTATACTGTGCTAAAGCATTGATCATCAACCATCTTTAAAAAAACATTTTTTCTAGGGACAGAAAACTATAGGTAGGGAGAGTGTCAGTTTCTTTCACTGTGATAATCCTTGTTTCTAGGGACAGGGAAGGACAGTGAGGGAAATTCTCCTTGTGCTATACTGTGCTAAAGCATTAAACATCAACCATCTTTAAAAAAAAAAAATCTAGGGACAGAAAACTATAGGTAGGGAGAGTGTCAGTTTCTTTCACTGTGATAATCCTTGTTTCTAGGGACAGGGAAGGACAGTGAGGGAAATTCTCCTTGTGCTATACTGTGCTAAAGCATTGATCATCAACCATCTTTAAAAAAACATTTTTTCTAGGGACAGAAAACTATAGGTAGGGAGAGTGTCAGTTTCTTTCACTGTGCTAATCCTTGTTTCTAGGGACAGGGAAGGACAGTGAGGGAAATTCTCCTTGTGCTATACTGTGCTAAAGCATTGATCATCAACCATCTTTAAAAAAACATTTTTTCTAGGGACAGAAAACTATAGGTAGGGAGAGTGTCAGTTTCTTTCACTGTGCTAATCCTTGTTTCTAGGGACAGGGAAGGACAGTGAGGTAAATTCTCCTTGTGCTATAGTGTGCTAAAGCATTGATCATCAACCATCTTTAAAAAAACATTTTTTCTAGGGACAGAAAACTATAGGTAGGGAGAGTGTCAGTGTGTTTTACTGTGCTAATCCTTGTTTCTAGGGACAGGGAAGGACAGTGAGGGAAATTCTCCTTGTGCTATAGTGTGCTAAAGCATTGATCATCAACCATCTTTAAAAAAACATTTTTTCTAGGGACAGAAAACTATAGGTAGGGAGAGTGTCAGTTTCTTTCACTGTGCTAATCCTTGTTTCTAGGGACAGGGAAGGACAGTGAGGGAAATTCTCCTTGTGCTATACTGTGCTAAAGCATTGATCATCAACCATCTTTAAAAAAACATTTTTTCTAGGGACAGAAAACTATAGGTAGGGAGAGTGTCAGTTTCTTTCACTGTGCTAATCCTTGTTTCTAGGGACAGGGAAGGACAGTGAGGGAAATTCTCCTTGTGCTATACTGTGCTAAAGCATTGATCATCAACCATCTTTAAAAAAACATTTTTTCTAGGGACAGAAAACTATAGGTAGGGAGAGTGTCAGTTTCTTTCACTGTGCTAATCCTTGTTTCTAGGGACAGGGAAGGACAGTGAGGAAAATTCTCCTTGTGCTATACTGTGCTAAAGCATTGATCATCAACCATCTTTAAAAAAACATTTTTTCTAGGGACAGAAAACTATAGGTAGGGAGAGTGTCAGTTTCTTTCACTGTGCTAATCCTTGTTTCTAGGGACAGGGAAGGACAGTGAGGAAAATTCTCCTTGTGCTATACTGTGCTAAAGCATTGATCATCAACCATCTTTAAAAAAACATTTTTTCTAGGGACAGAAAACTATAGGTAGGGAGAGTGTCAGTTTCTTTCACTGTGCTAATCCTTGTTTCTAGGGACAGGGAAGGACAGTGAGGAAAATTCTCCTTGTGCTATACTGTGCTAAAGCATTGATCATCAACCATCTTTAAAAAAACATTTTTTCTAGGGACAGAAAACTATAGGTAGGGAGAGTGTCAGTTTCTTTCACTGTGCTAATCCTTGTTTCTAGGGACAGGGAAGGACAGTGAGGGAAATTCTCCTTGTGCTATACTGTGCTAAAGCATTGATCATCAACCATCTTTAAAAAAACATTTTTTCTAGGGACAGAAAACTATAGGTAGGGAGAGTGTCAGTTTCTTTCACTGTGATAATCCTTGTTTCTAGGGACAGGGAAGGACAGTGAGGGAAATTCTCCTTGTGCTATACTGTGCTAAAGCATTAAACATCAACCATCTTTAAAAAAAAAAAATCTAGGGACAGAAAACTATAGGTAGGGAGAGTGTCAGTTTCTTTCACTGTGATAATCCTTGTTTCTAGGGACAGGGAAGGACAGTGAGGGAAATTCTCCTTGTGCTATACTGTGCTAAAGCATTGATCATCAACCATCTTTAAAAAAACATTTTTTCTAGGGACAGAAAACTATAGGTAGGGAGAGTGTCAGTTTCTTTCACTGTGATAATCCTTGTTTCTAGGGACAGGGAAGGACAGTGAGGGAAATTCTCCTTGTGCTATACTGTGCTAAAGCATTCCTCATCAACCATCTTTGAAATCCTTGTTTTTTGGACAGTCAGGGAAATTGTCGTTGTGCTATTCTGTGCGAAAGCAATCATCCTCAACCATATTTAGAAATCCTTAAGTAAAGGGACAGAGAAGGACACCTGAAGGTAGCCCTTATTGCTTTTTTCCCATCTCCCTGCAGGCCATCTATTAGAATGTCTGGAAGGCAAACAAGGAGAGGCAGACAGTCAGGAGGCAATAAAAGAGGGCAAGCAGGCTCTGTGTCTGGGGGCAACAGTGCTGGTCGTGGACGCGGTGCATTGTCATCAGCACATGGCCATGGGACACGCTTGTCCTTCTTTTCGGCAGCTGGACATGTTGAGCCACATCATGCCGAAGACTTGGTGGAGTGGATGACCAAGCCCTCCTCCTCCTCCTCATCCTCTCTCACCCAGGCTCAGGGTACTGGCAAAGCAGCTGCCAAAGCGTCCTCTTCCCTGGTATCAATGTCAGACTCATCATCAGTCACTCCTTCCCTAGACCCACCATGTCCTCCTCCTGAGGAGTCCCCCGAACTGTTTGAGCACAGTGTTGGGTACATGCTCCAGGAGGATGCCCAGCGTTTCGAAGGGTCTGATGATGAAACCCAGCTACAGGAAGGCAGTAGCGTGAGAGCAGACAGAGGGGATGCTCAAGAAGGACACCAATCTGGCAGTCATGTTCCAGCAGCTGCAGCATACTGCCAGATTGGCTCCAGTGATGAGGAGGGAGGGGATGATGAGGTCACTGACTCCACGTGGGTGCCTAATAGGAGAGAGGAGGAGGAGGAGGAGGATGAGGAGGAGGCACATCTCCAACGAGGCAGGATGCCCTTTGGTGGCCAGCGTAAGGGCAGTACACCGACGGAATCACACCGCAGAGCTCCGCCTGTGCAGGGCGCTGCCTCTGCCCGTCATTCAAAAAGTTCTTTGGTTTGGGCCTTTTTTGAGGCTAGTGCATCAGATCGCACAGCTGCTGTTTGCAACATATGTCTCAAGCGTATATCGCGTGGCCAAAACATCAGCCGCTTGGGTACCACATGCCTGACCAGACATATGTTGACCTGCCATGCAGCTCGTTGGCAAGCCTACCTCAAAGACCCACACCAAAGAACAAAGCGGACCTCTCCTTGCACCGCATCAGCTGGGATCTCCAACCCCACTATAACTTCAGTCCTCTCTGAAACATGCACTGAGAGGAATGAAGGTGTAGAATTAGGTGTGTCACAGCCAAGTACTTGCGGCCACTCTGCTAGCAGTACACCGACGTCCGATTCTAGCAGGCAAATTTCCCTGCCCCAGCTGCTGGACCGTCGAAAGAAGTTCACTCCCAGCCATCCACATGCCCAGCGGTTGAATGCTAGCTTGGCTAAATTGCTAGCGCTTCAACTGCTGCCTTTTCAGTTGGTAGACTCGGCCCCCTTCCGTGAGTTTGTGCAATGTGCGGTTCCTCAGTGGCAGGTTCCCAAACGCCACTTTTTCTCACGGAAGGCTATTCCGGCTCTCTACCGGCATGTGGAAGGCAATGTCTTGGCCTCGCTGGACAGGGCGGTCAGCGGTAAGGTGCATATTACCGCTGACTCATGGTCCAGCAGGCATGGACAGGGACGTTACCTTTCTTTCACGGCCCATTGGGTCACTCTTTTGGCAGCTGGGAAGGATGCAGGACAAGGTGCAGTAGTGTTGGAGGTTGTTCCACCGCCACGCCTCCAAAATGCTACTACTGGTTGTGACACACCTCTCTCCTCCACCCCTCCTCTTCTTCTTCCTCCATGGCCTCTTCCTGTGCTTTGTCCTCTGAACCAGCGGTGCTCCGTAGCCGTTCAAGGGGCTACGCAAGTACGCAGGCAAAAAGATGCCATGCCGTGCTTGCGCTGGTGTGTTTGGGGGACAGAAGCCACACTGGGGCAGAGGTCCTGTCTGCTCTGCAGGGCCAGGCCGAGAGGTGGTTGACGCCACGCCAGCTTAAGCCAGGAATGGTGGTTTGCGACAATGGCACCAACCTCCTCTCCGCCCTCCGACAGGGACAACTGACCCATGTGCCCTGTGTGGCTCACGTCCTTAACCTGGTGGTGCAGCGGTTCTTGGGCAGGTACCCGGGCTTACAGGATGTCCTGAGGCAGGCCAGGAAAGTCTGTGTGCATTTCCGCAGATCTTATAATGCCAGTGCTCGCCTGGCTGAGCTGCAAAAGGAGTTGAACCTGCCCAAGAACCGCCTTATATGTGACATGCCCACCAGGTGGAACTCAACGTTGGCCATGCTGCAGCGGCTGCACACGCAGCAGAGGGCCATCAATGAGTACCTGTGCGACTACGGCACCAGGACAGGGTCAGGGGAGCTTGGTTTTTTTTCTCCACGCCAGTGGGGCATGATCAGGGATGCATGCACTGTCCTGGCACCATTTGAGGAGGCCACGAGGATGGTGAGCAGTGACAGTGCATGCATCAGTGACACTGTACCTCTTGTCCACCTGTTGGAGCACACGCTGCGTGGAATAATGGACAGGGCACTTGAGGCAGAACAGAGGCAGGAAGAGGAGGACTTCCTTGCCTCTCAAGGCCCCCTTTACCCAGACAGTGTTCCTTCTGTCCCACCCATCGCACAGGAAGAGGAGGAGGAGGAGGAGGAGGATTCTGTCAGCATGGAGGTGGAGGCTGGCACTCAGCATCATCAGCAGCAGTCTTTTAGGGATGATTTACAGTCCCAAGAAACCAGTGGACTTGTACGTGGCTGGGAGGAGGTGGCTGCGGATCATGTCGTCCTTAGTGACCCAGAGGACTCCGGACCGAATGCCTCAGCAAACCTACGCTGCATGGCCTCCCTGATCCTGCAAAGTCTGCGGAAGGATCCTCGTATTCTTCGGATCAAGGAGAGGGACCATTACTGGCTGGCCACTCTCCTTGATCCACGGTACAAGGGTAAGGTTGCGGACCTTATGTTACCGTCGCAGAGGGAGCAGAGGATGAGACAACTCCGGGAGGCCTTGCAGAAAGGTCTGTGCAACGCATTCCCAGAGACTGGGAGGTTACAAACTCCTGGTCCTGGACAACGAGTTGCTGAGGCTTCGGCCAGTCAAAGAAGGAGCCGTGGGGAAGGTGGCCGTCTGACCGATGCGTTCAGACAATTCTTTAGTCCGCAGCCCCAAAGTATGATCGGTTCCAGCAACCATCGCCAGCGTCTGATAAACATGGTGCAGGAATATCTAGGGGCAAGGTCAGACTTGGACACCTTCCCCACCGAAAATCCTCTGGCTTACTGGGTCTTGAGGATGGATCACTGGCCAGAGCTTGCACAGTATGCAATTGAGCTACTGGCCTGTCCTGCATCCAGCGTTCTTTCGGAACGCACATTCAGTGCTGCTGGAGGATTTGTCACGGATCACAGGGTGCGCCTGTCCACCGACTCGGTTGATCGACTGACTTTCATCAAGATGAACCAGTCTTGGATCACCACCAGCTACCACACACCTGATGCTGATATAACAGACTAATTGATTTTAACATGTCACATCCCTTCAAGACTGATGCTGATGCTGAGTGCCTGTGCTGTTATGTTGACTGGCTATCCTCCTCCTCCGAGTCCTCAATGATACGATTGATGATGATAGCTTGGAAGATCATTTTTGTTTATGGGTGCCGCCACCAGTGGCTAAGGCCCAATTTTTCAGCCCCTGTTTAACAGGGGCGTGTAATTACAATTTTTGAAGCAATACTTTGCAACAGGGCTCATTGCTGTGCTCCAAGTACAGTATCTGTGAGGGGTTGGAGTGTTGTGCCACCAGTGCCTAAGGCCCAATTTTTCAGCCCCTGTTTAACAGGGGCGTGTCATTACAATTTTTGAAGCAATACTTTGCTACAGGGCTCATTGCTGTGCTCCAAGTACAGTATCTGTGAGGGGTTGGAGTGTTGTGCCACCAGTGCCTAAGGCCCAATTTTTCAGCCCCTGTTTAACAGGGGCGTGTCATTACAATTTTTGAAGCAATACTTTGCAACAGGGCTCATTGCTGTGCTCCAAGTACAGTATCTGTGAGGGGTTGTAGTGTTGTGCCACCAGTGCCTAAGGCCCAATTTTTCAGCCCCTGTTCAACAGGGGCATGTAATTACAATTC